>JAJJWX010000538.1:0-657218 GCA_023529315.1 Papaver bracteatum | reverse complement strand
TGTGTTACTTTCTAAAATTGCTTTATTCGTGAACTTAAATGTATATAAACTAAGGAATGCATATTTGCAAACCGTGGCTATAAAGTTCATGAATCGATTGGAGTGAATCAAAACCGATTTTCCTTCGATTGTATCTTCTATAATTCTATGAGATCTAAGCAATTGAACAACTCTCTAAGTAGTTCTTTTGAGTCATTAGAACTAGTTAAGGTGAGGATGAATAAGGTTGATATGAAAGTGCTCATATGGCTAACCAGTTGGTTAACTACTATTGAACCAACGGCTTGTACACGTTTAGGTACGGTTACTTAAACCTAAATGATGTGGTATATTTCATTTTTGTATAACAAGCTAAGTTCAATCTAACGGTTGAAGATATTAGCTTAAATTTAATCAGGTTTTCATCTAACGGTGAATATTGAATACTTTGTTACCAAGGAAACTTATATTGGATTTGGAGACTATAAGAAGGAGAACTCTAGCAACTGGGAAAGTGAATCCCCACACCTCCTATGTGATACTACTTGTATAAGCTAGAGTCAATTCTCCTTTATCCTTTGGTTTCTACCGAGACCCTGTAGGTTAATGACTTAAGAACTTCAAAGGGATTGTGTAGCTAGACCCAACTATTTTCTATGTAGTTGCATGATCTAATTTTAATGTTTTTATCGTATTGAGTACAATTATAAAATTGGCTCGAGATTAATTTCTACGATAGGCAAGATAGAAAAGTAGTCACAAACATCTTCCTGCTCAACGTTTGTGATTCCGCGATATCTTGTTTAGGAAGTCGATTAAGATTATTGTGAGGTGATTGATAATTCTAGGCTGTTCTTCGGTAATATAAGTTTGGGTTATTAATTGGTTCTTGTTCACCTTGATTTATCAAAAAATGGAACAAAACTTGTAGGTATTTCCGTGGGAGACATATTTATCTATTCATGTAGACTTTTCTGTGTGATACAAATTTGTTAATTAAATTCTTCGACTTTGGGTCGAAGCAACTCTTAGTTGTGGGTGAGATCAGCTAAGGGAATCAAGTGCGTAGTATCCTATTGGGATCAAAGACATAAGGAGCACAACTGTACCTTGGATCAGTATGTGATTGATTGGGGTTCAACTACAGTCCAGACCGAAGTTAGTTTGTAGTAGGCTAGTGTCTGTAGCGGCTTAATAAATTGTGTGTTCAATCTGGACTAGATCCCGAGGTTTTTATGTATTTGCGGTTTACTCGTTAACAAAACTTCTGGTGTCCATGTTATTTCTTTTCCTCATTATATTTTATTATATAATTGAAATATCATAGGTTGTGCATTGAATCAATCAATTGGAAAATCCGACATTTGGTTGTTGATTGAAATTGATTGATACTTGAACATTGGTCTTTGGTACCGTTCAAGTTAATTTCTCTTGTATTCAATTAGACTCGCAGATTTTTCTTTGCTTAAGTACATGGTAGGCTCGGAAAGATACCTACTTCTATGTATAAACTGCAAGTGCACAGTGTCGACAAGCAACACAGGGCAAGCACAGGTCGAACCACAGAGACTTGGAGAGTGTATAAGTTGATTCTAAATCCTGATTCAGAGAGTAACCAAAAGCGGTTTGATTTTGTCGATACGACGATATGATTTTCAAGTGAGACTGCATATGTGAATGAGTTACCCCCAAACCTAGATTTTTCAATAGATATACTTTTGGGTACAAAATCTAACAATTTCAGGGGTGCAACATGCACAAGATCTAGTTCAAAGTGGATTTTGTCAGGGATGGATGGAGAAACATGAGTGAACTCTAATTGTGGCTCATCAAAGGTATTATATTTAATTGCAAAATAGTCCAAGAGGACTTGAGAGGCACACATTTCCAATCCTAGATTAGGTACTCTTAGAAAAGTAGGTTTAGCAATAACTTTACAAACCAAATCTAGGTTGGGTGCAAGATTACTAGTTTGTGACATGGGAAGGGAGGTAGGCACATCATTATTAGGCGCATCTATAACTCCTAAATCATTTGGCAGTGTCGCAGCATGCTCACATTCATAGAACAATCCATCAAGACCCAAATAAGTATCATGCTCATCCAAAGTTTTATTCTCATGCATAGACAAATCCAAAGAGACATCACAATGTGACCCAAGCAGAGAATCAGACACGTCAATTATGTTTTCATGCATAAGATCATTAGTGTTGACAGGAGATTCAACACTACCTATGTCAGACACAAGTACAACATCATGCTCATGCTCATAAAACAAATCAATAAGCCCCAGTTCACAATCATCCACTACAACTTTAGTTTCATGCATAGGAATATCACAAGAAACATCACAGTGTGACTTAGGCATAGAATCAGACACATCAAAGTTATTTTGATGCATAATATCATTGGTGTCTACAGAAGATTCAACATTTTCTAAGTCAGACACAAGATATGTGTCATGCTTTTTTTCACAGGACAATTCCACAGGCTCAAGATCATCACATGTATATGGAACACTAGAAGAAACATCATTCATTAAGGTCGAGGCAGAGAAGCCAAATGTCTCTAAACCCAAAGGTTCGATAATATTTTCAGCAAAAACATGTTCTTCTAACATAACATCATCATCATCCTCATCATCAAAAATACATGAATGCAATGTCCTATTCAAAACCCTAGTGTCTCTAGTCCAGTCATTTACCTCTAGATTAGGCTCATTTTTAACATTAGCAGCCTGAGTAGGACTAAACACACTATTTTCAGAATGCAATTCATTAGGACTAACATTCATTTCACCCTGAAATTCATCCCTCTCCTCATTCAGTGCATCAAGGATTTGACTCATTTTGAGTTCTAAACTCTCAAACCTTTGGTCAGTTAACGTTTGATATTGCACAAGGTTTTGATTAAATTCTAAAATTTCATTATGTTGTTCAATGAAAGGAGAGTCATCAATAGTAGGAAATTCATAATCAATGCTATATGGTTTATCATGCAATACACTCCTAGCATTATTTTGTTCGATGAGATTTTCCTCCAAATATTGAGAAGTACAAAATTGTTCAACTTCCCACTGTGGTGGATGATACATGAGTGCAGGGTCATTAGGGTCTATAAAATACTGATCGCAACCTTCGAAAGGTTGATTATGGTCCCAATGACTATCAGCTTTGTAATCTGTTGGCATTTCATATTTTGGATTTTCATGATATTCTCTAGATTTCCTAAAATCATGCAAAATATAGCAATTCTCAGCAGGATGGCCTAAGCCTCCACATAAGGTACAAGCATAGATTTCAGATTGCCTAGACGAATTATATACAACGAGATTCATGCATTTGCATTTCTAAAGCTACAGTTCCGGCTTCTAACTGGTCCAAAAGTGATGATTGTGAGAGTTGGGCACTGTAAAGGTGTTCATTTTCACCCTGTGGTGGATGATACATGTGTGAGTAGTTAATAGGGTCCATGTATTGATGCTCAGGACTGTGAAAATGTCCATAAAAATCCCTATAACTATTGACATCATGGTCTGTTGGAGTTTCATAATGTGAAGCATGCCCGTAAGCAAGCTCTCGATGGATTTGTTTCCATCCCCACCTGCAGACCAGAATCGACATGATCTCTAACTAGCACTAGGCTTGTTGCGAGAGATTGGGATGTACACACTGAAAACAGACCAATATATATTTTTTTCATTATTGGTTTTTTTTTTTAAGCCCGTTCTCTAATTACGGCATACATTAGAAAAAAAAAAAAGAAGAAAAATCATAAACGGAAGGGGAGTTCTAAGAAATCGCAAACAAGGCTGACTTCACCACAGTATACCTACTGATTTCTAGCAAACAAAAAGCATGATGGATACACTTAGATTGTTTTCTAGACCAGCTTATAATTATTCGAAATGGAATTCGTTACAATCTGAGCAAACTCCTTTGGAATCAATCATAGTTTAAGTAAATTGATTAGAGGCGAGGGAAGCTGCAGGAGCTTTTATACCCAAGGCCTCACCGCATTCCAAGGCGGCGCAGTCACGCATTCAATTTACAGCCCGTCATGAACTTCAAGTATGCTTAGAGAGTAACCAATATTTTTCGAACGACTCTCCTACTAAGCTCGTTACCTTATAGGTCTCGTTTTATTTCAAATTTTAATGCTTAGGTTCACGTTAGGTATTGTTTTCCTAAGGCGGTCAAGAAGAGAACGGTGATGAAATCCGAACCCTTATCTTGTATGGCCAGTCCTTGCCCTTTACTAGGAAAATAAAGCAGCCGTATTCAATTCCTCAACATATATGCAAACGAAGGAATACGAGAACTCGCTAACAAGGGATTAGCGAGTGTTTCGACAAACTTACCTCCTGTTCCAGACGGGGATGAACCGTTGTTGTCGACTCGGGCCACGACTCATATGTCATGAACGAACCCGAGGGCCGAGGTGATATTGTAATCACCGTCCTTCTCTCGCAAACAATTGATATTTAATAATACCCTTCTCGTAGGGTTTAAAAATAAAAATAAAAATAGAATGTCCAAGTCCAAAGTCCAAAATAAAGTGCAAAAGAAAAAGAAAATTACAAGAGTAGAGGAATCCTAATACAATCTAAAAATAAATAAAATAAACTTTTTTTTTTTTTTTAATTTAAAATAAAAACTTCTTTCGCTTCCTTTCCTTCGCCTTTACAACAGCTACTCCGGCACCTGTTGATCTTAAAAGAGGTAGTTAGGGTTTCGAAGTTTTAAAGCAAAAGCAAAAATTAAAACATAACAAAATAACAAAAATAAGTTTAAAATTGATCAGAATAGTTCTTATTTGCTGTTGATATGTGAACAGTTCCAGGAGATGAAAAATGAATAGTGACAGGAGATGAAAAATGAACTACACCACTACCGATTCCCCTAAACGGTGCCAAAAACTTGGTAGGCTCGGAAAGATACCTACTTCTATGTATAAAGCGCAAGTGCACGATTGTCGACAAGCAACACAGGGTAGCACAGGTCGAACCACGAGACTTGGAGAGTGTAGAAGTTGATTCACTAGTGGAAAATGAGATTATTAAGTCTGACTGGGCTTTTTTAAAAAGACTACCCTAGGCTTTCTTTTTATAATGGGCTTTCCAAAACAGACTTATCCATTGTAAAAACTAGGAAAAATAATTCTAGTTACTATAACAGACTTAACACAAGCCTATAGTTTTGTATAGTTTAGTGAATAATTTTTATTCCACATGGACTTCAGCTAAGTCTGCCACGGGAAATTGTTTTTTTAGTCCGAGTTTTAGGCGGGAATGTACTAGATTTTTCCCTCCATAAGCAAGGGTTAGATTTAACGTTGGAAATTGTGGACGGTGATGATGAAAATTCCTCGTTGATAACAAAGTATTTTTTTCTTTTTTATTACAGTTTATAAATATAACCATTTCTCTCTTTCTTTTAGTAACAGTTTTCGAAAATTCATTTCTCCATTTTAGAGCTTTAGAGAAAAAACTCAGATGCAAAAATTAATTCCCATGATCTGATTAGAGAAAACTAGCAACCTTCACAAACCTAAAAGCCATATTTCTCTTCATATCTAAAAGACACTTTTTTTCTTCAAAACCCTATTTCTCTTTATAACTCTTTTTTCCTGAAACCCTATTTTTGTTTCAATCTTCATCAGGTAAAGTTTGGGTTCTTCAATTAATTGTTGTTTCCTTCTTCAATTTTCTGATATTTGGGTTTTAATCGATTTGTTTTTAATGCAGAAGACCTTCCGGTGAAGTTGGGTTTCTCTTCAGGTATAACATATCCATCGCTTTGATTGATTCGATTCCTTCACTTTGGTTCGATTTAAATTGAATTTCTAGAAGTTAAATTGAAGTTCTAGAAGTTAATTTTGTGTTAGATTTTTCAATTTATTTTCAGGTTTTAATCATTTTTGTTAAAAATTTTTATGCAGACATTCAGGTCATCAGTTGGATTTCTCAAAGAACTTCAGGTATAAGTTCTGATATTATTTGATTCGATATGATATTAATTTCAGTTGCTTTGTTCTTGTTTCTTAGATGATTTTTACTTTTATTTTTATATAAATATAATAGGATTTCTGCTAACTTTTAAATAAATTTGTATATGTTTGATGTTTCTTATACTGTGTTCTATGGTTTGAGAATCTTGAAATATGCCTTTTCAAATTTTGCTTTGATCTGTATATTGTTTGTTATCTTGATGTTCTTAGAATTAGGATCTTTTATATGTTCTTATAGTTGAATTTGGATTTTGAGATTGTGATGTAGCTGAGTTATTTTTGCATAGGTCATGACAATCATTTTTTGCATCTGAGTTTTTCAAGTTAAGGGTATCGTTAATGGTCAAGTTAATGACCTAAAACCTAAATATAGGGCTGTGAAGCTTTAGGTTTGGACATTATGTTATTGTGGTATTTTGGTTGTGAAACTTTATTTCATTACTGTTTAAACTTTGTGTTCTATATTGAGGCCCTTATGTTCAATTTATGGTATTGTGTTTGTATTAGTATCTAGCTAGAAGGATGATGTCTAAATTTGATTTGTGTTCTACAACTCAAATTTTAATGTTCAAGGATAATATCAGTCTTTGATTTTTGTATTCATGCTTAAGATGTAGATGGAAGGATAATGTCTAAATTTTTTTATGGGCCAGTTTGTGCATCTATTTGCATATGTAGCTATATCTGATTCCATATAAGCTTGTGTATTATTGCATATGATTTCTGATATGGATGTATGTGGCTTAAAAGATACTTATTATGTTTTTTTTTATAATTAGATAACTATGGCTAGGGGTCCTAGAAGTAGCAACAGATCTCGTCATTCTACAACTCCTGGTAGTAGCAAAAATTCAGCATCTACTTGGCGTCCTTTGGTTGATACAATAAGATCTCCATCAAATGATGGTTTAGGTAGTCATGATGAAAGTCCATCTGCAAGTAATGGGAATAGGTCTCTTCCATCGTCCGAGGGTGAGCATTCTATTGGTCAGGGGAGTCCATTGTCTGGGGGTGAGCCATGGCCTGAGGCTTTACAGCGGACAAACACCGATAATGAAGCTGACAATAGTGAAGAAAGCGTAATTGGTAATGCAACAAGTTGTTTTCTTTTACTTCCCTTAATATATCAAGCTTTGTAGAACCTCTAATGTTTTTTGTGTTATTTCGTGTAGGTGATAAACGTATTCCAATTGCATTCAATGACAATGGACAACCTATAGGACCTACCCGTAGGACATTTTCCACCAAAATTGGAAAGATAACCAGAAATCTTGTCTCACCAGGTTATGTAACTTGGAAGAAGGTTCCGCCGCCAGTGAAGGAATCGATATGGAAGAGTATTACTAACGACTACATGGTTCCTGAAGTTGTGAAGGACAAAGTACTGAAAAGGGCACATAAGGCATGGAAGAATTCAAAGACTCCCCTAAGGAGGATATGTGATAAATATACCACTGTTGCTGAAATGAAAAACAATAGACCTGGAAATGTGAGGAAAGAGGATTGGGAGGTATTTGTTGATAGGGTGAGTAAAGATGAAGATAATGTCATTAGGGAAAAAATGAAGCGAGCAAGGAAAGAGTTGAAAGCTTTGCATAGCACTGGTAGGGCTGGTATTGCATCTCGCCGAGAGGAAATGGAAAAACAAAATCCGACTGTTCAGGTAACAAGAGTTGATTTGTACCTGGCTACACATGTGTACCAAGAAGTCACTGAAGAGGACATTGCAAATATGGATCCCTTATCTTATGAAGTACGATCAAGAAATTTTATTGTAAGTTTTGTGTTTTCATGAATTTAGTTGAATTCACTAGTATTACTTGCAACTGCAGTTCTGATATTTTGTCATCCACTTATGTATAATTTTTTCAATATTGTGCAGAAAACAGTGAGGGAGTTGTATGCAATGGAAGAGAATAGAAATGATATCCCTTTAGATGAGGATGCAGTTGCAAAGGTGGGTAGAACTGAGTTTATATTGCTGTTTTTTGTGTGTTGTTGTTTTGTTTAACATAAATGTAAGTAAGTATTGGCAGACATTTGGTGTTGATGGAAAGGGTACTGTTCGGGGCATGGGAGGTGGGGTTTCAAAGACCGAGTTACAAGCATCTGCTATTAGCAGAGAACAACTACGGCAGGAAAAGCTAAAGACTGCAGCTGTGGAAACTCGTGTTCGTGGCCTTGAGGAGACGGTTCAAGAACTAAGACAGTTGGCTATAAATTCAAACCCTAGTACCAGCAATCCTAATAATGCTCAGGTAATATTCTACTATCATCTTTAGTTAGCAGTGAATAGATAATTGATAACAACTGGAGCAATTAGAAAATTGAATGAGTATCAGTTTGAATGAAACAACAATGAAAGAATAACTTAGAAATTAAAACAAGTTTGCTTTGTTTCTTACTTAAGGATGTTTTATTGTTTATAGCAAATGAATGTGGGTGGTCAAAGAATCCAGAATGTTGTGTTAAGGAATATGCGTCAGGGTGCAGTTGCATTTGGCCGGATTGATAGGATTTCTGATGAAAATGATGCTTTTTATTATCTCGTCCTCATTGATGAAATAGTGGTAGGCAGTGAGGAGCTTTGTGTTGGAGATGGAACACTTTCTACTGTTGCACATGGTGAGAAGATTTTATGGCCCAAGCACTCTGTTAGTCCTTGGCCAGTAACACTTGACACAGACTTTTAAAATGGATATTCCGGAACACGTAACTATCATGAAGAAATATATGGATATGGTAGTATTTTGTGGTTTTGAGTATCTTCTCTTCTCTTCTTTTGTAAAGAAGAAACTCAAAACTGAATCTTAAGTGTTATAGAACTTGCAAGTTTTATGGTTTTATATATATGTAGCTTCATCAGGTTTCATAGCCCTGTTATTATCTAATGAAATATTAGTATGTGCACTTGTTGGTGTCAGTGAACTTGTAAGTGTTATAGAGCTGCATTGTGCATCTGAGAAGATTACAAGGGTTGTGAGTCTGATGCCATGAGCTTGTGGCTGTCCTCTTCTGCCGAAAATATTGATTGCAGTCAATGAATTATGTTGTCCAGAGGAGAGTTTGTGTTGCTGCAATGTAAAGAATGGACTGATCCAGTGCTTGCAGTTTATATTTTAGCTAGTGAATTTCCAGATTACAGATCTAGTGCATATATTTTGTGTTGCTACAATGTAAAGAATGGACTGATCAATGTCAGTGCTTGTAATTTGATTATCCAGTGATCTCAAACTATTTGATTATCAAATTGAACATGCCTTTTAGATTACAGAACAATACTTGTTTTAAACTTGTAAGTTGTATGTGTTCAAATTTACTAACTTGTTTAAATTTTAGTTTCAATGTCAAATTTGCAATCAGTCTAGGTTCAGGGTCTGGATTTTTGAAAACCATCACTTGCAACTCTACAAGAAACTTGTATACGATAACCGCATCATCTCCAAGGAATCAATGTTGAATGTTTTTCCACAATAGTCTTCCATCAAATTTATTCTTCAATCAATTTCATAAAAACCCCATCCCTTGATTGATCCATTTTTTTGCTTTAGAATACGAGACATGTGAAAAAGATATATAGACGTTTCAGCTCATTCAGATGTTACTGAGTGAGCTTCAAATCTGACTCAGTTTAGATTATTAGTGTCTGAATAGATAATAATATCTTCCATTCTTTTCTTATCCTTATCGTCTCATTCCATATCTATTTCTCCCGTTCTCTTCTTTCTCTCATTAATATTGTCCTGATGAAAAACATTCCCAGATAAGTTTAATACAAAATCATCTTCTCACGTACGTTTTTTAGGGTTATAGCTTATTAATTATCTTTTAAATCAGGTATGTTCTCCATTGTGAGAATTCTTTTATTAGGGTTTTGACTAGATATCAATTTCAGTGGGAACCCCTTCCTAATTTCTTCTTTTGATTTCAATTTCAGTGGGAACCCCTTCCTATTTTCTTCTTTTGATTTCAATTTCAGTGGGAACCCCTTCCTAATTTCTTCTTTTGATTTCAATTTCAGTAGGAACCCCTTCCTAATCTCTGCTGCAGTTTCAGTTAAAGTGATTCAGGTAATAACTAATTTAGGGTTCTTTACCGCTTTGGTTAACTGATTGATGTTTCTTGTAATTTAGGGTTCTTAAAACTAGGGGTTTTATTGATTGCTTTTGTATACTGCTCAAGTCCATTAATTTTATTGACTGCTCAAGTCCATTAACTAATGTATGTTTCTTCTTACTATACTGCTCAAGTCCATTAATTTTATTGACTGCTTTTGTCATTTAATTGTAGATGTCACGTTGTGTGGATCCTCCAAGTAAAGAATGGTTGAAGGCACCTAAGGGTTCACCTCGGTTTATTATAGGTGTTAAGTCATTCATTCAATTTACAGTTGAAAGTCTTGGGAAAGATATAAAAGAATTTCATTGTCCTTGTATGAAATGTCAGAATTATAATAGCTGTCCAAAATCTCTTGATGAAATACATGGGGATATTCTTCAGCATGGGTTTGATGTGACATATCAAACGTGGATCCATCATGGAGAGCAATCTCGTGTGAGCGATTCCAGTGTTAGAGCTCCTATGTCACCCACTAATAATGTTGTGAATGAAGCTCCTGGTCCGAGAATGGTTGACTTGTTCTTTGACACACTAGGCCTCGCTGATCTCATTAACCGTGAAGAATTCCTTAGTGATTCTGATCCACAAGCTGGTACTGCTGCAACAGTTGAAGATGGTTCTGGTGCTAATGTTGAAGATGGCGCTGATGTCGATTATAGTAAGATGATGCTGGATGCGTTACAACCCCTGTATCCAGATTGTGGTGGTGAACATACAAAACTGTCGGCAGTAATCGAGCTACTTAGTATGAAAGCAAGGTATCAATGTTCTAATGTTTTCTTTACTGAATTATTGAAATTTATGAAAACTATTTTACCTGAAGGGAACACGTTACCAGATTCTTGTCATAAAGCTAAGAACATGATTAAGCCATTTAACCTGCCGGTCGAGATTATCCATGCTTGCTCTAATGATTGCATACTTTTTCGGAAGGAGTATGGTGATTGTGATGAGTGTCCTAAATGTCACGCAAGTAGATGGAAATTACCTCCTGAAGGGAGTAATCCAAAAGCTAAAAAGGTGCCAGTGAAGAAACTAAGATATTTCCGAATTACTGAAAGATTGCAGCGTTGGTATGGTACTCCGTGGATAGCTGAACAGATGTACTGGCATTCTAATGTCGAAGAAAGCTCTACACACATGCGACATCCTGTGGATTCTTCTTCTTGGAAATCAATAGATAGGAAATGGCCTGCGTTTGCTGCTGAGAAACGTAATGTGCGTCTAGGACTAGCCACTGATGGTTTTAATCCATTCGGAATGATGACTTCGCACAGTACTTGGCCTGTCATGATTAATGCTTATAACCTTCCACCATCAATATGCACGGGAAAAGATTTCACAATGTTAGCGTTACTTATTCCTGGTCCAAGTGCTCCCAACCACAATATTGATGTCTATTTGCAGCCCTTGATCGACGAGTTGATTGAGTTATGGTTAAACGGAATGCTAACGTATGATGCTCATACAAAGACTTCTTTCACAATGAAAGCAATTTTGATGTGGTGCATACATGACTATCCGGCTTATGCACACATGTCTGGTTTGAGAACATCTGGAAGATTTGGTTGTCCAGCTTGCGGAGAAGAAACTGAGGCATTTTGGCTGAAATGGGGTGGCAAGTTTGCATATATGGGTCATAGAAAATTTTTAAGAGATCGTTCTCACCCTTATAGACATGAAAAATCCAGGTTCAATGGATCTGAGGATAATAGGGGTGCACCAAGTCGTTTGAGTGGCGTTCAATTGTTCAATAGGACAGCAACTGCAAATACAGAATTTGGGAAGCTAGTGAAGCGGTCAGTTGAATCTCCTTATTCGAAGAGATCAATCTTTTTCAGTCTGCCATATTGGAAGGTAAACGATGCATAATTTTCAATATGTTGTTATTTTTAGGCCTTCACTAACTTTTATTCAATACGTTTTTGTTATTTGTTAGCCCTTGCTAACTTAAATTAATTTTAACTTTAGTTTCTGCATATTCGACACAATGTGGATGTGATGCATGTAGAAAAGAACTGGGCAGAGAACTTGTTTGGAACTTTAATGCGACACAAGGATAAGTCTAAAGATGGGGTTCCAGCGCGCAAAGATCTAGAACTGCTGAACTTAAAGCCTAACTTGTGGTTGCAGGAAAATAATGGAAAACAAGAAGTCCCCCATGCTCCTTATTGGTTGCCTAGGAATGAAAAAGAACTAGTCTGTAAAACTTTTAGCAAACTGAAGGTTCCTATTGGTTATAGCGGAAACTGGAAAAAAAAAGTGGATTTGAAAGAGTTACAATTTAAGTGTTTAAAATCTCATGACTATCACTGTCTTATGCAGGGTTTGATGCCGATTTTTCTAATGTACTGTTTCAAAGATCATAAGCCTTTGCGCGAGGCAATAAGGCATTTGTCATTGTTTTTTAAAGTTCTTTGTTCTAAAGTTATTGATCGTGAAGAGCTTCGTCTAATGCATGAACGTGTAGTGGAGTCTTTATGTGTGTTTGAAATGTACTTCCCGCCGGCTTTTTTTGTTACTATGACTCATCTTGTCGCACATTTGGCCGAAGAGGCACAGACATTGGGACCAGTTCAATTTAGGTGGATGTACCCTTTTGAGAGGTATTCTCCTTTAACTATTGATCCTTTTAGTTTGATTCCTTGGAACTTATGTACCTTAATTATATATCTGGTGTACCTATTACATGTGCAGAATGATGAGAACCTACAAGGTTTATGGTCGGAACAATAACTATATTGAAGGGTCTATTACTGCACAACATGATGTCGTTGAAGGAGCTCGCCATTGGATGGAGTTCATTCCTGAGGGTAAGCTAAAGGCTTATAAGTGTCATGGAAAGGTAGCATTGCGCGGTGAGGTTTATGAAGGCCCACACCCGCCTAGTTCACTTGGAAAACCATACCAGTTAACCACCGTACAACATGAGCAAGTTCGCCTTTGGGTTTTGAGACATTCAGATGAAAATACTGAATGGGAAGAGTAAGAAAAATCCATAGTTTTGTCTCTGAATCATTTCTTTACACTATATGCGACTCTTGACCATTATAATTATGTATAGTATGAACTAATAACCATGTCAATAATTATTATCTTTGTCATTTTGCAGTAAATACAAGGGGTACATTGGAAGTCTAAACAGAAAATCAAGGAGCAAGGCTATGAAGTACATTCCCTGGTTAAGAGAGGAACTTCTAGGCACACCCTTGACAGAGTTTCATAGGCTCGTACTTGGTCCTTCCTTCAAGACAGTTTCATATCGGGCGTATTCAGTAAATGGTTATCTGTTTTATACGGAAGAAGCAGAGAAGTCTATGACCACACAAAACAGTGGAGTGACAATGGATGCCTTCACCAACTTTAGAGCAAGTGCTAGAGATTCTAACTTGGTGGCTGATGATACTTCTTACTTTGGCATTGTGCAAAAGATACTTGAACTCGATTATGAAGATTTCACAGAAGTGGTTTTTTTATGTAATTGGGTTCGAGTGGAAGATAAAAAACATGGATCATATGTGGACGCAGAGACCAACTTGAGGTTCGTCAACTTTGAAAGGTTTACGAGCAAGTCTAAAGATGTCGACGAACCATTCATCCATGCTTCTCAAGCTAGCCAAGTATTTTATTGCGGCGATGAGACTAGGAAGCATTGGCATCTTGTTTTAGAATCTCCCAAAAGATCAGCCGTAAATGTGAATGCTTATGAAGATCCTTATGTGTTTACTGCATCTGCGAATCAAGCTCCACTAATTTCAACATCTGTAGCTGACAACGAGTATTGGAATGGAGATCAGGTAATAATTTTTGACTGAATACTTGAATTTGGTTTTTTTCTCTTTTTTTCTATGTATATGGAGAGCTGAACGTATGGCGCTCTTCATGTTAGCAGGAAATAAGCTAAAACCAAGGATTGCAGCCAGTCAATTAGGTATATATCTTCTCTACAAGTTAATGAGCACCACCATTAGCTGATTAGAACTGCATTATTCTATGATTGTTACTTGCAGCAACTCCTTTCATTTTTTTTTTGTCATCACCACCTTCTCTTTCAGAGCTTACTCCTTTCATGTTATCAGAGAATCAATCTTGCTTGCTTTTTTCCTTCATTTCATGATAATTGGAAACTGGATGCATATATAGGCTACATTAACTTTTACTAGTTACAAAGGGCGTGTTGGGTAAAAGAATATGTTTATTATTTCTTTTGCAGTTGCAGTTGCAAGTATCTGACATGTCCAATAGTGTAAAATGTTGAGAATTATTTGCTAATGTCTCGTACTTCGAAAATTTGGTACTCATGCTGTCACTATGGAAAACAATCACATGTTGTCACTATGGAAAACAATCCAGATTACGTTAGTATCATCTCATGGTTTGTCTTTTTTAGTTCCAGTTAGTACTGATGGTCATTCTATTCTATCTTGACATAATTAAAGATTTAAAAGAGTTTCATTTTGCTGCAGGGAAATTATTTCGATCAGTTGGCGGAGCAGTTCATCTTTTTGCTGGTTTTAGTTTCTTTTCATTGTTTGTAGGTTGTTTTCCACCTATTGTAAGAAAATACATATGTAAGAACTTAAATTGGTGTGCAATCAGTAGTTGTGCAGAGATTTTTGGGGTTTTGACGCAAGTGTCATCTCAATTCACATGTGAATTCAGTTAATGGTACAACAAAATTTGTATTGAATGGTGAATGTTTTGATTATTGTATGAAATGAATTATTAATTTGAATTTAATGAATTTCTAATCTTCAGTCAGAAGTGAGTCAGGGGATTCAGATGAATCAGATTTTCTGAAATAGGTTCAGTCAGAACTACCAGTTAGACTGCGATTCAGATGAATCAGCTTTTTTGAAATTATCCAGACCCATATTACTGTAGATCAGCTTTTATAGTTTTAAATATTGAATATAATGAAACGTCTGTTTATGTTAGCCCTTATTTTAAGTCTATTGAAGTTAGTCGTAATTTAGAAAATTAAAAGAATCTCAGAAGCAGTCGTTTTGAGAAATAAGACTATGATTCTAGGGCTCCCAGAAGCAGTCGTTTTTTGTGATATTAAGTCCTTTTCTGGCAGACTTATTTTTTTGATTTTCCACTAGTGTCAACATAGAGATATTATAACTACAATGGATACATGGCATACATTGTGAGAGTAAGATATTGACAAACTTGGATTAAATTATATATTTAAACAATTCTAAACTTTCAAGAACAAGATACAAGATATGAATACATACCAATGAGTTACGTCTTCATTTAAACCCTAGCAAATGAAACTAGAACATGAAGAACATTACAACAAAACTTAAATTTGATAAACTAACATGAACAAGCTATTCTTGGATGAGTTTTCAACACAACAACCCTCTCTATTTATACACAAAAAGTCTCTCACACTTGGGATCCGAATTTCACTGTAGCAACCACTCAACAATTAAACAAAACATGTTTTCTTAATTGATGGATAGAATGGAATACAATGGGGGTGAGGTGGATGTTTTGGAAAGAATCCAATGGGGGTGAGGTGGATGTGGATTTGGGTATTGGGTTTTGGATCATGGGTTTTGGATCATGGGTTGTTTAATCCCATGAATTTGTAAACAGGTTGCCACTGATGCGCGAGCGGGTTGCAACGCTTCCAACTTTCTTCTCTTTTGTCTTCTCAATTCTTCCAAGCTTTATTTAGTACTTAAAAACACAAAATTAATTAATACAAATATTTATTCTTGAAGATGGTAAGAATGCAGAATTTGGGATAATATATGACTTTGAAGCGCGAAAGATGAGTTAAGTGCCAATGAAAAGGTGTATGAATATGCAATATTTGGCACTCATCAGTACACTACACCATTTTTAGGGATTCACAACAAAGATTCGCAACGGAACTAGGTCGGTTGCGAATTTTCGGTTGCGAATCTTAGTTTTTAATTTTTCGCAACAGATGGGTGCCGTTGCGAATTTTGCAACCTCACAGGCAAAGTCGCGAACTGCAACTGCGCTCAGTTTAAGCGTGTAAACCACTTGCTTGGTCGGAACACTAGAGATGATAAACACACCCCAGTCAAACTTTGGTCAAGACTTCGTTATTTTTTTTCCATCCTTAATCCAAGTCTAGGGTATATCCTACCCTTAATCGAGTTCCATCTCATTTTTTCTCCGCCAAAACCAGAGAGACTCAGTCTCTCCTCTCCTCTCCCTCCTCTCCTCTCCTCTCGATCTCCATCCCCAAAACCAGTTCTTTATTTTTTTCCTCTCAATCACTAAAATCTATCATCGTGATCTGTATGCTGGTATAATTTTTGACATAGTTTTTAGGGTTTATAGATTTCGTTTTTTAGGGTTTCAGTTGTGATTTGATTTCTAGGGTTTCAGAGATTTGATTTCTAGGATTTAGAGATTTTGATTTAAGTTTATCGAATCCTAGGGTTCCATTTAAGTTTTTCGTTTTTAGGCTTTAATGATTGATTTCAGTTTTTTGATTTCACTTGTGAATCTGATTCTTTCAGTTTCAGCTTTTTTGTTCTTTTTTTTTCTTTCCATTTTATGATTTGTTGTGTATTTGAATCTAACCCCCCCCCCCCCTTTTTTTTTCTTCTTTCCATGTTAGGGTTTGTCAAGATTGAAGAACTGGTCAGAGTTGGTTTAGGAAGAACTAAGAAGGTATATCACTATGAAATTGATGTGGTTATTTTATATTTTATTTCCATTTTATGGTTTGTTGTTTATCTGAATCTAATGTGTTTTTTTTCTTCCATGTCTAGGTTTGTCAAGATTGAAGAACTGAAGTTCAGTTCATTAGAGTTTGAAGAAGAACTGGTGAGAACTGGTTTAGGGAAACTAAGAAGGTATATCCAACTGTTTTGAATATTTTGGTTCCTTTTATATTGTTTAGCTGATGTTTGATAGAATCTCATTGAGCATGATAAAAATGGTCCTAGTGGTGAATCGCAAAAGCTACTTGTAACTCATTCTCTCTTTGTTGAGAGGATGTTTCTGTCGTTAACCTAAGGTCTTCGGCAACCCTACCACTAGGATTCAGTTGAAGCTACATGTTAGAATTGAATTGGTGTACTTAAAGAAATTTTGTATAATCTCTTAACTTAGAAGTTTTTATAAGTTGTATGGTCTGAACTTAAGAATTTTTATAAGATTTTGATTTTGATAGAATCTCATTTAGCATGATAAAAATGGTCCTAGTGGTGAATCACAAGGTGTTGTTTTTCTTCACATTCAGTTAGTCTTAAGTTTTAATTTCTTTGTTTTATTCTTGGGCATGTCTTAAAATAGAGTTTTAAACGATTTGTAAGGTTTTCTTAGTCTTGCATGTGTGCTGACATTTGTTGAATTAAAATCTTGTTATTGTGTTTCTTGAAATCAGCAAGGTGGGTATTTAGGAAATTTTTTTGTTGTTCTATTCAGTCACCACTGTACATGAATAGATTAAGTTACTCCATGGTAAGACTGATCTTGTTGGCTGTGAAGAGGGTTGGAAATTTCTTAAACTTTTATAACAGCCCATGATTATATTTGCTTGTACTTGTAAAATAACATATGATACCTAGAATTTGTGTTAACCATGGAAGAATGGTAGTGTTAAAGTTTAATGAAATGTTCTGATTTCATGCCAGCGAAATCTCTGAGTTCTTCTTGTATTCATGTTATACTCTTTACTTCAAGTAATGGGTTTGTTTTGGATTTGGATTTACTGAATATATTTAGTACAAATCAAAGAATATATATAGGCATACAAACTGTTTGTGTTATTGCCTAGACCAAAATATATGAAAATCTATATACAGTAGTGCACTAGTTGTTAGATGTTTCATAAGGTATATTCATAAGTGTAAAATGTTAAAAATGATTAAGTTCAAACTATTTTTATTGAAGTGTTAATTTATCCATACCCACTGACCTCATATATATAGAGAAACTGGGTGATTTGCAAATATATATGAAATGGAATATAGCTAGTATGCTTGGATCATGCTTGCAGATGATGCATAGATGTATGGATGGGTAAAGGATCAGTGGAGGTAAGATACTATTTCTCCATCACTTATTATTCTTTGTATTTGGATTCCAATGTTAGAACTAGTTGGAAACTTAGTTAGGTAATGAAACCTTAGAATAAACTACAAATCTGTTTTTCTGACATTTCAAACTTAGGTACTGTTGGGATCATAAACTGATATCTAACCGTTAGAATTGAGTGAAATTTTAATATGTTATCCTAAGATATGTCAGGAATTCTCGGTTAAAATATCAGGATAATCAGGCTAGGAAACTTTCCCGAAACTATTGAATAACAGAGAACTGTATCTACAGAATTTGTACAACGACACAGAGTTCTTGAACTTAAAATGAGGCACTTAAACTACATTTAATTGGATGATTTTTGGATATGAATATCCCATTGTGGTTATGATTCATCTATAAAAATTTCAAATAAATATAATCAATGTAAGTACCCCAAAGAGTGGGATAATAGGAACTGAATTTTGTATGACGATTCTGAAAGCAGTCAGCTTGTGATGTATGTATCTCCTTATTGAACCGTTATATTTCTTTGAAGTTTTAGTATGCTATGGTACCCTGAGTGATAATGATATTGTAAAGTTTCTGAGATGATCGAATGCGTTTACCACTTAAAAGTGTAGACATACATTAACTGAATTTTATTAACGTTTGGTTTGATAATTCAGTGTTGTGCTTGATTCAATATCAATATATGTTTGAGTAAAATGGCATTGAGCCTTTTGTATTTACATCATGTACTTATAGCTCAGAGTTTTATTGAAGAACTAAATTGATACCTCTTGGTAACTCTCCTTTATTTAGTTGGTAATGTGTTCTCAGGTGATATAAAATCATATAGTTGATTTTGGGTGATGGATGGTGTGGATTATAAATATTTTAGAGTTTAATGAGGACAAGGACTATTGTGGTTGTTGAAATTTGATTTTTTCAGGTTAAGGGGGCTTTAAAAGGAGCTCAAATGTATGCGGCAAGGGGTCGGTCGAGCACCACTTATACTCCACACCGATTGTTTGATTAAAAGGGGCTTTATGAACTGTAGGATTCTCCTTGGATTTGTCGGAGTCGCGATAAATGACTTCTGCCTCTTGTTTCTATCCTCGTAGTTTTCCTTTACTAATACATACCCAGGTAGGTTTCTTATACTTACTCCTTTATAGCTTTAGCCAATATGAAGAAAATGGGCTATAAAGTATATTGCTAGTAATTTACGCCTTGAACATGTTGCGTCAACTCTGGTCCCTGGAGCTATGAGTTTATTTTAGTCTTAATGTCTTTTAAATTTACATAACACTAACGGCTTGATTCTTGGTTAGATTATTTCCCTTATGCTATTAATGTCATGACGAAAATGCATATGAAGGTGTACAAGTAAAGCTAATGTTCTGGAGTGATTGTAAGATAAATTGAACTTTAACCATTCCAAGTAATAAATGAATGGACAGATGAAAATATTATGGTATTGCTTGTTTATTTTTTTTATGAACAAGATATAATCTATTGCTTGTTATCTTTGTATCTTTGAGGGGTTGGTGGATACTGAGATATAATATATAGAAAAAGGTACATGCATGAGGCATCTACTACTTGTATAATTTCATTTTGATGTGAACTACACATACATTTAGTTCTTTAACTTACATTTAAATGATAAGATGTTAAGTACTAATTAAATCTCTGAAAGACAAAATCTCTATATATCTGTATTATGCGAGTTATTTGAAATTTCCCCCATGTGTATATCTCTGCATTATGCAAGGAGATTGAATCTCTATACGGGAACTGATGTGGTATGTGAGGTTAAGCTGATGGAAGGTTATGGCATTGCAGGTGATGATGATGGAGTTTTTGGTGTTGATTACCTGCATTGTTTTGGGCATGGGTTCTGGTGGAGTCGTAGCTAAGTGGTGGTTATAGATTGCACTTGAAGCTACAAGATCGCAGTAGTAATCTGGTTATACAAGACCATATGATTATAAAGGTACACACGCTGTAACAGCTTCTAGTTTCTCCAACTACATAAAAAAATGAACATACCAAGTGATATCATTTGCATTTTATTCATTAAGTCGTTGGGTCTAGTACGTCTTCATAACAGCTGTCTTAACTTATATGGTCTTTCTTGTTCCATTTGTGCAGTTCACACTTTTGTCATACCTGGAACCATCTCTCAAAGATCTTAAACATAAGCTCAGTACTAAAAATGTGCATTGACTTTGTAATGAGTATTGATTGTTAATTGGTAAAGATAGTTCCATGGAATTGACAGTGTTACATTCTAAATTTTTTCCCAATATTGTGAATGTGTGAATTACTTTGATAGCAAATTACTTGGTTTTCTCAGTGGATTGTGAACTCTCTACGATTGAGCAGACTCATTCATGGAAGCTTCGCTATGGTTATGATCGTGTCAATGATCATAAAGATGTTTCCAACATCTAGGCCAAGATGACTGATGGTATGTTAATATGGTAATTCTTTAATATACTCGCTACTTCTTTAACGTTCGCTCTATTTTCTGATTATGTATGTTGCTTTTTTATTTTCTTAATTACTGGTTGGTTGTTTGAGATTCAAATTTTGATTTTTAAATACAAAGTATGATTCTTAAATGATGAATTTCTGATATGAGTTTTCACATTGCATAAACTATTCGATATATCAACTCATTTTCTCTGTATTCCACTTAACTTCTTTTATTATATTTATCTATTCAGGGTGCCGATTATTTTTGGGTTGAACACACTCAATGGGACAACTGTTACACGTGATCAATCTGCAGCAGTGCCTTGGGATCTCAAAAGTTATGCCGCTCATATTCGTTGCACTGTCGACAAAACTATGCCATTTATGGTTGGGATTCTTGTGAACTTGGTACAAACTCCCTCTCTCTCTCCCACTATGATTCCATAACTGTAGGAAAACTCAACTGAAATTGGAAATGAGATCAGAAACTAAGGTTGGAGAACAAAGCAGCAGCCATTAGGTCCCTTAGCAGCTGCAAGATTTGTAAGTTTATGTAGTATCTCCTTATAGTGATTTGAGTTAGAAGAACTTAGGAATTTCATAACTTTACATGAACTGAACTTAGGAACCAAGTATATTTGTAATGTGTACACTAGTTTGTTGTGATACTTAGAACACATTTGTATCAAGTACTCATACTTTTTGTTAAAATCAATTGAAGAATCCATTTTCATAATTTGATACAGTTTTATATGTTCAATGAATGAATATATATTTGTGGAAATGATGAATGTGGGTAACTGGGTAACTGCAGGGGGGAATGTGGGGGGAAATGGATTTTGACCAGGTCAATGAAGACTTGACCTTTTTTTTTAGGTTGCAAAATATTTGTAACGTCTTCTATCTGTTGCTAAATTAGAACCAGAACCAATAAATTAGAACCAGAACCAATAACATTTTAGTTCCGGGTAGGGGTATTCCTGGAATTCGAAACAGCTTAGCAACGGCAGACCTTCGTTGCGAATAAACATCGTTTCAACGGCACTTGCCGTTGCAAATCCCCGTTGCTGATCGAGAGTCGCAACGGAGCTTATGCCGTTGCGAAAAAATGCAATGTCGTGTTTTGCAACGTTGATCTGACGTTGCAATCCCAGTCAGCAACGTCCAGGTTTTGTTGCGAATACCTAAAAATGGTGTAGTGGTAAGTATTGAATCGAGAAATTGAAATATAACTCCTTGATATACTTTTTATTAAGATTGAGTCTGACTGTCTAGGTTATTCTCTTAAAATTATATTGGAGTTAGTCCATAGATATTTCTAAGTGAATTATTGGGTGAGGTTGTTGTACCCCCACTTTTTTAATTGTTAAAATGATTTTCTAACATCTTTTAAGGTTTGCTGGTGTGGTAATACGGGTTAAAACCTTATTACGAGATAAACTTCATATGAAACTAATTAACTTGGCCAGCAAGACATCTGGAATGATCCAGAACTTTATCCTCATCCACTTAGTCAAAAAACATTTCATAAGCTTTTAAAACTTTCATGGAGGGTTCTGGTGTTGGATCAATGGACACAGTTCAAACTGACATAGGCTAGAGGATTGACTGATGGGCCTTGACTTTGACCGGGGGATTAAATTTTTGATGTTGTCTGGATGTTGGCTGTAATTATGGAGATCTGGATAACAGTACTTGCTGGAAGACTGCAGGTTGATAACATGAATGAAAACATGGGTGGACGACTGAATTATTAACTGGATGATAGCGTGGCTACAACATAATCGATAGTCTGGAAAGCGGATTTGGATAGGGGACTAGGTCGGGAAAACTAGGTCTTGGCCGTTTGTTGAGTTCCACCGTTGACAGACATATAACTCTGACCATCGACCGAAAGTTTACTTCATGGCAGAATGGGTAGGCTAGTCGGTTGCGTTGGTTTAGTGGACGACAAATTTGGATAACAACTGAATGGTGGTCCAAACAATATTTTGGCCCGATATGTGATAATTTTATCATGGTACAAACAATATTAACAGAGTCTCTTTTGTGTTGGGTGCCTTAAGCATCATTCAAAGACAAGTAGATTATTTTAATCTGTTTAGTACAAGAGATATTAGAACTACCCCTTTTGATGGATGGCACTCTTCCGGGAGTTTAGGTAGAAAACAACTTAATTTGATTTTCATACCACGTATAAGAGGTTTTCTTTTATATATGTGTTGATGGTGGTTTTTATCCTAGGGTTAAAATCGTAAAAACCTAAACCCTAGTCAAACAGTGATGTCACATCATTTAAGTAATAATCTTTTACTAGGCGCATTTATTGAAACCTTTAATGTGTGTGTGAAAACCGGGGTATCTTTTTTTAAAATATTAATTAGGGTTACGACAAGCCAAACATTAATTCCCACGTGTGCCAATGGAAAACCGTGCTAGCCACACCCACCGCGCCAAGGAATGCCAACCATGCTAGCCGCACCCCTGTGCCAATGGAAAACCGTTCCAGCCACACTTACATCTCCAAGGCATGCCAACCATGCTAGCCGCACCCATGTGCCTATGGCAAACCATGCCAGCCACACCTACCGCGCCAAGGCATGCCAACCATTCTAGATGCACCTCTGTGCCAATGGAAAACCATGCCAGCCACACCTACCGCTCCAACGCATGCCAACCATGCTAGCCGCACCTCTGTGCCAATGGAAAACCATGCCATCCACACTTACCGCGCCAAAGCATGCCAACCATGCTAGCCGCACCTATGTGCCAATGGAAAACCATGACAGCCACACTTACCGCGCCAAAGCATGCCAACCATGCTAGCCGCACCCCTGTGCCAATGTAAAACCATGCCAGCCACACCTACCGAGCCATGCCAAACGCACCTCGACATGGCCCCATGACAACTTAGCCGCGCCACCATGCTGGCCTTCCCTACGCGGCTACCAAAACGAAGGCGTGCAACAATCAATGGTTTCCCTGCAATCCCAGGAGAAAATTCTTGCTGTCCAAGGTTACCAAACGACCTTTGGCCCAAAACCCTAGCTTGGCCATCACTAAACCAAATCCTGGATTTTGTCAAATGGCATATCTGTTACTAAAATTTTTTGTAACACATAAACGCCGTTAGAGAAACGCTGTGATATTAATTGTTATATTTTTTGGTAACAGGTTTCACTGTGACAAAATTTGGTTACATTCACATTTATAAACTTTTACAATAATTAATAGTAACAGTTGACCTAATTTTATAACTGCGACACGTGTCAAATTTGTCACATTTATCAGAACGGTTTTAACTGTTAGACCATAACTACAACAATTTGGCTAGCGACACGTGTACCTTTTCGTCAAGGTTATAGTAACACATACAAGTGTTACCAAAATTTAGCAACAACTACTTAAGGACACGTGTCTTTTTTTTCACGATTACTGTAACATTTAAACTGTTACTTTCATTTATAACAACATAGTAATGGGGACACATGTTCTCTTTTGTCACAATTTTTTGTCACAGTTAACCGTGACAATTTTCTAATAAAAAATAAAACAAATATGGGTATCCTAGGTAGGTCATTATGATGGACCTGGGCTTCAAGTTTAAAGGCCTACAATTCAATTAAAACTGAAACACAGGCCTGCAATTCAGTGGCAACTGAAACATAGGCATGCAATTCAGTGGCAACTGCAGTTCATACATTACAATTACATTTTATGTATCTACAAACTCTCCAAAAATTACAATGTTCTGCTCATTATGAAATTTAACCAAAAATAATTGAAAGCTAACACTTGCAAGCTGCAACCAAATAAAAATAAGCTCAACTTCTGATGCACCCAACCTTTGGGAATTTTGTTTTGGTTTGCTGATGATGCCTGTTTAAGAATGCAAGTGAACTATGATACTCAAAAATTCTATAAATTCAAAGCTTTCAATAGACCAAGTAGTTAATTATCTGAAGTGGTAATGATCAATTCGTTATAACTACGTATAGTTATTTCCGAAGGCGTGTGAGATCTGTTGATGCATTATATTAACGACCCCAACAAGTTCTCCCAAACCTGCAATGGAAACAACGTCATTAGTACTCTTTGATAATTTTTAATTTCATCGGAACAACTACATATTCCTCGTATTTCACCAACAGAAGAGCACTTCATGTGAAAGTGCAAAGGACACTACAAAGTAAATAGTTTATTCAAACAATGATAGTTTATTCCAAGTAATAAAGATAAAATTAGTAGTTCACGGATAACATGAGAACATACAAACCAGTATTTTCTCGAATCAAGGAATAGATTCTAAGCTTAACATAAACTAGCTTATTCTGATAAATTCTTCTCAACACACTGTATGTTCAAGAGAAGTATAACATGAGAACATAAAAAATGAGTGGAAAACATCTGATACAACCCTAGACAAAGAATAATCCTAGATGATTGATATTTTGGGAAACCATACTGAACAAATCTCGATAGAAGAAAAATAACGAAACCTAAACAAATATACAAAAAACGGTTAACGCTGACACTGAACTTTAGATGAAACCAGTATTTACTCAAATCAATGAACAAATCCCAAGCTCTAATTCTAACATAAACCAACTTATTATGATAAATTCTTCTCAACATACGGTACACTCAAGAGCTGTATAACATGAGAACATACAAAGCAAAAACTGAGAGGAAAACATACCGGACAATGAATAATCATACATAACTAATACATAGAAAACAAAATAAAAATATTTCTGAAACGATAATTCTACAATTTTAAGCATCCAAGTAAACTATCAATAAAATGTTTACCTTAACAAAAAGAAGAGCCAGAGTAATTAGGGCCTCCTAAACTCAAATTCTGCATTTTCACACACGACCAGGTGCTACAGGCTTTCTGTGTACAGATTGACAAAAGAAATACTTATAACAAGCAAGTAGATATCCACAAGGATCAGAAACTAAAACATTCATACACTCTACTTACCCATCAGCGGGAATCCTATCATCATCAACATACAACCTTCTACGTGGATGATCACCGTCTTGCGCACATGGGACAGGCAATGGAGTCCTTGAATGGTCCTCTAGCCTTCTCCTTGGACTAACAGAATAATCAACTCTCCGTCTTGGAGTAGGATAGTTTAATCTGCCAAAATAAGCACAAAATGTAACATTACAATCAGCCACTTAATAGCTATACTACTCCAAGGAGATGAAAGAATTTAATATGTTACCTTGAGCGATATCTGCCTCTTGAACCAGATGGATAGTGAGGGGGAGCGTGAGCGAGATAATGCAACAAAACCACAACAACATAAAGATCCATAACAACTTACAGCTCTAGCAGCTTCCTTAGGGGTGGAGAATGCAACAAAACCAGGGACCTTACTCACTCCTCGATGATCAAGCATCTCCATTACCAGCCCCAATACTACTACAAATCACCACCACCACCATCTTTAGTATCATACTAAAACAAATCACAAGCACCACCATCTCCATTACCAGGCATCCATCCCAAATCTACCATCCCATAGGTAGCAACCCTTAGGATCAAATCTGCCAGTCTTCCATCAGCAAGGGGGCCAGACCCACACAATTGCTGCACAAGAAGATGACACGCATACAATTTATTATCTAAGTATAAAATAACACATGAAAATTGAATGTATGGTGATTTATATACCAAGGACTCGTAGCATAGAATTAATGGTTCCAAAAGTTGATATGAAGTTTCGTAGTATTCCAAAGGATCATGGTCACAAGGTAGATCTTCAAGTAAGAGCTCCAGTCGTCGCCGCGTTTTAATTAGCTAAATTCATTGGATACAAGGACAATAGAGAATTAGATCAAAGAAGTATGAGGATTCAAAGAAAAATGAAAAAATATATTTTGGCAAATGGATAACTTTTGTTGACAAACAAAAAAAATCTAATATCAAACCAATGAGCTCTTTTGAGTTAATGTTGGTCGAAGGAAAAATCCATTACCTTATCCTTCACACTACCTAGGAAAACTATGTATGGAGCATTTCCAGGAAGCTGGGGAAGGGTTGGCTCTAGCATATTCTGGAAGCTAGACATGCCTATCTGAGATTCTGCAAATAGTTTTCTCTTACCAAGGAGTTGATTGCCAGATTTTGGCGTTCCATATGACTAAATGTTGCCAGCAGAAGCTTTGATGTTGTTAGGTATAGCAATGTTTCCGTTTGTGAATGGTTTCTTAGAATTTTGTGGCGAAAATTCCTAGACTCACAGATTAAAATGAATAAATTGTTAAATATGATGCTCCTGAAAGTTAATAATGACTAATTTACGCGCAAGGGAAATAAATGAAACCAAAGCTAGTTATATTTTACCTGACGATCTGAGCCTATAAATTCCAGTCTTGGGTATTGAGATTCCCCACCATCTACACCACAAAATAGAGTTTTTAATAAACTTCCAACTACCAATAATAGCCTAGAGTGTGAGAGGAACCACAATACAAAGAAATACTTGCCTTTGGAAGACAGCAGAGCTGCACCAGATGGAAGTTGGGTTGGCAGGGCCAGAGCTTGTGGACTGTAATTATTTGATTGATTCCAAACCTTAGGTTTCTCCTCATATGCAGCTTCTATAGAAATAAAAAAGAATCCTAGATAATCACATAGAGCAATTAAATAGTACGCCTAGGTAGCATCTTGGAAAAGTAACACAAAATTACATGAAGCATGATGACTAAATAAAATAACAGGCTGAAACATAGTACAGGCTTTGTAGACATCACTCATATAAGATTTATTTTTTCCTATTGAGAAAATCCTGAAGATAAGTCATAGTACAAACCTTTTCGTACGATCTCTTGTACGTATCTCGACAGTTCATTATTGCATTTATTCATAGAGAGCTCAAATCTAAGGCTTTCAACTTCACGGATGTATTGCTACCTTTGGGATTGAAGGATTACTGGTACACTATGAGCTCTTTATTGCTGAGATCCACATGATGTAAGTGGAGCAAATCCATCCATGAAAAGGTGAAGTCGGGGGAATGGTATTGATGTTTGAAGTTTCCTGGACAATTGAACTCTGACTTGAGAAAGCTTGCTAAATAAATAAAAAAAAAAATACAGAGTTCAAGGTAGAAATCTTACAACTAAGAGTAGTGAGCTTGAGAGTCCAACTGGCTTGGTGATTGGCATCACGTGGTTTTTCTATGTACTCCATGGCATACCCGACTGCTTCATTCACGACATTGTCCTCCTGGATAGACCCTTCAATGTACCTTTCCCTGTATCAGTTTGTACTCATTAGAAAAAAGATGTTTTATAAAAAATAACAAACATCACATAAGCAAGGCAAAATTCATGCTAAGAATTCCTGCATTGCACTTTCAATTGTTAACTCTACTTCATTCTTACATGCTCAGACTCTGAATAACCGAATATCAACAACATATGCAAAGATTTTTTCTCTCCTAATGATATAAACAAACCTAAATTTTTGAATAACCGAATATCAACAAAATAATTCTCAAACCCCTAATTGAAATAGCATAACAAACCTAATTAAAAACTTTGAACGAAAATTAAGAACCCTAATTTTTAAACAGATCGAACAAAACAAGGAAATAATCACAAATACCACAACAACAACTAATAAAAATACTAAACTTGAACCAAAGTGTATAGATCTGTAAGAAATAACTTATATTTTTGAGTAAATCAGAGTTAGGGTTCAAAGAAATTAGGTCTATGAATAACGGAGAAATTAGGTTAGAGACGAAGTTAGGCTTTTTTTTAGAGAGGATTTGAGAAAGATTAGGGTTCTTAGTTTGAGGATTTGTCAAAGACGAGGTTTTTTTTTTTTTGTTACAGGATTTGAGAGAGACGAGAGGATTTGGATTTGAGAAGTGAGAGGAGTTAGCGACCAGAGGAAAAAAAATAGTGAAGGAGAGAAGAAGATAAGGATAAGCATAACGAAGTGAAAATGAAAGGTTTAATGGTTAAGATTTGTCCATCAAAAAACATGGACGATTGACATTTTGTTTGATATTCTCATACGGATTGAGGGGAGTGTGAGAAGGAAGGCGATTTTTCTCTCGCAGCGTTTGAACTAGCAGCGTTGTGGCCGTTGGATGCTCTAGATGTGATGTCATAGCATGTTTTTTCTCTTCTGCGGACATCACATTTAAAGTATCCAACGGCCACAACGCTGCTAGTTCAAAAAAATGTTCTAGCGCTTCTAGAGCAAAATAATTTCCAAGAAGCATTTGTGTTCTTTCGAGAATTACGTGTTTTTTTGAGAAAATCACAAATGGTCGAACCGAAAAAGATTACGAGAGTTAGACCTGAGTTTCTGATTCAGATGAACTGGAGACGAAATATATCAGAATTGAACATCACAGGTTCAAAGATTACGAGAGTTAGACCTGAGTTTCTGATTCGGATGAACTGGAGACAAAATATATCAGAATTGAACATCACAGGTTCAAAGATTACCAGAGTTAGACATGAGTTTCTGATTCAGATGAACTGGAGACGAAATATATCAGAATTGAAAAATCACAGGTTCAAAGATTACGAGAGTTAGACCTGAGTTTCTGATTCGGATGAACTAGAGACGAAATATATCAGAATTAAACATCACAGGTTCAAAGATTACGAGAGAGAGACCTGAGTTTCTGATTCGGATGAACTGGAGACGAAATATATCCGAATTGAACATCACAGGTTCAAAGATTACGAGAGTTAGACATGATTTTCTGATTCGGATGAACTGGAGACGAAATATATCAGAATTAAACATCACAGGTTCAAAGATTACGAGAGTGAGAATTGAGTTTCTGATTCGGATGAACTGGAGACGAAATATATTAGAATTGAACATCCCAGGTTCGAATATTACTAGAGTTGGACCTGAGTTTCTCTTTCGGGTGAACTGAAGATGAAATATACTAGCATTGAACATCCCAGGTTCAAAGATTACTAGAGTTAGACCTGAGTTTCACGTCCGGATGAACTGGAGACGAAATATATCAGAATTGAACAACACAGATTAAAAGATTATTAGAGTTAGACATGAGTTTCTCGTTCCGGTGAACTCCAGATGAAATATATCAGAATTGAACATCACAGGTTCAAAGATTACTAGAGTTGGACCCGAGTTTCTCATTCGGAGGCACTGAAGATGAAATATATCAGAATTGAACACCTCAGGTTCAAAGAATACTAGAGTTAGACATGAGTTTCTCTTCCGGATGTACTGGAGAAGAAATATATATCAGAATTGAACATCACAGGTTAGAAGATTACCAGAGTTAGACCTGAGTTTCTCGTTCGGGTAAACTGAAAATGAAATATATCAGAATTGAACATCACGGGTTCAAATATTACTAGAGTTAGACCTGAGTTTCTCTTTCGGATGAACTGGAGAGGAAATATATCAGAATTGAACATCACCGGTTCAAAGATTACTAGAGTTAGACCTGAGTTTCTCTTTCGGATAGTATGTGAAAATAACCATATTACCCTTATTGGAAATAAATGCAATAAATATTATGGAGTCTGCGAAAATGACCAAACTACCCTTATTGAAAATAAATAAAGTAAATATTACATAATGTGAAAATGACCATATTACCCTTATTGGAAATAAGTGCAATAAATATTACGGAGACAGTGAAAATGACCATACTACCTTTATCGAAAATAAGTAAAGTAAATATTACAGACTGTGATAATGACCATATTACCCTTATTGGAAAAAAAATGCAATAAATATTACGGAGACTGTGAAAATGACATATTACCCTTATCGGAAATAAGTAAAGTAAATGTTACAGACTATGAAAATTATCATATTACCCTTATTGGAAAAAAAAGTGCAATAAATATCATGGAGACTATGAAAATGACCATACTACCTTTATCGAAAATAATTAAAGTAAATATTACAGACTGTAAAAATGACCATATTACCCTTATTGGAAAAAAGTGCAATAAATATTATGGAGACTCTAAAAATGACCATACTACCCTTATCAAAAATAATTAAATATTACATACTATGAAAATGACCATATTACCCTTATTGGAAATAAGTGCAATAAATATTATGGAGACTGTGAAAATAAATATTGGTCATTTTCACAGTATGTAATATTTACTTTATTTATTTTCAATAAGGGTAGTTTGGTCATTTTCAAAGTCTCCATAACATTTATTGCACTTATTTCCAATAAGGGTAATATGGTCATTTTCGCAGTATGTAATATTTAATTATTTTCGATAAGGGTAGTATGGTCATTTTCACAACTCCATAATATTTATTGCACTTTTTTCCAATAAGGGTAATATGGTCATTTTCACAGTCTGTAATATTTACTTTATTTATTTTCGATAAAGGTAGTATGGTCATTTTCATAGTCTCCATGATATTTATTGCACTTTTTTTCCAATTAGGGTAATATGATAATTTTCATAGTCTGTAACATTTACTTTACTTATTTCCGATAAGGGTAATATGTCATTTTCACAGTCTCCGTAATATTTATTGCATTTTTTTTCCAATAAGGGTAATATGGTCATTATCACAGTCTGTAATATTTACTTTACTTATTTCCGATAAAGGTAGTATGGTCATTTTCACTGTCTCCGTAATATTTATTGCACTTATTTCCAATAAGGGTAATATGGTCATTTTCACATTATGTAATATTTACTTTATTTATTTTCAATAAGGGTAGTTTGGTCATTTTCGCAGACTCCATAATATTTATTGCATTTATTTCCAATAAGGGTAATATGGTTATTTTCACATACCATCCGAAAGAGAAACTCAGGTCTAACTCTAGTAATCTTTGAACCGGTGATGTTCAATTCTGATATATTTCCTCTCCAGTTCATCCGAAAGAGAAACTCAGGTCTAACTCTAGTAATATTTGAACCTGTGATGTTCAATTGATATATTTCATTTGATTTACCCTAACGAGAAACTCAGGTCTAACTCTGGTAATCTTCTAACCTGTGATGTTCAATACTGATATATATTTCTTCTCCAGTACATCCGGAAGAGAAACTCATGTCTAACTCTAGTATTCTTTGAACCTGAGATGTTCAATTCTGATATATTTCATCTTCAATTCCTCCGAATGAGAAACTCGGGTCCAACTCTAGTAATCTTTGAACCTGTGATGTTCAATTCTGATATATTTCATCTGGAGTTCACCGGAACGAGAAACTCAGGTCTAACTCTAGTAATCTTTTAATCTTTGTTGTTCAATTCTGATATATTTCGTCTCCAGTTCATCCGGACGTGAAACTCAGGTCTAACTCTAGTAATCTTTGAACCTGGGATGTTCAATGCTGGTATATTTCATCTTCAGAAATAAGATTATGGAGACTATGAAAATGACCAAACCACCCTTATCAGAAATAAGTAAAGTAAATGTTATCGATTGTGAAAATGACCATATTACCCTTATTGGAAAAAAGTGCAATAAATATCACGGAGACTGTGAAAATGACCATAATACCCTTATAAAAAATAATTAAATATTACATACTGTGAAAATGACCATATTACCCTTATTGGAAAAAGGTGAAAAAATATTATGGAGACTATGAAAATGACCAGACTACCCTTATCGAAAATAAGTAAAGTAAATATTAAAGATTGTGAAAATGACCATATTACCCTTATTAGAAATAAGTGCAATAAATGTTACGGAGACTGTGAAAATGACCAAACTACCCTTATTGATAATAAGTAAAGTAAATATTAAAGACTTTGAAAATCACCATATTACCCTTATTGGAAAAAATGCAATAAATATTACAGAGTCTGTGAAAATGACATACTACCCTTATCGGAAATAAGTAAATTAAATGATACAGACTATGAAAATGACCATATTACCCTTATTAGAAAAAAGTACAATAAATATGATGGAGACTGTGAAAATGACCATAATACCCTTATCACAAATGAGTAAAAGAATTCTTACAGACTGTGAAAATGACCATATTACCCTTATCGGAAATAAGTATAGTAAATACTAATGATTTTGAAAATGACCATATTACCCTTGTTGGAAATAAGTGGAATAAATATTATAGAGACTGTGAAAATGACCAGACTACCTTTATCGGTAAGGGTAATACGGTCATTTTTTCAATTTACTAATTTTCGATAAGGGTAGTCTGGTCATTTTCACAGTCTCCATAATATTTATGGCACTTATTTCTAGTATGGGTAATATGGTTATTTTCACTGTATGTAATATTTACTTTATTTATTTTTGATAAGGGTAGTCTGGTCATTTTTGCAGTCTCCATAATATTTATTGCACTTTTTTTAATAAGGGTAATATGGTCATTTTTACAGTATGTAATATTTACTTTATTTATTTTTAATAAGGGTAGTTTGGTCATTTTCACAGTCTCCATAATATTTATTTATTGCACTTCTTTCCAGTAAGGGTAATATGATCATTTTCACAGTATGTAATATTTACTTTACTTATTTTCGATAAGGGTAGTTTGGTCATTTTCACGGTCTCCATAATATTTATTGTACTTATTTCCAACAAGGGTAATATGGTCATTTTCACAGTACGTAATATTGACTTTATTTATTTTCAATAAGGGAAGTTTGGTCATTTTAACAATCTTCATAATATTTATTGCACTTATTTCCAATAAGGTTAATATTGTCATTTTCAAAGTGTGCATTATTTACTTTATTTATTTTCAATAAGGGTAGTTTGGTCATTTTCACAGTCTCCATAATATTTATTACAATTATTTCCAACAAGGACAATATGGTCATTTTCACAGTATGTAATATTTAATTTTATTTATTTTCAATAAGGGTAGTTTGGACATTTTCACATTAATGCATTTATTTCCAATAAGGGTAATATGGTCATCATTTTCACAGTCTGTAATATTTACTTTATTTATTTTTAATAAGGGTAGTTTGGTCATTTTCTCAGTCTCCATAATATTTATTTATTGCACTTATTTTCAATAAGGGTAATATGGTCATTTTCATGGTATGTAATATTTAATTTATTTATTTTCAATAAGGATAGTTTGGACATTTTAACAATCTCCATAATATTTATTGCATTTATTTCCAATAAGGGTAATATGGTCATTGTCAAAGCGTGCATTATTTACTTTATTTATTTTCAATAAGGGTAGTTTGGTCATTTTCACAGTCTCCGTAATATTTATTGCACTTATTTCCAACAAGGATAATATGGTCATTTTTCATTGTATGTAATATTTACTTTTATTTATTTTCAATAAGGGTAGTTTGGTCATTTTCATAGTATCCATAACATTTAATGCACTTATTTCGATAAGGGTAATATGGTCATTTTCACATAATATAATATTTACTTTATTTATTTTCAATAAGGGTAGTCTGGTCATTTTCACAGTCTCCATAATATTTATTGCACTTATTTCCAGTAAGGGTATTATGATCTTTTTCAAAGTGTGTAATATTTACTTTACTTATTTTCGATAAGGGTATTCTGGTCATTTCCACAGTCTCCGTAAAAATTATTGCTGTTATTTTCAATAAGGGTAATATGGCCATTTTCACAATCCATAATAATTACTTTATTTTTTTATATAAGGGTATTCTGGTCATTTTCATAGTCTCCATAATATTTTTTGCATTTATTTTCAGTAAGGGTAATATGGTCACTTTCACGGTCTTCTGAATTTTTATTGCACTTATTCCGATAAGGGTAATATGGTCATTTTCACAGTATTCGGAAGAAGCAGATTTTTTTTGTGTGGTTTTGTCGAGAAAATCGAGAGAAATGATTAGTTTTTGTCCAAGTCAAATGTCCTACAAAGTCATGACTTGTTGACTTGGTCTTGATCCTTTTTTTCTAATATTAAGAAAATCAAAAATCAAAATATAAAATAAACATAAATATTGATATTTAGAAATTAAATAAAATTGTTATTTTGTATAACTGTTGCGAATGTAATGACAACCAAAATTCTAAGAGTGATTAATTCAGGGTTGTTTTAGATGTGGTGAAATTTTTGGTGGGAAACATCATTTTAGATTATAATTGTGATTGTCTGGATAATTTCCAACAAACATAATTGTTACTATTAAAAAAGTTAAATATTCAGATTCATTATCACGATTACAAAATTTAGCAACAATTATAATTGTTGCAGGACTTATCACATATATATCAGTGACTAAAAAATAAACTGTGACTGGTTACATTGTGAGAGAATCCTGGTTTTGGTGTAGTGCATGAACCTAGCTTGGTCACGCCAAACCCTTGGCCCTGTAGGACCAGAATATCGCCACTATATTATTCTTGCGAGAATAAAGGACACTCCTGCGAGTTATCCAACAACATACTGAAAGAGTCGCAGAATGATTTAAGAAGTGACGTAATGAATGACGACAATCAAAACACAAGAAAAGTGTGATAATCCTGCAAGGGTTAGAACATTTGCGAGAATTGATAATATAGCTGTTGCGAATGTCTCGCGGGTCAGATCCGAAATTAAAGGGGAGCTTAGCTGTCATCCACTATGTAACTACCCTATATATAGAGAACCAGTAGATTGGAGAAGAGGGAGATAATTTTCCGAGTGTTGAGAAAGTCTCGAGGAGAGAGAAAAACTTAGAGAAGGCGGTTGTATTCTTGATTTCTTATATTTCTGTAATTCTTTCTGAATCAAATTAATAAAAAGTATTGTTCTTCATCTCCAACTTATGTCTTAATCTTTGTGAATTCTTACTAGGGGTGTAGTGTAGGATTTCCCGCAACTACATTTGGCGCTAGAAACATGGACGAATGGTTGATGACTTGAGAAAGAAAAAGTAAAAATTGACATTGTGGTTGGAAGAGATTTGGAGAGATTAGTGAAAATTTTTAAGTAATTCTCAACAATTCACTAAAGTTAATGGCTAGAAGAAGAATAAACACGTCAGAACCACCAACAACTGTAAGGAGGAGTAAAAGACTTGCAGGAGAAGACACAGAAAAGGGAGAATCTTCAAGATTGAGGACAAGAAGACATAAGACAAGGAATGGTGGAGAAAATCAGGTCCGACAACCAAATCAGCAAACGCCGATACAAGAGAGAGCTGTAGATTATGATGGAGTGAGTGTGCATACTTGGTGATCAGATTCAATGGAAGAAGCAGAAAATCGACAATTAAGAAATGGAAGGCGAGAAGAAAGAATTCACAGGGTAAATGAAGGAATAATCCATGGAGATGACGCAAACGAAACATTAGAAGAATTGAGACAAATAGAACAAGAAGAAAGAAGGTTGGCGGCTGAAGAACGTGCGAATTTAACAAGGCAAAATCACGAGTTAAGAATAGAAAATTTGAGATTACAAAGAAGAAGATCAAGAAGTACTACAATATCAAGTTCACAGTCGTTTAGAGAAGGAGTAAGGCGAAATTCTCCAATAAGGAATGTCGGTGAAAATATTCATGAAGAAATGCAGAATCCAAACGAGGAACATCATTATGGAGGAGAGGAAATAGCAAATGATCGTTATGTTCCTCGCAATAACACTCCCGCAAGACATGATAATAGAAATCAAGAAGGTAGAAATAATCGAGATGGTGAAGAAAATCGAGAAGAAGAAAGGAGAATAATACATGAGCGAGAAATTCAAAGAAATCGAAGAATAATAGAGGAAGAAATTGGGAGACATTATGCTGAACAAGCACGTTTAGCTTGAGAGAGAGTGATTAAGAGCAGAAGTAGAAGAAAAAGAATCTCAAGAAGCAATACGTCAGAATAATCATGACAATCGAGAAACAAGACGGGCAAGAAACCATAATAATGATAATATCAATGAAGAGTATTATATAATGCAAAGGAGAATAGAAAGACAGCGAAGAGAGGTAGTGAGAAATGAAGAAAATGTTAGAGAAGAAAATGGAAGGAACAATCCGTTGCGAGTTCAAGAGGAATGTGAAGAATAAAACCGCAGAAGAAGGTAAAATGAGGACACTGAAGAAGAAGTAGAAAATCTCGCAAGACAAGAAAGACATGAGCGCAGAAGAAGGGAAGCTGCGTTGAAAAGGCCAATGAAACAAAATTCAGAGGGAAATGAGCAAATCTTAAGAGAGTTAGCAGAAATGAGGGGAATGTTAAATAGTAGAAGAGAATGAGGCAGAAGACAACTTGATGAGGCCATTGAGGAAGCTGCGAAAACGCCGTTCACTCAAGCAGTTCAGTTAGGTGGAATACCTCCAAAATGCAATTTGCCAGCGTTAACTAGTATTTTTGATGGAACTACATATGCTGTTGAACATATCAAAGATTATGTTAGATGTATGCTACAATGGGAAAACCATGATGTTGTATTGTGCAAATATTTTGCATCTAGCTTAACTGGCGAGTGACTGAAGTGGTTCGAAGGTTTGCCCAAGAATACAATAACTTCTTTCATTCATTTACAGACTACCTTTTTAGGAGCATACATAAGTAACAATTCTTCGCGACCTGGGATCGAAGATGTATTTGGATTGAAACAGAGAGTTGGCGAGAGTTTGAAGCATTTGACATTAAGATGGAAGAAAATGTGTAGCGAGATGGATGGTAGAGTAGACGAGAGACATCTCATTTTATCTTTCAACAATGCTATGTTCGCAACCAATCTATTGTATATCCAAATTTTAAGAATTAAAAATACAATCACAATGACTGAGCTGCGAGAATTGCAAGAAGAATATATTTCTTTGGAGGAGAAACAAAATGAAATGGAATCATATCCAATTGCAAACACCAGTTCTGTCGCAGCAAATGGAAGCTTACTTCCCAAGATGATTAATATAGTGGCGAGTACCACGCAACCACAACAAGAAAAAATGGAAACTGATAATCAGCAGAAGTTAGTAGCTACTAGGAGTCAAGATCAAGAAGATTTTGAAAGAGAAAGGAATTATCACAATCGTGGTGGAAATAATAAAATCCAAAGAATAGATCAGCCTCAGGAGACTTATGGCGAACAAAGGAAAAATTATTCTAGAGGGCAAGGAAATCAAAGGATAATATGGGAAGAGATTAAAATGCCACCTCTAAATGCTAGCATTGATAAAGTTTGGGAGGCTATTATTTTAATGGAAAATATACCATCACCCTAGAATATGGGAAAAGAGCCGCATCCAAACAACCGAAATCAAGAATTTTGTCTTTATCATCACTTCCATGGCCACTCAATAAACGATTGCAGGAATGTAAAGAGAATAATTTTGAGGATGATTGAGCAGGGAAAGTTAAATCATTTTCTGATAGGACATCCACAACCTCAAAGAATTACCGCCAAAGACCAAAACTCGCAGAGTAAACACCGCACAAGGAGCAGAAACATTTGTCATCGAGATTGAGGCTAAAGAAAAGAATTTATTATGTAACTCCATCGTACATTCTTACAAAACAATAGAAGACTTCGATGATAATGTTCTAAGCAGAGTCTTTGCGAGAGACATGGATGGAAGAGAAATAATGAACATTGCGAGAATCTCGCCATTAGAGGAGTGGCAGAAGCAGATTATTTCGTTCACTGCACAAGAAGCACCTGAGCCAGGTAAAATGCATGATAATCCATTAGTAGTGAGATTAGAAATAATTCCAAAGTACAAAGAAGAAGAAGGGGATGGAGAAGAAGCTAAAGATGATGAAGAAAATGATTTATCGGCTATTGATAGAATTTTGATTGACACTGGGAGTTCAGTGGATATTTTGTTTTTTCACACATATTGTACAATGGGGGGAAGAGATGAAGATTTGATCTCGTCAACATATAAAATTTATAGTTTCAATGGAAGAACAAACAAACCCATAGGGGAGATTACCATGAAAATTCCATTAAAAGGGATATCTTCTAAAATTCAGTTCTGCGTAGTTGATATAGAATCTCCTTACAATGCTTTGATTGGACGACCTTTGTTACATGGGATACTGGGTATGGCATAGACCTTTCATCAGTGCATCAAATTTACCCATCCTCATGGTGTTGTAGTGATAAAAGGAGATTGGACTGAAGGGATGAAATGTTATGACGTTGACGTTGAATCCTGCGAGCAAAGAGTTGCGAGGAACAGAAACTGGAAAAAAAATGTCAAACAACAACAAAGAAGTGAAAGGCTAATGGTTGATGCGATAGAGTTGCGAGAATATGAAATGATGCAAAATTAGTGTATGCTGAAAACAGATGATGGCGAGCGTCTCGAAAATAAAGCGAAAATAACAGAAGACAACAAAAAATCAGAAGTAGAGAATAGTAAGTAGGAAAGGTAAAAATTTTTTTTAAAGAAACATATGGATGGTTTGTTGCAGAAAATTTTATTCATTTTCAAAATATGTACTTCTTGTTGAAAATAATTTTAATGCAAAAAGCATAACACATTGCGTTAATCGCAAAAGAAACACAAGAATGGGACGAACCTTTATGGTGTACACCCTAGTTCGCGAATACAATTTCGCAAGAGGCAAATGTAAGACCTAAAGTACGTCATATTTGGGGGAATCTCTTTGCATGATTCAGGGGAAGGTTATACCGCTGCTGGAACCTAAGTCATGGAGATTGTGGTTATATAAAACCTATCCAGGAGAGATAACTTGGATTTCCAACTATATAAGGTTATACCATGGTTGGACTACCGAGAGTTTCTTCTAAGGAGTGAAAAGTATGACTAAGGTCCCGAGGTACACGATTGAGCCAAGGGTGCCCGGGGCGTATGAAACTACCCTGGCCATTCTTGGAAAGTCTTGGCTATGATGCACTCGGCCTGAAGAAAACCCCACCTAGGGTGCAGTCTCGTAATTATAATCTATATAGGCATAAAGGATAAGAGGATGCGAAAACAACTGGTTATTGCTAGGACTGGATGGGAGGAGCTAGTCTTGTATGGAAGAAGTACGTCTCCTTAAAGGGGCAACCAGGGGGGAGATAAGGGCGGCACTCTCCATTAGGGAGCTGATAAGTGTCTTAAGACGACAATGTCATGGGCTTTATGTTCGCAAGAACATTTAGGCCTGTCATATTGTCGCGTGAAAAACATTCTACAGAGGCAACAAGCCATAAGAAAAAGTTAAGATGAGATCAATATGTTTTTACATGAAAGTGTAAAGACGTCCTGCGATTTCATCGCAAGACGGCAATGTCATGAGGATTTATTCTCGCAAGAGAACTTATGCTTGTCATATTGTCTCAGAATATTGAAAGAATCAAGTTAAGGCAAGATCAATGGGTTTTTACATGAAAATGTAAGGACGTCCTGCGATTTTGTCGCAAATATCAAACGTGGCGAAATAAGACCTTTAATTAGGAAGGCAAAATAAGACCACACTAAAGATTATCAGAAAACACAGAATAGTTGCGAGATTATAGAAATAATTTTGGATGTTATTCTGATTGAGTCATCATATTGCAGATGAATAACAGAGGCAAGTATGGGAATGCATAGAATAATAACATTGTTATTCATCATTATATGATAAATCTGTGTAGATAATTAAAGATTGATGATTATATTAACCATATTGCAAAAAGAAATTGTTTTCTAATGTACACAGGTAGAAGCAAGGGAAATATATACATCAAGGAGTACTAAAAATTGGAAAAATCCGCAGGAAGAAAGAGATAAGTTTACAAATTTTATAATGAAGATCAAAAAGAGGAAAACGAGACTAATTTGATCATCTGAGAAATTACTTAAATAGTTATTAAGACGAGCAAGAAGGGTATCCTCATCTACATGCTCAGGGAAAGATCGAAGGAATGTAGCCTCATCAGTAAGATTATAAATATCTTCAAAAATGGTTACTTGGATAAGCTAAAATAGGTCAAAAGAATTAAAATAAAAGGAGGAAAAATTCATACCATAAAGTTGCTGATTAGCTTTTTCAAGATTAGAGATCTTTTGTCTATCACTTGAAGCATCAATTTATAATTGCTTATTCTTCTTGCGAATTTCAGCAATTTCAGTCTCTAGTTATGCTTTATTCTTGAGAAGAACTACAGTCTCAGACTCTAAATTATCATTTTGGTCGCGAGAATCAGTGCTTTTCTTTTCAAAAATGGCACGCCTTCTCTCCAAGTCTGTGGCAACAATAAAAGAAGCCCTTCCATCCTGCGAAGAAGAAACATACTTGTCAAAATAAACATAATTGAAAATCTAAAGTATGAGAAAGAGGCAAAGGGATGAAGACATACCAGAATACTGAGAGAGTTGAAGAGGTTGGGAGACATTGATCTTGAGAGTCCTTTAAGGGAATCATTACCAACCAGCAAAGTAGCGTCGCAAACTTTCGCAAGAGCTTGACATACTTCATTAACAACTTCATTTCCAAAGTCATGAGGAATGCCGTGAGGGTTATTGAATATATGAGATAATTGAGTCATAGAAGACTCAGGTTGAAAATTTTCCCTCACAGAAGGAATACCAACATCACCATCATTGTCATTAACATTCTCGCTGGAGCTCTCGCTAGATTGAGACTTAGAAGGTAGAGGAGTTTGAATCCTTCTCTTCTTGGAAGGGGGAGCTGTAGACTTCTCTTTTGGAGGAATAACATATTTCTTCTTGTGAGGATCGTCTTTATTTTTGTCTTTCCCTTCGGTCTTCGCAGGTTTTATGGGTTCAATTTCTTCAATAACCTTCAAAACACAGATGAAGGTAAGAAATAGAGGCAACAATATATTGTTCAAAATAAGAAAAGAGTATTTCTTACTTCATTTGTGAAGGACTTAAGAGTTAAATAAGTATTGGGATTCCCAGATTTCTGGTAGCTAAGTTTCATCCTTTCAATTTGGTAAAATTAGAATGGTCAGCGAGAACACATATCAGAATCTGAAGACAACAATAATAATACGGGAACATACCACATAATTTTTTTCAGGCCAATTAAAAATCCATGGTTGATATTTTGCGAGATTCGCAGGTAGGTTATGAGCACCAGCGATGTAAGGACCCTCTAACATCAAGTGGAACCACTTATCATCTTTGGAATATCGAGGGGATGAATTATTGCCCGGATGCCAGTCAATGTCTTGCATAAGAACCTTGTCATCAACAATGACATCTTTCTTCTGTAAGCGGACACCCCAGCAAGTTCTATCTTTCTTCATAGGGATCACTTCATAATTTAAGAATTCTTTTTCTACAATATAGTTCTCAGGAATAATTGGAACTTCTTTAAATTTGGGGTTCTTCGCGGTATCGAGATAGCGAGATTTCTTTCCAGCGCCGCAGGTAGCATACTCAAGCATGAGACAGATACAATCTCCACTCAACTGGTATATTTCTTGCGAATATTTCTTATGAGCAAGTATTTCATAAAACAAAGGCAGTTCAGGATTATATAGGGGATGGGGAAGACCAGCTTCAAGTTAACCTAGCGAGACAATGATTTTCTCGCTAGAAAATGAATCATCAGAAAACAAGCTGAGAGAGAGTTCATATTTGGGGAGTTGATTTGGAATGGTGGATAATTTCAATCCAAGATCTTGAAGTTTCTGTTGATGACGTTCAAAAGTAGCTTGATTTATACGACTAACAAGGGTCATTTTAGTATGTGAATGGATAAAATAATTGAATATTAAAAGAAGGAAAGAAAAACTACAACAACATATCCGGAATTTATGGAAGAACAGTAAATTTACAGAGAAAAGAAAGAAGAAGGTAAAAAGAAAAGAAAGAAAAGAAAAAAAAATGAAGGAAGTATTTATAGAAGAAGAAACTTCTCGAGAAAAAACAAGTACATCTAATGTGAAGAAATGAACAGTGGAAAAGCAACGGTTGAAAAGGACGTGTCAGGAGTTGAATAGAAAAGATAATACGTGTGATAAATCTGGCGAAGGAATGAAGAGACGTGCCAAAATAGAAAAAGATAAAGATAGAAAGATAAGTGGTGGCGGCATCTTAATTCTCAGGATCTTTCCTTCTTCGCAGAAAAGACATGAGAAAAGGCAAGATGTAGGACTAGAATATCGCCACTATATTATTCTTGCGAGAATAAACGACACTCCTGCGAGTTCTCCAACAAAATACTGAAAGAGTCGCAGAATGATTTAAGATGTGACGTAATGAATGACGACAATCAAAACACAAGAAAAGTGTGATAATCCTGCGAGGGTTAGAACATTTGCGAGAATTGATAATATATCTGTTGCGAATGTCTCGCAGGTCAGATCCGAAATTAAAGGGGAGCTTAGCTGTCATCCACGATCTAACTACCATATATATAGAACCAGTAGATTGGAGAAGAGGGAGATAATTTTCCGAGTGTTGAGAAAGTCTTGAGGAGAGAGAAAAACTTAGAGAAGGCAGTTGTATTCTTGATTTCTTATATTTTTGTAATTCTTTCTGAATCAAATTAATAAAAAGTATTGTTCTTCATCTCCAACTTATGTCTTAATCTTTATGAATTCTTACTAGGGGTGTAGTGTAGGATTTCCTGCAACTACAAGCCTCACATGCCAAGCCAAACCGCACCTAGCAAAGCTAGCCACGCCATGCGCCCATGGCAAACCTTGACCCACATGCCAAGCCAAACCGTAGCTAGCCAAGCTAGCCACGCCATGCGCCCATGGCAAACCCTTGGCCCCACATGCCAAGCCAAACCGCACCTAGCCAAGCTAGCCATGCCATGCACCCATGGAAAACCCTTGGCCCCACATGCCAAGCCAAACCGCACCTAGCCAAGCTAGACATGCCATGCGCCCATGGCAAACCCTTGGCCCCACATGCCAAGCCAAACCGCACCTAGACAAGCTAGCCACGCCATGCGCCTATGACAAAGCCTTGGCCCCACATACCAATCCAAACCGCACCTAGACAAGCTATCCATGCCATGCCAAGCCAAAACGCACCCTTCCTTGGCCCTAGCCATGCTATCCGCACCATGCCAAGCCAAACGCACCATGCCTTGGCCCTAGCCATGCTAGCCGCAACATGCCAAAGCCAAACGCCCCCTGCCTTGTCCCTCTCCATGCCACCATGATGGCCTTCCCTACGTGGCTACCAAAACGAAGGCGTGCAATAATCAACGGTTTCCCTTCAAACCCAGGAGAAAATCCTAGCCATCCAAGGTTACCAGACGACGCATGGTAATCTTTGGCCCGAAAACCTAAGTTTGGCCACGCCAAACCATGCCATACCAACGGCATGCTAACCTAGACGCGCCACCATGCTATGCCAATTGCATGCCAAGTTAGCCGCGCCACCATGCTGGCCTTCCCTATGCGGCGACCAACGAACGAAAGCGTGCGAAGATCAACGGCTACCTTTCCTCTTAAGATGCAAAATCTCGACCTTCGAAGGTCACCAAGCTACCAAGTCTCCCAAGCTCGACTTTCCAGGAAACAACGACATGCCACATGTTTTCCACAAAAACATTCAAGACATCAAACACATATCACAAACTAGGGGATCCTTTTTTGGTATTGGTTTAGCGGTTTACAGCATGCGGCGTACACTACGCCCGTCATAAGGAAATGTCATAAGGGTCAAGTGGTTAGTAAATATAGGGAATTAATGGTGAAATGCTCGACATCAATTCTATGCGTTCACGGTTTTATGGAAAATCTATTCCATACGTTAACGGTTTTATGGAACATCAATTCCATGCATACGGTTATCACCTCCTCCCATTTACTTACCCATTTATCCATGCCTTAATGAGACCAGAGTACGTTTCACTTCTACTTGTATAAATAGGTCTTACCTATTTCCACCAAATAACAAGTTCATTCTGGAATATACAACACTCAGAAAATACTTGCTAGCTTACCATTTGTTAGCCTTCCCACTTTTCTAATACAAGTCGTAGTAACACAACTACTCTTCCAGAAATAAACTATTCTGGTCTCATCACTTTCCTTGCTTCCCTTCCCAAAACCAACTCATTCTCCTTCACTTTGTGACCGAAGCAAGTCTGGAACGACCATTTCTTAGTTTAGGATGGACTTGTACAGATTGATCTCTCGATTCTTAAGTACTCCATTACAGTACATTGTTTAGGGTTTAAATTGTTTCTCACATGCACACCCGGAATTACCGAAATCAGCAGAAACCATTTTCACCTACAAATAATTGGCGACCACAACGGGAGGTTCGATCTTTCGGTTACCATGTCAATTTTCGACCTCCGATCTCGTTCTTAGACCCAGACATCAAGATGGTAAAGGAAGATGATACACTCCGACTCAGTTACCCGATAACTCGATTATCATTCATGACACGACAAGGGATGACTAGGGACATCCCAGAGGATAGAAGCAGACGATCCGCACAAGGATCAACAGATCAGTTATCAGGTAGCTCAGTAACGACTGGGGACTTCACGCGGCCGTGTTTCTCATAAAACTCAGTCTTTCACCCGGGAGGTTTACTTTTTATCAGAAGACCTATGAAACCGAGTAAGTCTTACCTAGAAAAAATACATGGTTTTATTTTTCAAGTTTTTCATGGGAATGATAAAACCAATAGCCATGTTATGTTTCACCCCAATGTCATCTACCAACACACAGTTCCATGGTTTTCCTGGGATGTCTGTGTCACTTTCAATCATAACCAAAACAATCAATTCCTAAACAATTTATTCCAAAAAGAATAACCCAAAACCGTCAAGGTAACAATTATCTATCAACCCAAGAAATCCAGGAAATCAAAAACCATAAACCAGACGTTTTGTTTTTCTCTCAAAAAAAAGAAAAAAAAGTCACCTACCCGTACGTTCCTACTTTGCACAACAATGACTACCTGTTACTATTAGCAGACATTACTACGGTGACATTCGAAGAATTGCTTATGATGAAGTATTTCCACAAGTTTATGAAAGGCATACCCATGTCTAGGGTTTACACCAGATTCAAAAGAAAAATATTTTTACAGATTTATGGAAGGCATACCCATGGCTATGGTTTGCACCAGCACAAGAAAACAAGAAAACAAATTAAAAGAGAAACGCTGGAGTATATAGATGGAATATGCTTTCCCACTTTATCACTACCGCGCTACCGCTAACACCAAGACGTGATAACAAAGATACGAGGTAAAAAGGGGAGCCAACCCCTTTCATAAGCATAACACTTTTTGGAATTTGAATAACGAAAGGATTTCTTGTTTGATCAACGTCTGGAAAGAGGAAACTGGGCCCGCAAGAACAAGTCCGCGCCATGCCAAGTCAGCGATATGCCAATCCAAAAGTCTGTGCCACGCCCAATCAACAGTCCGCGCCATACCAAACCTAATGCCAGACAAGCTTACCAGATGAGCTTACCAGACGCGCCTACCAGACGCGCTTACCAGACAAGCTTACCAAAAGAGCTTACCAAACGCGCCTACCAGACACCTACCATACTCACTTACCAGAAGTGCTTGCCATACTTGCTTACCAGACGTGCATGCCAGGCACATATGCCACACGTGCATGCCAGGCACACATGACGTACGCGCCTGCCGACCACAATACCACACCCAGCACTAACATCTTACGCCCTTCCAGCGCCATCCTTTCCGCTCCGCAACCATCTAAAGCAGCGTCTTGGCTCCAGCACTCCGTGATCAAATCAGTGCCATCTCTGTACGATACAATTAAGATTACCAGAACCAGAGCCGCTTTCGCTGCCCTAATGTTTTTTCAAGCATGACAGCTCCAACCGACACCAGAGGCGCTACTCCACCATCATGGAAAGATACTGGAAGAGCTGGAAGAAGTCGACCTCTTTTTACCACTATTAATTTGATTAAAATACAAAAGGAACTTCAGCAGGACGTGCGTTTATAAATGAAGAGGCCCACGTTGCTCTTGAACGATCAGTATAAGGGGGGTAAGCAATCCAATCTCATTACATGTAAAGATCAAAAATTACTTCACCAAAATCAAAAGCAAAGGAAATCAGTAAACCTCATGCGTTCACAAAGGCCCTCTTCCCGTCAGGACCTGAACGACGGGAACTTCGCCCACAAAGTCGTACAGTGTATGATGAAACAATTATATGAGATTCTATATTTCTTCAAGGCACAACGTCAAGACATATTTGCATCCCTCAACCACACTACATCAGGAAAGCAGGCATTTCCATCCAGGGAAGCCATTCCCAAACCCAAACCCAAACCTCTCTTGGAAAGCACGGTCGATAGATAGAACTGAAGACTCCTAACCACTGTCTGCTTGAAGGGAGTCCAGCCTTACGTCATACTAGTTGACGCAGCCTCTCCAGCGGCTTCGCTTTAATGTTCACTTTGGCAGCCGCTTCGCTTTAACATTCGCTCCAATAGCCGCTCCGCTTCAGCGTTATCTCCATAAGCTTCTCTAGGATCCGAAGATGAAACTCCAGATTTTTTACTCCATAAGTTTAAACATCCTCTCCAAGAGCCGCAGATGATTCAATGCTGCTTCTTTTTGCAAAGGGTCGTACCACCATTCTCCCCATGTCAAGGAACATAGTCATCCAGCCAATCTTCATAATCATGGCCACCTTTTAATCCATCTCGCCAAAACTTGTGATCATGGACAGTTTGCTCGCTTACGTATCCAGCCAATCCTTTTACTTCCACGGAAGCCCATACAATTCCAGCCAACCTACTTTATTACCACGACAATATAGTCTCTCCTGATTATATCTCTTACCAAGAACTGTTGTCGCTCATTCGTTAATACCAGCCAAGCTTCACTAACCAAAAGCCGTGGCGCAACAAGGTCATCTACTCTTCAAGGGTGCAGCGCAAGAATATAATCACCTCTCTATCTAGAAGACGCCTTCAACACTTTACGAGGCCGTGGAGGATCCCAAGCTTTCGCTATCCAGAATATTTCATCATGTAATTTTTGAGCATCCCAGTGTCACATCCAGAAGAGTACGATAGGCTTATATCAAATATCGTCGACGGGGATTCAAGGCGATGTAATGAAAGTAGGTTCTGCATGGGGAATACAAGCATGAGACGCTTTCACTCCACTCAACCAGGTTATTACTGATTTTAATGTCATCACTGTCGAGGTTTTAAGAGCCGCGGGAATTTCTCAGCATGAAGCCGTACATGCGCACCGAAGACTCCAAAAGCACGTCAGAAGGTTTCGTACACATATTCATCCATGCTATAATATCAAACCAAAGTATAACTGGGGACTTCTTACCGCATCCCATTCCGTATGATAGTCCAAGATTCATAAGATGGTTTGAAGGATGTAACCTGGAACAAAGTGTTGGAAGACTTGATAGCAGCACATCTGCAATGGTATGTCTCCCTATTTCATCCAGGGGCGCCAGAAGTTTTCGACCCTTCAAGCATTCACAACACATCATCATCACGATCAGAAGGTCCACTGAACAACCTAAGATCGAGGATGGACCGACGACGCAACCATAATCTCCAAGATTATCCCTGACATGATCGTTTCCGAGCATATAGTTCATCCATCCGTCCCAAGAATACAACGGAGTTTTGGTAAATTTTTGGAATCCACTGGAGAGACACTGCAGACGAAAACACGGATCCAGCCGAACAACAAAAAAATAGAAGAGGGTAGATACCTCTTTTTATGCGGACAGAGTTTTTAGAGATTGAAAAAAATGAATATTCCTTCTTTCTCCATGAACGAGAATATGTGACTGACGCGCGGCTTAGCCACCCCGGGCCCGCAACATCCCTCCTGACATCTTACTGATTTTTACTGTCGGGCCATTTTTACCTCCTAAACGAGCTCGAAACCTAAATATTTCCACGAGAGGAGATACATAATTCTGTTTCGTGTCTGATAAAGGGGCGGACCATCAAAATACGAGTTTGTACGCGGATTCTACAATAATTCTAGTAAAGGGCGCTAATTAGGGTTTCGGCGTGTCGAACCCTAAACCGCAGGCTCTTCCCTTGCAAGCGCTTCCATTCCAAAGCACTTCCCTTCCAAAGCGCTTCCTTTACCGGAATAATGCCTTTCCAAGCACTTTACAGAGCGGCCCACATCCGTTCCATGCCCGTCAGTGCTAATGGGTCCCTTTCATGCCAAGTCCATGCTAAAAGCTCCGCTTCATGTTCCAAAGCCTAGCCCTGAAGACACCCAATCATACCGGGATTTGTGTAAAGCTACTACCTACCTCTAGAAAAGATTTTTGAAAAGGAAAGTTCCATGTTAAAAGCGGATGCTACCTACCTCCACTCCCAGAAAAGATTTTTCAATAAGGAAACAAATTCCATGTTAAAGCCGCGGAATGAAATCCGAGATGTAATCGGTCCCATACAAAAATTCCAATCCGAGGTTAAGGTTAAGGTTAAGCTAAGCCGTTAATATCCGTTAATATATGACCTTATCATCCCAAGACATTTTAACTAACCTTGCTTTCTAATGCTTGCTAAACATTGTTTATTGCCAGTCCTTCCATTGCAACATTGTTTCAATTGTCACTACCATGCCTTATCCTATAGGATTTTTATCAATAATTCGGATATTAACCACTAATAGTTTGTGCTTTAGGATTATGCCCACGCCATGCCAAATGGACATGCCAACATACGCCATGCCAAGGACATGCCAACATAGCAGTGCCACCATGCCAAGGGTATGCATGGTTTGGATGGGCCTCACCGCCTCTACCGCTCCAGAACTGGGGACTCACATTCGAACGATCAGTCTCAAGACACAACTTCACCAGGCATAAATACTGTGGAATCCCTAAAGGAAGACAAAGAAATACATGATGAATAAGCGAAACATGATGGAATCACGGCCGGAAAATCATCCTCAAACGAAATGCCTCATCAAAACCCCAATGAAAGCTAGGTGGGATAGGAGGGTATGATACTTTAATGTTCGAAAGGGGAAAGAATTTCCCATTGAAATCGAATAAGAAGCAATCGGGCCTCAAAGACAAATCGCAACCGTGCCTAGCCGCCCATGCATACCTTTCCTCACCAAACCATGCCTTGCCGTGACCACACCAAGTTTTCCTACATGCTTGCCTTCGAAGACCATGACACCCCTTGGCCCCACGTTCCAAGCCGTCCGCTTTTCTTTGCTTTCCAAGACCGCGCCCGATGTTCCTCTGTGATGTACGGCCAGACCAAGCCGGCAACTTTCATCTCACCACTCCACGGTCCGCATCCCCAGTATAACTTATACATGGCCGCCAAAATGGGAAGCAAAAACTCTATTCACCCCTTAAAAAGGTTAGTCGGATTTTCCTAACCATATTTGCTATGATTTACGTCTCGATTCTGTCCTTGTCTGTCACCATCATATGCTTACCTCGCAACAAGGCACCTGTTCCGAGCTAAGTAGGGGACTTAATGTTGATGGTGGTTTTTAGCCTAGGTTTAAAATCGTAAAACCCTAAACCCTAGTCAGACAGTGACGTCACAACATTTAAGTAATAATCTTTTACTAGGCGCATTTATTGAAACCTTTAATGTGTCTGTGAAAAATTACCAGGGTATCTATTTTTTTTAATACTAATTAGGGTTACGACAAGCCTAACCCTAATTCCCAGGTGTGTCAATGGAAAACCATGCCAGCCACACCCACCATGCCAAGGTATGCCAACCATGCTAGCCGCACCCTTGTGCCAATGGCAAACCGTGCAAGCCACAATTACCGCGCCAAGGCATGCCAAACATGCTATCCGCACCCCTGTGCCAATGGAAAACCATGCCATCCACACCTACCGCGCCAAGGCATGCCAACCATGCTAGCCGCACCTTTGTGCCAATGGAAAACTATGCCAACCACACCTACTGCGCCAAATCATGCCAACCATGCTAGTCGCACCTCTGTGCCAATGGAAAACCATGACATCCACACTTACCGCGTAAAATCATGCCAACCATGCTAGCCGCACCTCTGTGCCAATGGAAAACCATGCCAGCCACACTTACCGCGCCAAAGCATGCCAACCATGCTAGCCGCACCCATGTGTCAATGGAAAACCATGCCAGCCACACCTAACGAGCCATGCCAAATGAACCTCGCCATGGCCCCATGCCAACTTAGTCGCGCCACCATGCTGACATTCCCTACGTGGCTACCAAAACGAATGTGTGCAACAATTAACGATTTCCCTTTAATCCCATGAGCAAATTCTAGTCATCCAAGGTTACCAAACGACCTTTTGCACAAAACCCTAGCTTGGACACGAACCTAGCTTGGTCACGCAAAACCCTTGGATCCACATGCCAAGCCAAACCGCACCTAGACAAGTTAGCCACGCCATGCGCCCATGGAAAACCCTTGGCCCCACATGCCAAGCCGAACCGCACATAGCCAAGCTATCCACTCCATGCTCCCATGGAAAACCATTGGCTCCACATGCCAAGCCAAACCGCACCTATCCAAGATAGCCACGCCATGCTCCCATGGAAAACCCTTGGCCCCACATGCCAAACCAAACCGCTCCTAGCCAAGCTAGCCACATGATAGGTGTCTAAAAACACCCTTCTAAATATCTATTGATTATGCTTTCTTAGCTAGTTTTCTTGTGAAATTGTATTATTATCTTCATTTTTTATTTTATGGGAATTTTGGAGCTTATTCCCGAAAAGAACAAGAAATAGTCCAATTGGCAAAAAAAGAGGTAGAATTATCATTGCATGGGAAACCACTACCGACATTTGTGTGCGCGTTAAAGCTCATGAAAATGGATTGGCTAATGGCCGATCAATGTTAGTAGGTGGTACTGCATAGAGAAGGAGGAGTCCAATTTGTTAGTGGATTTCACATCCAAATTCCGCACATGTGCCTGTGGAAACAATATGAAGAAATGCAAAGGTTTGTCTCTACAGACAAAGAGGAAAGACCAAATGCCGGAGTTCCCCGTTGCTGCTCCAAGACTTAGTTGCCGTCACTGTCCAAGGTTAGATGTTATCTGCCAAGGGCTAAGGCGAACTGATTGAATGAATGGGTGTTGATGGCTTGTTCGACTTGAAGAAGATGGGCTGGTGGTACGAGTTACGACGTACAACTGTGCTGCTGGAGTTGAGCCATTGCCATGGTTCATTTGTATAGATTTGAGTTTGCTTTGCCGATGAATCGATTAATGGAAATGTTTGATGAATGTTTATACTCCTGGGTCACATATGGAATTGAACTGTGCAGGGAAGGAGATTAAAGGGTCATAGAAATCGATGGGAACTTCATGTCCGTATCAGCAGAAGAAACACACATTGAGTTCTCGACAAAAGTCCTGAACGGACAGAGCTTGGAAGTGGTTATGGAGAAGATCATGATTGAACGGTGATTGAAGGAGAAGGTTTGAATGGGTTTTGAGGTGATTCTCATGCAAAGAGATGGACAGACTCGGGTTTATGAGGATGGTGCTGTTGTTCATAGACTGGTGAGATAATGAGAAAGAGTGAACTCGATTATAGTCAGTGATAGCAAGGCAGTGATGATGAAACTCTATGCCAATGACAGTGATGAGACTGAACGACAGATGAATGGCAGTGGTGATTGCGACGGAGTCTTGAAACTATGGTTGATGGTAAAATGCCAGCGATGATGGTTTGAGCTTCTGTTGATATAGGGATTGATGGAATTGTATGACCGGTGATGATGTTTGCTGCTAGATGGAATCACAGGTCAGTTAGGAAGGCTGTTGGCTGCTGCCAATGGTGACCGTGAGAAGAATGAAGTTTGTTGTTGCCGGGAGGATGGAGTAGTATGGCAGTGCAGTTAAGAAGGATGATTGTGGTTGATAGAGGATTACGAGAGAGGGTTGATCTTGCTTTGTATAATGGTGAAGCCATAGAAAGAGGAGGAAGATGTCGCTGATGTCATTGTTTGAATGGGTGTTGGCAGTTAGCAGCGAACAAAGGAGGAAGTTGTGTGGTTTTCCAGTGACATGGAGGATTTGAAGCTACAGATTGATGGCTCGAGTAGAGTCAGTGGTGACGAGAATGATGAGAAGTGAGCTCGGGAAGATGGAGTTGCCGTGCTGAAATTGGTATTTGTTGTGGATTCTGAGTTCGAGATCGAGATGGAGAGTCAAAGTTTTTAGCAGGGAATGAAGTACTAAAAGACACGGAGTTACGGTTGGAGAAGTTGGTCGTGAAATAATAAGAGGATTAACATTTACCCTGTCAATTCCACGGAACTGAAAGGCCATTTAAAGGCCAGTGATGAATTTGGGATGCACTTCAACATGAGCCCAATTGCTGGTTAGCAGTCTATTCACAACTTCAGGCTTGGCCGTGACTTATGTTGGGAATTCAGATTAGTTTTGGTAACCTACTTTGCATGGGGTGTGATGCACGGGATACAATTCTTAAGGAGGTGCACTTTCCTATTTTATCTAGGTTTCCTAGTTTTCTTAAAGAAGAGGTTACAAAACTCTATATATAGGGAAGCCTAGGCACAATTTGATATCTTCTTTTCACCGTTTTTCTCCCCCTTAGGGGGAGAACTATCTCTTTTCTATATTCTTTTTATTGTAAGGGTGAATTCAAAGTTCTAATTGTGAAGCTCAATTATTTACAAGTTTGTTTCAAGTTTTAAATTGATTCATTGTGGATTGTTTTTACTATATTAAAGGTTCATGATTAATTCTTAGATTGTTTTGGGTGCGCAACTAGATTAGTCTATTAATCATTCTAATGCTAGTAGAGAGGTGAGTCGATCCGTAATTGTCTCTTATCTCCTACACAAGTCAAAATCGCAAGACCTTGCGGAGGGATTCTGTGGAGCAATTGTGAGTAAAAACAACACCAGTAAGTGGACCAAGCGTACCGAGTTTAACTGTTGGGATCAAACCTAAATTCACAAATCTTAATGCGTTCTGGGAATTACATCTTGTAAGCGTACCTCAAGGTGGTTCTTTTGAATAGAATCCGGTAGTCTAGCGCTTCCGTATCCGGTGATACAAGGAGTTTTGGGGATAGATAAGCATACCAGCTTTCCTACGGTTGGTGACAATTGATTCTAAAAAGAGATAAACGGGTACAATATTGAGTTAACGGTTAGTAACGGCGAAGGATTTCTTTATTATCTTTTTCTTATTATTCTTTTTATCCTTCTTTTATATTTTCGCTTATTTAGATAAAATATCAAAATAGATGGTTCTTTTTATCCTGCTTTCCTCCGGTGCTTCATTATCTATTGATTCTAACATATCTTTTTATTTTGTTGAGTAAACGACGCTCATCACCACACCATACGCCTATGGAAAACCCTTGGCCCCACATGCCAAGCCAAACCGCACCTAGCCAAGCTATCCACGCCATGCTCCCATGGCAATCCCTTGTCCCCACATGCCAAGCCAAACAACACCTATCCAAGCTAGCCACTCCATGCCAAGACAAAACGCTCCCTGCCTTGGCCCTAGCCATGCTAGCCGTACCATTCCAATCCAAACACACCCTTCCTTGGACCTAGCCATGCTACCGCACCATGCCAAAGCCAAACGCCCCATGCCTTGGCCCTAGCCGCGCCACCATGCTGGCTTTCCCTACGCGGCTACCAAAACGAAGGCGTGCAACAATCAACGGTTGCCTTTCAAACCCAGGAGAAAATCCTAGCCATCCAAGGTTACCAGATGACGCATGGCAAACTTTGGCCCGAAAACCTAAGTTTGGCTACGCCAAACCATGCCATACCAATGGCATGCTAACCTAGATGCGCCACCATGCCATGCCAATGGCATGCAAACTTAGCCGCGCCACCATGCTGGCGTTTCCTATGCGGCCACCAACGAATGAAAGCGTGCGACGATCAACGATCACCTTTCCTCTTAAGATGCAAAATCTCGACCGTCGAAGGTCACCAAGCTACCAAGTCTCCCAAGATCGAATTTCTATTCAACAACGACATGCCACATGTTTTCCACCAAAACATTCGAGACATTAAACACATATCACAAACTGGGGGATCCTTTTTGGGTATTGGTTTGGCGGTTTACAGCGTGCGGCGTACACTACGCCCGTCATAAGGAAGTGTCATTAGGGTGATGCGGTGAGTAAATATAAGGAGTTAATGGTGAAACACTCGACATCAATTCCATGCGTTAACGGTTTTATGGAACATCAATTCCATGCATACGTTTAACACCTCCTCCCATTTACTTACCCATTTATCCATCCCTTAATGAGACCAGAGTACGTTTCACTTCGACTCGTATAAATAGGTCTTACCTATTTCCACCGAACAAAAAGTTCATTCGGGAATATACAACACTCAGAAAATACTTGCTAGCTTACCGTTTTTTAGCCTTCCCACTTTTCTGATACAAGTTGTAGTAACACAACTACTCTTCCAGAAATCAACTATTTTGGTCTCATCACTTTCCTTGCTTCCCTCCCCAAAACCAACCCATTCTCCTTCACTTTGTGACCGTATCAAGTCTGGAACGGCCATTTCTTGGTTTAGGCCGGACTTGTACAGATTGATCTCTCGAATCTAAAGTATTCTCTTGCAGTACATTGTTTAGGGTTTAAATTGTTTCTCACCTGCACACCCGAAATTTCCGAAATCAGCAGAAACCATTTTCACCTACAAACAATATGGTTGTAGATATATGTTTTTAGAAAAAACAATCGCTCTAGTGACATGTTTCTATTTCAAGGTAAGAGAAAGAGAATGCCAAATTTTGGGGAATATATAGTTTCTGGTTCGATCCCAATATATGTATTTCGAACTATAGTTTACAATTGTTTTGGGGGAAAATATCAGTTTAATATATATGTTTCAGTTCAGTTTCATCCAAAATGAGAACTTTTAACTTTTAAGCCTTTTAAGGCGAAGCACAATGGTTGTGTATTTTTCTTAGTTATAGCTTAATTGAAGCTAAGCGAAATAATGGTTGTGTGCTGCATTTCACGATGCATGACATATCGCTTACCTAAACCACACAAAGATTCAGTTTTCGTGTAAATATGGTAACTTTCCGTTTTTCTTTTCCAAAATTTTATTCCAACCGATTTAGATAAATATTAGTTACATGTAAAATAAAAAATTTAATAGGAAAAAATGAAAATATGATAGTAAAAAAGGAGTTCCAGTAAAATAAAAGAGTTAAGACTGAAAAGATAGGGAAAATTTGAAAATTGAAAGTAAGTATCTGTGTAAAATCACATGGAAACTGAGTATCCTTAAAGTATCTTTTTAAACGGAAACTGAGCTCCTGTATTATTCTCCTTATAGCTTATAAAAGGGATCTAATGTGATCAACTTTTCAGAGTAGCAAAGAGATTTCGTCACATTAAAACAAAATGAAAGACCATAGTAGTTACAATTAAACTATAGGTAACAGAAATCCAAGACGATTGTGCTCGGCCTAAGTACAACCAGGGTCGGCCCTGAGATTTGGCTGCCCCGAAGCGAAGGTGAAAATGTTGCCCTGACGACTGTCATACATTTTTCGGGTGTTAGCAATGCAAAGGTTGTTTTACAATAAATTAGTGCTTATATTAGCAGCTTGATTAACCGAGTATGTCAATTGGTATCCTGTTTATAACCCACAAAGAGTTTAAAACTTGAAGCGAAAATTAAAACAACAGAACACATATCCTGTATCGATGAAGGAAATATGTCTGACACATCTAAGTTTGTACACATATACATCTATCAAGTAGCTAATTCCTTCTCAAAAGCAGCGGAAATTTCTTAATATTTACATATTACAAAAATTCATTCAATTCAAATAACAATTTAGATCACCATCACCTACTCCTAGTTGTCCTAAAAATATAGTTTGGATAACTCATAACTAACACCTTATGGTTGAAGGCTTGGAAAACTCCAAAGGGAAATAGAATATGCATCATGACTAAGTATGTATAATGGATAATCTATGCTCTTGGTCATTCACTTACCATTCAATTAATGGTGCTCGGCGGCACTAATAGACTCACAGTAGTAAAAGGAGGGGGAAACGAACGATTAAGTAAAAGATTTTGGAGGCAAAATTTTGGTTCTAATTTCAACGGGAGAGTCCATTAAGCTAAGTTCTTATTTATGTTTTGCCCCATCAATCTCCTACGAATATGTCCCCATTTTAACTTCTAATTACAGTTTACACCAATTCTGCTCTATCTAAAAGATAAGACCCCTTCTTTAAACCCCAATGTTGCTGCCCTCCCATCCCTGCTGCCCCGAAGAAAGCCTTTGCTTTCCTTCCCTCAGGGCCGGCCCTGAGTACAACCACATTGGATCTTCCCGTATTGGGAAAAGTTGAATAAATTTTGAGTGCTTACTTCTTACTTTTATTAGTACACATGTACGCATGTAGTTCATCCATAAACATCACCTTAGTTATGGCTTTTCCTATAACTCCATTTGACCATTTCTACTTTAAAAATTCATCTTTGGAGGCCTTGGCACAAATGACTAGGGGTGAACATGGTTCCGGTTTTTCATTAAAAACCGACCAAACCGAGCCAATTATGAAGAAACCGCACCGAACCATTGGTAAATGGAGTGGTTTGGTTTAGAAATGTTTAAAACAGAGAGTATTGGATTGGTTTTGGTTTCAGTTCGTAACCAAACCGATAACCAATGAAAAACCGATTGATTTTATTATAATGAATATCAGCCGCTAGATCTCTCTTACATAATTAAGCTTAATCTTCACCGTCGGTTTAGACTATAAAAGTTGAAGAGAAAAAACTAAACCCTAAAATCAACTCATTTATCTTTCTCCTCCTCTCCTTTGCTGCGGCTACTCTCTTCTTCTTTCTTCATTCTTCTACTTCACAGATTCAAACCAACTCCATGATTCATAATAAATCATGATACTACACCAATAATAGCAAATCTTCTTCACCTCATTCTTTTTCTCTTCTTCTCAACTTATTCTTATAACCTTAATCCCTAATCTTTGATTCACCCCTAATCCCTAATCTTTGATTCACCCTCTATTTTCAGACGAAACAACAACCAAATTGATCATTTTATAAGGTAAGTTGTATACTTATATCATTTGATTTTACCTGTGTAATTTTGTTACTCGATTTACACTTTTTATTTTTTTTAAATAAGGTTTAGTAAAATTAGTTTGTATGATTTATTCTTTTACAGATTTCTTTGATTCAACTATGGGAAATCCTCAATCAACACAAGTAAGTTCTTTTCCGTGATCTATTACTTAAAATTCAAAAGTTAGGGTTCTGTAATTTCCGTGATCTATTACAATTGGGATTTGTGGAATATGGTTTGCTGCAATTACTAATTAGTGATTTTTCTGATTTTGATTCATTTTTTTTTTTATGTTTGATTCATTTCATGGCAACCAGATCTAAATATTCAACCGAAAATATAGCAGGTATGTGTGTATATTCATTCACTTGTGTTTGATTTTTCTTTTCATTGTTGGTATGATGACTATATTGTAGTTTTTGCAGATTGAATCAGGGTAATGGGTTCATGGATTTTTCTAGTATGGATATTCTAGATTGTGTTTGTGAAGTTATTTACTCTTAATAGATATGGAATCAAAGAGTACATCAATTCTAAATTTCTGATTATGTATGTTTGATACACTTTAATTTAATACAGTTTTATCTAATTTCATTTATTTTTATTTTTTGGTCACCATTTCTGTATCTCTATGTTGAATTATATAAGATTAAAAATGATGTCAGTCTGATTCATTTTCTTTTATGTGTATTTTTTTATTTTTTTTGAACGGTCAGTCCCCTAAAACTGACACATTAGTTGGTTAACCGGAACCAAGTGGTTAAAACCGAAACCGGCTGGAACCATTGGAATCAAAAACCAATGGTTAATGGATTGGTTTGGTTTCAATTTTTAGAAACCGAAAGTATTGGTTTCGGTTTTGGTTTTGCTTGAAACCGAACCAAACCGAACCATGTACACCCCTACAAATGACAGATCCCATTCCTGTTTTAGTCCCAAGTATTCCTATTGTGCCTATATCCCAACAACTAACATATCATCTCCATTTCCTGGCAACCTTGCTCACTAGAGTCTTGGGTTAAGGCGTTAAGCTGAATACAGGTGAAAAGGTTCGTTAATTGGCATAAATACTGATAAAGTCTAATGTCAAAAATCTGATCAACAGATAAAATAAATATGCCCGAGTTATGACCGAGTTTGACGGCAATTGTGGAGTACTCTAAAAATCGGTAAATGGTGATTGCATCAGCAGAAAAAAAAAAAAAAAAGAAAAAAAAAAAAGAGAGACCCGGTAAATGGTGATTGCAGTTTATGTATATGCTAAAAAAGAGCATGTAATAAGAGACAATCAAATTTAATATTGAACCGATCGCAATTATGAAGTTCTCCCAACAGGAATATCAGCTCCGACATTCATTACATATCTTAAAAGTTTGATTGAACCACTAAATAGATTAGCTCCAGTCCTAAAGCAAACAGACAATGTCAAAAAAACACAGCAAAAACAATTATGAACTAGTTTGATAATTGCACTTCTGAAGTATCTCGGTGATAGAGGTAAACTTCTTCATTCGCAGAAACCTTCATGGAGCACTGCTCAAAAAAGAATCTTTCTTAAATGGCAGTCTAAAGTCATAGAGATTCGTTATTGCCCACTTGCTTGTTAAAAAAAAATAAAAAAAAATAAAAAATAAGTAATTTGTGATGTTAAAACTAGAATTATCTAGATTAGTCTAAATAGACATGTGAGGATAAACTCCTCCATACTTATCCTTGTATTCTAGACTAGATAAGTATTAGTCAAATTAGACATGTGAAGGATAAGCTCATAGATGCTTATCCTTGGTATTATACTCTAGAATATTCCCTCTAGATAAGAGTGTAATGAGAGTGTAAAGAAGAGTCTAGATAGAACTATCTAGAGAAATAAGTGAGTCTATAAATAGGCAAGTCTTGGTTCATTTGAAACCATCCAAAAACCAAGTGAGCAAAGCAAGTAGCAAGAGAGTAGCAAGAGTGAGAGCTAGTAGAAAAACCCAAAGAGCCTTTGTAAACATTCCAAAAATAATAAAAACCTCCACTTTTCATAAACCAACCGCTTTTCCTAAATTCATTTCCTAATCCATTTCCATAAAACCTATCACATTTCCGCATTGCGCCAACAAATTTGGTATCAGAGCAAACCTATCCCGATAATACTAAAACTCTACCCATGGCAAGTATTTAAAGTTTCAACTATGCCCAAAGTCTAATTCCAATTTTTGATGGTGAGAGTTTTGATTATTGGAGTCTACAAATGAAGACTCTTTTCATTTCACAAGACCTATGGGATCTTGTAGAAGATGGTTATAAGGTACCCGAGTCGCGAGAATTCAATCGTCATGGACGGAGAAGGAGAGAAAAAGAGTATAAGGATAATAAGAAGAAAGATGCTAAAGCATTCTGTTCATACATAATGGGGTAAGCAAAACTATTTTTCCTCGAATTTGGGAGCGAAAACTTCGAAGGAGGCCTGGAATATTCTCAAAGTTTCATTCCAAGGTTCAGAAAAGGTAATCTCCATTAAACTACAAAATTTATGGCGATATTTTGATAATTTACTCATGAAAGAAAATGAAACTATCCAGAACTTCTTTACAAGAGTTACTGGTATAGTGAATCAAATTAGTAGTTATGGAGATACCATTGAAAACAAAAGAATTGTAGAAAAAATTCTAAGAAGCTTACCTTTCAAATTCGATCATATTGTCGCTGCCATTGAGGAGTCCAAAATTTATCGACTCTCTCCGTACCGCGAATTAATGGGTTCACTCGAGTGCATGAAAAAAGGATAAATAGGTTCATGGAGCAGCCGTTGGAGCAGGCGTTTCAATCAAAAATAAATTTCAAAGAAAAGAAAAATATAGAAGCCCGAAAAGAAAGCTCCAGGGGATCATCATCAAACTACTTAATCACGAAAAGGATCATCATCAAATCAAGGATCCGAAACTCCTACATGGGGACGTGGAAGAGGAAAAGGAGGTTATAAAAACAACAATCAAAGGTACGGGAAAAATTACTCCTCCAATTTCCGATGCAATGTTTGCAAAAAGTTTGGCCATCCAACTGAAAATTGGATATAAGTGCACCAAGTGTGATAAATTAAATCACATGGAAAAGGATTGTTGGTTTAAAAATAATGAAGCCAACTATTCGAGAAAAAGATTTTCAAAATCAAGTATTTTATTCCTGCCTCACCTACAACAAGATCGCAAGGTATATGGTATGTTGATAGCGGATCAGTGACCATATGACAGGAAACGGAGAATACTTAAATAAAGTTGGAGGAGCAACATATTCCACCAGTCAAACTCGGAGATGGAAAGTATCGAATGTTGAAGGAAGAGGAGTCATATCCGTACGAACAAGGTCAGGTAAAACTCGATACATATCTGATGTTCTTTATGTTCCTGGCCTAGCTCAAAATTTATTAAGTGTTGGACAACTTATAAGAAAAGGGTACTCACTACATTTCTAAGACGGAGAATGCACAATTTATGATAAAATTAATAAGCAATTGGTGGCAAAAGTAAAAATGACAGAAAATTTTGTCTTTCCCTTATCTATGCCATCAATTGGAGATTGTGAAATGAGTACCAATCACATAGATGAATGCAAGTTATGGCATTTGATATACGGGCATCTCAACTACAGATCCTTGAAAGTTCTAAAATCAAAGAACATGGTCATCGGTCTTCCTAATATCAGCGGTGGAGATAAAGTATGTGAAGGATGTATTTTTGGAAAGTTTCATAGACTTCCGTTCACAAGCACATCGTGGAGAGCAAGAAGGCCCCTCGAATTGGTGCACGCAGATATATGCGGTCCGACAAGAACATCTTCACTCGATAACAGAAGATATTTTCTCTTATTCGTGGATGATTATACCAGGATGATGTGGGTGTATATTCTCGAGCAAAAGTCCGAGGCATTCACTAAATTCCTAGAGTTCAAGGAGTTGGCAGAGAAGCAAAGTGGTCATCAACTAAAGGTTTTCCGTCGACCGTGGTGGAGAATTTACTTCAAATAAATTTATCAACTACTGCAAAGAAAATGGAATTAAGAAGGAGCTTCTTTGTTCGATACACTCCACAAAAAACGGCGTCGCGAAAAGGAAAAATCGTACGATCGTAGAAATGGCTCGCGATATGCTAAAAGCAAGGAAGCTACCCAACAGTTCTTTGGGATGAAGCGATCAACACGGCGGTCTACATCCTTAATCGTTAAACAACAAAAGCGTTCTCAACAAAACTCCATATGAGTCTTGGCATAAGAAAAAACCCGAGGTAACTTCTTTCAGAATTTTTGGTTGCGTAGCATACTCACATATTCCATCCCAACATAGAGAAAAGTTCGATGAAAAAGGAGAAAAGCTAATATTCATCGGATACAGCGAAGAATCTAAAGCATATAGACTTCTCAATCCAGATACAAAGGAGCTGGTAATTTCAAGAGATGTTATGTTTGATGAATTAAAATCATGGGATTGGAATGATGAAACAGACAACCACGAGTTGCCACTACTCATTGAAGACGAGCCAGATCAGCCACGTCAGGATGAAAGAACTCCACCAGCTAGCCCGAAATCTCCAAGTCCAATACAACAAAGTCCAAGTTCATCAAAAGCAAGTGCCACACCTCCAAGTTCATCAGAAACAAGTCCCACACCTAGAAAGGTGCGTTCCCTAGTAGATATTTATAATACATCTAATTGTGCATTTATAGCACTAGAACCTCAAAAATATGAGGAAGGCGTCAAAAGAAAAAAATGGAGACATGCCATGGACGAAGAAATGCGAGTAATCGAGAAAAATAAGACATGGGAGCTTGTAAATCAGCCAATGGACAAAGAAATAATTGATGCAAGTGGGTCTACAAGACAAAATATAATGAAGATGGGTCGATTCAAAAGCACAAGGCAAGGCTAGTTGCAAAAGGATATTCTTAGCAACCAGGAATTGACTACACCGAAACATTTTCCCCAGTCGCTCGCATGGAAACAATTCGGATGGTGTTAGCTTTGGCAGCTCAACTTAAAATGAAGGTCTACCAATTGGACGTAAAGTCGGCATTCCTAAACGGAGAACTGGAAGAAGAGGTGTACGTTGAACAACCTCAAGGATATGTCCGAAAAGGAAAATAAAAAATGGTTTATCGTATCTGCAAAGCACTATATGGTCTCAAACAAGCACCGCGTGCATGGAACAACAAAATTGACAAATACTTTCGAGATAACGGATTTGAGAAAAGTCCAAGTGAGCCATCCCTCTACATAAGAAGACAAGGTATGGATTTCCTAATCGTCTGTCTCTATGTTGATGATTTAATTTATGCCAGCACAAAACAAGAGATGGCAGAAAAATTTAAGAAGGAGATGATGAAAGAATATGAGATGACCGACTTAGGACTTATGCGATATTTTCTTGGGATTCAAGTAAAACAATCTCCAGCAGAAATATTCATTTCCCAAGAAAAATATGCAGAAGACATACTAAAAAAGTTCAACATGATGGATTGCAAACCAATTGCAACTCCAATGGGTGCCAGTGAGAAATTGATAAAAAATGATGGAGCAACTAAAGTGGATCCAACCTCATTCAGAAGTCTAGTCGGCTCACTGATCTACTTAACAAATATAAGGCCAGACATAGTCAATGAAACCAACATTGTTTCTCGGTTTATTAGCGAGCCAAGCAAGTTACACTACGCCGCTGCAAAGAGAATTCTTCGATATATCAAGGGAACAAAGGATTTTGGCATCAAGTATACAAGAGAAAAGGATAATGATTTAATTGGCTTCACAGATAGCGATTGGGCAAGTTCTATTGAAGATCGAAAAAGCACATCAGGCTATGTTTTCTGTATGCGAACAAAAGTTATATCCTAGAGTTCTAAAAAGCAAAGTACGGTGGCACTATCATCAGCCGAAGCGGAATACATAGCAGCAACAAGTGCAGCATGTGAAGCAGTATGGTTGAGAAGAATTATGACCGACCTACAACAAAGGCAAAAGCAGCCGACAACTATCTACTGTGACAATATGTCTACAATTGCAATGAAAAAAAATCCAGTCTTCCACGGATGGACGAAGCACATCGAGCTACGACACCACTTCATCAAAGAACTAGTGGAAAACAAAGAAATTGAGCTTCAATTCTGTCCGACGCAAGAACAAAATGCGGACATTTTCACAAAAGCGGTCACGGTGGATAAGTTCCATCATTTCAGAGACAAGCTAAACATCACAAATTAAGAGGGGGTGTTAAAAAAATAAAAAAATAAATAGTAATTTGTGATGTTAAAACTAGAATTATCTAGATTAGTCTAAATAGACATGTGAGGATAAACTCCTCCATACTTATCCTTGTATTCTAGACTAGATAAGTATTAGTCAAATTAGACATGTGAAGGATAAGCTCATAGATGCTTATCCTTGGTATTATACTCTAGAATATTCCCTCTAGATAAGAGTGTAATGAGAGTGTAAAGAAAAGTCTAGATAGAACTATCTAGAGAAATAAGTGAGTCTATAAATAGGCAAGTCTTGGTTCATTTGAAACCATCCAAAAACCAAGTGAGCAAAGCAAGTAGCAAGAGAGTAGCAAGAGTGAGAGCTAGTAGAAAAACCCAAAGAGCCTTTGTAAACATTCCAAAAATAATAAAAACCTCCTCTTTTCATAAACCAACCTCTTTTCCTAAATTCATTTCCTAATCCATTTCCATAAAACCTATCACATTTCCGCATTGCGCCAACATTGCTGGCTATTCTAGAAATGCGACCAACAAAAGATTATGAAATCAAGTGAGGAAAATGGAAAGAGGATGGATATACCTCTAGTGACAGGGTGCGCTTAGAAAATCCTGTATATTTTAATGATATCTAATGTGCCTTTTCAGGTGATCTTAGTTTTTAGGGTGTCATGGTCAACTTTAAGGAACAACTATATTCTTTTCATATGCCGTCATGTGCAACAGTGCATGCACTCAAGGTACTTGAAATCAAATTGCACATGGAAACCGGCAGATGAATAGATGTGTAATCAAAACTAACACAGTTATACTTGAATTACTTTTCATCATTAGTTAAAGTGGTGATATAGATGCAGACTCAAAAATATAGCAGCTGAAGTAATAAAACAAATGCGCAACACATGATTTTTTTACCTCAACTGTTGTCACTCGGGATTCTTCACATTCCCATTTGTAATCCGTTTCTGCAGATAAAGTACCAGAGACAAGTGAGACTATGCTCTCCACATAAATCTCTCGGTTATTAAACATAGCAGCAACACCAACCACCACTGATTTAACTCTTTCATTTGTTTGATCACATAAAAGTAAATCATGGAGACCATATTCTACTAGAATTTTCCCATTTTCGAAACACCATAAAGGCTTCCAATAAGGAATTAAGCGAGTTGGTAGTTGAGTTGAGGTAGTGGTATATGTTTTGATCCAAGATTCTTTTACTCCATACTCCTGCATTACCCACACATCAACTCTGACGAATTTCCAAACAAAAGCTATACAAAAGAAGCCTCCCCACAATCGCACACTCATATACATTTCCCCTGGAAACTTTACATCTTGCATAACATTTTCAGGTAACGACATATCCATCACCGTCCCGTTACTCATATCAAAAGAGATTATAATATCGGATGTGGTGTTTTGGGTGGTTATCATTCCCAACCAATGAAGAGCTCCATTGAAAAATACACCATGAGATCTTCTACCAGGATGAATTGAGTAATTGCTGGTGCTTTGGATATTACTCCATAAATCTGATCTCACTGTATAAACATCAATTTTGAAGCAACTAGGTTTTCCATAATAATCCGATATTATCACTAGTTTGTAATCATCAATTTTGCTATCATAACCAAATCCACATATAACGCTAGAACCATATTGTGGTCGACTGGTTTCCGTGAATTCTCTTGTCAATGGGTTCCAAATACTAAACCTAGTCTTGCGATTACTATAAATCTTTAAACAAACTAAACCGTTGCATGAACCGACAAATTCAAGAGAATATGAATTCTTAGATTCGAATGGGTAATGTATCAGAGTAGGTTCACATAATTGTGATGATGAAATTGAAGCATAATCTATAGGTATAGAGTAAATCATAGGAAGCTTATCTTCAGAATTATTAAACAAGAGTTTAGGGTTGTTGTTGATTTGAATAGTGCGATTGACATGATTTTTGATGAAACTAGGTTTAGAAAGTAGATTATAGAGAAGTTTGCATACACACCTAGATACCAAGATGGATTTGGCTGGTAACTTCAAAAAGATCTCATCGTGAACATCTTCTGGAACTTTTAACAACAAAGACATTGATTCTTCTCGTTTGGATCTACTAGGGTTTTCAAAATGGGATAAAGATGAAATGCTCGTTTCTTTAATGATATGAGCTAGTAGATTACAAGAGATGAGTAGCAGCGGTTTTTTTTGATAGAGTAAGATGGAGTGTGTGTCACGATGGTTTAGTGACAAGTGACGCAAATGACTGGTGGGTGGGTGTAGATAGAAACTAGGATGCTTTACGTTATTCATAAATAGTAATTCCAGAAACATCACGCATGAGCTTATAAGAGCAAGTCTTTTGACTTCGAAGTTCCATGACGTGTGGGCAATTAGAAGAGACCATGGAAGTTAAAGTTGAAAAGTAACTGATTTTTTTTATTTATTTTTTTTGATCGGTAAATAAGCTAATATGAAAAATAAATGAATTTTAAAATGCCAATATGAATTGCATTGAGACGTGAGCTCCATTTCAAATTGCGGTTCAATCTTGTCCCATAAAATCAATGGTTATAGAAAGGCAATGAGCTAGTGATTTTAGTTAAATCTTCTCTTTATAATAGGGCTAGGAACATATCTTTGAGTACTATCATTTGTAATTGGGATACTGTAATTACCACGAGCTAACTACCATGAATACCATTTTTTTAATAGTGTGTGTGCTGGTTAAGTGACATGAGCCCAGTGGGTGGGTAATGAGTAGTTGACAACTAGGATGCTTCAGCTTACCCCTTAAACAGTGATTCCAAAACAACACGCAAGAAACTCATGAGGAATAGGAGTAGCTGAGATACACAAAACCTTTGGGCAGTTGGCTAGTTTAAATGATACGCTACACCAGCCCCGCACGCACATTCCTTGAGGTTCTATTACTCACACTATTTTAGATATACAAAACCTTGGGTGCTATCCAGCGGTATTACTCTGAAAAATCATGCTACGTAGAATTTAAGGTATTTTTGGTGGATAAGGTATGAGATGGTGATGCACACTGATACCAAACATCCATCCTTATCATTCATGACTCACCTGGTCGTTCATACCACCTATTTAACACTAACTTCCTGAACTAGTAGATAGTCGCGTGTTATGTGTACCAACAGAAAATAAAGCGTTCATACCACCTATTTAACACTTGGTGATGATACACGTGATATTTTCCATCACGGAGACCATCTAAATGCACTAATACAAGCAACATACACTTGGTCATTGAGAGAGTGATTTCAGAGTTTGTGTTGGGTTTACTTAAGAGTTCAAATTAATCCAATGAAGAAATTGAAAACCAGAGGAAGAAAGAAGTTCAGAAGTAGAATAACATTGTTAGTAGTTTTATAGTTAGGCGATAATACAAGTCATTCCACAAACAATTGGCAGAAGAAAGTTCCTTTTTGTTTTCAGTAAATCCATGGTCAATTATTGTATCATATTTTTCTGGATGATGGCCTCATTCATTCATAGGTCAAACCCTCTTTCCAGCGGAAGAATTAACCAAAGTGTCAATGAAGAATTATGGTGTTTGTACCATAAGTAAAAACTAGATTTGTGCCCGTGCTACGCACCGGGCATTATTTTCTTTTAAATTTGTTGTGCGCGGGGATTCGTCCCGCCCCGTGGCAATGCATTTTTTATTTGGTGTGCGTTGAGCTTTGTCCCGCCCAATGGCGATTCATTTTTTATTTGGCTTCGTCCCGTCTCGTGGTGATGTATTTTTGATTTGGTGTGGTGTGGAAAATACATTAAATAAGTGGAGAATATGTGCAGATTATATTCATTATTTCTTTTAACTCGGTGTACGCGGGGCTTCGCCTCGCCAGTGGCAATGTTTTTGATTTGGTGTGCGCAGGGCTTCGCCCTGTCCCGTGGCAATGCATTTTTGATCTGGTATGGGTTGGCCTTCGTCCCGCCCCATGGTGATGCATTTTTGGTGTGCGGGGGGCTTCTCTCCTCCCCGTGGCGATGTATTTTTGATTTGTTTTGGCGGGGTTTCCTCATCGTTAAATGTGGGATCTTTATTTATCTAGCCTTTTAAGTCTTTAGATAATTCAATTGATAGTTGCCGCGTCTTTTTGTTACTCTTTTCTTCTTAATAAAATGACGATGAGAATTGATAGTTGCCACCGCCTTTTTGTTATTCATTTTTTTTTTCTAACCGATACTGAAAATTGTTAGTTTTCCGTGCCTTTTTGTTACTCTCTTTTAACAAAAAAAAATAGAAGAAAATAAATGACAAAAATTGATAGTTGCCCGTACCTTTTTGTTATAACCTCCATCGAAGATCTTTATATTTTTAAGAATTTGTTAAAACTTTTAGTTTTGTTAGCGCATCTCCGGACTAAAATGGGGTTGCAAAGTTAGTGGGGCTTCATGAAATTCCCCCTCAACTTTAGTAATTAAGAAAAAAGATGTGCATCTAGCTGATCTACTTACGTGCAGGTACCTGCGAGAAAATTAGTCCAACATATATACTGCATTAAATTAGTCAAGAATCGTACTTCCATGGCAAGGTTCATAGTTTAGGCACACCGAGCTCAATAATGGTTGAATGGGAAAATCTTTTCTGGGTCCAAAAATTATAATAAAGCATGATCTATTCGATGTTGTTTAGTTCCGTATATATAGATTATCAAAAGATTGTTTAGTTCCGTAAATATAGATTATCAAAGGATAGTTGATTAACAGAGAGTATCCTTGTTCTGCAATGAGATGCACAATAGTTTTGGTGTTTGTATCGCAGAACATGATGACACGGTGCAATTCGACATTCCTCTCTTGTCATCTAATTGTGTAGCTAGGCATGTGTAGACACAATTACTAAGTAAACGCCCGGGACAAAAATAAGTCTTAGTAAATCTTAGTAATGGTTTGTGATGCAGTGGAGGTGCAAATGGCGGCAGCCGCAAGTTTTGGTAATGGTACTATTTTGCTTAGGGTTTCATGTTTGTTGGACTTTCTACTTTACACGGGTGGTTCATATCCGGATATCCCTAGTATTATAATTGGTATTGGGCTTTGATGAGGTAGTGGCTATTGAGCCTCGTTTTCTTACAGCTTGTAATGTAAGGGACCAGTTCGATCTCTGGGGTCATCTGACTCATCTCCTTACTCTTTCAATTGAAAGGTGTATTCCTTTGTAATTTTCTATTTCTTGAGTCTGGTTGTAACAATTTTTATTTCTTTAACAAAAACGATCAAAAAAAAAAAATTTTGTTTATTGATAATAAATATATATGCACCAAATAATTTTAACCTTTTCCTTTTTTTAGTGTGTCAACGATTTCCTTTTTTTACAGGAATTCCTTTTTCAGAGTTTCACATTTTTTTATTTTTTATTTTATTCTTTTATTTAACGGTTTGGACGTGAGTTTTGTCCACTCTTACTAAAGTACAGTTAAGTTTAGGTGTAAACACGGTGTAACTAAATAATTCAAGTTTAAATTCTAACATAAGTATTGTCTACCTACTTTTTTTTCAACACCGTTACTAACTGACAGTTAAGTATTTGATGTATCCAAATTGTAACCAAATTTTAATTATTACAACCAATATAGTTATGCCAAGTGTCCTCACCATAGCTTCTGTATTAGAAAAGGCCTTTCTAGGCCAATAGGAAGCGAGGGTTTCATCACCGTTTAATGTGAGAGCTTTATTTGTCAAGGCCTTTAAGAAGGAAAATACCACTTAATGGGCCAAATTGTTACTTGAATCATCTTTTGGTCCTCATCCAAGCCCGCTAACCAGTCAACCAAAGCAGTCCACTCGCCTGCACAGACCGGTCAATGGTCAAAGTCGATCAACTGTCAAAGTTGACATCCGGTCAAGGTCAATGGTCAAAGTCAACCGACGGTCAACTATCGAAGTCAGTCACACCCTTAGCCAATTTTATGTCTTGCATCCAGCAACGCGGATAACCGATTCCAAGCCAATTTCGGTCTGCGAACCGGTTATGATACCAGCCATTCCATCTAGTCTCCCGACCCGATTGTCTTTGCCTTGATCCATCCATCGCTACGGCCAATCCATATAGTCTCATACCCATCCATTATGCGAAATTAATACATGGAGACATGAATGTACAGTTCCATGCAACATTCATTCCAACGATTTCCGCCATAAATCATCATGAAGGAATGCGAATTGAATTCCAGCAGTTTCATCCATGCAACACTAATTGCGATTTCGATCATGCGTCATGCGAAGTTTCGGACTAATTAATTCCAGCCGTTTCATATAGAATTTATGGACATGAATGGGGCATTAATGCGATTTATTCTTATGTTGAAATTTGCATTGTCACTACATTAGTGCGGTTGCGAATTTTTCGGTTGCTAATTGCACCTGATAGTTTTTCGCAACAGAGGAATGTCGTTGCGAATTTTGCAACCTCCCACACAATGTTGCGAATCGCAACTACGGTGGGTTCAAGCGTGTGAACCACGTGTGTGGTCGGAACACTAGGACTTATAAACACGCCCCGGTCAAACTTCGGTCAAGCCTTCTTTATTTGTTTTCCACCCTTCAGCCCAACCTAACCTATATCGATCCTGCCTTAAGAATTCTCATCTCATTTTATCCGCCACAACAGACTCAATCCTCTCCTATCGTATCCTCTCCTCTCCATCTCCATCTTCATCTCTGAACTTCATCTTTTCTCAATCTGAACTCTATCAAATCGTGAAGAACTTCGTGTCTTTCAGCTCTTAAACCAACAACCATGTATAATCCTTGACGTAATTCTTTCGTTTCAGTTATGGTTTAGAGATTTTGATTTTTAGGGTTTCAGCTGGTTCTATTTTTCCAGTTTATCGGTTTAAGTTTATGTTTATCGAATCCTAGGGTTTCATTTAAGTCTATTGATTATATGGTCTAATCTTTGATTTCAGTTTAGGGTTTCATCTTTGATTTCGATTTTAGGGATTAATCTTTGATTTCAGTTTTTCAATTTCTTCTTTCTCTTTCGGTTTTAGGGTTTCTAATTTTCTGTAATTCTAATCTTTTTGAACTGATTTTTGAACCCACAGATATGAGGATGAACCAACTGTGGATGTTATGGTAAGTGGATCAATCAGTTTTCTTTTTCTGTTTTTTTTTTTGGTATAATTTTTTGCTTTTATTGATTTGATTTCTTAGTAATCAAATTAACTCATTTTGTTTTAGATTTTGATGGAAAGCTATGAAATGAACGAACCTATTTCTGCTTAAAATTCAGATAAGTATATTGATACTTCATTAAATGATTATTTTTAGGTGTGAATGCAGCTCTAACTCTGTTATGTTCAAGGGAAATTGTAAAGTAAATAACTCAACTGAACCAGTGTTGGAAAGGAATTGCTTGGGTGTCTAGTTGTTTTTAAAGGATTAGCTGCTTGTGTTGAGGGGAAAAATGCTTTTGCATTCATTGGTGATGAACCTGAGATAAGGACAGGATGAAAAAGTCAGCAGCTTTTACGGCTTTGATTGGAACTTGGAAGCGACACCAACCTTTGTATGCTTATGCGACCGAGGATCTAAGTGTACTATCCTTCTGCATGGAAGGTATATTATCTTCTCGAAGCACTTGTTTGTCTCTTGGAAAACTCAATAAGTACCTGTTTGATTGAGTGTCAGATCATAGGCAACTAATCAATTTATAACCATGTAGTATTAAGCTGTTGTAATGATCCTAATTAGATAGATCGTTCACTTTAATTTTTCTTTTGGGATGCATTAATAGTGTTAATGCATTTTTATATTTACAACTTAATGTGATGGTACGTTCAATGTGTTGAAGATTTATTTGCCTATTGCGTCTCTTAATATTACCCATAGATATATTTGTAGAAAATAGAATTCCCACTCACATGTGAAGGAAAAGCCACTTTCAACTTCTGATTGTTTGTAAGGTGGGACTTGGGAGAGACCATAAATGACACAAGTCCCCAGAAGCATAGTTTTGTGAGGCACCCATTTTATTGCATTAATGAGCACAATTTATTGCCTTGAAGTTGGCCTCTTAATGGAACACTAGTATGCTGTAAATAAATATGGTTGTAATGTGTGTGTAAATTTTACAATATCTAGTACTACGATGAAAACGCTGTACTATTTTCAGTTTCCTTATCTTTATGTAATCTGGTTGAAAATGGGATAATTGACGTTCTCCAACTGCAACTTAAACTTCGTATAATGCCAGATGATGGTGAATACCCAGATTGTGGATTTTGTGTTGATTTTGGTCAATATTTGTGTGCTTTAACATGAATGGATGTATATTAAATTTGAATCTTGGTTTCTTTGTAGAAATTACAAACTACTACTACAACAACAATATAACTGTGGTGGGGGAGGATAGGATTAGTAAACTTCCTAATCCGTTAATGCATCATGTATTCTCTTTCCTTCCAACCAAATGTATTGTTTCCACTAGATCGAATAGATGGAAGAATGTCTGAGCATTTGTTCCAGTTCTTGACAGTTGTTCTTAATTTCTTATCTTTATGTAGTCTTGGATGCTTGATGCTGGACATTTGTGTACCAGATGTTTTCTTACTTCTGTGTTATATCTTTATGTAGTATTGGATACTTACTATTCGACTGTTTTACATCTTCCAGGTGTATAGACTTCTTAGTTTTACTGCTAGCCTACTTGAACATCCACGTACTAAGGTTGTTGTTTATCTTACTCTGTTACATCTTTGACATCACCAATATATTGTTTTATTATAAAAAGAGGGTCTTGTTGGCTTACTATCGAAAGTTGGTTTTACTCTTCTCGGAAAGTGCGGCTGGTGCCTTCCTGTATTCAAGGCTTTGGCGCTGATTTTTTCTTCTCAAGTTTCAATGCAACAGTTTGGCGTATATGACAAGAAAGTAAATTGTGATAGCTTTTTGAAACCCTTTTCTTTTAGGTAGCAATTTTTTTTTTTTGAACTTTGATCAACTTTTATATTTGTAGATTTAAAGAACTGAGTACTGAAGGTTGCTTGTTAATATTGATGATGTACTCAAGTCATGCCAGGTAATACCTTGATCATGTGTTGGATGTGTATTAACTAGTCATATCGATACAAGTTGACAGTATTGGTTATTTCTTATTTCATACCGTTCTGAAGTGTTCTATAATTGTAATTATTTGTTATGCTAGATCTTTTTTCTTGTGCCACCTCCCCTGTCTTCTTCCTTAATGGTGATTGTATTTTTTTTTGTCTCTCTAGGTCCTTCCAATTTGAAAGGAATTGCTTGGGTGTCTAGTGGTCTTTTAATATTAAAGTCAGCAGAAGGCATGAACATGATGAAATGTCAGCAGTCTTTACGGCTTTGATTGGAACTTGGAAGCGACATCCCCCTAGATGAAATTTCAGAAGTCTTTACAACTTTTCATGATTAAGTTTGGATATTAAGTAAATCCATGAATTTTTTCCACTGGTTAAGCAGTATGAAAATCGTAATTGTAGTTTGATCATTTTTCTTGCAGTTTGTTGAACAAATTCATGAAGAAGTCACAAAAAGTCCCTGCACTATTTGTCTTGCAGCTTTGCACTTAATGGGGTTCTGGTTGTCGAATAAAAATAAATAAATCAAGTATTGTCCAAGAGCTAAAGCTGCTATCTCTATATGGATCTGGTATTTACTCATACCCTCACTCGTTGGGTTTAACTTGTATGCGTTTTGAATTCCATGATATAGAAGGATGCTTCACACTCTATATCGCATTATCCTACTATATGTTCCTTCCACAGTGGCTTTGATGAGGAGTTGGCTGAAAGTCGTGATGCTAAAATAACAGTCTTTCTTCTGGCTAAATGCCCATGTCTGTAACTGACTGAAGTAAGCCAAGTGTCTTATATTTATCATAATTGCTTGAAATTGTATGCTAGAATGAAAGTCTTGCTGAAAGTCATCTTTGTCCATATCATAACGCATGTTCCATAACCATTATTAACTTCCCGAGATGTGGATTATTGAGTTAAAGTTGTATCATTATTCACTCCATAACTGTTATAATTGAATATTCTTTCTCTTTAATCTTCCTAATCACCTACACTTTCGCTCTATCTTTTCCTCTTCTTAAGTTCATGAAGTGCAATCATTTTCTCTGTGCTCTTTGTTGAATAATCAAATTGCACCACTATGGTGTATGATCACATTAAATGTCTGCAGTTTCTTTTTGGTTGCTAATTAGTTGGACCAAATGATTGTTGGGTTTAAAGACCCGCACCTCCTCTTTTTTTTAAAACTTTTTTCTGTTTTTCAACACACTTTCTTTAAATATTTCTTACGTAGTTTTATTTTACGTGTACCTTTGATATGTATTTGCCTGTGATATATATACAGAGATACTTGAAAAGGAAATGCTGAGTCAACCACAACATCTTCGAGAAGAGAAGACTCCAAATACTAAGAGTAACTTTCTCTCTCTATCATTGTGCTATATGTTTGACTCATGCAGTATGGTGCTTACATTATCATACATTATGCAAAATCATAGATTCTTTCATTTTTTTTGATTGGAGAATTCGTAAAAAACTATCGCCTTCTTCCTTCAATTTAGCACCAAATTTATTTAGTTTTTGCAAGTGGTTTACTAATAATTATACGAGTATGATTGGTTGGTATCGAAACTAGTGAAAGGTCTACGATGGGTTGTATGCAATTACTTGGCATTGTCTCTTTCAATTTCATGTCCTGAGCATGAGCTTTGATGGATTCACAAATGTGTACATGAATACCTCTCATAAGCCTACCTACTGGTTTCAGGGAGATATTAAGTACATTCGGATGATGGTTAATGCATGGTTTTTGTATGCATGGCTAGGCTTTTATCTGTGTTTTCTGAGGATCTTTTTTATCCTCCCACCTATGGGTAGTATTGATTGTTTGAGACTTGTTATAGCCATATTTTGTTGGTGTCAATTTAGAGTTTGTCCACAATGTAGTTCCTATATATTAGTGGGATCTATTTTTACATGAAGGAGTATCTGTTTATGTGAGGAATTTGTCCACTACAGTTACAGCTTCTGAAATTGATCAAGAGCTTAAAGTTTGGTAAATCAAGCCTGGTGGAGTCGCCATTAGGGTCCTCCAGATGCCTTCTCTTTAATTTTCAAGTGTGATTTTGTACTTGTAAGATGGACATATTGTCTGGTTCAAACAGAACCGTAAGAGATTCTGGTCTCTATATTGAAAGAAACTGACTGATCTCTCTGGTGTGCAGGATATTGGTATTTGCTATGTGTTTGTCGAATATGAAGATGTTACTGGTGCTCAAATTGCTATTCAGGTTGGATTCTCTTTCATCGCTAGCCATTTTTCTAATGCAAAAGCCTTTGAGATATTTTAACCTATTTGTATATCGGTTTCCCTTTTGTTTCTTGCCATTCTTAGCAATAATTTCAACAGTCTTGTTGCATGTTTATGCGATGTGTTATGTTTGTATAATGGGCTTGTACTTCTAATATTTTGATAAGTCATCTTTTTTTGTGCAGTCATCTCCAGTACAACTTCATAGAAGGCAAGTTCACATCGAGAAGCGGAGGATAAACCCCAGTGATGTTCGTGGAAGTATATGTTAGTATCCCTGATTATTTTGATTTGATAGGTATGTTTGTAGGTTCTTTTGATTTGATTATATAGTCTATTAGTCAAAGGCTCGATCTTTATAAGCATACAGATATCTGATTAGAAAAATTTGTGATGCTTTGTTCGCAGGTTAATTGAATGATGCTCATGAGATCAGAAAGGTTAATTGGAGAACAAAGCAGCAAAGCAGCAACCATTAGGTCCCTTAGCAGCTGCAAGATTTGTAAGTTATAATGTAGTATCTCCTTATAGGGATTTAAGTTAGAAGAACTTAGGAATTTCAGAACTTTCTACAAACTGAACTTAGGAACTAAGTATGTTTTTGTGTATGTCCATTAACTGAATGACATAGTTTGTATCAAACACTCATACTTGTTGTTAACTTCAATTGATGAATTCTTTTATCATAATGGTGAATGTAGAAATGAATGTGTCATGGTTTGTATATATGTGGAATGCTGAATATGGGAAACTGAGAAACTGCAGGGTGGGTGGGGGAATAGATTTTGACCAGGTCAATGAAGACTTGACACTTTTTTTTGCTGTTGCAAAAAATTAGCAACGTCTTTATTCTGTTGCTAAATTAGAACCAGAACCAATAAATTAGAACCAGAACCAATAACATTTAGTTCCGGGTAGGGGTATTCCTGTAATTAGAAACATCTTAGCAATGGCAGACCTTGGTTGCGAATAAACAAAGTTGCAACGGCACAGTACGTTGCTAATATCCGTTGCTGACCGAGATTCGCAACGGAGCTTATGCCGTTGCGAAAAAATGCAACGCCGTGTTTTGGAACGGCAATCTGCCGTTGCGACCCCAGTCAGCAACTTCCAGGCTCCGTTGCTAATTCCTAAAAATGGTGTAGTGTGTATAAATAGGGAGAGCAGAAATGAAAAGAGAGGGGGTAGCCGATAGGAGAGAAACAGACAATGTAACTCAAAACATGAATAAAGTATTTCTCCCCAAGGAGATTCACCCGTGGACGTAGGAAACCATGCCGAACCACGTAAAAGTCTGTGTCACTTTGGTTCGTTCTTCAATTCGCCTCCAACCCTAAAAACACACCAAAATCACCTATTCATTGTGTTTCGTGCCCAAAAGTAATTTTGGGTACAAACATATGGCTTGCGATAAAGCTCTAATTTCATATTCCTTGTGTTTCAAAATAATAGGCTGATTTCATGTGCAATTTGTACACGAAATGAGCTTATTCTTTTGAAACCGAGGCAGTGGCGGATACAATGTGCAATAAGGGTGCGCAATTGCGACCCCTCCACACTGGGATTTTAAGCCTAATTTCCCAAGTCCAAATGTTTTTACAAGCCCAATTTTATTTTACATTTTTGCTACCCCTTATAGAATTTTGCTTCCCCTTAGTCTAGTTTCTAGCTTCGCCGCTGAACAATGGTAGTATGTTAGTTAACTGAAAAAAGACAGTAAAAGAAAAAAGATTCACTCATAAATACGAAGTGAATCGTAAGCAGTAAATCCAAATCTAATTAACTGATGCCACGTAAGTTGTTATGTACATCGATGCACAAGGATTTGGCTTACCATGGCAAGCATAGAAAAACTGATAGTTTAGGCCAACCTAACACTGTCCGCCAAGCTATGTTGTGTATTCGAAATACTGCTTGGATCGTAATGCAAATTACATTAGTGAGGATGACAAAATATTGGTTAAACTGATTTTTAGGCCAACCTGTATTAAACTATACTCCCAGTGCAACGCACGGTTGCTATCTAGTTAGCTTTACTGAATGTGGTTAGCTTTATGCATGCATATTCGAAGTTCAAACTTACAGCTCCAAACCCAACTTCGAGTGTGTCGAAACTTCGATTATATCGAGTAGATTTCAGTATATTCCCGGTAATATACTTTTCAATAAATGGGATGTATTCATTGTTCAGATACTTTTCAGACATAATAAAGAAAAAATCGGTTGCACATTTAAGACTAGTTAATAGAAAACAATGAACTAATCTACCATTATTGTATATAAAGGGTTTCTTCTTTGCCAAAATGAGATACATTAGTTAGTGACAATGAGTTTTAAGAGTCTTGCAATTGAATTGGTGGCAGTGACAGCACTTATTAATCTATGTTTAGAGAACTATGGAGCGGAAGGAATAAATCATAGAAAAATATCGAAGAAAGAAGACATGGAGTTTGACAAACAACTTAAAATCCTCAATAAACCTCCGGTCAAGACTATTCGGGTAAAAAAAAAAAATTTACTTTTTTTTTGGTATTTTGTTTTTGTATTTCAAAAATACCAGAAGATTTTACTTACATTTAATAAGATTTGTAACAACCATCTGGTGTTAGCCCAGTTGGCCAGGAGCCTGACTCTCAAGTAAGAGGTCAGCGGTTCGAGTCTCCGCTCAAACATTAACAAACTAACATTAACATAACATTCTTTACCAATAAAAAAAAAAAAAAAAGGTTTGTAACTATCAGTCCAGAATAAGACCAGAAGTTCCTCCTTTTCATATATACAAAGAAAAGCCAAACTTACTTTTGAATATGCAGTAATTTGTTGTACGTTTTATTTTTTTATTTTTATTTTTTATCATCTTGTGGCTTTGTTGAAAAATTTACAGACAGAATTTGGTGATGTATATGATTGCATAAACATCTACAAGCAACCAGCTTTTGATCATCCGTTACTCAGAAATCACAAAATCAAGGTATTGTTAATCTCATTCAAAGAAATGTTTTGTTGATAAACTGTCTGATTTGGAAATTTTTTACTCTTCCATGACCAATCTAACTAATAAGTCATTACATATTCGAAAATGTACAATCATTAATTTGTATTACCAAAAGAGTACATGCTTCCGGGATAGTTTTGTTATTATTTATATACCTTTTGTTTCTTTTGAAAAATAATCTTCCATGTACGAGCTATTTTCATAAAGCGTAAAGAGAGAAAATAGATTTTGAATTTCTTGTCTTTCTGCTCTCAATGAAAAAAATAATACAAAGAATTCCAAGCTAAGAAAATAAAAGAATAAATAATTAATCCCCTTTATTTTCTATTTTCTTTTAATGTGAGAGCTTTTAAATGGAGAAACCAATATTTTTATTTTGATCTCTCTGGGTCAGCAAGAGGTAATTTAGGTATGTGTGTCGATGTATACTTATTATATATTTATATGTATTTAGATGCAACCTAATCTGTTTCACGAAGAACAAGCCGAAGAACCTAATCCTGATATGTTTTCAAGCGTGGACCGATATAAATTTGAAGGGTGTCCTCCTGAAACTGTTCCCATCCGAAGGACCACAAAAAAAGATCTCATTAACTCAAAAAATCTTCTCGAATGGATGAAGCAGCGACATGTAAGTATTAATTTTGTATACTTAGACTATGAGAATTGCAACACTTATATATCATTTCCTTTTGCATAAGCAGATATTTTAAATAGACCGACTTATCAAACATCCCGAGGACTTATAAACTAAATGCAATGGATTTTTCTTGCGGATTTAGTTGTGATGAGCCCACAAATTCACCCTTCCTAAATAAGGCTTAGTCGTGTCGTAGCTAGTAGGATTTATTTGACACGGTCAAAAAATCCCTTTTACTAAGAATTTACTCAGTCTTTTGTTTTTGATTTTTGTAGTATGTAGCAGTTCAACCGGATCCGAAGAAAATATTCTATGGAGCCAAAGCCCGACTTTCTGTAACAAATCCAACTGTGCAGTTATCACAGTTCAGCACTAGTCAAATCTGGATAATGAATGGTCCTACTGAAGATTTGAATAGTATAGAATTTGGATGGGCCGTAAGTTATCTTGATAGCATTTAATGTTGTTATATATTTTTTAATGGCATAACAATTGGATAATACATCGACAATTAACTTCAATAATAATTTCAGGTATATCCAGAGTTATTTGGTGACAATCGGACTCGAGTTTTTGGCTTGTGGACGGTTAGTTATTAATATTTTCAACATTATTAGTATTAATATTTCTATGGATGTTACCATTTATTGATTGTGTAATTATTATTGTGCAGGCTGATGGATTTAAAGAGAAAGGTTGTTTTAACACGTTGTGCTCGGGATTCGTGCAAGTCCATGGCGAATACTTTTTTGGAGAACCGCTTAGAGTAGGAACCTACGGAAAGGAGCAACGTGGATTTGATTTTTCTGTGGAACGAGACTCTGAAGGCGATTGGTGGTTCATCAATGGAAGAGACAATGCACTGATAGGATATTGGCCGGCAAGAATTTTTACTCATTTGAAGGACCATGCGACTGTGGTTGCATTTGGAGGGTCTGCGGGAGCAGATCCTGGCAAACCCTATCCGCCGATGGGATACGGGCGTTTACCCGTTTTTGATTCTAGAATTACATCTTGTATGCTACAAATGAAAGTAGTTGCTGAAGAAGAGGGAAATTTTGTGGACTTCGATTGGTGGGATGTGCAAATAAGACAAGATACAAAACCTAGCTGCTACGATATCATTTTTCCTGGTGAATATTTACTCAGTGGTTTGATTATGTTATTTGGAGGACCAGGAGGTGGTGATTGTCACTGATTATTGTCAGTTGTAACAAAGTATGACATCGGTACTTTTTAATAAAATAAAGGTTCATTGTGAATGGATTTCACAATCATTTTCCTTTTAGAATCCAACGTGTATATTTCTTCGCCTCAATCTGATGGCATGATGGATATTATAGAGAATGTTGCTCAAAAAGTACACTCATATGAAGCTAACATATGATAATTAAATGCACGCAGAATCACTAATCACATACTGTCGACGAGGCTTGCATGAACAATTTCATATTTGCATTTCTATTGTATTAAAAAACAAAACTTTAAATCTTGTAAATGGGATTTTACGATATGTGTTAATGCTTCCATCTCCGTCGTCTAAAAACCACACATGTATCGTTACCATCTCTGGACAAAACGAAATCAATCGCATATAGATCCCTCTCAATTTCAGAATTCTAAAACATGGCTGTATTCCTTGAATAATATAAGTAAATCTCAACTTAGATCATTCATATTTGGTCACACGCATGAATACGCATTCTTAATTCTTAAAAAATTCTCTTCGGCATTTGCCTGGTAAACATCAGACGAACACAATTTTATCGAGCACACAGATCCAACTAAAAGAAATGCACACACACAAAAGAAATGTACCTGTTTCCTAAGAGTGCAAGTTCTCGATAAGAACTCTTGATTTTGTCAGAAGTTGCAGAAGGTGAAACACCTAAACCATCGTACTGAGAGCCAACAACACGATTGGCTAGTATCACTTGCAAGAACCCCACTACTACTGCTTGTCAAACTAGTTTCAGCAGTAAGAGTAGCGAAACATGTATCAGAACCATAGATGCAACCAATAGGAATGATCAGCACCAAATCAAAACTAAAAACCAAATCAGTTATGAATGTAGAGTCCCCGAATACGAATACTTGGCAGGTGTAAAGTAAACTTTCCAAGGGTTGGCTGGCTGATAGCTCATGTAGGGCTATTGGGTTGGGCATAAGATTCATAGCTGATTGGCAATGTTTTCTGCAAATGGATTTATGAAGGAATGCCATTTTTTCCGGTTTCATTGTTGATCCGGGCAGTGCCTCTTATTGATTTAGCTGATATTGCCGAATTTTTGTTTTTACCCACTTATGAGTAAAAAATATAGAACTGCAATGTCTAATTTCAGTCACAGTGTGTATGATACGACTATCTAAAGTGAAAGTTTTTAATTCCCATAAAAAAGCTTGTAAAACTGCTCCACCTTCAACCATGGGATTCTCTCTCGGTTTTTTCCACGGAATTTGAATTTTAAGGCGGTCAAGCTAGAATCACCAAAAATTGTATCACACACCTTGACTTTGCTAAGCAACTACTGCATCCAACTAATTTAAAAACTGCCATCGATTTGGTCGTATAATGATCAGTGTTAACAAAACTAACACATTCTGTCCGTATAGCAGAAAAATAAATTCCCAGAAGAGTGGTTGACATTCCGAGACTAATCGATATCAGTCTGAGATTGATTATATCAGAGTACAGAGTCCATGCAACTTGCATACGCCTATTTTTCCAATCTTTAGTCTCACATGAAACTTCGCAGCAGGGTTTTGCCCTGCCGTTGCACCTGCAATTATGTAAGACAAAGATGTAGCTATTCCAACATTGGAAGCAATTACCTGTGATGAATAAGATGATTAGGATTAAACCATTGTGACTAAAGAAGCTTGGCCGTCTTTTCTGTATGATATATATATATTAGCCCTCTCAGAGTACGAACTTGGAAAAAATGAAACGTGGACTACAAATTAGGAATAACCAATGTTTTGATACAGGTTCCAAACGAAACAGATACACAGGTAAACACAAGAGTATTTCAATTAAAAGATCATCTTAAATTTTGATATGTAGATCAAAACTAAAATGGATATCATTGATCATGATTGAAAACAATAAGATAAATCAATGATAAAGAACGATAAAGTAGAGATAAATCTACATACCAAAATAATAATGGAAGACGATGTTTAACGTGGTTCGGTCATCTCGACCTACATCCACGGACAAAACCCCTTAGGGTGAATATTATTGATCTCCAGAATTAGATGATACTGGGATGATCTCCAGGTGAAGCTGGGATAATTTACAATTACATGGAAAACTCTAATTTATAGAATTAGATTAAACTAAACTAGGAAGGTATTTATTCTAGGTAATTTATTTAACTTGGCCTTCACTTCACATGTTGCACGGTCACTTGACTTGGTCCTCACTTCACGGTACAGTTGCCTCGGACCTCATCTGCTCCTCGGCTACTTGTGTGCGCATGTCTTGACTTGCCTCGGTTCTTCTTCACATGATGACCTCGGCTACCTTGTATATACATAATATATACTCTAATACTCCCCCTCAAATTGATCCGTGGTGTGACAATTGGATTCCGGGAAAAGGAACTGCAACACCAAAAGCTAATACTCAACCTGACAAAAACCTAAGGGTAATGGATCTAATAGACCATGATTTAAGAGTTTGGGATACAGCAAAATTGAGTGCTGTGTTTGATCAACATTCTAAGGAATTGATTGAACAAATCCCTCTTAGTTTGGAGGCTTCTAATGATAGAAGAATCTGGATACCATCTAAGGATGGCATCTTCTCTACAAAAACTGCATATTCTGTGCTTACTGTGAATGGTGATACTACAAATGCAGACTTATGGAATGCTATATGGAAACTAAATATACCAGCTATAGTACAATTATTTGTATGGAAGGCTTTAAAAGGAGCTTTACCTGTGATGGAGATTCTTCACAAACGGATGCGTATTTCAGAATATTTATGCCCGAAGTACAAGATGAAATCTGAATCCATTATGCACTCTCTGGTCACCTGCAAAAAACTTGTTAGTGTTTGGGCACTGATAAATGTTCAAAATCAGCAATTTCATAGTTATACTTTTCATCAATGGATCCGGTTTTGGCTACAAATTCATCCTTATAAAGACGCCACTAACAGATCAGAAAATTTTCCAATACTGGCTTGTTTACTTTGGTCTATTTGGGACAATAGAAATGACATAGTTCATAATAATAAACAGGTGGTACCGGAAGCTATCATGGAAAGAGCTAAATCTTTGTTGGTGAACCAAAATAGGACACCGATCCTTCAAAGAATTGCTGCAACATCTAAAAAACTTACTGATTCCACATGGAAAATTCCACCAATAGGATGGATAAAATTCAACACGGATGGTGCTTGGAACCCTAATTCGACAGTTGGGGGGACTGGCATAATAATAAGGGATTCGAATCATACCTTTATGTACGCTAAATCAACTAACTTAATCTGTTGGTATGGAGAAGAAGCGGAACTGCGTGCAATAAGGGATGCTCTGAAGATGGCTTGGGAAAGAAAAGATGAGAAGATTATAATTGAAAGTGATGCAGAGGTGATCATTCAGCAAATCAATAGAAGGAATTTTCTAGGAGATCAGAGAACTCACCCACTGCTTCAAGATATCAAATCCCTAATATTAGAGTTTCGATCTGAATCGGTTTCTTTCGTTTATGTTAACCGCATAGCAAATGGTGTAGCTCACGAATTGGCCCAATGGGCTAAGTGTAACAGTGGTCTTATGATGTGGTCCATCCCACCGGTCTGGTTACTACCTTCCTTATGTGCTGATCACAGTACAAACTAGTTTTGTAATGTAAAATTTGCTTAAAAAAAAAAAAAAAAAAAAATTAGACACGTAGAGAAACGCAGTGTGCAACTTGAACAATTAACAATAACAATAAGGTAATAGGACGTGATCTGACTTGAACAACTTTCGAACACAACTTAGATATCTCGAACCTTTGTTTATTAACCACGAGCTGCTTATGAAGTTGGTGACGGAACTAGTTGTAAGCTTTGGTGTCCCCGGATGAAATATACTCTTGGATGGACTTGACCTGGACAGGCTTGGAGTGAACTTTACTTGGACGGAATTTCCATATTCCCACTGGAATCGTACCACTGGTATTATGCGAGGAAGATAAAGATGACGTTGAAGTAGGTGAATATATGCACTACTATGTCAACATCTAAACAAGCATCATTTAAATAAAAAATTTCTAAAGTTGCAGTAGGTGAATGCACTACCCTTTCATTAACATTAAACGTAGGTTCATACACTACAATTTTTAACTTGGAGTTTCATTACCACCACGGTAAGCATGAGAATCTACTTATAAGTAGATTAATGGTAAACGACCCTGAGTACCTATAATCTTTTGACGTACGGTACTGTGTTTGACATGAAATGCAAAAGATCATGGTGAAATAACAGAAATTCACAGTACTTAGCGTCCCTAGATTTAGGGAGAAAGAGAGGGAAATTTTTTTTTGAATAACATGTGAGATAGAAACCTTGGTGATATGGTTGTTTAATCTCACAGAGGGATTGAAAACAGAGATTACGGATAATCTCGATGTAAACAGAAAACACGATCCTATAATGATAAAGGAATCAACCGTACGTAGCAAGAAATTTGCTGGAAAATTGAATCGGTCGTCTAGATATTAAATCGATAGGAACAAACTGAATTCTTCTCGATATTGACTTTGGACTAATGCCCAAAGAAGAAAAGATATGAGCACATGGAATAGTTGACCATGGAAGATTTAGATTAGATGAAAGACAACAGAAGTCATCGGATTTAATAACAAGACATAACCACGACTTGTATAGGAATCGTCTAAATTGAGAAACATATAATATATATAGACATGTAAGATAGTTTTCTGGAAAGAACTAATTTTGGAAATTAAAATCGCAAAAGATATTATCTTTTGGAAAGGAAAATATGATTGACGAGTTCATGTGAACAGGAGAATGCCGGATATGGCAGAATGTTTTTATATAAATTCGGAAAGCTTTGCAGTTATCTCATGCAGAAATCCTCATGGTGTAAGGACATCAAAAGAAATAAAAAAAAATCTCTTGTGATCCAAGTACAACGATAGAAGCAGTTGACTTGAGAAAGGACAAATTTTCATATACCAAACATACGGTGATATGGGCTTGACATAAGAAACATGTCTTGGACCTGATTCACATAATACGTTTGGAAAGAATCGTATGATAAGAACTCTAATAAACTGAGCTAAAATTCATCGATAGAGAAAGATATTATTCTTGAAACAAAACTAGTGACAAAACCCCTAGGTGAACAAACTAGTGATAAGAAAAAACCGGTCATATTATTTTTAACAAAAAAAAACCTTTTCAAAACAAAGTGGTACAAAAACCCCAGGTCAAATAATAATAAGTAAATTTAGTTTTTATCATTTTTAAAAAACCCAAAAATACCCTTTTTATCTTCATTTCTTCTTTGTTCCGCCTCCTTCTCCCCACCACCATCACCACCAGTAGCAACAAATATCTCCGTGAAAACCAGCCACAACACCTCTGTTACCACCATCAGAAACACCTTTGTCTCCTCCGTCTCCTCTGCAAACAGATCCGATCGAGGGTTTTGGTTTGGTTTGATTGATTGATTGAAAAAGAAAAATCCCAATTAGTGAAACGAAATGGAGACGAAGAAAAAGTAGAAAAGAAGATGGGAGAAGGAGAAGGAGGATGTACTCCGTCAATGGATCTGTTTCGGTCGGACGCGATGCAATTGGTACATCTTATCAATGGATCTGTTTCAACCAGAGAGAGATAACATCTTCTAGTAAAATGTTACTCTAAATTCTTTTCCTGATGCTACCACAAATTCAATTTTAGACTCTGATTCAAATTATGGATCTCAAACTGATTCAGCTAAGGATTTACATGGGTTTTTCAAATTAACATCAAACATTGAAGACTCTCTTGTTTCAATTGGTGATTTCACGGTCTATCCATTTGAGGAAATCAACCCCATCCCTACTGGTGTTGTTGACGAAGATGATTCTTCCGATTTGCTGCCGATTCGTCCATTCGTTGAAAACGAAGCTGTTGTTTCAATTGATGTTGTGAGTTGTCAGTTAACAAAAATTGATAAAACTAAAGTGAATAATATTGAAAGAAAGGATCAGATCAGATGGGGTAAGTGTTTTTCCACTATTCTCAATATATCTCACCACATATTTGCTACAGGGAAACATTTTCAACTCATAAAGAGGTTTTGTTATTTAGCCGGTGTTTATGAATTTGGTTTCGATTCAATTAATTCATGTTCTTTTGCACTATTTGTTTGCTCAAATTTAATGGATGAAATTGATAGAAATCATGTATAGGAGATGAATTCTAAGAATGGGTACTGGTCAGATTCACGATTTAGATATAAAATTGCTCGTATGTTGGCTGATGGTAGTAATTTTAGTGTCACCTGGCAGCTATTCGTTAAAATACTTCTAATGGATACTGTATGTTATATGATATTACTTCTTCAATTGCATCTTATCCTGGAGCATGAATCAGATTTGCAGTTTATAAATTTGTTTCCTCGTTTCTGTGTTACTTGTTGTGCAATTATGGATGCGAAGAAGATGTATGTTCCAGTGATTGAGAGACGTAGTTTTTCAGTAATATTGTTGGCTATAGTAGTAACATTTGAGATGGCTTTTCAGTTAATGTTTCAAATGGTTGAGATGTGGGGAGAAATAAACTTTGTTTTGCAAAAGCTTCACGAATGTCATTTCGCTTCAACTATCTTCTGTCACAGTTTCAACCCAGTGCATCTTCGTTATCCTCTCGCAAAACAACTTGCAAGCTATAAGATGTTTTTCAATAGCAAGTTTCTCGGTAAGGACTGTTTATATCTTTCTTTTGACCATACTCGTGCATTATTCGATCGTGGAAAAGGAATTGAGCTTATTCAGGAGTCTACTCATTCTGTGAGTGATTATGCATTCTGTTTTCTGAATTCGTTGAGTCTTAGACTTGTCTAGGTTGTTGAGTTCGGCGGTGCCTGGAAATTGGTTGTTGAATTCTCAGAGGAGAATAGATTTTTGTTTTCCTTATTAGCTAGGGTGGTGAGGTTTAACAGGACACATACTTGGTATGCTCAAGTGCTTGAAATGAAGGGAGCAAAAATATTTTTCTTACAACTCAAATGTGAGTTGCTTGAGTCTGATAACTTGTTGAATCCATATAAGCCTCACTGGTCGAGGATAATAGTTGGGTGTGTAAGGTGGAGATGGAATTGTGGTAATGGTGCTACTCTCTTGCAGTTTTAGCTGGGTTTACATGGTCCTTCACCAGACTCTTATTAAACTTTTCAAGCTATTGATAGACAGCCAGTTTCCATAGCTGTTCGAATTCAGCAACATGGTCCTCAATTACTTACATCTGTAGTATTTTGGACAATTATGCTACCAGTAAGAGTTAAGAGTAAAGTTGGGCACTCAGGTTGGAGTTATATGCACTTATCTTTTTGTGTATAGAGTTTCCCTTCAGGATGTAACCAAGTGAAGGCTCCTAAGTACTCAAACTGGAAGCATCAGGTCTCGGCAGAATCTCCTATTCAGGTGATAAAAATCTCGTTCTTGCTCACTGTGATTCTACATGGGTGGACTGTAGAAAATATAGTTGGAATTCAAGTCTTGCTCGTGGGGATTATGATTCTACACAAGTTGGTAAGAGTAGAGTACTTGAGATGGAAGTTCAGATTTCAGTACCAACCCACAAGTGGTTGTCTCAAGATAGAGTTCTACTAAATGACATGGGAAGTCCAATTATTATACACTGACATACACACTCCAGTTGTGTCACACTCAGGGGTCTATTTGCAGTGGGAATTATGTTTTTTCTCTATGGATTTCTGGAGTGCAGAAAAGGTTATAGATGACATTCTGTCGTAGTCTCAACTTAGTTCACCTACTGCTACCAAGATCCGTCATGGTGAATTATGGAAGATTAGTGAATTATTGCAGGTTATGAGAAGATTTATGAATAGAATAGCTTAGTTTAGCATCTTACTCTTGATGAAACCAAAATAGGTTCCATCGTATTTATAATGAAACCGAAATCGGTTTCATCGTATTTCAACGATGTTTTTCAATTCATGAACATGTATAATACCATGAAACCAAAATCGGTTTCATCGTATTTATGGTGAAACCGAAAACGGTTTCATCGTATTTCAACGTTGTTTTTCTATTCATGAACATGTATAATACTATGAAACCAAAATCGGTCCCATCGTATTTATGATGAAACCAAAATGAGTTTCATCGTATTTCAACGATGTTTCTCTATTCATGAACATGTATAATACCTCTTATAATTTTTCTTCGGATGAATTCTCACGAAACCAATTATGGTTTCATCGTATTTATCATTTTTTTCTGTTTGGTTTTATCATTTTTTTTCTGTTTGGTTTCATCATTTTTTTATGTTTGGTTTCATCATTTTTTTAGTTTGGTTGAATATTGATCAATGAAATTCATTTTTTTTTGGCAGTGGCGGCTGGTTGGTGGTGGTGGTCGGTGATAAAGGTGGTGCTGCTCGGCGACGGTAGTTGGTGGTGGTACTGTGGTGGTTGGCTGCTCGGCGGGTGTTGGCGGTGGTGCTGACTGGTAGCGGTGGCTGGCAGTGGTGATGCAATTGCTCAGTATTGGTGGTGGTGGTGGTGCTAGTGGTGTGGCAGGATTTGAGCCAAGGAGTAGTTGAAGTTGCAGGAAAGAACTGAGCCAAGGATCAATTGCACTCGACGAAACCAATTATGGTTTCATCGTATTTATGATGAAACCAATTTCGGTTTCATCTATTTTTTGGTGAAACCAATTTTGGTTCCATCATTTTTTCAGTTTGGTTACATCATTTTTCACGAGAAATTATTTGCACGCAAAATTTTGGTTCCATCATTTTTTTCAGTTTGGTTTCATCATTTTTTTCTCATTTTCAGTTTGGTTGCATCATTTTTTCTCATTTTGTTGAACATTGATCAATCAAATTAATTGTTTGTGGTGGCGCCGGTTGTTTGGTGGGGGTGGTCGGTGATAATGATGGTGTTTCTCGGTGACGGTGGTGGTCATATGTGGTTGTGGTCGTTGGCTGCGGTGGTGGTGGCGGTTGGAAGTGGTGGTGATGGTGGTTGGCGGCGATGACAGAGGTGGTGGGCGGAGGCGGCGTTGGTGATGTGGCGGCGGTGGGGGGTACAATGGTGGTGGTGGTGGTACAATGGTGGTGGTGGTGGTGGGAGGCGACTGTGGTGCAGTGGTGGCGGCGGCGGTGGTGGTGCAGGGTGGCGGTGGTGATGTGGCGGCGGTGGTGGTGGTACAGTGGTGGTGGTACAGTGGCGGCGGTGCAGTGGTGGCGGTGGTTGTGGCGGCGGCGGTGCTATGATGGTGGTGGTGGGAGGCGGCGGTGGTGCACTGGTGGCGGGGGTGGCGGTGGTGTCGCGGTGGTGGTGCTGTGGCGGCGCTGGTGGTGGTATAGTGGTGGTGGTGGTGGTGGGAGATGGCGGTGGTGCAGTGGTGGCGGTGGTGCTGGCTGCGGTGGTGCTGTGGCGGCAGTGGTGGTGGAGGCGATGGTGGTGGTGCAGGGTTGGCGGTGGTGCAGGGGTGACGGTGGTGCAGTGGCGGTGGCGGTGCAGTGGCGGCGGTCTGATGGCAACGCAGCTATTCTTGTGTTGCTGTTGGTTGTGATAATTTAATAAAATTTAAATGTGGGGTTGATTTTTATTTTTGTTGGGGTGATTTAAATAGTAGAAGGGTAATATAGACAGTTTATGATATTTGGGGTTTTTGTGTCATATTTATTTGGATGGGTTTTTTGTGGATGGGTTATAACCCCTTTGGGGTTATAACCCGCGCGCCTTTCTTGAAATATTAACAAGAACATATTGATGTAACCAGAGGGGAAACTGATTAACCATTAACCAAAGACGTGGTGTTATAGGCCAACAGTTGATAGAGGAAACCAATGTAAAGGTGTTTCATGTAATAAAAACATGGATAAGATACGATAAAATAAAATTCGATAACAAAAAAAAAAATCGGAAAACACAACGCATGAAGGTTGGCTTGAATAATCAATCACAGTATATACGCATGTCATGTAAAAGAAAAGAAAAGCTTTGAAATCTTTGAAAGCGGAAGCAATAAGGATCGAGAGCGCATGACTCTGATACCATCTTAAATTTTGATATGTAGATCAAAAATAAGATGGATATCATTGATCATGATTGAAAACAATAAGATAAATCAATGATAAAGAACGATAAAGTAGAGATAAATCTACATACCAAAATAATAATGGAAGACGATGTTTAACGTGGTTCGGTCATCTCGACCTACATCCACGGACGAAGCCCCTTAGGGTGAATATTATTGATCTCCAGAATTAGATGATACTGGGATGATCTCCAGGTGAAGCTGGGATAATTTACAATTACATGGAAAACTCTAATTTATTGAGTTAGATTAAACTAAACTAGGAAGGTAGTTATTCTAGGTAATTTATTTAACTTGGTCTTCACTTCACGTGTTGCACGGTCACTTGACTTGGTCCTCACTTCACGGTACAGTTGCCTCGGACCTCATCCGCTCCTCGGCTACTTGTGTGCGCATGTCTTGACTTGCCCCGGTCCTTCTTCACATGATGACCTCGGCTACCTTGTATATACATAATATATACTCTAATAGATCATGAATACAATTCCCCTCCCATGTAAAATACAAAAACATGCTCAAAATCACCAAAATGATACTTTACTCGGTGAGAAAATTACGGGAAATAAACCAATCCAACCCAATTGACAGAATCCAAGTGAAAGTTGGACAAAAACAAGCAAAAATACTCAGTACATTAAAAAGATCAAGATTGAAAACACAAAACGCAAACAAATTTGTATCTAATAAGAAAAGATTACAGCTAAATGAAAAAGTTAAAGTTTGTTTTTGCTAGGAAACTTCTCTCTGAATTTTAATCATAAAAAAGAGCTCTTGATGGGTGGATAGTTGATGACGAGTAATTTTTTTGTTTCCAAATGGAAACATAAAACAAAACTTCACTTCCAACTTTTCTTCTACTTTTTCCGTTTTTGGGTACCACTGAGATTTGTGTTGAATTTCCTGCCAACCCTAGTGAAAGGAATGTGGTGGATGATGACAGGTCAGGCGTGGTGGATATCCCAGTCCTGGAGGAGGACATCATCTCGATTTTGTAGTTTCCACTGGTTTTTTATTCCGGGGATTTTGAAGTTAAATTGCATGAGGAGTTCTGGAGAGAGCAGATTTCTGATGATGTGGACTGATGAAGATAAAAGAACGTGCGAAAAATAGGATTCTAGCAATTGAAGGGTCAGTTGAAATTTGCATCTGTTGTAACAATGAAACAAGTGATTCCCAGGGATTCTACATCATGTACATACATGATGCTGACACAAATCGAACACACAAATTTAGGTGCCCCTGGAGTAGAGTGTGGCATCACTGCATTAGCCAGCACCAAAATAAAATAAATACATAATCAGAGTTTCACCTGCATTGACTTTTCGTTTAGACCAAGTATTATGATATCCCTAATTTAACTAAGACTCATCTGTGCTAAAAAAAAAGATGCATGCATGTCAGGTCGTCACTATCTAAGCATCTTGCATAAGCATACTTGGCTCTATGTATAGTCTCACAGGAATTTCACAACAAGTTCTTCCCCCAAAGCCGCATATGTCAATAATTCGACTAGTGTGTTCAAACATCTCATTGCAAACATTTCTTGTCATTGCACCTGCAGTTATAAATGAAATGAGATTATACTATTATAGCAACGTAGAATAACAATTCAATAGAAAGCAATTAATAATTAACTGAGGTGAACAAGATGGTCATTAAGAAAAAGCAGCAACAAACAGCAGCTTGAGACACAAGCTTAGCCATCTCTTTTTCGGAATTGATTTCTTGATCATATAAAACTCTCTGAAACTGATTTCTTGATCATTAAACCGTTCTTTGCACGTTGCACAAACGTATTTTTTTCCCTTTTTCGGCCTCTCAGCGATTTTCACAGATTTGCATTGGGGAAGATTTCAAGTGATACCTCAGTGAAAGTATGCAACTTGGGTTTTGTAAATTTGGCATTTTGAACTCAAGAAAAAATATTGAGTTGGATCACTTGGATGGAATTGAGTTTAAGAAAATGCACTTTTTGCCAACTTTCTGTCTGTCGTGGTCAGTGAACTTCAACCCTGGTAAACCATAGAAATAAAGTCAAGATTTGTGAAAGTAGCTTGTCCTCAAATGTTGTTAAGCGTGACTGAGTCCTCAAGAATTGCAAATTTGTACAATTTCCATGTCAATAAATGAATTCTGTATGTGATAGCTAGGCTGCTAAGTGCTAACCAGTCATTTCCCATTGTTTTGTTTACCTATAATTTCATCTGTTCAAATTACCTTAGTAGTAGGTTATTATAATCATTGAAGAAAAAGAAATAAAGTTATACGGAGTATACGTTTTCATATTAAAATTCTTCTTAATTCCAAAAGCAAACATTTTAGAACACATACTTACCCGTCCGAGATGGTGGAGGAAATGGAAATCACTTTCGGGATTATGATAGGAAGTAGAATACTTCAGCAAATGTCAAGGAGCATGAATCAATGATACCAAGATTTGCCCAGACAAGTGGTAGTTGACCCTAGGAGCATGAATCAATGATATCAAGAAGACTGAGATTTTCTGGCCTGTTGTTGACCCTAGGAGTATAGCCGATAACGTGTTTCCCTCGGACATCGGTAGGCCTTCTAGAGGGGTGAAACTGCTGGGCGGCTCGGTTAGCCTAGATCTTAAATTCAGCAGCGATCTAATACAAGCTAGAGTTGACAAAACAATTTATCTAATGGAAAGTGTGAAGAAACTGCAAGATCCTCAAAGCGAGCTTTTTCTGTTACGCAGTTGCGCTGGGGTGTCAAGATTATATTTTGCTATGAGGACTGCTAGCCCCTTGGCACTGCTTCAAGCTAAATCCTTGTTTGATCAACTTTTGATGCTTTTTTTGAGACACATTGTCACGGGAGATGGCGCTGGCTTCGGACCACTGCAACAACGTCTCTCCACCTTCCCAATGAAAGATGGGGGTCTCGGTGTATACACAATGGAAGATACTAGCCGGTATTGTTATATCGCTTCTTGTTTCCAGACTAGGGGCTTACAACAGACCATGCTAAATGTTTCCTCTGAGGAGGTGACTAGCGCGTGCTTCAAGCAAGCTTTGAATAATTTCCTAGAGGTATGTGGATTGCCTTCTTCTACATTCAACATTAATAATATTGCCCCACATCCAATGCGTTCGTTGGCAGTGTTATATTTTAATGTTGTGAAGAAGCGGATTCCGTCACAGTACTCTATGTCCAGTCGAGATTCAGTTTTATGGCAAAGCAACAGGATGCCACATGCTTTGGATTTTCTTAAGGCGATTCCCATTTCTGGTTTAAATCAAAGTATAGGACCGAGGCAATTTAGGTCGGTGTTAAGTTATAGATTGGGAATACCTCTTTTCGGGGAAGATAGTACATGCTCAAGTTGCAAAAAAAATATGGATATTTTCGGAGATCATGCCGTGCATTGCGCTAATGATGTTGGCAACAAATTCCGCCATGACCTTGCAAGGGATGTTTTCGCTGATATTTGTTACAAGGCTGGTGTACATGTGAGGAAGGAGGTGGATCTTGGATTATTATCAGACAACAATACGCCCTTGAGACCGGCTGATATACTTGTTCACGATTGGGAGAATGGCCATGATGTTTGTTTTGATGTTACGGTTCTTTCACCGTTCACTGGCGGGGGAGTGCGTACTTTTATACCCGGTCAGGAAATTTCGGTAGCTACAACGCGTAAACAAATCAAATACCTTGATAAGTGTTCCACTAACGGGTACGGGTTTGCTGTTTTAGCCTTTATGACTTTAGGGGAGTTGGGCGAAGATGCTATCATTCTCTTGAAGAGGTTGAAGAATTGTATCACCAATCATGATGTTAATTATAAGATAGGAGGTACTCTTTTTTATAGAATAGGTTTAGCAATCCAAAAGGGTGTTGGTGCCCAGCTTGTTGCCAGGCTACCCACCAACTTAATGTAATCTGACCTTCAAAGGCTTTTTATATATTAGTGGTAGTTGATTAACAATATTCAAAATATCGTTAAGAATCCTGCTTCGGTAGTTGATTAACAATAGTAAAACACTTAATTATGAACAGTGTAATCGAACATGAATTGTATCCAAAATATCATTTGATGTGAGTTTTTTTCTTAATATAGGCATGATTATCATCTTCTACTGCTTTCTGAGTTTTGTTCTTAATATAGGCATGGAGTTGGTGCTCGGTAGAATGAGATTGGCATGGACTCGTGAGTAACCAATTCAGGGGCACAATTCCAGCGAATACTGGACATTGTTTCCTTTCTAGCCCGCAATTGACGTTTAAAGCTCATGATCAATCTAACTTTCTGGTACAGTTAATTCCCGAAGCTTGAAAAGGATTTGAATAACGGGATCGATGGCTAAGTTCCAATCTGGAAAATTTTCGGCTTCGTCCTGACAATGTCACCACCTACAAAGAGCTACAAAATTTCAGTAACCTTAAAACTCCTAAGTTCCTGAGGAAATGTCTAAAAGTGTGACTGAAAAGTGAAAAAATTCCAAAAGTGTGACTGAAAACGAATATCTTCCAAAAATGTGACTGATTTTCACTAATACCCAACGTACCCTTTTATAGCCCGATGTAAGGATGTCCACATATTTATAGTCGATGTCTACACATTATAGCTGATGTCCACATACGATTGGCTTGATGTCCACATACGATTTCCTTGATGTCCACATATTTATGAATAGTGTCTGATGTGTACACATCCTTACGTACACATCGGACACTATTCTGGATGTCTACATACAATATGTAGACATCGGACACTGTTCATGGTGGGGTATCAATTCCCGATGTGTACACATCCTTACCCCGATATATGGACATCCTTACGCGATGTGTACACATCCTTACCCGATATGTGGACATATGAGGACAAAATCCGATATTTCCGTAAAAAACCGGGGCATATGTGTCCGTTGACCGGTCATGATCACACTTTTGGAAGGATTTTAAATTTGGTCACACTTTTGGGATTTTTTCACTTTTCAGTCACACTTCTAGGTAAAATCCCTCAGTTCCTTTCTTAATTCACTGAATTTCACATATATTTTATGAAAATTAGAAAACTCAAATGATCATAACTGTATTTTTGAGTCAATTTTAGGTGTTACTAGACATTAAGCTGAACAAATTACTAACATCTTTATCAGGTTTCGCATGGTAATGAAGCATTCTGGTTTTGGTCGGTTGTTTGTTCCTACTGAACTTCTCCATTGTACGTACGGGGGAGGTTCGCCCCAAAGAGAACAACACACAGGATACAAACGATGTACTGATAATTTTGAAATGTTCGGTAGGAATAGTTTGAGAAATACAAATTAATCAAAGCTCTCTGCCTTAGCTTTTCATTTCATTTTTTTGTGTTCTTTTTCTTTATTTTTGAGAATGTATTAACTAAATCTTGCGTTATTTTATTTTGGTGGTATCAGTTTGGTTGTCAGATGTACAATACATCAACAGGAGTATTTTCCATTTTCTAAAGTCTTGATATGTTGGCAACATGTCCGGTAAAGATTCTGTAAAAAGGGAGGTTATTGTGAATTAAAATGTTGGATATTTTCAATAACTTAGAAAATAAAACTGTTTTCGTTTTTTGATTTGTCACTATGATGGGGAAGTGTTCTGTGTTGGATAAACACAATGGATGTTAGTTGGAGATGAAGGGACACCTCTAATAGGTGTGATGGTTCATAAAGGACACAACCATTCCCAACAGACACCTTATGTGTTTTTTGGAAGTGAAGAGGCATCTCCAATAGGCATTAATAACCCTATAAGTATTGAAGGAATTCTCCCATTCTTGAGAATGAATTCAACCTGTTTTATCTCCATCTAAAGCATCATCAGAAATCTCTCTCATGTGTTCTTGGTTAGGTCAAGGGGTGCAAACCTTGAATCCAATTTCCTGTTGTAGGGCTTTCATTGTATCCTGAAGGCATTATTTCGCATACCTGTTGCAATCGCCAATTTATATTGGGAGGGTAGAAATAATCGTATAAAAGAAATCACCCGAGCCTTGAAAGCTTTTGAGTACAACAACAATTTTCTTTAGTGTTTCCATCCTCTGTTTTATACCCACATTATCCAACAGTTTTAGACGATTATTTCTAAAACTTTCAATGAAAGCCCGAACCTTTTCGGTCTTGTTCTTGCTTGAGAAAAATGTATGGCATGCTTGTGATTCGCAATTAAATATGCAATCTGTAAACACCCATAGGGCCAAAGAAGATCCAAATCCTAAGAGAGGCAACTGTAGTACTATAATGGATTTGAAGATGCCCTTATGAGCATGGTGTGATGTCATCGAACATTGTTTAAACCACGGTGTTAATACGCTGTATTCGAGGGGCCAATGACAGTTGCTAAAGTCATGAAAAAGGGGGAGAATTTATATGATAAATTCTTCTTGTGTGACGAATTGGTAGACAATTGTTCAATACAGTGGAAAGCAAACTTCTGTATCTATCATTATGGTGCACAAAGAGTCCCAAATCCAAAAGGATGGTACCGTACCAGACTACCAGCATTGGATTTGAAGATTTTATTTCTATTTAGAAATGTTGTGCGCCGTGTTTCGGAAGAAATTGACACATGCGGTACTTGATACAGATAAAGGAAGTTAGAGATCACCAATTATTGTTGAGACAACAATCTTATGGTATGGATATAATTTTAGCGATAGGAATTATAAATCCTTAAGTCTGAATCATTGATAACTGTTGTGATAGCATAATTATTAGGTTAAGAATTATATGGTTCCAAATCTGGAAATCGGTATGTCTTAAATGACATCAAAGGAAAAGTGGAATACCGGTGAATATGTAACGGACTTGGAAGATTGGGCGGCCGACCAAATATCCAACAATGAGGTGTTACGATGTTACCGATGCATAAATTGTGAACATTTGCATTGCATGGTGTAAAATGTTAAATAGACATTGTCTATGTTTTTGGGTATAAATTTGTAGATGATTGGGCATGAGTAGAGGAGTTACTCATCGTAATAATGTGCTTGTTGAAATAGCAAGTTTCCTACAAATTTTCTATGCCTCTAGTGTATGCAAGTCTATAATGACTTCTTGTGAATTAACCGCAAATGTTAATTAGGATCACTAGAGAAGTTACAATTATTTTGTAAAATAAAATAGGAACATTTTTAATAATGTTTTGGGAATTGATTGCATGAGTAAATGCAATTAATGAGGAGGAATGGCTTAGAACCTAACTTGTAGAGATCCCATTTTTGGAAGAAGCCATCTCAAGCGGTCTGTGAATCAGGCTATGATCTATAACGTCTCTAACAAAGACTTATAAGGAAAAGTCAAGACATGCAAGGACTTGGACATTGAACGGTAAGTCAATTACTCAAGAAAGGAGTAATTGCAGTTAGCCATTGAAACAGACAAAAACTTGGAAGACTTATCATGAAGAGTCTCCCAAAGGAATTGTTTTCAATGAATTATACAGAAATGAGACTAAGGTCTGTGAATGAAAGTTCGATCACCCATAGAAGAAACCCAACCTATGTTTTGAAAAATATAAACAAGGTTCAATGTGGTACCAACAAGTTATGGAAGTGATTATGGTGCACTAAGTATAAAACTTCTCATTTCTGTTTAGTGCAGGTTCTGCAAGAAAATAGGATGGATGTAAATCCTTAATGAGTCTGTGATTAGTAAAAGGTGTATTGCAGAAACACCTTCGAGACTTACCTATATGAGTATGTAAATCAGGCCGTTTCCTAAGAGAAGAAGACCGTTCTCTAAAGAAGACTCATGAATAAGGATATAAGCACAAGGCCTTTATAGTGCTTGGCTACAGAACACATGATTTATGGAATCAATATGTGTGGAGACTCCGGTTTTATCATAAGGGATACTTGGTTCAAGAATGGTTTCACCATAGAATCTCGATAAGGCTTTGAGTTTCTTACACTAAGTGAAGGTTCAAACCCAGAAGGTACCTATCATTTATGTATTGATTTAAGCGATGATGCTTAGTCCCAATTGTGCTTGAACTACGTTGGCTTGATCCCACTCGGGTACGTAGGCAGTCACTTGAGTGATGCAGCCACTCCGGTTTTATAGGTTTTATTTTATTTTATCTTTTTTGGTTTTTTGAAAATAGGGGGAGATTGTTGGATATTTTCAATAACTTAGAAAATAAAACTGTTTTCGTTTTTTGGTTTGTCACTATGATGGGGAAGTGTTCTGTGTTGTATAAACACAATGGATGTTAGTTGGAGATGAAGGGACACCTCTAATACGTGTGATGGTTCATAAAGGACATAACCATTCCCAACAGACACCTTATGTGTCTTTTGGAAGTGAAGAGGCATCTCCAATAGGCATGAATAACCCTATAAGTAGTGAAGGAATTCTCCCATTCTTGAGAATGAATTCAACCTGTTTTCTCTCCATCTAAAGCATCATCAGAAATCTCTCTCATGTGTTCTTGGTTGGGTCAAGGGGTGCAAACCTTGAATCCAATTTCCTGTTGTAGGGCTTTCATTGTATCCTGAAGGAATTATTTCGCATACATGTTGCAATCGCCAATTTATATTGGGAGGGTAGAAATAATCGTCTAAAAGAAATCACCCGAGCCTTGAAAGCTTTTGAGTACAACAACAATTTTCTTTAGTGTTTCCATCCTCTGTTTTATACCCACATTATCCAACATAAAATTGATTGAAAACTTGAGTATATATTCATAGTGGATCCAAATGCGTCGGCCCCATCACCAAAGGCTGCATCCTCTTAAGTCCTAGCTACATCACCACTTCTAAAAAATTTCAGAAATAACTATTGGAATGTAACTCATTGCCATTTAGGAATAAAACCTATTTATTTATTTTTTTTCACCATCACTTGGCATGTAGTAACTCTGACAGATTATATACAACAATCAGAACTTAGGTACTAATAGATGTTTTTTTTTTCATGTATGTTATCAAGGAATTTGGGTTTGTAATTGCTCTTGAAAGATTCAATCATAGAACTCCATTAGACTGCAGATAAATAAAAATTGAATCCCTCGGGTTTGTGTTTTGTGGGACAAACCGCCGACCCAGCCTCCTATCAGTCTACAATTTTCATTTCCGGGTAGTTTTTCCCATGGATACGTGAACAATTCTTGAAAACCGAAAGGCAATTATTCCATAATCGTCTCGCTCCATCAAATTATTATGTTTTACTTGGCTATCAAGAGTGTTCTAGACCCTCCACTGGCGATCAAACTTCAGCCAAGAAGCAACAAAGAGCAAAGCAATTTCATTTCCGACTGACTCATATTGTTCTAGTAATAAAAGCCAAAACATATGAATGAAAACTGTATTAATATTCAAAATCCCTCCTTTCCAAATTTCTGAACATTTCTGTGAAGCAAAATCTGAATACAATCGGTATTTCTGAGTTACTTCAAAAAATCAAGCAAACATATATATCTTTTAAACAAATACACCACACAATCTAACACTTAATCAAACTTTGAGAAATCTTCTTTGTAGCCTGCTGAGCTTCCGGAAATCCACACTGCATTATTTCCCTTGAAACTGCTCAAAATTAAATTTATTAGAATAACTTCCTTAATTATCAATTCTGCATTTTGGAGATCATTAAGTTGTAACAAATATTGGAGGATCTCCACTTAAACATAGACGTAAACAATTCTAAACGACTCTAATATGTTGGATATTTTCAATAACTTAGAAAATAAAACTGTTTTCGTTTTTGGTTTGTCACTATGATGGGGAAGTGTTCTGTGTTGGATAAACACAATGGATGTTAGTTGGAGATGAAGGGACACCTCTAATAGGTGTGATGGTTCATAAAGGACACAACCATTCCCAACAGACACCTTATGTGTCTTTTGGAAGTGAAGAGGCATCTCCAATAGGCATGAATAACCCTATAAGTAGTGAAGGAATTCTCCCATTCTAGAGAATGAATTCAACCTGTTTTCTCTCCATCTAAAGCATCATCGTAAATCTCTCTCATGTGTTCTTGGTTGGGTCAAGGGGTGCAAACCTTGAATCCAATTTCTGTTGTAGGCTTTCATTGTATCATGAAGGCATTATTTCGTATACCCACATTTTCCAACATAATACGGTAGTCAAAAATAAATAAAGGGAAAAGAATCTCACCGATCTAATTGCAGCATTTAGATCATCATCTACCGAGATAAAATCACCGAGTAGATAATCAATGTTATCGGTCATGTTGAATAGATAATCATTCTGAATAACTGAGTCAAAATTACTGGAGCTTTCATGATTGGGTGTAGGATAATAAGTGAGGTCATCAGATTGGTTGTTATGTGAATCTTGTTGAGCATAGGATAATAGGTTATTCGGTGGCGCAGTCGATATTTCCCCATGCTGAAAATTATTTTCTCTGGAATCTGTATTTGCATTATAATTAGGAAACTTGGGCAAACCCACCCTATGAGGATCATCGAATTTAGTAGTCGAAGAAACGTTTTGGGCATGTAACCCACTCGCATATATTTGGTTATGTGAGTTTTGTGTTGTGTCAGGAGCTTGTATGTTTCGGTGAATTTGATTCACTATGTCAAGAGAGGGGGAAGGATGCGTAGTATATTCTGTAGAAGAAACAAAGCATGGTGGTAGATTCACAAACGGATGGATCGAGGCATTATGAGTTGCATCATGATGACTTAATGGACCGGTTTGACCAGAGATGTAATTGATTCCATTTTGAGATTGGGGATTACGAAGAGCTGGAAAGGTAGAACTCCGTATATTCCCACTCCTTCCATTGGATGCAGTGATGTTATCGGATTTTTGGCCTTCTTTCTTCAATTTCTTCCTATATTTCTACAGATGGAAAGGCAAAAACAGTGAGAATGGCCGAATAGCGAATACACTAGAGAAACTACAGTAATATCATATATTGCTTCGAGCGTACAGTATACAGAATGTAATGTAGAAATTACCTGCAGCTGACTATCAACTTGCTCACGAGTAAGTCCTGGGACATTCATTTCCTCGTGTATAATTGATGGAACAGATTCTGTTCAACAACAAAACCAAAAACGTATGAGATCGATTCGATGAAAACAAGAGTGTAATCATCAATTAGTTGGAAAAAAAAAAAAAACTATGTACGACATAAACTTTCATATACTCACGATCTCCTAACTTATGAAACACTTCAAAAAACTTTTCACACAACTTCGGATCTGCAAAAGAAGCTTTTGTTCTCTTCTGATTTGGAAACTGTTCGGCCTCATCTTTATTGCTTTCTATTTGATTATTATTTTTGTTTTTCTTGTTTAAGTTTCTTTCAGTTTCTTTCAAAGTAAATCTATTTTTGTTGAGTCTATGCCTAACCACATGCTGCCATATCTTTTGAATATCTCTTAGTGATAGTGGCTTCATTAGGGAATCACAAGCTCCATACTGTGTAGCTTTCGCCACCGTTTCGTAGTCGCCATTCGGAGATACCACTGGAAATTATAACTCATTATTAATTAGTATAAAAAACAAATATAACGGGACACATCGAATTCGCTCTACTTACTAATCACTGGTAAGTCCATTTCGAGACGGATAATTTTCAATAGCCTCATTTTATCCTTTACTACATCTATTATCACGATATCGAAGATTTTCTTCTTCGTCCTTAATAAATCCAGGGCAAATTCTGCAGACTCTGTTGTTGTTACTGTAAAATTCAATACAAAGTAGGTTTCAAATGTAAATCATGATTCTTCCAAATATCATACAATAATTGATAATCTAGGATCACATTTTTTTAAAACAAAAAGGAAGAATAATGAAACCCTAAAATCAAATATAGAAAATTTAGAGAAGTAGAAAAATCGAACAAACCTTCGTAACCACATTTTGTTAGTAAAGCGCCCAGATATTTCAAGCAAACAGGGTCATGATCAACACCTAAAACACGTAATCTTTCTGGAAACTTATCATTGTTGATAAAATCCATTGATATATATCTCTCTAAACCCTAAAGATCTATGTTTAAAGAGAGTTTTTGTAGTTGTATATGTATTGAAATCTTGTTGATACTTTGTGCTGTGGAGGAGAATTATATAAGTCGGAGGATAAGACAAAATCCTTTTTTTTTTTTTTGAAGGAACAAAATCCTAAATTAAAACCTCTTTATTTCTCTTGATCTACAACAGAAATAAAGATAATACATTCCATAAATGGATTTTTTTGAAAGTTAATCTGGCCAGGCTACGCGGCAATAGAATTGAATAACCCCGTTTAAACTGCAGAAAGCGAGTTATTCACATATTGACATATTATGATGATGCTAAAGGGCGGTGCGAATTCGTGCACACTCCTTAACGAGTGTATATTTTACATTTCAATTTTTACCCTTGATTTAATTTAAAGAGTTATGTAACGAGGGTCGTGATTCTAAACATGAAGGATAATAAAGTCATCAGTTAAATAATCAATCAATCAGAAATTAATATGAAATATACATTCTTTAGAGGAGTGTGAACAGATTTGGATTCCTAAAAGGCGTATAGGCGTATGTCGTAAAGAAAAATGGTCGTGAATCAAATATGGTTTAACTTACCGTACCGAAACGTGGAATCTGACTTCTTAAAGCAAACAAATCAGATATTGAACCACACCGGAAAAACATGTATATAGTATAGGCTTCTGGGCTATAGGGCCCGTTTTTAGTCACTAACAAACAGTACGTTTAGAGTTGAGACAGAAAAGCATATTGTGGGTCAGAAATGTAAATAAAATTAAAATTGTACTATTGATCGAGTCTTTGTGTTCCCAATTTTCATTTTTGGGTTCAAATCTGTGAAGCACCGACACAATGCACCCGGGAAAATTTATATTCCATTTTACTAGCCGGGTAATCTAGAAATTGGTATCCTAACAAAACGTTACAAAATAGAGTTTTTTTTTTATGTATTTGCATGATTAATATATTTGATATACTATAACACTGTGATTTTAGTATACAAAAATTAGTTAATTAATATATATATATATATATATATATCTTCGCGTCGGATGATTTTGAGTTTGATGGATATTTACATATTATGTTGCCCCTAAGGGCGTATGTGGTAAAGCAAAATGGTTGCGACCCAAATATGGTTTAACTTACCGTACCCAATCGTGGAAACTAAATTCTTAAGGCAAACAAACCGGATATCCTATCTGTCTATGCGGTAGAATTTTGGGCTACATCGTCCGTATCCTGACACTAAAAAAAGTACGTGTGAAATTGAGACATAGAGGCATATTGTGGGTCAAAGATGTAAAATTGTAATCCACCGAGTCTCTGTGTTCCCAAATTTCATTTTTGTGTTCAAGTCGATGAGGATAAGGCTCACATAAAAAGCATGACCTATGTACGATACCGAATGCACGATAAAGAAGGGGACATTGGAGAGAATATTTAGCCGAGTGTGTAGGAAAAGAAACTACTTTACTAACTTTGACCCACTATGTTTAGCCCTGTATAAGGCTAAGTTCTATGGGCTAGATTGAACTGCTAGATTGGCCAAAAAATTGTTGCAAATCATGAAAAAAGTGTGGAAAAAAAAATCAACACTCAATCTGGCTACTTCTCTCTCCTAGCAGTTGCTCGCAGTCCAACTATCAACGAGATTGAAACGCTGAATAGTGCGGCGCTCAAAAAGTAATGTAAACGGTGAACCATTCGGAGTTATATAATTGTTTCCGAAGAGAAAAGAAAAGAGGGAGAAAGAAAAAATAAAAGAAGGAGAGAGAGAAGAAAAAGAGGGAGAGAGAAGCCTAGAGAGGGAGGAAAAGAAGGAGATAAATAAGAAAAAAAGAGAGAGAGAAGAAAAAGAGGAAAATAAAGAAAGAGAATTGGTAACGCCGAATAGTTAGGCGTTTCGCGGCTAGATTAGTCATCCCATAGGGGTTAGAAGGTTGCCCTATCTAACGTGGATGGCCAATCTAGCAGCTAGATATCCATCTCATAGGACTAAGCCTAGGGAAGGAGAGAGAATTGTAGCGGGTAATGAGATTTTCTCCGGTCCAAATAATAGTTTATGAGAAAAGTTAATGTCCTAATACCAGAGAAAGTCATACTTGTAAGAGTCTTATGAATATCTAATAAAATAGTCTAAGTACTATCATCTTCTTCAATATTGGAAGTAGAGGTGTAAAACGTGCCGGCCCAGCACACGAAATCGCGTGCTTCACGTGCCATGTGTCGTGCTGTGTTATGCCAACGATTTAAACGTGATGTGACGTGCTATGCTTTACTAGTCAAAAGCTAGGCACAACACATCCCACGGGCACAACACACGAATAAACGTGCTGTGCCGTGCTGGCACACGTGTTATAAACAATTTGAAATCACTTAATGGTATACATTAAGTCGGACATTATTACGAGAATCTAAATAGATAACATATCATTTGAATTTTTTTCAAGTAAAATCAACAAGTTTATTCAATAAAAAGAAATAACCCATCAAATATAAAATTGGATCATTGTCATGTAAATTAATGTTCTAGTCCAATATAGGTAACGATATTGGAATATATTTTCCAAATATTGAGTTATTATATGTGTTGTTATAAAAATAAGTCAGCATAAAATGTCAAAACCTAGCTAGAATAGTGACTCTTGTGTGAAATATACACAAAATGTGATGTATTATGCCTTGTTATATGGTGCACTTGTGCATGCTATGACTCTTGTGTTTTGCTGTGTCGTGCCACGTGCTAATCCGTGCCGCGTGCTGTGTTGGGATACTGTGCCAATTAGTCAAACCCAGCACGTCCCATTTAACTAACGTGGTGTGCCGTGCTGGGCTGGGCTGTGCTCGTGCTGGCACAGCCCAGTTTACACCTCTAATTGGAAGGTTCTTGTGACATTTACTAACTGGGTGTAGTTACAGGATTTCCGGAAGCTACAAGAGTACTCCAAATTTGTGTACCTCTCACTAGTACTAATAGGTGAGCTTCTTCGAATATTCTTATAAATTTTTTCAATAAATTGATGTTAGCATAGCTTATATTCGACCATGTAATAGAAAAAGGTTTTGTTATCAATAATTTGTTTTTGCTCATTAAATTTCCACCGGGCCGTAAACATATAATTGACAATGGAGGATTTGTTAACCATTGTATACAGAAAATTTTTGACCTTGCATTCTGTCTCGCCTATAACACGAGTTACCCAACGCCAAATGCTCTGACCCAAGGTTTCTAATCTGGCAACTACGTCAGAGCGAACACTATCGTGATCCAAGGCTTTGGCTATAATTAGGAATCCTGACCAAGCCTTAACTACGAAAAAAAAAAATGTTGGGCTTGCTTTTGTTTGGCTGGTACATACTTATATCAACTTTGGAAACAACCTTACTAACATCATCTCTCAAATCCTTCGTAAATCTCTTATTTATATGATAACAACAACACTCTTAATGATCCTAAGCTCCTCAAAACCAAAGCTGAGTTAATAAAACTTTACAATTAAGAAGAAGAACTTTTAAAGGTGAAAGGGAAAGAGAAATTCATAGCCCTAAGAGACAACAATAAATGTTACTTCCACCTAAATGCTTCTATTAAAAATAGAAGAAACAACATAGCAGGTCTCTATGAATTTGGGTTGTTTGGAATGACGGGCCTAAGATAGAGAGAACTTCTCTCTATTTGTTTATCCTATGTATGAAATCCTTTTCTAGGATTCTCTCCCACGCTGAAGAGGTAGGGCACATCTCTGGTTTCCAAATATATCCTAAAAAGCCCTTCGATCAGTCATCTATTTTTTTTTGATGACTGTCTTATTTTCTGTTAAGCTTCCATTATCCAAAGCAAAAACCTTGGGGATATTCTAGCTTCCTACGGCGTCACTTCTTGTCAAATGATAAACTTCCATGAATAAGGTTTATTTTTTATTTTGAAAACCTCCCCAAGCCTATGTAAGGACATCATAAATATTCTGCATATATCGTCAAAAGGATTTCTATCCATGACAAATACCTAGGAGCCCCTTTGTTTACTAACAATTCTAAGGTGGATATCTTTGGAAAGATCATCGAAAATATGATGGAGACAAAAATCTTTCAACGACGGGCATAAATGTCTCAGTTAAAACTGTTCTTGAAACTATTCATGTCTACTCTATGTCTTCTTGCATTCTTCGGGTTTCCACCACTAAGAGGGCTACTGGGATTTGAGAGATTTATGGTAGGTAAGGACAAAGAAAAAAAGTGGTTTTATCAAAGAGCTTAGTAGGTTTTCCGCAACTATAAAGAAAATGGAGACAATGGGATGAAAGATTTGAGGGTATGGGATTTTGATTTGATCTCCAAGAATGGGTGGAGACTTTTTCACAAATCCAAATCTTTTTTAGCTTATTCAATGAAGTCCAGATGCTTTTCAAATTTCAACCATTTCCACTATCTTTCCATATGGGTGCCTCTTGGGCTTGGAAATATTTCCACAAGGGTATTAACTTGTTACAACAATATTGTACCTGGGAGGTTGGAGATGGGAAGAAAATAAATATTTGGAAGGACATATGGTTTTCAGGTCCATTAGAACCCTTAGATACTAATATAAAAAAGAATAACTTTTTTTTTAATGTGGTCAGCGCTGTCAACCTTAATGATTCTTGAAATCTTCCCTCCTAAGAGTTACTCTACGTTCTTCTCACTATAACTCTGTCATCCAAATCATACCCATTTCTAACTCCAAGGATACACTCAGACGGAATCATACATCTAGTGCTAAAGGAAAATGTCGTTAAAATATGTATCAAATTCAGCTGTCCCATAAAAAGTGTCACTCCTAGTTTGTGTTGTAGCAATGAATGGATTACCAACTATTAATTATTTTCTTAGAAGAGGTATGACAGTTACAAACATTAATTGTTTTTTATGCCAAGAACCCGAATCAATATAAAACATATTAATCCATTGTGTATTTGCAAAAAAATAATTATGGGAGTATTTCCTAAACCTCTTGGAGTCAGGATGACGACCGTTGGATTCGTGAATGTAGCTTCTCATGTCATTGAAGTTGAAACTCAAAACCGAAACTATTGAATTCCTAAAGTTTTGCTTGCCTTTCGCTATATGAAAACAGATTTGGAATGAAATGAACAAAAGAATCGTGGAGAGGGTTATCATTCAAATGAAATCTTCTTTATTCAGTTGAGCAAGCGTTCATAATTCCTTCAAATAATACAATTTTGAGGATTTCATCCATAATCGGAGGGTTTTTAAACGGTAACCGGTGGTATTTTGTAATAGGGAAAGGATTTTTTGTGTCCTTAGAGTTTATGTCCATGTTTGTGTTGTAAGTTTTAATCACTTTCTCAGCACTTTCTTGAACAAAAAAAGTACGTACTCAACCGGTTGATAGGATGGAAAAAAATTATGGAAGCTAGACACCATTCTTAGAATACAAATGTTCACTAGGAAACTAAAGTCCAACATTCTCCTATTAAGTGTTGTATGGACAATTTCATCCACTCTATAGACCAGGCCCCATTGTCATCTCTGTAACGGAGAAATAGAATCCAGAGAACATATCTTCATGCATTGTGACTTTACCAAAGATTTCTGCGACAAATTCAATCTAAACCTTGGTAGAGCTCTTATGGGAATAAGTAGTTAAATACTTGGTGAGGTACCTCGTTCCAAAGGAACAATTGTCCTATTCACTGGAGTAGTTGGGCAGCTATTTGTGTTAATAACATCAAATGACCGTCTCACACAAATCATATAAAATGTTCAAGGTAATTTTCACATGATCATCTTGACTTAATATCTAGTTTCCGATAAAAAAAAATCCAAAAAAATCGTTAAGTTGATGATGAACTTAAGCTAAAGCTGAGAAAGTTTCCAACTTGTATTTCAAAAAATATATACGAGATATACACAGCGTCTATAAAGCTATACGACTTAGTCTTAATAGAAGATATAATAGAATAGACTTCTGAGTGATAGATAAGTTTTAGTCTCTACATACCTTTTGTTGATGAAGTTCCCATAAGATCTTCGGTAGATCTTCTTCTTCAATTGGTGAAAGCCATGAAGTCTAAAGCTCAACTACACATTCTATCCTAATCCGAGACATAGCTATAAGTATACTAGAAATCAATTATATAGTTTTGATCAACTAAACTTGACAAAAAAGCTTGAGATTGAAACGCTTGCAAGTTCGCACTTTGTCGCATGCTCCAAAAAGGAGACTATATCAAGTACGCAATATTGTTCCAAGTACTTCTAAACCACAAATACATTGGAATCGAGTTGGTACAATTGAACAAAATACACAATTCGACAATAGCCAATATCATATAAAAGAGAACAAAATAGCATTAAGACTGAAATTCTTAATGATCGAGATCATCAATCATACTTTAAATTGAACGTTTATACGATGTGGTCTTATCTTAAGACAAAAATAAACAGAACTAGGCATGTTCTAAAAATAAATAAATAAACCTAACAAGTGCTCAATATAAAAACCCGCATTATAGTTACATACCTCGGAATTTGGTTCCCATTGTATATACAATATACCATAACATCCTTGATTGCGCACAACATGAACAAGAAGTGGTTGGACCGGATTGAATCGAAATGAACCGAACCGAATCGAGTTGAACCGAAGATTTCCTTTCTTGAAAAGATGATTTCTTTTCTCTCGAACTTTAGAATATGATTTCCTTTCAGGTATTTCCTTTCACAGATATCCTATGGATTAATGCTGGGCAGAGGATCTATTCAACGATTAAGTTATTGTTGACATTAAATAGAATAATGATAACTCCTTCTAATCTTTAACAATTAATCCACCATGAATCGAATCAAGATATATAAATTCGTCTCCCACGAATAAACCTATGAGTTTTGTTCCGTCTTTTGATAAATCAAGGTGAACAGGAACCAATTGATAAAACCAGACTTATATCCACGAAGAACATCTTAGTTTTATCAATCACCTCACAATAGTTTTAATCGACGCAGTGAAAAAAGATATTGTGGAGTTACAAACAATGAGACGAAGATGTTTATAACTTGTTTTATATCTTGCCTATCAGAGATAGAAATCTCAAGCCAATTATTATAATTATACTCATACGATAGAAATAGCAATATCAGATCACACAACTACAAGAAAAGTAGTATCGGTCTGGCTTCACAATCCCAATGAAGTCTTTAAGTAGTTAACCTGGTGTTAGAAGAAGAAAACCAAAGGTTAAAGGAGAATCGACTCTAGATTATCAAACTAGTATCATACAGAATATGTGGGGATTAGGTTTCCCAGTTGCTAGAGTTCTCCCTTATATAGTCTTCAAATCAGGGTTTGCAATCAATGTTAGCTTAGTAACAAAACATTCAATATTCACCGTTAGATGAAAACCTGATTAGATACAAGTTAATATCTCTAAACAGTTAGATCGAAAACTTAGCTTTCCATACACACATGTACTTGACGATTTGGGGTTTGTGTAACTGTACCCAAACAAGTACAATAGTTGGTTCAATATTAGTCAACCAAATGGTTAGACAAATGATAACTTTCATATCAACCATATTCTTCTTCACCATAACTATTCCAAATGACTCAAATGAACTAGTTAGAGGGTTATTCAATTGCTATGAGATCTCATGTACTACACAAGACACAATTGAATAAAAAACAATGTGATTCACTCGAATCAATTCATGAAATATAAAGCCACGGTTTGTAAAAGCATTCCTTAGATAATTAAGATAAGTTCACGAATATCGTTTTCAGACATAACCTTCTTGAGTTCGCGGACTGAGTTCGTGGACTCAAGCTAACTGGTTGGAGTTCACAAACTCCATCATAAATTCTCGGGTTCGATAACTACGCAAGTTCGCGGACTAAGTTCATGGACTGAGTTTCCAGCTCACGTTCCGGTTTTACTTGATCAATAAAGTTCTCAAACTTCGGTTCAAGTGCTAAGGACTTATACATATATGTGTTGCCACAATAATGTTTATATCCCCCAATGGTTATATAGTCTAAACTCTCATTTCAATCATTGAAACATTCTCAGGGGGCGTTATATAGTTGTTATTCACAAACTATTTTTCGTTAGAGCGATTTCCAAGATGATTGAAACATAACATGACTTTCGTTACTAGGTAAAGATGAACTTGGCTAAAGAGAAAGCTTTACCAACACACATTTCGAGAAATAGATAGGCAAGATATACTCAGCTCGAAATGTCACATGTGCATATTCTTAGTATATATAGTAAAACGACTTTTGTCTCAAGATAGGAGATAGAATAGATATATTTTTGAGTGATAGATAAGTTCAAGTATCCGCATACCTTTTAGTCGATAAAGATACACTGGTTCCTTGAGTAGTCCATCGTCTTGTATAATGATTTCCATGGAGTTCTTGAGCTCAACTACACTATAGTAGACTAGAAATCAAGACTTTATAGTTTTGATCACTAGCATTAACAACATGCTTGAGATAGCAACGCATACGAGTTTGACCGAGCAAGGCTCTGACAATCTCCACCTTTGTCAATTTAAGTGGCAAAACTATTAATACATATCGAATACAAAAAATATATAATTAAATAAACTTTGTATCTATTATTTCACATGCCTAATCTTCAACAATACTCGAAATCTTTGTCACTTCCAAGTAGTCCAATTATCCCAAAGGTTGTAAGTTTAGTATCATCATTTTTGAAAATCCGTAGCTATAACAATGAGAAAAGCATCGGTTCTCAATCATTGTTATACAGTGTCATAGTATTATTACACAGCGTCAAAGTTCAATTGCATCACAAATTCAACAACAATACTATGGTGATACTTCACTCCACCTTATTCAATACTCCATCTCACATGGAAACCACTCCCCCTTACATAATGATCCGAAAACCATATGTATTTGTAGTGTGAACTACAATTAATTCTCCCCTTTTTTGTCAATAAAATTTGCAAAGTTACAAGAACGGGATCCTAATGAAATTTTCGTAAGAGACATTTCATGACCAAAGGTAAATGTATATCATCTTGTTTAGATGCAATCATAAATCCAAAGCTAAATGCATTCATCAAGGAGTTTATAAAGATACAAGATAACCCCTAAAATATTCCACAGCCGCACTCCCCACAAAGATTTGGAAATTAAACACAAGTTCAAAAGAACTCTCCCCCATAAGATGTCATTCCCAAGGGAACAACAAGAGCGACCTTAATTTCAAGACAAAAGAAGGATTTCTTTAGACTCAACAAATTACATACAAGTATGAATTTGGAATCCAACAAGAAATATTCAATCATATTAACCAAAGCGAACCAACATTAATTTGACTGAATATGCTCAACACAAGCAAACTTATAGAGGCTTAATTCATCGATTAGATTATTCACAAGAAAACCCATAATTAATCTAATTGGATTACAATTAAACTAATCATATAAGTAATCAATTTAATTGGCCACACTCAACATAAGAATATTTATGGAGCAATGACTAAGTTAACCATGAAAAATCAACCTAGTCAAAGAAATGCTCAAACATAAGAACACTTATGGAATGCTAACTAAATAATCACACAAGTTGATTGATTTAGTTCATTTGGGCTCAACATAAGAGATTATGGAACCCTGACTAAGATTATCATAGGATATGACAACCTTAACCGTACATGTACTCAACATAAGGTAACTTATGGAATACAAACTAAATAACCACACAAGTTGATTAATTTAGTTCTTAATGCTCAACATCTAGCATCTCATGGAACAACCAACCATGCCAATAAGAAATCGACTTAGTCGTATCATGCTTGACATAAGATACATAATGGAGCCTTCACGGTAATACATAATAATATGGATCAATTAATCTCTATACCGTGGATTACACAACAAGGATCTATTCTATTTTTCCATCGTTAAATTCATAACAACATAATAGACTTAATCCTTGAATCACAAAAGATTTTAACCTATCTTACATTAAAGATTGGCAATATAGGATTAACTTTTGTGTTTGCCAAAAGTCTATTCATATTTTTGTCAATATTTGCATATCAATTCACGAACGACTTTACTTTTGACAAAAATATGGGACAATCAAGTTCACGGACGTAAACACACATACCCATCAAAATATTGTAATATATAAAACCATAAAGATTACTACTGCAACCATCATCTCCCAAACAAGTTTAGAATTTAAACCAAAAAATCTAAAAACAAGAAGATGAAATCATTGGATATAGATATGTGTAATCACAATAATTGATATTCCAAAACGCTAGTTATTCTTCTAAAAAAAAGAAAAAATAGAAGATTTACTAGGTATACGAAAATCAGAGTTCACTAAGAAGTTCATATCTTTCAATGAAACCATCAAAGAATGTATCGTTGATCTCCTTTATTCTTTTGACCGTAGACACACCATGTTTGTAAGTTAGAACACTAACTTTGCAATCAACCACCCGAGCAAGCTGCCTAGCTTTTTCACAGTCCATGATGAGCTTCTTTTGATTTCGTATCAGAATATTCTAATTTACAAGTATTCTGTCCTGACCATCTAAAAGTTGGTTTATTTGCAATTGAAGATTTTCAAACTCGACCTTTGAATCATTCCGAAAACGAGTTAAATCCTTGACAGAATCATCAATCCAGGAGTTATGATCCTTTCTTTCAAGTATCCTCTTCAGAACCAGCTCTTGAATTGACTCACGTTCCCGATTTTCTTCCTCCATGTCAAGACACGCAATCTCTTGAGATCTTGCAGATCTCTTCAGAATAGTTAGGGTTCAATAATACACAATATAAGAATATATATATGTGTTCGTGAACAAGAGTAATAAACTCCAATTAAAACCCTAAGAGTTCACGGGAGGAGGTCACGAGCGTTCGCGGACTGCTAATCACAGAAATTAACTCAAACTTAAATAGTATACAACATACTTGAGTATTTCTCAATTGTTTTCCTTGCATCTATCAAGTTAGAAACAAGGAAACAATTACCTCGAATCATGTGATTGGGTGGAAACATGTCCCACTGTAACCATTGATAAAGGTGTTGTACATATCATCAGACATTTTGATTTTTGTGCTCTTAGCCTTTCTTCGGTTGAATTGTATCCCTAAAGGATAAGAGATGGCTCTTTCCACAAATCCTTCAGATGACTTTCTCTGAGGACTAAATCTAGGACCTCTAGCAATAGGTTCAAGAGGATCAGAATAGATAGGGATCCATTTTCTAGATTTAGATTTACCATACTTATTCTTATAAACATGAGGAATGTGACCAACATGTTCCTTCTGATGATTTATAGAGTAGAGATCATTGTTATAAGATTTCTGGTTTCTTGTGGGCATACGATTAACTGCTTTGGTCGAGTGATTATCTGTTCTATTGACAGTGAAGAGAAGCAAATTACGAATCTTAGAAAAAAAATTCCTTCTTGCAAAACAATGAATAGCATAGTGATTCTGTTTCCTACAAAAGGTACAGATTCGTGGAGGTGAAATAATAACTGGCACCTGTTTAAACTTCATAGCCTACGAGAAGATTGGAAGTTATGCAAACTTTTATTGACACAATCTTCTTCCGGAGAACACTTCTTCGTATATGGTAATTCATGAGAATTAGTCACAGAAGAATTTCTCCTTAGGACAGAGTTTTCCTTTTCCAAGGATTTATACTATTCATGGGCTAGAGTAAGAGATGCACATAGTTTCTCTTTTTCAAAATGAGGTCTGTTGAGATATGATGAATGAGTCTCAAGCAAACATTTTTCTCTAATAGAGTCCTCTTTAATAATATCCTCAAGAGTACTAATCTTTTCATGTTGAAGAGTAATTTCTTGAAGAAGTTTCTCAATATTCTTAGAGAAGGACTTTATAATATTATAGAGATCACGTTCTCGATCAAGAGACTTTTCAAATTCATCAATGAGATGATCATGATTATTAAAATTAATCTCTTCAGATGTATGTTTTGAAATTTTGGTGAGTTCCTTTTCAGCTTTTTCCAGAGTGTCACATGCCTCATGAGAGAAAGAAATGTCATTATCACATTGAACATTCTTTCTACCTCAGGATTCGGAAGAATCAACTAAGGAATAATCATTTGAGGTGTTTCCAAGACACTTTACATGGTCAAAATATTTATGAGACATTTTGGTATGTGCAACAGAGATTTCATCCACAGAATCAGATTGCCACAAACACAGATTTGTAAGGTCTTAAGCGTTTTTTCCTTCTCTGATACCAATTGAAAAAAGCGGGGGTCTAACAACCTCACACAATATTTTAATTACCAATTTATATGGACAACTCCGAGTTGTTTTCTAGAGAATCAACTAGACAGTTAGACTCAATCAATAGAAAATACTCAAGGAGTTATTATCTCTATCTCTCGATTTGATTTACTCAAAAAAATATGATTCACGAGTCTTAATCAAAGTGAGATTACTTGGATGGTACCAAAGACCAATATCCAAGTGTCAATCAATTTAAATCAACAACCAGTAATGGTCGGATATTCTAATTGATTGAACAACGCACAACCTGTATTATTTCAATTATATAACAATATATAATGCGAAAAAGAAATAACACAGACACCAGAATTTTGTTAACGAGGAAACCGCAAATGCAGAAAAACCCCGGGACCTAGTCCAGATTAAACATACACTGTATTATGATTGCCAGTGTAAAATCAATGGAAAATTGATGGACAGTGTAAAATGATTCCCCTGGGTAAAGGTTTTTTCACCATTAAACTTGATAATGAGAAGGAAAAAATGATCATTAAGGCTGGCAAATGGGAAGTTGAAGATCAGGTTCTTTGGATTCGAAATTGGATGCCATATTTTAGGCCAGAAAATCATAGAACCTCATCGGAAATGATCTGGGTTCATCTTCCTGGTCTAAGTTTGGAATATTGGGATGAACAAACACTTTTCACAATTTTCAGATCTTTAGGTACTCCAATTAAAGTTGATGATGCAACATTGAAGTATGATAATGGTTATTATGCAAGAGTCTTGGTGAATATTGATCTTGCAAATACAGTTCCTAGCAAACTATGGATCAAAACCAAATTTGGAGGGTTTATGCAAAGTGTGATATTAACCAAACCTCCAAAATTCTGTGATCACTGCAAAATTGTTGGGCATCTGAGGATGGAATGTAGAGTCAAGAATTCTGCCCAAAATGGATCTCCTCCAAAACAAACTGTCAGTACTCCAAAGAACTCTAATATCTTAAACAATGTCAAGTTTGACATTTGTGATCCATCTTTAAGATCTATCAATCAAGTAAACTATTCATCAAATACATCTTCAACGGATTTTGAACATTTTGAAACTCCTATTTTACAGGTTAATCACTCTCCTCAAATTGTAAATCCAATTAAAATTACTTCTGGTATGTTTGGTTCCTTACTGGACACAACTACTGTTGGAAACATCAATAACAAGCATGAAGACAGGGTTACTCTTTCTCCAACCAAGGTTCAAAAAATTGTGGAAAATAGTGTTGTTAAGTACATCAATGGAAAAGAAGGAACAATAACTGAAGAACAAATTCCAACTACTTCTTAGTCTAGAATCATTTCAAAGCCTTCATCAACAAAACAAGGGTCTGCTACTACTGTTGAAGCTCCAAAGGTACCATCTCAGCAAAATCCTGTTAAATATAACTTTAGAAAAACTCAGAATAAAGGAGGCACTAAGGGTCTCCAATCTCAACAATGAAAGTTCTTTTCTGGAACTTAAAGGGCCTTAAAAGAATAAAGGCTCAAAATAAACTAAGGTCCCTAATAAAACAATTTCAGCCTTCCTTAGTTTTTATAGCTGAACCTAAAGTTTTTTGTAGTTCTTCCTTTTGCAATAAACTAAATCTTTCTGGTATGGAGAAAAAAGTCATACATAATTCAGTTTCTAATAAAAAAGGCAACATATGGCTATTTTGGAATAGAACATTGTCAGAACCAACAGTGATTTCAATGTCAAGTCAGATGATCACAGTCAGTGTGGGTGATTTGCTTGTTTCTGGTGTGCATGCTCATGTTGGTATTGTTCAAAGAAGATTTCTATGGACAGAAATGGAACTTATAAGTGATCTGAAACAACCATGGATGGCAATTGGAGATTTTAATTCCATAACTACTTCTGAAGAGAAAATTGGTGGTAGAGAAGCTAATAGAAAAGCAATGCAAGAATTTAATACTTGTTTAGCAAATTGTGGAATGATACAAGCTCCAAAAACTGGATTGCAGCACTCTTGGTCAAATTGTCAGCATGGGACTAGAAGAATCCTGTGTAATCTAGATAGAGATGTTTATAATCAATTATGGTTTCAACAAAATGAAGATTGGAGCTATAAAGTTGGCTTGAGAATTGACTCAGATCACTCTCCTTTATTAGGAGGAAATGTTGCAATTCCTAAACCTAAAAACATTCCTTGGAAGTTTCAAAAAATGTGGTTATCTCACCCTCAGTTCATGGAAGTTGTTCTTCAAAGTTGGAGTGAAGAAATTAGTTGCAATTCTGCCCATATCTTTCAACAGAAGTTAAAAAAATTAAAAAATATCCGTAAGGATTGGAACTGGAGTGTCTTTGGTAATGTGTATGAGAAACTGAAAGAAGCAGAACAAGATGTTCAGAAAGCAATGCAAGAATCTGATATGAACCCTTTTGATGCAATTGCTCTGGACAAGTTGGTAACTGCAGAAAATACTTTCAATTCAAGAGAAGTTTATCTAAACACAATGCTCAAGCATAAAGCAAGACTTTCATGGGTTAAAGAAGGGTCAGCAAACACAGGTTTCTTCCATACTAATTTGAAAATTAGGCAGTCAAGGAACTTTATTAGTGAGATTCAGGAAGAGAATGGAAATATTACTTCAGATCAAAACAAAATTGCAGATACTTTAATTCAACATTTCCAGCAAAAGTTTCAGTTCAAAGAAGTGGAAAAAAATGATTCACTGCTTGAAGTTATTCTAAAGTTAATAAATGAAGAGGACCAACAAATGCTTGATGCTATTCCAGATGAAGAAGAAATTAAAAGTACAATCTTTAATATGGATCCAGATAGCTCTCCTGGCCCTGATGGTTTCTCAGGATGGTTCTACGGGTCATGTTGGGATATTATAAAATATGATGTAATTAAAGTTGTGTAGTTCTGCTGGGAGAAAAGATTTATCCCTAAAGGGCTCAACTCCAACTTCTTAGTGCTTATTCCAAAGATTGAAGGTGCAAAAACTCCAAATCATTTCAGGCACATTGGTCTGAGAAATGTATGCTTCAAAATATTCACCAAAATCATCAATACTAGATTATGCTCTCTCATGAACAAACTTGTCACCCCTCAACAGGCATCTTACATTAAGGGAAGAAACATACAAGAACAAATTCTGTTGGCATCCGAGTTAGTAAATGAGATGAAGAAAAAAAGAAGAGGAGGAAACATAGCTCTCAAACTTGACATCTCTCAAGCATATGATTCAGTGAGTTGGAATTTTCTTTTCCAAGTTCTTCAGAAATATGGTTTTTCAGAATCATGGTGTTAATGGCTGCATACTCTTTTTGCATCTGCTAAAATTTATGTATTAATTAATGGAGGCCCTCAAGGTTTCTTCTCTGTTGGTAGAGGTCTCAGACAAGGATATCCTCTATCTCCAACTCTTTTTGTGTTGATGGAAGAGGTATTCATCCCACTCACTTGTTTTTTGCAGATGATGTCCTCATTTTCTCTAACTCCAATGGTGTTTAGAAGAGGTATTCATCCCACTCACTTGTTTTTTGCAGATGATGTCCTCATTTTCTGTAATGGTGCAAATAAAAATGTTCTTAATATTCTTAACTTGCTGGAGAAATATCACAAAGGCACAGGGCAAATAATCAACAAAAATAAAAGCAAGCTTTTTATTGATGGTACTTCATGCCTTAGAAAACTTCAAATTAGAGATTTAATGAAGATGGAATTGAATGAATTTCCTGATAAATACTTAGGAGTAATTCTTTCTCCTGGTAAGGTTAAATTAGCTACAATCTGGCCTATGGTGGAGGTGTTTCAGAAGAAATTAGCTGTTTGGAAAGGAAGGTTGTTGTCATTTCAAGATAGACTGGTACTAGTCAAATCTGTTTTGTGAAGCATTCCAATATATAACATGAGTGTTTACAAGTGTCCTGCTTCTGCCATTAAACTCTGTGAAAAAATCATAAGGAATTTTCTTTCTTCTGGTGATGGAGAAGTGATAAAATATAAGACTCTTTCATGGAGGAAAGTGTGCACTCCTTTGAGTGAGGGTGGACTCGGAATTCAGAGGTTAGAAATCATCAACAAAGCTCTCCTAATGAAGATGATGTGGAAAATCATAAATTCTGAAGAAGAATGGGCCATGTTTATAAAAGCCAAGTACAAAATTTTTAATGGTCAATGGAATGAAAACTGGCAGTTGTCTTCTATCTGGCCAGGATTGAAATGGGCTTGGAGTGTATTAAAAACCAACATGAAATGGTGCATTGGTAATGGCCAAAATGTGAGTGTTTGGTTTGATAACTGGATGTATGAAACCTCTCTAAGTGATCAACCAGAACTACTTCAGTATATCAATAACAATAAGCTCATGAAAGTAGCTGATCTCATTCATGATGGGAACTGGAGTATTCCTCAAAATCTGCAACATATTTTTCAGTCTCTCAACTTACCTGACATAGGTGGAGGACAAGATAAACGTTTCTGGACTGGCACTTTAAATGGTAAGTTCTCTACTTCCTCAGACATCAACATAATAAGACACAGAGAACCAAAAATGCATTGCTTTTCTAAAATATGGAATTCTTATTTGCATCCAAGTACTTCAAGCAATATTTGGAAAATTGTGCAAGGAGTTTTTATTGATGATAAAGTAAAGATAGATAGGGGGTATAGCCTAGCATCAAAATTCTGTGTTTGTGAACATGATCAAGATAGTATGAACCATCTTCTCTGGCATTGTGACTTTAGTATCAATATTTGGACATGGATTTGCTCTATCTTTGGTTTCAGTATTCCTGCAACTTTTGATGATGTTTGGTCAAGTGCTAAAAATTGCAGTCCTTTGATCAAAGAAACTTGGATAACAGCTGCTTGCTCTATCATAAAAGAACTGTGGTTCCAGAAAAATAGAAGGTTTTTTGAAGACATTAAGCCAAATGAGAAACAGTTCATATCTAAGATAAAAAGAATGGTTTATTAGGGTGGATACAGAATGAAAAGTACTATGTGGAACCAGAATTATGATTTGCAGATAATCAAGTTTTTTAATTTGGGCTCAAGACATAGTAAATTTCAGAGCATTAAAACTTGTTATTGGAATCCTCCCCCTCTTGGACATGTTATGTTCTGTTGTGATGGTTCTTCCTTTGGAAACCCAGGTGCAGCAGGGTTTGGTGTGGTGGTAAGGGATGATACCTGTCAAGTTCTTGGAGTCCTGGCTGGAGGTATAGGAATTGGAACAAATTATATTGCAGAGGTATATGGTGTGGTTTGTGCAGCTGAATTAGCAGTGGAATGGGGAATTGCAAAAATTGTGTTATGTTCAGACTCAAAAGCAGTGATTGAAAAATTTGCTCAGAGGGATATACCTTGGTTTATCTTCATGAGATGGAGAAAAGCTTCAAGTAAACTTACTTCAATTATATATAAACATAGCTTCAGAGAAGCTAATTTTTCAGCTGATTCTGCTGCTAAAAAAGGTTCTACTCTGGCAGCTGGTGAGAGGCAGATTGTTAAGGGAAGACCTTCCTTTCTAAGCAGAATTGAAATCCCAGGGATAGCTTACTATAGGTTCTGCTGAAATTTTGTTCATGCTTAAGTGCAAGTGTATTTGATCTTTCTTCTTTTTTCCTCCTTCTTGGGCCTGGAAAAGTGGGCTTCTTTGAGGAGTTTTTTTTTCTTCTTCTATTTTGGGCCTATTTTTTGGTTGTAATCTTTTGTAACCCATTTCTTATTAATGAAATATGATTTACAAAAAAAAAATAAAATATTATGATTGCCATACCTCTGGGGTGATAGATAAGTTCAAGTGTTCAAGTCTCCACATACCTTTTAGTCGATGAAGATCCACTGGTTCCTTGAGTATTCCTTCGTCATGTGTGATGATTGCCATGGAGTTCTTGAGCTCAACTACACTTTCTATCCTAGTCCAAGACCTTAGCTATAGTAGAATAGAAATCAGGACTTTATAGTTTTGATCACTAACATTGACAAACATTCTTGAGATAGAAACGGATGCGAGTTTGACCGAGCAGTGCTCTAACACATAGGTTTTTTAATGTACATATAAAGGAGAAACTAGATGTTTCGCATATCCATGGGTCGTAGGCCCTGTAACAGAAACTGACTAATACTGGAAGTTTATTAAATATAAGAGCTTCTCCAATGGTATTTATGTGTGTTTCCTAACCGGCAATGCAAATAAGACATCCTCATTCCAATTATTCTTTAAATTTAGTGGAGGAAAAATTTATAATGGTGTTGTTTGTGATTTTTTATGGATTAAATGTTAATTTTATTTTTAGTAAATTTTAAATTTTATTAGAGCTAAAAATGGTTATTTATTATATTGTAATTAACTTTAGTTAAGCAAAATCTTACTAAGATAGCTTGACATTGTCAAGGTGAATATCTAAGACTTGACATTCCCCTTGACAATGTCTAACAAAAATTAAGCCATGTCATCTTCACATTGATTTAAGAAGTTAGGGTTGAAGAATAATTTTAACGAAAACGAATGTCTATCCTATATAGACGTAGATAACTATTTTCACGTACATTCCATTGGAGAAGATCTTAAGTATTTTTGTCCTCCATCATATATATTCTCATTTCTAAATACATATCAGAAGTTTAAATACAGTTTCATGCATAATAGATATGTTAAATAAAGCTGATGTAACCAAACAAATAATAATTCATATTAGTTATAAGACTATCTGACTCGCAAACCATATGGCGATGGTATTCCTTGTCTTCAAAATATTTTGAAAATAATTAATATATCATAGCTTTGTTTTTCTGGTATCCCCGATTGTAGAGAATAAATATGTGCAAGGAACTAGATGAATCTTCATATCTTTTTTCTTGTGTATTACGACACTCATATATTATATAACCAATACCATTGATTTATCTATTTTACAAAAGGATTGATCATTATATGACATTGAGTACATTTTCTAGTTTAAATTATCCATCTCGAATTACATTCATCAATACTTACAGAAAATGCATCACCAAGATATTTTCTGATGATGTAAAAGATATAAATATCATTGTATAGCACCATCAACTTAATTTTGAGTACCAATATGATTAACAATAGTTATTAAGGAAAACTTTAATAAATATAAGCTTGTATAAGACTAGGCCTGGGTAATGCTACCAATGACCTGAATTCGGAAATTCTTCAGCATTAAACTCTTTATTGATCAGGAAAAATAAAAACGATTGGGCTTGGTTCCATGGACTTGATCAGATTAGCTATGGGTTTAAGCAACACAATCAACCCCCCACTTTATAAACTCTCTTTGGAATCTCTTTGTATCCATCCTTATCTCATTCTCATCAAACAAATCAAAACATTGCCGTCTTCTCCACCTATTTCTTCTAGATGTACCTTCTAATTGGAAATTTCTCTTGAGATAATGACTTTATTTTAGAATCCATCATCACATATAAAAACACAACTGGATCAATTTTAGCACTATGATTTGTCCTCTCAAAATTATCTCCTTTTTTTTCATAGGAACACAGGTGGTGTTCATCTTCTAGATCTTCGTGGACCTGTGATAATGTCTTATCTTCTTATTAGGAATATAGGTCAAGCCAACGACTTGACTAAGTTTGTCAGAGTCTGTTTGTTATAAATTCACCTCTCATGTATCTATAACATACGTGTGATAATAATCTTGTAACAATACTGTTTAATATCATTTTAATAAATTTCGCATGGTATCATTCGGGAAAAACAACCATTAATTTATTTTCTGATCCTAGGTTTCATCTCCATACTTTTCTATAATGGAGAATCAATCTTTTGTTTCCACTGCGTCATCATCGTCATCATTAAATGGTTACAAGAAGAAGAAGAAAAAGAAAAAGAAAAAGAAAAAGAAAAAGAAAAATAATAAGAGGAAGAGGAAGAAATCAAATTCTGATATTAAAGAAGCTTTTACTTCCGTTGCTCTAATGATCAAAAATTTGTGGTGTTTTGGATACAACGATGTGAATTTGAATTTGATAGAGGTAATTTTTACAATTGCAAATATTCTCAGTTACTGATTTCAAAATTAGGGTTTACACCACCATCATCTACACCCATTTCTCTGAAACCCTAACCCACCCCTATTTGTTTCTTTACTATCCGATTCAAAGGATAAACCCAAACCCTAATTCAGCTTCAAATGCACAACTATGTCTAAAGAAATCCAACAACCCATTATTATGAATTCTTTAAATTTACCCATTTCAAACAAGAAATCGAATAAATAAATAATAATAATTTGGATTCTCTTCTAAATACTCTGACAAACTTAGTCAAGTCGTCGACCTGGCATATATTTCTAATGCCTCTAATAAGTCATTATGAATACTGAGATACATTATTCAGATATTCATGAAATTCTCCATATGGTGAAGGGCCATATGTGCCTATTGCCAAATTATCTGTTTTCTATCTATAACTTTTCTTTATGGCATTTTTTAAGATTGGTGGTAAAATGGAATATAAGTACATGATCCTGATTATGTTTATTATAGGAACCAGTTTATGAAAAATATTAATCATCTTTTATGTAATTGGAATCAGTTTATGTATCAATAAAGTTGAATGAATGGGTTAGCATCTGGAAGTTGCATGATTTATGTATTAAAAATTTTATGCATGTTTCCTCTGAATACGCATTTGCTTTAGCTGAAAAACAGCTTCAAGAATTGATTTTTATGTATGGCAATTTTTCTGCATGCTTCCTCTGAATGTGCATTATCTCTAGCTGAAAAACATCTTCAAGAATTAATTTTTAAGAATTCATATGTTCAATCCTTTCCATTGTTATTGAGAATGTGAAAAATCCGTTCAACTATTATTGAGAAATAGTATTTAGTGCGTTAAACAACCTTTTGTCGTACATGTGGTATTGATCATCAGTTAGAAATCCAGATTCCTTTCCTTTATTTTCGTTGAACTTGAACATCCTTTACATGATTTCTCCACCAGCTACCTAAAGCAACCTTTTTTACTGCAAGATCTGTAAAATTATCATTAATCTTAATTTATCCAAGACCTCTACTATCGACATCCAAACGCTTATCCAGTGGAATTGTATAACCTTTTGGATTCTTCCAATTTCATATACATGGCGGGTATTGAAGTCTTGGTAATCTTTCACGGTCAACGGACGAGAAGGGGGAATGCGCATAACCGGCACAGGTGGGGATCCAGATTCTTTTGGAACCTTCTTGTGCTTGAAGTGGATCCACATGCATAACAATGATCGAAAAGAAGGCAACGAATCCTATGATCGTTCTAAAGTCTTCAAGAAAAAATTTAAATTTTTGAAAAACTGATAACGTCAAACTATCCTTCAAACTGAAGTAAAACATGAAAGATTTTTTAGAGAAAAATCAGGAAAAGATAAAACAAGAAGGATAAAAGAAAGGGAATACATACCCGAAGACAGCTGACCTAAAATCAAGGGTGTTATAATGATTTGGTTAAAAAAGAAAAGTAACATTTGTTTGTTTGTTTGTTTTTTTTAATCTGCAATTTTACCAGATTCAGTCCATAAAACGAGATGGGATGGATCTGCCATTTTAAGAAGCTCAAAAGAAGGTATCATCCTTACTAATTAATTTTAGCCAATACTAAGAAGAATCCTAGATCAGAATAGTTTAGATCCACAAGATCATTGGAAAAACTCTAAAAACAAGTAACAGAAAAATCAAAATAGCCAAAAGAGGAGAAGAGCAAAAAGAACACCTAAATGATCCCAAATAGATTGTTGTATTTGAATCACCAGCCTATTATCTACAGAAAAGAGGAAAAGAACACATTAAAGTAAATAAGAAATCTCAAAAGAGAGGAAGCAACACAAGGGACAACGCCTAGCTTTCTCTCTATGACCAAAAGAATAACAAGAAATTAAAGAAAAGATCCCAGAGAAATTACTGTGTTAGAGATTTCCGCGACTTCCTCTGCCGATCTAAATAAATAAAAAGCTCTCCCAAAAAAATCACAAGGAAAGAAAACGAATTGATCACATCACATCATCATAGCCTAACACTCGGATCCTATCCTCATAGCTCATACCCCATTTCCCCCAAAGGGTGCTAAGGGATTACCCAGCCATAGTAGCAGAAGAAAGGGTTTTTTATTTTTCTTCTTCTTCTTCTAAGAACACTATTTCAGAGAAGAAAGAAAAGAGTGAGAAAATCCAGTTATCGCCTCTATTACTGGATTAGTAGACACTTTAATTTTTTATTTGTTGTATTTCCTACTTTACTTAATTACTGCTTCTTGATCGCTCGGATTATGATGTGGTCGGGCCACATATATTTTGTATGTGTCCCCTCTTAATATTATGACACGTATCCAAATTAAAAACCAGCCCCCTTTAAATCCCCGTAATTGCTTTACCCTTATGAGAAAAAGTAGGAAATTAAGACAAAAAGTTAGGCAATGAAAATATTTCAGAGAAAGAAAAAAATTAGGTGTCACTATTTAAAGATGGGCCACATATTTGGATGATGTGGCCCGACCACATCATAGCGGCACCGCTTCTCGATGCAATAAGGTCAAATACAAAGGTGTATGGGCACTTTGGGTCAAGGTGTAGAGTTTGGTCAAAGAAAATGATATTGCAGCGCTTTTTACACACCGGCTTGGCCAGTTTGCTAGTGGCAAATAGAAAAAGTTTCCCCATGCCAAAAAAAACGACTACTGCAAATTTTGAATGCCATGATGAATTATGAGTTAGTGCACCGTATCACGGTAAGAGTATAAATTATATGGACCCCACCTTTAGTTTGGACAAATAGCATTATTATTTTTAAAATTACTATGTTTGATTCCGATCGATCATAATTAAGTACAGTCACCACCAGGTCCTCCGAAAAACATCGTTATCCCATGGCTAGTATATTTACCATAAAAAAAAAAGATTATAGCAACTATCTTCTGCATCGCCTGTCAGTTGGACCTCTGATGTATCAAAGTCTAAGAAAATACCATGTTTCTCGGCGACTTTCATGTCTGTCATACAAGTTGTATATTTTGGATCCGGTACTGGCAAATGCGCATGTCCCATTGGCGGAAAGGAATCACCCGGATCTCCTCCCGCAATCCCTCCGTAACTAATCACAGAGGCATTGTTTTCTAAATGAGTAAAGAGCTCTTTTGGCCAATATCCAATATTTGAATTTTCTTCGCCATTGATGAACCACCAGTTGCCGCTTTCTGGGTCCCGATGAACTGAAAAATCAAACGCACCTTGTTCCCCTCCATAGGTACCACCTATAAGATGTTCTCCAAATGTGTACCTAGGATGGGTTTGTATAAATCCGGGACAAAGCATGTTATAGCATCCTGTTTCTTTAAATCCATCAGCCTGTATATAATTATAAATAATCTAAATAAGTGATTTTTTTGAAGATATTTATTTGCAATTATTTGAGAACTTAAATTTAAATTAGTAATAGAGAAATAATTAATAAATAATCTAAATAAACAAATTAGGATATACCTGAAATTTTAATAAATATATTAATACAAAAAAGTGTACAAAAAACTATAAAGTCACATAAAGATCATGATTTCAAGATCAATATCTCTATTGCGCTTTAGTTACTAAGATTGCCTTTCCAAATAATTATGGTATTAAATATTATTAGATCAAATAGAGATCGTGATTTTAATGTTGATATCATTAAATTAGATTAATAACGATAAGCATTATTTTCCCAATAAACACATAAATATATTTTATTTATAAAAGGTTCTGAGGATTACTTACAGCCCATCCAAACTCTATACTATTTAGTTCTTCAGCAGGGCCATTCTGTATCCAGATTTGACCAGTGCTAAGTTGGTTCGGACCAACAATTGGAGTTGCTATAGAAATTCTGGCCCTACCTCCATAGTATAATTTTTCAGCAACAGGTTGAGCTGACACATACTAAAAAAAAGGTAGGATAAGTGAAAAAAATTGAATTTCTTTTTATAAGAAATATAAGCGTTTGGACACTGTATTCCTTGAATTCTTTTGTTTTATATAATTCGCAACTATTGTATGAAATTTAATTTTCATATATATTTTCATTAAAATGAAAATATAAAAATAAATAGTTTATGTATATATATACATACAATTTTCAAATAATCATTGGAATCATGATATGATATATAACTAATAAGAACCAGAAGTATAATCAGTACTTACATGGCGATGCACCATCTGGTTAGAGACACGTTTTGCATTTACCAGATCCTCCTTTGTGGTTCTTCGGATAGGAACAGTTCCTGGAGGGCACCCATCAATTTTAGATCGTACAACACTGGAAACCATACTAGAAGTAGGTCCATCAACCTCTTTTCCTTGAATCACATTTGGTTTCATCTACATATATGTGTTTGTTAAAAACGTATCAATATCTTTTTCAAAATGACATCACTTAAAATTTTATTCATTAAGTTCGTTGAGACATCAAAATAAAAGTAACAATTTTTTCCTTTTTGGGAAAGCAATATGTTTCGTTTGTTTATTTTTTTCACTCTTAGAAACAAATAACAAAGTGTAATTTCTCAAAAATATTTCTTTGTGATCTGTTGTTGGAATTCTTTCTTCTTCTTTTTTTTGTTTCTAGCAAACATAAAGATGGGAAAATAAATAAATATTATTGTCTTTTTATATTTCTTAGAGATTTGACTAAATAATAAAATATTATTTCTTATTGGAAGAAAAAAAAAGATAAAGAAAAGATAAACACTTTTAGAGATAATTGTTTGATATGTGTATAACATTCACAATCTTCTTGAAAGAAAAAAAGAAAAGATAAACACTTTTAGGGACAACTGTTTGATGAATGTATAACATTCACAATATTAATTGTTGAGCCTAAGATTTTGAATAAATAAAGAATTTCTGAATCGCATTGTTGATCTAGAAAACAAGCTAATATAGATTTTCATTACGTAGTAAGGGAACTTTAGTATAGTCAATTTAGAAAAAGATCATTAAACGTAAATGTGAATGAAATATTTGAAAAGTAATATAATTACCTGGATCTTGTGATTTTTAAGCAGTGGATGCTCAAAAGCCGGCTGTTTGTAGATGTTTATACAGTCATATGTGTCACCAAGTGTCGTCTATAATTACTCAATGGAATCAGCAAAAACAAAAGTTAATACACACTTAATATTTTTAAGAATCTAATAGTAAGCTTTGCTCTTTCCAGGGCCGGGAAATCTTATTCTTAGTCTATGAAAAATCTAAAAATTAAGATTAAACATGTTCTAAAAACCTAGCACTGCCTTAAGGTAATTAAAGCCTTCGATAATTAATTAAAGATTATATAAAAATAAAATAATCGAAAATATGAAAACATATAAAATATCCCTAATATTTTTCTTGAGAACAAAATAATTTATAAAATTATGGTTACCTTAATGGATTTTACGGGAGGCTTATTAAGGATTTTAAGTTTTTTGTCCAATTCCATATCTTGTTCCTTTGATATCCCTCCTTTTACTCCATAGTTTTCTAGGTAGAGATTTAAAAGTACTAGAACTATCACCAAATTGGAAAAACTCTTCAAACTCATTCTCACCAAATTTTATTCTCTCCGTCTTGATAGGAATCAAGGCCTTTATATAAGTCAACCATAGGGTAGTTAATTCAATATTTACTTGTGAAAAGATCTAGTATTTTAATTACGCAATCAAGATAATAAATTTGTAACCTTAAAGATGGTTTGAAAATCTTAATTAGTTACTTTTTAGTATTATGGTGAGAAAATAATATGATTTCCATTTAAATAAAATATAAATAAAAATGTAAAATATATGCAAACCATTAACAAGTAAATGCGACACAATCCGTCCTTTTGCAGTCTCTTAGTGCTCTGCATAATTGAATATTCCAAAAAAAATCAAACTAACAGTTTTTTTTTCCATCAATTCTTTTTATAAAACTTGAATTACAAACGGATGGATCAGAGGAATTATGAATCACCTGCAGATGACTATCAAATTTCTCACGAGTAATTGACGGAACAACTTCTGTTCAACAACAAAACCAAAAAAGTATGAGATTGATTCGATGAAAACAAGAGTATATTAGTTGAAAAAAAAAACTGTGTACGACATATTCTTCAACAAACTTCGCACGCAACTCCGGGTCTTTAAATGAAGCTTTTGTGAGAGTAAAATATCGATGCGACACGTGGTGCAAGATCAAGATGGGAGCACCCTATAATATTACAACCAATTGTATAATAATCCTACTCCTTCTTATTCTTATCCTATTGTTGATGGTGGTCTTTAGTTTAGGGTTAAAATCGTAAAACGCTAAACCCTAGCAGACATTTAAAACAAGCATTTACTAGGCGCATTAATAAAAGCTATGAATATGTCCCTAGTAATTAACAGGGTATATTTTTTCAAATTAGGGTTACGACAAACCAAACCCTAATCCCCCCACGTGCCAATGGCAAATCATGGCAGCCACACCTAGCCCAAGCTAGCCGCGCCATGCCAATCGCACCGTGCCATGGCCCTAGCTATGCTAGCCGCATCTCGTGTGACAATGGAAAATCATGCCATCCATACCCTACCGCGCCAAAGCATGCCAACCATGCTAGCCGCACCCCACGTCCCAATGGAAAATCATGCCAGCCACTCCTAGCCAAAGCTAGTCGCGCCATGCCAATCGCACCGTGCCATGGCCCTAGCTACGCTAGCCGCATCTCGTGTGCCAATGGCAAATCATGCCAGCGTCACCCTACCGCGCCAAAGCATGCCAACCATGCTAGCCGCACCCCGCGTGCCAATGGCAAATCATGCCTACCACGCCAATCCCAAGCTAGAAGCGACATGCCAATTGCACCATGCCATGGGCCTAGTTATGCTAGCCGCATCTCGTGTGCTAATGGAAAATCATGCCAGCCACACCTAGACCGATCTAGTCGCTCCATGCCCTAGCCACGTCATGCACCCATGGAGAACCTTTGGCCCCATATTCCAAACCATGCCAACCTAGCTACGCCAAGGCATGCCATGATAGCCTGGTCCTCCCTCATGAAATCTTCCTGAATTTTGCTTCCAGGATGTTTTCCCTCCCGAATGAGTTCAAAACCTAAAGATCTTCACGTGAGGAGCTAGAAAATTCTTTTCCGGTTGATTTGAGGGGACGACCATCAAAATCCGAGTCCGTACTAGAATTCTGTAGCGGTTCTAGTGAAGGGAACCAATTAGGGTTTCTAAACCAAATTGAAGCCAGGCGCCCATCAACGGTTTCCCTTCAATCTCAGGAGCAAATCCTGGCCGTATAAAGTCACCTCATGACTTTATCCCTATCTTGGTCACGTATCTAGCCAAGCTATCTGTGCCATGCCTCGCCATGTCCCCTCATGACGTGCCACCATACTGGGTTTCCCCATGCAGATACCAAATTGAAGCCAGGTGCCCATCAACGGTTCCCCTTCAATCCCAGGAGCAAATCCTAGCCGTATAAAGTCTCCTCATGACTTTATCCCTAGCTTGGTCATGTACCTAGCCAAGCTAGCTGCGCCATGCCGCGCCACCATACTGGCCTTCCCAATGCAGCTACCAAATTGAAGCCAGACGACCATCGACGGTTTCCCTTTAGTCCCAGGAGAAAATCCTAGACGTCTAAAGTCCCCTCACGACCTTAGATAAGAAATGATAGCTTGTTCGCGCACCTAGTCCAGGCTAGTCACGCCATGCGCCCATGGAAAACCCTTGGCTCCTCACGCCAAGTCTAAACACACCCTAGACGTGCCATCCTGTTGGACCTCACTACACGGCTACCAAAACAAAGGCGTGCAACGATCAACGGTTTCCCCTCCTCTCAAGATGCAACATCTCGACCGTCGAAGGTCACCTGGATACCAAGTTCCCCAAGATCGACTTGCCAAGCCACAACAACGTTTTACATGTTTTCCAAAAAACATTCAAGATATCAACACAAACAGGGGGATTCTCTTTGGGTATTGGTTTGGTGGTCTACAGCGTGCAAGGAACTGTCTTAAGGGTGAGGCGCCTAGTAAATATGGGAGTTATGTGGGAAACGTTCGTGGGACATAAAGCCGTGAGTGAAAAAACTTTATGGACATCAATTCCATAACGTTAACAGTTTCATGAAAATAAATTTCATGCGTTAGCCACTTGATGGGACATCAAGTCCATGCATACGGTTACCACCTCCTCCCATTTACTCCTCACTCCTTAATGAGACTAGAGTACGTTTCTACTACAAATTGTATAAGTAGGTCTCACCTATTTCCATTTGAAATAACAAGTTCATTCGGATAAGAGAACACTTAGAATACTTACCTGCTAGCTCCCCTCATGAGCTCTCGTACTTTTCTGAAAACAAGTTGTAGAAACCCAATTGATCTTCCCGAATAAACTATTCTGGTCTCACACTCTCCTTGCTTCCTTCCCCAAATCCAACCCATTCTCCTCCTCTTTGTGACCGAAGCAAGTCTGGAACGGACATTTATTGGTTTAGGCCGGACTTGTATAGATTGATCTCTCGAACCTAAAAGTGCTCAACGTGCAGCATATTTATTTAGGGTTTAAACAGTTTCTCACTCACCTACCAAATTTACCAAAATCGGCAGAAGATATTTTCACCTATAAACAATTGGTGACCACAGCGGGAGGATTGATCTATCGGTTACAATATATATTTTCAACTGCTAATCTCGTTCTTCGAACCATGCGTCAAGATGGTAGGAGAAGGCGACTCACTCCGACTCCGTCACTCGACGACTCAATTATCAGTCATGACACAACAAGGGATGGCTGGGGAATCCATAAGGGTTAGAAGCAAAATGGTCCGCCTAGGGATTGATGGCTCGGTCATTAGACAACTTAGCAACGATTCGGAACACTGGGGACTTCCCTCAGCCATGTTTTTCGAAAAACTTGGTCCTTCTCCCGAAAAGTTTATTTTCATCAGAAGACCTGAGAAACCGAGTAAGTCTTATTCTGGAAAAATACGTGGTCTGCTTTTTCAAGTTTTGATAAAACCTATAACCATGTTTCATCCCGTGTCATCTACCAACATACGGTTCAATGGCCTACTTGGGACGTGTGCATCACTTTCATTCATAGCCATTTCAATTCTAAACATTTATCCAAAAATATATAATCAAAAATTGTCAAGGTAAATTTTGTCCATCAACCCCAGAAAACAAGAAAATCAAAACCACAAACCCGGCATCTCTTTTTCCTTTCAAAAAACAAAAACCTAAAGGTAAGAGGTACAGAAGATATATATACATTCAAGGAAAGTTTTCCAACAATGGATTGCTCCTATTGGCGAAGGCCTCCTTTGTTCTCTAGAGAGCCAATCTTTTTAATTTCAATTGCCGACGCAATTTCTTGAATTCTTCTTCCTTCTTCTTCACCGTATCCGTGGATGTACCTTCGACTGTTTCTCCCAGCAACCTTTCAGCAGCAGAGAAACCTTCAACAAACCAAGGAACGTTGAATTCGAAGCCCATGCACATGTCACGATGGAACTTCCAGCTCGAGATTACATCCTCAGAAACCGTGTAACCAGTCATGTTGCGTATCTTATCAATCGAAGACAAGGCCTCATCCACACGCTTTACCAACGCATGTCGACTAGTGATCTTCTTAGTCGTGGCGATATGACCATAGTTCTCCCAGATCTTGGTGTATAACATCACATATTTAGCTGGCACGCTGAAGCCTCCGATTAGCACATGGCCTGGGAAAGGGACCAAGTATGGAGGGTCAAAGATGGCGTCTGCAACTGAACCAACAACTGGCAGGAGATCCCCAACTATAATTTCACCCCCCGAAGCACCCTCCTCCACCTGAGTCACGGCGGCGCCCTCAAGACAATGAATCTCTATGTTCAAATTGATGGCTAGTGCAGTTTTCGCAGTAGGAAACATGTTTATGTCTTCTCTCTGGTAGTATTTCCCTTCAAGATCATCCTCAAGAGTCATTTACTCCTAAAAAAAAGATCAAGATTTAGTTTCCTGCAAAAAAAAAAGAGAAATAATATGGAGGGGACTCACCGATTCAGTTTCAGATTGACCGGACGAAGATTCAACACTGCTATTGGAAGAATTGCTCTCACCACCACCAGACTCAAAACTTTCATCCTTCTCAGATTCTTCATCACCATGGATAGGCTCGCCCTCGCAATCCTCTATCTCGAAAAGCGATGTTTTCTGGCTACTTACAAGTCTGGCAAAAGCGTTTGTGCTACTGAAACCCTGGATGAAATACAAAGACGCCTTCTCAAAATAAAATAAAAAATTTAATAGACATGGAAAAGGGGAAGGGAGTATAAACGATCCAAGATAAGTCGAGAAGAGAGCCACGCATACCCGCATATTGGATGAACTAAGTGAGGCAAAGCCGTGGGATCCGACTGGAAACCACCTGCATGATTCTTAGATCTTCTCTCCTTCACTTGGGGACTTTCCACGACCTGGCCAACGGATTTCCTTTTGGTTAAAGGAGTACTCCTCAACAACGGATGTTTTTCTAAAATGTCGGCAGAAGGCCTACCGCGAGTATTCTTCACTACACCTTTCACAAATCCTTTGATGATGAGAAATTCACTCTGCCAGAATGCGTTATACTTGGAGGTTGTTGATGGATTCCGTTCCGTAAGCAAGAAAGGGATACTTTTACCTGACACGAGAGTACCGGCATCAAGAACAGTCGACAACGGGACTTCTGAAACAACTGGATGACGAATAAGTGGGACCCCCTGATCGAAACCCATGTGCGAAGCTACTCTATCGATATTGTAAGAGGTTGCTTTACAAGGTCCTTGGAAGAAAGACGGCACGTGACCGGGCATGCAACTACGCATGAACACCATCTCTCTGAAACTCAGGTTCACTTTATCAGAAGTCAAAGACATGTTTAGAGCAGGAGCAAAGGTGGCAACCTGGTTCATGGACCCATGCACTAGAACCCACAGACGGAAATTAACTGCGTGCGAGATATCGAGAGGCCCAACCAGGTTCGAACCAGTATTGGGGAGCCTGTTCAACCAACGCAGTATCCCCAAGCCACCCAAAGACTCTGGGAGTACAGCCAACGGTTTTGGGGCATACTTCTCGAAGTGCTCCAATAGCCACGCTTGGAGAAAGGCGGCATGAACATAGAAATAAACTTTCATATAGCCGTTTGACGCACGCATGTCCGAAACCAGTTGATCCAACTGTGCATACAGAGAACCAAGAAACATACCACCAATAGGGAAAACGGCGCCCTTTGCCAATTTTATGGAAAACTTAATAAGACCATGTCTTATCTCTTTCTTGCCTGAGTCGTCATCAAAAATATCTCTGGATAGCCAAAGAGCCAAGAATGCCGCAACATGAAGTGTACTGTTCTTCTGATTCGACTCTGAGGCGTCAAGAAACCACTGAGACACCCCCCAGTCGTAGAAGAACTTCGTCTCATTTTCCTTCCGAACAAATCCTTTGATTTCGAGACCAGGACGTCGTGCATCTCTTCTTCATCTGCGGATAACTTAACGTCAAGGTTTCCAACTACGGGAAGATTCAGCAATAAAGCCACGCTTTCCAAGGAAATAGTCATTTCACCCCATCTACATACGGCCGTATGGGTGTCCGGACACCATCTGGAAACAAAAGTGACCAAACCTGGAATATCTCTCCTAATCTGAAGCACCGCGAAAGCCGCAATAGTATAAATGATTTGCGCCTTTGCCAAATTAGTTCTAACATTCTCTTGGCTCATCATGAACCGCATCCATTTCTCGAAGGAACGCAATGGACTCACTATGGCCCTGAAATCGATAAAATAAGCAGAATACTCTCCCCTATGAAGACAAAACCGTACGATCCCCTCCCTCACTCTACAGGCCGGTCAGAAGTAGCGGCACATGTTTAAGGGGACTCCTCCTAGCGGAGATGATCGTAAAAAATTCATCAACCACGTTCGAATTGGAGTTACCAACATCTTTCGCGGAACTCTCCTCAAGTGACATTATAACGAAGATTTTTCTCAAACAACTACAATGGAGCAATGCAAAGGGACGTTATCACAGAAGGGTCGTGAAAAGGAGCGCCTACACCTAGGGTTTATACCAACAACAACAAAAAAAGAGGAGAGGGAAAACCAAAAAAAAAGTGTTTGAAAACATACCTAGGATTTGCTCGTCTGCTCCTCTCTACTATTGTCGCGCGGCTGGGAAGGATGGATAAATGTAAAAAGAGGAATCTGGTCCTCCTTTTATATGGACATGATATGTGGGAGCTTGAACGAAGGGAGGATTTCCTATTTTGAGCCAAGAAGGGAAAAGGGGAAACATGTCCCGCGCCCAAGAACGCCCACGCCATTGCCGCGACACCCCCTCCTGCTAAAGTCGCACCGTGCCAGACCGCGCCTCGCCTTGCCATATTCCAAAACGCGCCTCACCTTTCCACGGCCCAGTCCAAGCCATCACTCCATTTGTTGCGCCCCCACCACATCTAACCGCCCCCGCATGCTCTACCGTACCATTTCCATGTCCAAGACCACGCCTCCTCTCGGCCCTTTCAGTCAAAGCTACCCACCTGCTCCTCCTTCCAAGACTGTGCCCCCTTTTGTCGTGGCCACCAACATGGAAAAATATAATTCTCTCTACCACTTAAAAGGTTAGTCAGCCTCTCCTGACCATCTTTGTAATGATTTACATTATCTGTCACCATCATATGCTTACCTCGCAACAAGGCACCTGTTCCGAGCTAAGTAAGGGACTTAATGTTGATGGTGGTCTTTAGTTTAGGGTTAAAATCGTAAAATGCTAAACCCTAGAAGACATTTAAAACAAGCATTTACTAGGCGCATTAATAAAAGCTATGAATATGTCCCTAGTAATTACCAATGTATATTTTTTCAAATTAGGGTTACGACAAACCAAACCCTAATTCTCCTGCGTGCCAATGGAAAATCATGCCAGCCACGCCTAGCCCAAGCTAGCCGAGCCATGCCAATCGCATCTTGCCATGGCCCTAGATATGCTATCTGTATCTCGTGTGCCAATGGAAAATCATGCCAGCCACACCCTACCACGCCAAAGCATGCCAACCATGATAGTCGCACCCCGCGTGCCAATGGCAAATCATGCCAACCATGCTAGCCTCACCCCGCGTGCCAATGGAAAATCATGTCAGCCACGCCTAGCCCAAGCTATAGGCGTCATGCCAATCGCACCGTGCCATGGCCCTAGCTACGCTAGCCGCATCTCGTGTGCCAGTGTAAAATCATGCCAGCCACACCCTACCGCGCCAAAGCATGCTAACCATGCTAGCCGTACCCCGCGTGCCAATGGAAAATCATGCCAGCCACGCCTAGCCCAAGCTATCCGCGCCATGACAATTGCACCATGTCATGCCCCTATATACGCTAGCCGCATCTCGTTTGCCAATGGAAAATCATGTTAACCACACCCTACCGCGCCAATGCATTCCAACCATGCTAGCCTCACCCCGCGTGCCAATGGAAAATCATGCCAGCCATGCCTAGCCCAAGATATCCTCTCCATGTCAATCTCACCGTGCCATTCCCCTAGCTATGCTAGCCGCATCTCGTGTGCCAATGGCAATTCATTCCAGCCACACCCTACCACTCCAAAGCATGACAACCATGCTAGCCGCACCCCGCGTGCCAATGTAAAATCATGCCATCCACGCCTAGCCCAAGCTAGCAGCGCCATGCCAATTGCACCATGCCATGGCCCTAGCTATGATAGACGCATCTCGTGTGCAAATGACAAATCATGCATGCCCCACCTAGCCCAAGCTATTCGTGCCATGCCCTAGCCACGCCATGCACCCATGGAGAACCTTTGGCCCCATAAGCCAAACCATACCAAAGCATGCCATGCCAACCTAGCTACGCCAAGGCATGCCATGATATCCTAGCCCTCCCTCATGAAATATTCCTGAGTTTTTCTTTCGGGCTGTTTTGTCCTCCCGAACGAGTTCGAAACCTAAATATCGTCGTGGAAGGAGATAGGAAATTCTTTTCCAGTTGATTTGAGGGGCGGACCATCAAAATCTGAGTCCATACTAGAATTTTGTAGCGGTTCTAGTGAAGGGAACCAATTAGGGTTTCTAAACCAAATTGAAGCCAGGAGCCCATCAAAGGTTTCCCTTCAATCCCAGGAGAAAATCCTGGCCGTATAAAGTCTCATCATGACTTTAGCCCTATCTTGGTAACGTTCCTATCCAAGCTAGCTGCGACATGCCTCACCATGGACCCTCATTCCGCGGCACCATACTAGTCTTCCCCCATGCGGATACCAAATTGATGTCATGTGCCCATCAACGGTTTCCCTTCAATCCCAGGAGAAAATCCTGGATGTATAAAGTCTTCTCATGACTTTAGCCCTATCTTTGTCACATACCTAGCCAAGCTATCCATGCCATGCCTCTCCATGGCCCCTCATGCCGCGCCACCATACTGGCCTTCCCCATGCGGCTACAAAATTGAATCCAGGCGCCCATCAACGGTTGCCCTTCAATCCCCAAGAACAAATCCTGGCCGTATAAAGTCTACTCATGACTTTAACCCTAGCTTGGTCACGTACCTAGCCAAGCTAGATGCGACATGCCTTGCCATGGCCCCTCATGCCGCGCCACCATACTGGTCTTCCCCATGCGGCTACCAAATTGATGCCAGGTGCCCATCAACGGTTTCCCTTCAATCCCAGGAGCAAATCCTGGATGTATAAAGTCTTCTCATGACTTTAGGCCTATCTTGGTCACGTACCTAGCCAAGCTATCCGTGCCATGCATCGCCATGGCCCCTCATGCCGCGCCACCATACTAGACTTGCCGATTCAGCTACCAAATTGAAGCCAGATGACCATCGACGGTTGCCCTTCAATCCCAGGAGCAAATCCTGTCCGTTTAAAGTCCCCTCACGACCTTAGACCCGAAACCATAGCTTGGTCGAGAACCTATTCCAGGATAGTCACGCCATGTTCCCATGGAAAACCCTTGTCTCCTTACGCCAAGTCTAAACACTTCCTAGCCGTGCCACCCTATTGGACCTCACTACATGGCTACCAAAACAAAGGCGTGCAACGATAAACTGTTGCCCTTCCTCTCAAGATGCAACATCTCGACTGTCGAAGGTCACCTGGATAGCAAGTTCCCCAAGATTGAATTTCTAAGCCACAATAACATTTTGCATGTTTTTCAAAAAACATTCGAGATATCAACACAAACAAGGGGATTCTCTTTGGGTATTGGTTTGGTGGTCTACAGAGTGCGGCGTACACTACGCCCCTCATAAGGAAGTGTCATAAGGGTGAGGTGCCTAGTAAATATGGGAGTTATGTGGGAAACGTTCATGGGACATAAAGCCTAGAGTTAACAAATTTTATGGATATCAATTCCATAATGTTAACAGTTTCATGAAAATCAATTTCATGCGTTAGCCACTTTATGGGATATCAAGTCCATGCATACGGTTACCACCTCTTCCTTTTTACTCCTCACTCCTTAATGAGACCATAGTACGTTTCTACTACAACATATATAAGTAGGTCTCACATATTTCCATTTGAAGTAACAAGTTCATTCGGACAAGAGAATACTTACATGCTAGCTCCCCTCATGAGCTCTCCTACTTTTCTAAAAACAAGTTGTAGAAACCCAATTGCTCTTCCAGAATAAACTATTCGGGTCTCACACTCTCCTTGCTTCCCTCCCCAAAACAACCCCATTATCCTCCTCTTTGTGACAGAAGCAAGTCTGAAACGGCCATTTCTTGGTTTAAGCCGGACTTGTACAGATTGATCTCTCGAACCTAAAAGTGCTCAACGTGCAGCACATTTTTTTTAGGGTTTAAACCAGTTTCTCACTCACCTACCGAATTTACCGAAATCGGTAGAAGCTATTTTCACCTATAAACATCTATCTAGTCAGCCCTAGGCGGAAATGTAATTTGATGTACACCATATCTCCTATATAAAGAAATGAGATAAGGGTAACAAGGGGTCTTCTCTAGTTTCTCTCTAGCGAGGTCTTCTTTATCTCTCTACTCACGAGCTCCATAGAGCCTCCATTCATGGAGTTGATGCAATTACTAAATGATAGTGAAACCCTAAGAGTGGATGTATGTCTTTCAATGGAAGAACCACTATAAATCTCTTGTGTCAATCTTTACTTGCTTGCTATTTATTTTTTATTTGTGAATGAATCTAGCTTGTTAGTAGTTTTTAGTCTTTAAATCTTGTTGGATGTAGTAATTATATTTTATGCAGCTATATTTTGGCGCTAGAAACAGGGATTTGTATAAAGATTTATTCTACCTAGTCCTTAAACTTGTTGTTTTGAACTTCTTTTTGTTTAAACTTCACTCGTACGAGTTAGATGTTGAGAACAACATGTGTTTCCAGGAGCTTGTGTAGACGTTCCAAACGATCCTCTACTTCAAAAAGTTTCAAACTTTTCTTTTATCATGATTTCTTCACTAATTTGGTCGAGATTCTACAAGTAATTTATCTTTTCATCACTTTTGGTGATAGATCTTACTCCTTACAGGAGATTCAATAGATTTCATTGATAAAAGGGAAATTGGGTAATTTTTACTCTCTTTTCAGAGATTTCTAAGACATCAGTTGATGTCAAAGTCTTTAGATCTACGAGTTTTCGAGCAAAAACCAATTCAAGCTTCATATTTAGAGTCAACAAAGATGCGTTTCTTCCAAAACCATTTAAAACTTTTCGGAAGATGAATAGATATCCAAGTTTTGGCCTGATACAAATATCTCAGGTGATACATGTCTTATTGACACAGATGCTAATGAACGAGGCGTATGTCGCTACCATGATCGGAGAAGTAATTATATGGATTTTATCACCATCTTTTACTGTCATTGTAGGTACAGAAAGTTCACCCGCCACGTGCTCGAGGTAAACTGGGCGAGACAGCAGGGTGAATCTTCGAGAAAGATATTATTCACCAATTCCTAATTAAGTGTCAATGAAGAGTCAAATCAAGTGTCAGACTCGCTTTATCAAAGTTCAGACCGCGAGGTATCAATTTACGAGATAACACTGACTTGCATGGGAAGATGCTTCACGAAGAATCTTGGAAATGCGAAGTGTGGCTTGCTGAGCAAGAAATAATAAGGTCCACAAAATAAGAAGAGCGTGATGAGGATTGTTGTGCAAGAAATGAAGAGGCATACGAAGTCAACCGTGCGAAGTATGACTTGCAGTACAAGAAATAGCAAGGCTCCCGAGGTATACTCAGCGAGATGTGGATTGTTATGCAAGAAATGGGATAGCTGTCCCCGACAATATCCGATCTTTAAGGCGTAAAGGAAGCATAAAGTTTCCCTGAGCGAAATAAAAAGTGTGTCCCAGAGATAAGTCGAGCTGTACTCCATTATGTAACTTTTACCTATAAAAGAAGGTTTTAGCCTTCTGGGAAGAGGGGGAATATCAAAAGAGAGAGGAGAGAGAACATTTGTAAGAGAGAAATATGGATCTTGAGTGTTCCTGAGAGGCTTGTAACTTAGTGATATTAAAATAAATTCAATCAAAGTAAAAGATTGGAGTCATATCTCGTACTTGTTTAGCTTTGTATTTTTTAAAATTAGAAAGTGGGTGTAACTATGGATTTTCTGTAGTTACATTTTGGCGCCGAGAAACAGGGATCTTAAGTTGAGACTTCAGTCTCACTTGAGATAGTTTGAGATATTTGTTGTCATAAATCATTAAGTGAGTTATTACTTCACAAGGGTTGGAGAGTAGTGATTAAGAAAATATAGTAATATTGGGAGAGAAAAGGTAGATCTGAGATATGCTTTCCTGAAGGTAAACAAGTTATATCTGGTCAAAGCCGGTGAATCAGATAAAGAAAGTTTAGCAGGCTATCCATGGCAAGAGTACCGAAACGAGCGCAACATATCATCGCATCAAGGAGGAGCTTGCGTCTAGCAGGAAGAGGAGGAGGAAGGATGGAGAGAGGAGAAACGTCAAGCAGAGGAGGAAGATAAGGTGCTGCCCAACAGGGAGAAGATGATCGTTATCGAGAAGGATCGATCCATACAGCTAACACCGAAACGGAGGAGGAAGAAGAACCCGTTCAGGAAAACGAAGAGGAGAACGCCGGTGAAGAAAATATGACATTAGAGCAGATCAGAGAGGTGTTGCGTTTAGAAAGAGAAAGAGAGAGAGCTCTAATGGAGCAAATAACCGTACTCATGAGGCAGAATGCGATCCTGATGCAAAAAAACAACCAACTCAATGAAGAAGGGATTCTTTATGATGTACGAAATGAAGCCGGTATGGGAGAAAACGTAACCCATGGGGAAGGAATACCGAAAGATGAACAGGGAAGAGAAAGAGGAGAACGGGGGAGGAGGCGTCGAAGGTAAAGCAGTGAAGAAAGGTTGCTGAGGAGAGCCTTGGAGGAAACTAGGTGAGAAGATCAAAGGCGGCAGTTTGAGGAAGAAAGAACTCGGGAGGTGGAGAGGCTTCGGGAAGAGGAAAGGCGAAGAGAAGATGAAAGGATATGAAGGGAGGAAAGATCTCGGGAAGAAGAAAGACGACGTGAACAACAATGGCAAGAGGAAGTGAGGAGATATGCGGAAAAGGATAAAGAGAGAAATCGAGAAGGGAGAAGGAGACACGAGGAAGAAGGGAGAGAAGATGACGATGACCGATATAGAAGAAGGAGAAAGCGAAGGCGAGAAGAACGAAGAGACGAGGTCAATCAAACAGTCATGAACGAAATACAGGAGATGAAAGCATTACTCAATAATCCACGAAGAGGAGGAAGAGTGCAGCTGGCGGAGGAAATTGTGGAGGCTGACAAATCGCCATTCTCGCGCGAAGTACTAGAGGGAAGAATCTCAAGAAGGTGTTCACTGCCTACCTTCGGAAGTATCTTCGACGGAACAAGAAATGATGTACATCATCTAAAACATTACACCCTTTCACTAATGCAGTGGGCGAAGTACGAAATGGTACTGTGCCAGTATTTTCCATCTAGCTTAACCGGGGAAGCCTCAAAGTGGTTTGAAGGGTTAGCGGAAGGTTCAATCTCATCGTTCAAAGATCTGCAGAGAGTATTCTTGACAACTTAAATAAGCAATAACATGTTAAGGCTCTGAATAGAAACCTTGTTCAACTTGAGAAGGAATCCAGGAAAAAGTCTGTGAAGTCTAATTACGAGATGGAGAACGGTATGCAGTGAACTAGCTGGGAGGGTAGATGAGAGAAATTTCATTCTGGCCTTCGTAAACGCGTTAATACCAACCGACCTCTTGCACACACAACCTTTTTTAATTCGCAACACAATATCGATGAGTGAACTCCGAGAGTATCAGGAGGAGTACGTGGTGTTGGAAGAAAAACAAAGGGAGGCTATTGAGGCAGCCCCGATTCAATCCAAGGAGGGGAACGCGCGTCTGCTTCCAAGGACAGGGAATGCAATAAAAATGATATGAAATATGTGGACGCAGAACCGTTAGCGACAATACCCGCGAAGTTGGTAGCAGTGTCCAGTGGAGACCAGGAGTGGATAGATCAGCATCCGAGGTATATCGATCCCAAACCTCGGAACTATGAATCCCGAGGCGATAATCCGAGGTATTCACGAAGATATAATCCAGGATAGAGATATGGAGAGAAAAGGCCACAGTTCGAAGACGTAGTTTTACCCGAACTTAACACCACAGTTGAGAAGATATGGGAATCAATTGTTCTACTGGAAGAAATTCCTCCCCCGGAAAATTTTGGGGTGGAACCCTTTTCAAGTGTGAGAAATAATGACTTTTGCAAGTATCATTGTTTTCACAGACATCTCACGGAAGATTGCAGAAACATCCGACGAATCATACTTCGTCTAATCGAATAGGGGAAACTCAAGCATTTTTTGGAAAATTCAGGACCCTTACCACCGCCACCACCTCGGAAAGGTGATCAAAAGATAACAAAAGTATACAGAATCGAAATCGATAGAGGAACCCAAAGGTTAAATTGTAACTTCATTATTCATTCTGCGAAGAATATACGTAACTTTCATGATAATGTGATACAAAGGGTTCATAAGCGAGATTTCGAAGGAAATGAGATATACAACATTGCAAAAAAGGGGCCATTGGAAGAATGGCAAAAAATAATTATTTCCTTCTCGGCAACAGACGCCCCAGAGGGAGGAGCTTCGCACACAGATCCTTTGGTGATCACTTTGAACTTCGGAGAACATACAAAGTGGTAAGAAAGTTCCACGAGAAAAAAGAAAATATGGGCAATAGACAGGATCTTGGTGGACACGGGAAGCTCGGTGGATATACTCTTTTATCACATATTTAAAATAATGGGTTACCGAGATTCGGACCTAGTGCCGTCGACTTATAATATCTATGGGTTTAACGGAGTGGCATTAAATCCGAGAGGGGAACTAGTCGTGAAAATCTTCGTAGGGGAACTAGAAACCGAGGTAACGGTATGTGTGGTGGATGTGGAGTCCCCTTACAATGCTCTTATTGGGCGGACATGGATACATGGGATCAAAGGAATAGCATCCACTTATCACCAAGCTATCATATTTCCAATGCCAAGCGGAATCGGCGAGATAAAGGGAGATCAGAAAGAAGCCAGAGAATGCAACGACGAAGATGTTCATAACTATGACGAGAAGATAAGGCGAAGCAAGGAACAAAAGAAGAGAGTGCAAGAAGAAAAGAGAGAAGAAGAATTAATGATATATATGGTCAAAGAGAAGGAAGGGTGGGCTATTCCCAGTGAAATTCCGGAAGACAAGGATAAGCCTTTGTAGCAATTAAAGAAACCATCCCCACTCGGAGAAACAATCATGAACTTCGTAGCAGTAGAACCCACACAAGATATAAACTTGGGTAGCGAAGACGAAGCGAAAACGGTGAGGATCGGGACAAGGATGGAGGCAGACGAGGAAGAAATGTTGATAAACTCATATACCGCAGATGGTGGAGTCTGCATCCGGGTACAAGCGACTAACGTTGATGGACGGTTATTGTGGATAAAATCAAATACCGCTCGCGGAGGAAGACCAAGAGTACATGGATTTCTTCGCCCCTAGAGGGTTGTATTGCTATATGAGAATGCCATTTGGCTTGAAGAATACGGGGGAAACCTACCAACGGATGGTCGAGAAGATTTTCGCTAAATGGGTGCACAATAAACTGTAAGTCTACGTCGACGACATGCTAGTAAAAACTAAGGAGTCAGGGGATCATGTTGAGGATTTAAAAGAAATCTTCGAACAGATGAGGGCGTACAAAATGAAAATAAATCCTGCGAAGTGTATATTTGGCGTAGAATCAGCGAAGTGTCTGGGGAATATTGTGTCCGAGAAGGGAATTGAAGTGGATCCATCCAAGGCTCAAGCCATATTGGACATGCCATCGCCAGCAACGGTAAAAGACGTGCAAAAGCTAAATGGGCAGTTGGCAGCTTTGGGTAGATTCATTTCTAAATATTCGGATAGGTGCAAACACTTCTTCGATATCTTGAAGAAGGGGGCAAAATTTTCGTGGACACAAGAATGTGAACAGGCATTGCAAAATATAAAATAATATCTTATCAACTTATCAATTCTCCAAGAGCCCGAACCATACGAATAATTACTGATTTGTCTCGCAGCTACACCGAATGCAATAAGTTCAGTATTTCTTCAGACAGATGAAGGCGTCGAAAAGCCTATATTTTACGTCAGCAAAACCCTCAATGCTGCTGAAAATAATTACCCAAAGATAAAAAAAGTTAATTCTAACGATGGTGTGCTCGTCCGAGAAGTTAAGAACCTATTTTCACACTCACAAAATAAAGGTTCTAACCAGGATCCCTATAGAATAAACTTTAAAGAATACGAGGAGAGGAGGGCGAGTTGAAAGATGGAATACCCGTATTGATCAATTCGGTTTAAAATACGAAGTTACACATAGTCGCAGAATTTCTGGCCGAGTTTCCAATAGAATAAGATGAAGGAGTGGAAGAGATGTTAGATGTAGATGAGGAGCGTCCGGATCCTACAGATCTACTGGAAAAAAATCATCCAAGGAGATGGGAAATATTTGTGGAAGGATCATCCAACAATGCTGGAGGAGGAATGGGAATAGTATTTACTTCGCCAAAAGGAGCGAGGACGGTAGTTTGCTTTCGACTGGAATATAAAGATACTAATAACGAAACGGAATATGAGGCAGTCATACAATCTTTAAGGCTAGCCATCGAGATGAAGTTGGAAGAAATAAGAATAACCAGCGACTCTCAGTTGGTAGACAGGCAGATAGAAGGAAGGTACCAGGCGAGTGATGCTGTGATGAATCGATATATGCAACTCATGAAAGAGTATTCAAAGAAAATACCAAATATAATCTGGAGGCAAGTAAGCAGAGATAATAATAGGCATGCATATGCCTTAGCCTTCATCATATAAATGATCGAAGATACCTCGGAGAAATATATCCGAATTGAAAGGTTAATGCACCCCTCAGTAACTAACGAATTGGAAGATGAAAAGTCCATAATGATAATAGAAGATAGCATACCTGATGAATTGGGAGAAGATCACTGGAGGACACCTATTCACAAGTACCTTGAAAAGGAAGATTTTCCTAGGGACATATTTGAGGAACACAAAATCAAGGGGAGATTCACAAACTATGATCTAAGAGAAGGAATCCTATATCGGAGATCATTCCTAGGACCGCTACTGCGATGCTTGTCACAGGAAGAAGGAGTGCAAATCATGAAGGCAATACATTACGGTGATTCTGGAAATCACAGCGGAACCAGATCATTAGCCTATAAAACCAAAACGCAAGGATACTTCTGGCCGAACATGCATGAAGATGCGAAAAATGTGGCGACGAGGTGTGAAGCTTGTCAGAGATTCGGAAAACGTATACATGCACCCTCGACGAACCTGAATTTTGTGCTAAGTTTGTGGCCATTCGCCATGTGGGGAATAAACATCGTGGGACAGTTTGTTGCCGGAATCTTGCAGCGAAAATACCTAATAGTAGCAACAGATTATTTCACGAAGTAGGTTGAATCCAAACCTGTGAAGAATACACGAGATGGCGATATATATGATTTTATACTCGAGCACATCATATGTAGATTTGGACTCCCTCTGCAAATAGTCTCTGATAATGGGATGCAATTCGAGGGAGAAAACGTGAAGATGTTTCTTAGTACTTTTAAGATACAGTTCGCGAAGTCAACCCCGTTATACCCACAAAGCAATGGGCAAGCGGAGGCAACGAACAAAATGATAGCATCCACTTTAAAAAAGAAGTTAGATGGGCATCTCCATAACTGGTGCGAAGAAGTTCCGAAGGTGCTATGGTCATACAGAACCACCAGACGAGAAGGAACCGGAATGTCCCCTTTCTGTTTGGCATATGGAGTAGAGGCAGTTCTGCCTACTGAGATCATGTTTCCAACCACAACTCGAGAGGCCTGGAAAAAGGGCCTGAAATCGGACCTGATCTTAGCAAAGCTAGATGACTTGGAGGAGAGCAGGTAGATTGCTCTACAGCACATGATGAAATATCACTAAAGACTATCTCGTGAGTACAACAAAAAGATAAAATAAAGAGGCTTCGTTCCAGGGGAGCTAGTTCTGCGAGAGATACCCCCGTATCAAAAGGGACCTGGAGGAAAGTTGGATCCTACGTGGGAAGGACCTTTCATCGTGAAAAGAAAAGTAGGGAACGGAGCTTATGAACTCGCGGACTGTGAAGGAAAAGATATACAGATAGCAACGGGGACGTGATATATGGCGAAGCAGAAAGGCAGGGTCACAGACTAGACCATCCATGGAATACAATTTACATCAAGAAGTATTATCCTTGAGAATCCGAGATTCGTAAAGAATTATTTTAAAAAAAATATATATATCATTTTGTTAAAAACCAGAGAATGGAATGAAGCGTTTATTTTTTATAATCAAAAGAGCAACAAAAATAAAGCAGAAAACGTGATGCAAATTCAAAAAATGTATATGCATGCAAGGGCCAAAAGTAAGACCTCATTAGGAGGATGCGTAAGACCCACAAAAAATATGTACAGAAGAATAGGCGATCGTAAGCCCTATATAAAATCTCTACATAGGGAGGCATAGACCTCGTGGCATGCAACCTAGTTCGCACAAAGTGCAAGAGGAAAATGTAATACCTAACGCGCGTCACGAGACAATCTCGGGGTATGGATAACAACCATAAGCTAGGGGGAAGAAGTAATACCCATCCGCCGGGGGCCCCAATTGGGTAACCAACTAGGTAAAGGGTGTAAGAACGAGCCAGTGGAGAAGAAGATGGCCTGGTGTAGTTCTTCCATTCGGTCCCAAAACCACCTCAACAAGGGTGTCACTTCGTAACCAAGAGCCATATAGGCGAAAGGGCACGATGTCACAAAATAACTGATACCTAAGCCCAAAAGCATGGGGGTACTCAGAGGGGAAGGGACGACACCCTAATTTAGGGAGCTGAGTGGCCACAAAAGTCGGCAATGTTACGGGGCTGGTACTCACTGGAGTAGGTAGGCCTGTGATATTGTTGCATAATAATACCTCAATGAGCGAGATAAGGCGAGGTTGATGGATCTTTACTTCGCAAGAGTAAAGAGCGCCCGAGACTTCGTTGAAAAGCCCTGACCAACGGGGTGGGGCATAATACGACCTTAACTAGGAGGCAAAATAAGACCCCGAACGGATGAGAGTGATGTGAGGCAGAAGATGAGACCTGAGGCAAAACAAAAAGGCAAGATACAAATCAAAGCTAGATGCAAGCACATTACAAAGCTTGATCACATAAATCTTTGCAAGTCAAAGATTAATCCATCACAATCCATATTACGCAAGTCACACTCTTAGTAAGTACTTCTTACATTTCATAAGAAGCACTTGAAATTGAAATACTACATATGACGATATATATATTAACTTGATTATGCTATGGATTGAACATTAATAGTTGCAGCAAGGTGATAACAATGCGGGATCAATCGCAGATGGACGACTAAGGCAATAAAAGTAAAGCCACGAGTAGCTGAAAGCACAAGGTATGCTTCATAAATCCACGAAAGAATAAGAGGCAAGTATATACTTTAAATTAGGTTTTATTCTTTGGAGCATTTATTTCGCAAAAGGTAAGGGAATATTTACTTTGGAAATACCCAAAGAATAAGGAGAAAGTATATACTTGAGTACATCTTTGATTATTTCCTTCGCTACAGTATATACTTGGTATATCGGATTGATTCCGAAACATCAGGGCAAGGCAACCATTTTTAGATATGCAGATTATATGTGTTAATCATGGTAAGCACAGCAAGCAGAGCAAAGTAAGAATATGAAGCAACTATAGGAAAAGCTAATATACTAAGGCAAAATAAGAGCAGAAATTGTCATGCCCCACAAGCTTGGGAGCGCCCAGATAAAATGTCAAAGGCGAAAAACTTAAGTATCAAACGAACGTCAAAGAGAGTAATCAAGGATTGTTAGCTTCGTTTTCATCAAGACCATCACCCGATCCTGAGACCCCAACATTGTTTCCAGATCCATCATCGGCACCAGCCCCAGTACCATTGATACCTCCTGTGCTTTGAGGAACCTCGTGGTGAGGTCCCCCAATATCTTCATCGGTTTCTGTATATTCGCTCTTAGCTCCGGCGTTGACAGTAGGCTCATCATCGGAGAAAACCTCGAGGTCCATGTGAGGAACGTCGATGCCATGGGAACTACAAAGCTCGGTGATAAATTTCAACTTTTTGTCTTGGGCGTTTCTGCGAGTAAACATCACAAATATCTTGGAATCCTTCTCCATATGGTCACAATCCTCGTTTAAGGATGAAAGGCTTTCCTTCAGATTAGACACCTCCTTGGACAAACTATCCCTTTGGTGAGACAGGTAAAGAATTTGATTCTTCAAAATCTCCTTGGATTCTGTAAGATAATAGAGAAGTGAGAAACAAGAATAACAGGGCAAAGTGCGAAGTATAACAATAACACCTAGAGCTACCTTCTTTCTACGAAATAACAGAATTTAAATTTTTCTGAACGTCGACGTTAAAATGATCAAGTCTTGAAATTTATGATTCAAGAAAGCTGTGAAGTTCAAGAGGCCATTTTTCCACATCATCCCCGTGGCCATACAAGGATCTATCATCATCAGGAGACCCTTTAACAAGTTTACTGCTTCTCGGAGGCGATTTGTCCACATCATTCCTTCTTCTTCGCAGGAGGAATATGAGCTGTTTTCTTTCCTTGAAGTCTCTCCAAGCGAGCCAGGACAGAGTAAATTTCGTTATTTAACCCGTTATTCTCGTCTATTAGCCCAATGTTCTCAGTCTTCATTTTCTCATGTTGAAGTTTCTACTCGGAAAGCTCACTCCTGAGTTTGCGAAGTTCAACTTCGGATCGATCCTTCCTTTTAATTATCCTATCTTTGTCCTCCTCAAGATGCCTAATATGATCCATAGATGAGGAGTGTAGGTTGCAATAAGTAGTTAGGGAATTACTGACTCGTCGAAGCTCAACCTTCAAACGTTCATTCTCTCTGTGGAGATGGAAATTCAACTCTTCACTATTAGCAGACTCATTAGCTAAACGCTCAGCCAGGGAATATGACGTCGTTAGATTTTCACTCAATATCTCATTTTCAGATAGGTAATTGTTAATCTAGGACAAAAGGTTCGCTTGTTCGGTTTGGAAATCATCGGAAATCGATTTGGATTCTCCATAACTCAAATAATACTTCGTGGAACGGGCTTGACGAAAATAACAGAATAGTAAAGATAGGAATTAGATGGAATGAAAGATTAAGAAAGGGTTGAACTTACTTCTAAGCTCCGAAATTATTTGGTCCTTCTTGGCAAAACACTCTTTCTCATCAGCGAGATCATTCTTAAGGTCATAGATGCGTTCTCGGGAAGTCCTCAGATTCTCGCGAGAAACCTTCATCTCCACGAGATGATCCGTATGATGGTTGAATTCCTGCGAAATACCTAAAATAAGATAGGGATTTGTATATAAATTGCGTTTAAGATTGACAGCACTAACCAAGGCCATAATAGCAGTGTGCTGGTTGGTGGAGAGATTTAATGAAGCATTCTGCATAAAGGATTGATCTTGAGCCAGAAAAGTGTCAGTGCTGAACGAGATTACAGATTTCATAGCTGCAGATCTTATGGAGGGCGCATTTCGAGTCAAAATGAAAGCATTTCTCAAGAAGTCCATATAGGGGTGTAGGCCGGATCCTCCACCTCGAAGACTTTCCGAGTTTTATCCCAAGAAGGACCGACAGATGGTTTATACGGGAGTCATCCACAGTGATGTGAGGAGTTGGCATCGGGGTCTTCGGAAGAGGAGTGGACTCTTGAGGCACTTCAGGTTTGTTCTTGGTAGAAGGAGAAGGAAACTCTGTAGGTTTCTTGGATGAAGGTATACGGGTGAGTTCCCCCATGTCTAAAACTCTGCGCCGTTTTGGAGGCTCAGTGACAGGGACGGATTGAGAATGAACCTGAAAAGGGAAAATTAGTATCTTGGATCGTATGAAAACTGAGGCAGCGAGAAGAGGAGTGTCGTTGCGAAATAAACACGATAGTGAAGTACCTTAGCAGCAGAAGCCCCTCTCAGCGATCTCGCTTCCTAGAAATACGAGGAGTAAGAATGGGAGGCTCTACAAACTCCTCTTCCTACAAAGCATTAAAGATTAGACTTTGAAAATAAAATAAAACACCAAAAGCGAAATAAAAATCAAGGTACCTGATCAAAAACAAGAGATCCAGTAGACTTCTTGGCATAGGATGATCTATCCTTGATCAAGCCAGGAGCAGGCAATACATACTACGGAAAATAGGAAACTCAGATAAAATGGATGAAAACGAAATGGAAAAGAATTTTAGTGAACTTACATCGGAGGGTCTCTCGGACCAACAGAACTTCCAAGGCTCATAAGTGGCGAGATGAGCATGATCCGGGAGAGGGCCATCCCGAGCTTTTCCTGACTCATCAAAACCCCAGACAAGAAGGCCCTCAACAATGACTGGGAACATCATCCAGTCTTCATCATTAGATAGGCGAAGTGAGGGACCTTTAGGAGCATCCTTAGAAGAACTGCCGGTCTCAACATCCAGGAGGAGAACTTTGGAAGGATCCTTCACGGACTTTCGAGATAAGGAAATACCTCACTCTTGATACTTCCTTCTTCGACCTTGAGGTTTGTCGATATAATTCTCCGAAAAAAGAAGCAATGTTGTAATCGACAGAGTCAAAATCCTCTGCCGCAACAGGAATTTGAGATGAACCACCAGAAGAGCGCCTCACAAATTCGTTAACAATTCGAATTGTGTTGCCGCTAAGCTGAAAAACTCCCCTATTGAGGTAGACAAGAATTTCATAGAAAAGTGGATTCTGAGCGTCATACAGAGGGAAGATTAAGCCCGCTCTCAGCTTACCTAGAGTAGTGATCATCCTGGTGGATAACTATGTTTCTTCGTCAATCCAGCGGCAATTCAGCTCCATCTGTCTGGTCGCGACTACCGGAGGCGTGACTGAAGAATCCACCGCCGGCGATAGAGTTAAACCTAACTTCCTAAAATCAGCCTGGAAATCCTCGAGGTACTTTGATGTAGTAGGAGGGGGAAATTTATTAGGCGCCATTGTTGAAGAAAGAGATAATGAAGCAGGGAAATTGAAGAAGAATCGAGAGTAGTAGAAAGAAATTAGGATAAATTTGTTAAGAGGCGGTGCTGCAGAATGAGGAGTTAGTGATTGAAAAGGAGATAGGGGGGGGGGATGGCTATTTATAAAAAACAAAGGCATGACCGGGATAAATGGTCACACGAGATTAGGAACCGGCTGGTAACTGTTGATTGGAATCGTGGGAGACAAGATAGCGGAATATCCGGGTACGTGGTGGTGGAGAATTTAATATAAGATTCTCTTTCCTCTCTTGGTACCCGCGAACGGAATGATAATAGGAAAAATATAGGTTCATAAAGTCTACCCGCCACGTGCTCGAGGTAAACTGGGAAAGACAGTAGGGTGAATCTTCGAGAAAAATATTATTCACCAATTCTTAAGTGAGTGTAAATGAAGAGTCAAATCAAGTGTCAGACTCGCTTTATCAAATTTCAGACCGCGAGGTATCAATTTACGAGATAACACTGACTTGCATGGGAAGATGCTTCACGAAGAATCTTGGAAATGCAAAGTGTGGCTTGCTGAGCAAGAAATAATAAGGTCCACAAAATAAGAAGAGCGAGATGAGGAATGTTGTGCAAGAAATGAAGAGGCATACGAAGTCAACCGTGCGAAGTATGACTTGCAGTACAAGAAATAGCAAGGCTCCCGAGGTATACTCAGCGAGATGTGGATTGTTGTGCAAGAAATGGGACAGCTGTCCCAGACAATAGCCGATCTTTAAGGCGTAAAGGAAGCATAAGGTTTCCCTGAGCGAAGTAAAAAGTGTGTCCCCGAGATAAGTCGAGATGTACTCCATTATGTTACTTTTACCTATAAAAGAAGGACTTAGCCTTCTGGGAAGAGGGGGGAATCTCAAAAGAGAGAGGAGAGAGAACATTTGTAAGATAGCAATCTGGATCTTGAGTATTCTTGAGCGGCTTGTAACTTAGTGATATTAAAATAAATTCAATCAAAGTAAAAGATTGGAGTGATATCTCGTACTTGTTTAGCTTTGTATTTGTTAAAATTAGAAAGTGGGTGTAACTATGGATTTTCTGTAGTTACAGAAGGAACCATCCGACATCATAAGCCTGATAATGTGAAAAAACTAGTCACCTCACGAAGAAAAGAGACCACCCTATTTTGTGTAGGCATGATCCTACAGGTCATAAAAATAATCCCAGCTCGTAATGGAAAAACTTCCAACGGAGAAAGAGATCATCCGATCTCGGGAAGGCATGAACCTAATGGAGCAAGAGATCATCCGATCTCATGAACTTAAAATGCTAAAGCTATCTAAATAGATATCTCTTATCGTCACATACCATAAGCTCGATGACGAAACGGGTAACCTCATGAAGGAACGATCCTACCGGCGAAAGAAATCATCTGATTCAATGAAGTACCATAATCCTTGGGCGAAAGAGATCATCCGATCTTGTAAAGGCATGATCCTGGTGATGACGAAATCGTCTGATCCCATAGAGGAATAATCCCAATAACAAAAGATATCACCCAATATCGTGAAGGCATGATCATGTAGGTTACAAAGATAACCCTTCTCGTGAAAGAAGAACTTCCAATCTAGAAAGAGATCATCCGATCTCGTGGAGGCATGAACCCAATGACGAAAGATATCATCTGATCTCGTGCAAGAGTAACCCTAAGGGTTAAAGATATTATCTGACCTCATGAAGGCATAACCTCAATGGTGAAAGAGATCATCCGATCTCATGAAGGCATGAACATTGATGGCCAAAGATATCATCTTGATGGAAAAATTCGAAAGGCGATAGATGGGGATCATCCGATCCCATGGAGGCACCATCACGATGAAAAAGGGAGTTATCCGATCTCGTAAAGTAAAAATATTAATATGTCAATCTAATCTTACGAAGAGTAAGTACCAAATAAACAAAATCTTGAGAAGTACTAATCTAGAAGTACAAGCTTTCTGATGGTGAAACAGTGTTGAAATGTAAGCATAAATACATAATTAATTATTAAGTGGGAACATCATACCACATGATGAAAGTTTCCCTCTTTTCTCTTCCCGACATGCATGCATGGTTTACTTTCTTTTCTTCTTCTTCTTTTCTTTCAAGGCGTGCTTGTCTCCCTACCTTTGTAATATATATTTACACCAAATTGGTGAGAATTAATATAACACTTTAAACTTTTATGTTGTGAACCTTAAGTTTGAGTTAGTATTAGAGATTCCATAGTGAAGCTGAGTATTTTAGTATAGAGTGAGTGCTTCTTATCAACAATTATTTCGCTGCTATCTTAAGTTATTATCCTTGATCTACTAAGGATGTGAGTAAAATTAATTACTACTCTTAGAAGTCAAAATTGTCTTGATTTATTTATCGTAATTATTTCTACTATTCGACGTTTATTTCGTCATGACTGGTGGTGATAATACTAGAGCTGTTATTACTTCTGTAATAAATTCGGTACCTTCTCAGGAGCCGGCTTCAATTCCTTATGGTGTAAAATTGAATGACAAAATTTTTACTCTTTGGTCTCAAATTGTATCTATGTTTGTCTCAAGTAGAGGCAAAAATTGACATTTAACTGGCTCTACCAAACAACCCACTGAAGGTGAATCAACATATGATGAATGGTGTATGAAAGATTCCCTTATTAAAGGTTGGATTTTTGGTTCCATGGATCCAGAATTGATGAATATATTCATTTGTTTACCTATTGCAAAAGATGTTTAGGACGCAGTGAAACACCGATATTATGAAGGGGATGATAAACAATTATTTACGATTTATCTCGAAAGGCTATGGCAACAAACCAAGCAGGTCGACCCGTGGCTACCTTTTATTCTGATCTTACAATTATCTGGCAAGAACTTGATTATCGTAAACTAATTACTTTTATCCAAGCAGATGTGATTGAAATTCACAAAGCAAAGATTGATGAAGAGCGAGTTTATTTATTTCTTTCTTGTCTTGATGATTCTTATGATTCTGTCAGAGGAGAAAAACTTCGTAGTACTTTACTACCCGGACCCGAAATGGCTTTTTCTATTGTGAGGCGTGAAGAATAACGTCGTAGTACTATAATGAATCAATTTGTTTCCCCTCAAATAGCATTGACGTTAAACAAATTTAGGAATTTTTCACAACAATCTCCATCACAAAATACTGGTGGGAAATGTACTTATTGTGGAAATGGGAAGCACACTGTTAAAAACTGCTTTAAGAAGAATGGTTATCCTGAGTGGTTGAATACTAGATCAAAAACCGAAAAAGGAAAAGGCAAAGCAGCTATCTGTTCTACTGAGATGACAACATCAACAACAGCTACTCCAATAGTTGATGAACTTCCTTCTGTTATAAATCATCTTGTTCCCAAAGAATCAGGTAATATTGTCCTAGCTCTAATAGTTGCTAACTCAAACAAGGATCATGGTTGGATTCTTGATTCTGGTGCCACTAATCATATGATATTTGAAGCATCTATTTTAAAAGATATGTGCCCACCTGATTGTTCAACTTTCTATAATGCCAATGGAGTTCCATACCCGGTCACTGGAGATGGTAAAGTTGATTTGAATTCTTCTTTAACTTTAGAACATACTTTATTGATTCCTTCCCTTTCTAACATTTTTTTATCAGTATCACAAGTGACCGCACAATTAAATTGCGTAGTATTAATCTATTCAAATTTCTGTTTTCTTTAGGATCTCAGCAACGGGAAGATAATTGGGAGTGGTACTAAGAAAGGGGGGTTCTATTATGTTGAAGATGTGTGTGAAGGGAGTTATTTATCAGTTAAGGCGTCATCCCATGCAAATGAAGATCAGATAAAATTATGGCATAACCTCTTAGGTCACGTTTGTTTTGGATATTTGCAGCATTTATTTCCAACTCTATTTTCAGGCTGCAAACCTTCTGATTTTAATTGTGAAACATGCATCTTAGGAAAAAGTCATCGTACTACTTATCCTGATAGTTTTAGCAGAATATTAGTCACATTTTCTTTGGTTCATTCTGATGTTTGGGGTCCCTGTCGAATTACTAGTAATTCAGGATTTCGTTGGTTTGTTCTTTTTGTCGATGATTGCACTCGTATGACTTGGCTTTATTTGATGAAAAATAAAACTGATGTTGCTGGTATGTTCAAATCTTTTCATATTATGATTCAAACACAATTTTATACCACTCTAAAGGTCCTTCGTTCGGATAATGGTGGAGAATATATCAATAAAACTTTACAAGGTTATTTCCAGGAGCATGGTTTAATTCATGAAACCACTTGTCTTGCTACGCCACAAAAAAATGGTGTTTCGGAAATAAAGAATAGGAAATTACTTGAGATTACTAGAGCTTGTTTAATTGGATCAAACATGAAGCCACATTTATGGGAAGAAGCTATCACTAATGCAGTATATCTTATTAATCGTGTACCCACTAGTGTTTTGAAATTTCAAACACCTTTAGATAAATTGGCTTCGTTTGTGGCAATTCCTTCTCAACTTAAGATTCCTCCACGAGTGTTCGGTTGAGTTGTTTATGTCGACATACAAAAACATTTGCGCAAAAAGCTTGACCCATGTTCTCTAAAGTGTGTATTCGTTGGTTATCATCTGTTTCAAAAGGGTTACAAGTGTTATCATCCTCTTTCTCACATATTTTATGCTAGCATGGGCGTTACCTTATCTGAGCATGAGAAGTTCTACTCAACATATGATCCTAGTTCTCCTCTTCAGGGAGAGAACAACATTGAAGAGTTGAATTGGATAGATTTGTTTCCATCTAATTGTGAGATACATTATTCCATAATTAACGAAGGTTCAAATAATTTACCTGCTCCCACTGATTCTGGTCTGACTACTATGTGACCTCAGGAAACAGTTCAAGAGGGAGAAACACTTGTTTTCGAAGACCACGAAGACCCCCCTCTTTCTTCAACAACAGTACCTACAACCAGTTATCCTCCTGAGGTAAACACAGAACTTGTGATTAATACTAACAATTCTTGTGAATTAAATGAGACAAACATGTATCAGTTACCATAATGGAATAATCGTGGAGTGCCACCAGATCGTTTTTCTCCTTAACCAATAAAGAAGATGAAATACCCAATTACGAACTACAAGTCTACTCATAGATTATCAAAATATGGAAGACATTACAATTCCCAGAAATGTAGAAGAAGCATTACGTGATCCAAAGTGGGCTAATCCGACGACAGAAGAGATGGCGGCACTAAAGAAAATGGTACATGGGGAATAGTATCATTACCAAAAGGAAAGAAACCAGTTGGTTGCAGGTGGCTCTATTGATAGGTGCAAATCAAGACTTGTGGCTAAAGGGTTTACCCAGACTTATGGTATTGATTATCAAGAGACATTTGCTCCTGTCGCAAAAATCAATAATATTCGAGTATTGTTGTCTTTAGCAGCAAATTTAGGCTGGCCTCTACGATAATATGATGTAAAAAATGCCTTTTTACATGGTGATTTGCAAGAAGAATTCTACATGACACTACCTCTAGGTTATAATGCTCCGAACATTGCAAACGCGGTTTGTAAACTAAAAAAGGCCTTATAGCAGTCTCCTAGAGCTTGGTTTGGTAGATTTCATCTAACAATGAAGAAATTCGGATACACACAAAGTAACGTTGATCATACATTGTTCATGAAAAGTGTAGGTGACAAGATAACCGTGCTTATCACCTATGTAGATGATATGGTGGTAATAGGAAATAATCCTGAAGATATGGATAAATTGAAGAGTTGCTTGTATTCTGAGTTTGATATGAAGGATATGGGCAGAATTAAGTACATCTTGGGTATTGAAGTTTCACGATCCGAGAAGGGTATTTCCTTGTCTCATCGAAAATATGTGATTGATTTGTTGAAGAAAACCGGTATGCTTGGTTGTGAGCCGACTGGGTCTCCTATGGAACAAAATCATTGTCTGGAAGAATGTTCTAATCAAGTACCAGCTGACAAGGGGCAATACCAAAGGTTAGTTTATCTTTCACATTCAAGATCTTTTATGGTTTGATTTATCTTTCCCATAAAAGACCTGATATTTCCTATGCTGTGAGTGTTTTAAGAAGATTTATGCATAATCCAGGTCAACAACATATGAATGCAGTCATTAGAATACTGAGATATTTCAAAATCCGTACCAGGAAGAGGTTTGATGTTTTCAAAACATGGGCATCTTGATGTATCGCGTTACACTGACTCAGACTAGGGAAGAAAAGGTGATAGGAGAAGATCGACATCTGGGTATGTTACCTTCGTCGGAGGTAATTTAGTAACATGGAAATCTAAGAAACAACATGTGGATTCTTTTTCCAGTGCTGAAGCAGAATACAGGGCAATGGTGAAAGGTATTTGTGAATTATTATGGTTAAGAAGGCTTATGGAGGATCTTGGTTTTTCTACTGTAAAAACTATGAAGTTGTTTTTTGATAACCAGTCAGCGATCAAAATTTCAGAAAACCCGGTACAACACGATCGAACAAAGCACGTGGAAATTGATAGGAATTTCATCTATGAAAAACTCGAAGAAAACATTATTGAAGTACCATTTGTTCGTATAACACAACAGTTAGCAGATATTCTGACCAAAGCCGTATCAAATAATATATTTAACCATTCACTTATCAAGTTGGCCATATATGATATATACGCACCATCTTGAGGGAGAGTGTTGAAAAGTAAGCGTGAACACATGCCGACAGCAAATTCTATTCAGTCGATGGCAGATCACACCCCAATATCAAAGTAAATGGATTCGGATAGGAACTTACCTGCGGAAGATCCGAAAACCCCAGGATCGATTGATTTCTATTACGAGCCTTTTGTTTGAGAATCCTTCTTCGTACTTCCAGTTGCAGTGAGGCCTTGAATATACTCTACTAGAGAATATACTGCTAGTTCACACCCTAGTCTCCTAGAGAAGTAATGGAAGAGATAGTTTCTATGAACCCTAAGTTTTGCGGAAGTTCGCTTAACCAATATTAGAATAACTTATAATCTTATATATGTTGTTTAGGAAGTGTAAGTAGTCGTCCGAGTACTTATCAATCAAAACTTATCAGAGAAACCAATTCTCCCACGTTCAACCATTCAACCCAATATATGCGGGTATACAAGAGGATTTGGTCATGGGTCCGGGTACATAACTTGGCCGACCAAATAATAACATCTCCCACTTGCACGCATATATTATTCTCTATGTCACATTACCAAACTTTCATACTGGATATAGGGTGTGCGACCTCACGAGAATTACACAAATGGTAGGAGCACAATGATTAAGTTTTTATCAAACTAACCAAATTACATCACTTACTAACTTCTCGTTTTCACCTCATATAATTTGACTGCACCCGGTGCAATACTCTTAATCCCTCGAAGAAGCAGTATTGTACCCACACATAAAAATTGTATTCATGATTTTCGACAGATGAAAAACACTGGCCAGCAATGAATCACAATTCATGGTGTATCATCAAATTTTCTTCCAAGAAATCCATATCAATCTAATTAAACTTAATAGCTTTCCTAGACATGTATCATATTACGTAAATATGCATCGTATTAGAAAACATGCTAAAGTACCATCATTAAGTATCCTTTTCATGACATAAAACCAAGTCAAAAGGTAAAAGAATTGGATATTAATCACGTGGCTCACACAACAATGAAGCAGGGAATCATTCACTGCTCCTACATTTGGTCGACTTAGCACATACAATATGTGTATGATATGGTGTTCTCCCACTTAAGTGGGCATGTCTTACGTCAAAAATATACACCATACAGATCTTAGTCTAGTTGCTAAAAAGCGCCTAACCTGAATTTCTAAACCCAGTCTTACACATAAAGACTATTGAGAAAATCACATTTGGCTTTATAACAGGATTCATTAAGTGGTGGTCAAACTTAATGACTGATCTATTTGAGATCTCATCTTAGACATACTAAGGCGACTTATACAGTTTAGAAAAGAATTAAAAGACTGTTACAAAAACAAGTACTTTTTAAAATACAAATTCCCAAAAATTTCTTTTCTCTTGTCTCATCTTGCTCACTATACTAAGCGCTAAGGCGAATCACCTGTGTGAGTAGGCTGATTCTTTCCTGCAGACAACTTCAAATATATGTACACAAGAATAGTATATTTGAATTCTACAAAACACATTTAGTCAAGAAAACAATCAATACTCATTCATTCACTCAAAAATAATAATAATAATGTCATCAAACAATAATCAAATGTTCTACATATCAAATCCTAGTCAATCCCATGTTCTCTACATGAGATTGGAAAACAACTCTCGGCATTGGCTTGGTCAAAGGGTCAGCCAACATCTTGTTCGTGGAGCTATATCTAAGAACAACCTTTATTTGTGCAACTATATTACGTATGAAATGGAATCGCCTACCAATATGTTTGGTTTTTCCATGGTATTTGGGATCCTTAACATATGCAAGAGCTGATGTGCTATCACTATGAAGCACCACCGCATCCTTTGCATTTTCTGAGACACCAAGACTCTTAAGAAATCTCCTTAACCATACAGCTTCTTGGACAGCTGCTGAAAGTGCAACATACTCTGCTTCCATAGTGGAAAGAGAAACAAACTTTTGTTTGTTACTATAACAAGTGATCGCACCACCTCCTAGTTTAAACACATAACCTGAAGTAGACTTGTATTCATCTTTATCGTTGCCCCAATCGGCATCGCTAAATCCCTTAAGTCTAATATCATCACCATGGTAACAAAGGGGAAGATCAGAAGTCCCTTTAAGATAACGGAATATCCTTTTGACTGCTTTCCAGTGATCCGGTCCAGGGTTAGTTTGGTAATGGATTACCATACCCACTGTGAAACTTATGTCAGGTCTAGTACACAGCATATCATACATTAGAATCCCAACTGTAGATGCATAAGGTACTTTGGACATATAATTCTTTTCTTCTTCATTCTTTGGGCATTGATCTCTACTTAGGACCAAAGATTTATCCATAGGAGTGTCAATGGGTTTGCAATCATGCATTCGAAAATGTTCAAGAATCATATTTATGTAAGTCTCTTGTGACAAACTAAGAATCTTTCTTGAGAGATCTCGTGTGATATTAACACCTAATACATAATTAGCTACACCCATGTCTGTCATTTCGAAATTAGAGGACATCCATTTCTTAGTGGCGACAATACCTTCAAGATCATTACCAGCTAATAGAATATCATCGACATACAATGCTAGGATAAGAATACTTTCCTTGGATCTTTTAATGTATACACAATGGTATTCCTCAATCATCTCATAACCAGCAGAGGTGATAGACTGATGGAAACGCATATACCATTGTCTAGACGATTGCTTAAGGCCATAAATAGAACGCTTGAGACGGAAAACTTTACACTCTTGTCCCTTGACCTCAAAACCCTTAGGTTGAGACATGTAAATCTCTTCGTCCAGTTCTCCATTGAGAAATGCAGTTTTAACATCCATTTGATACAATTATAAATCCAAATGTGCGACTATAGCGAGAATGAGACGAATTGAGGCAAACCTTACCACCGGGGAAAAAGTTTCCTCATAGTCAATACCTTCTTGTTGGGTATATCCCTTCACTACTAGGCGAGCCTTGTATTTGTAAATTGAACCATTTTCCTTGCGTTTAATTTGAAAGACCCATTTGTTTCCAATAGTATTTCGCTCAGGCGGAAGGTCAACATAATCCCAAACATCATTGTCGTTCATTGATTTTATTACATTCTGAATGCAAACAATCCATTTTCCGCTAAAAGGTGATGAAACCGCTTCTTTTTGATACTCGCAGCACATATTAATATTCCCCCTTCAATCTCACAACGACGACGAGGTACTTTTTGACGCTTACTTCTTCGTGTCTCAAGGTCTTGGGTCTCTAGCGTGATACTCCCACTAGGATGAAGATCACTCTCACTATCTTCAGCGAGTGTGGGTTTAGAAACTAATTCCCTACCCTCACTTGAACATGGCAAGATATCAACATTCTCTTCTATTTCAAAGAGTTCCAAGTCCTTGTTAATGTCACTGATGCGAGGAAAATCATCTTCAATGAAAACAATATCTCTGGACTATACTTCAGTCATTCCTCCACTTGGATGTTCACCATACATCACATAACCTTTTGAGAAATCAGAATACCTTATAAAGACAAGCTTTCTTGCTCTAGGTCCTAGTTTCCCATACACATGAGAAGTGTTGTGAACAAAACCAGCTGAACCCCATGGGCGCAAATTTCCCAAATTGGTGCCTAAGGAATAGGTTATGCATACCAACCTATCTTTTATTGCTTTGGGGATATGCAATATTACACGCATGTTACTTAATTCATTTTTATAACCCAATATTAGTCAAACTTTTCTGCGTACCAGTTGGTAACTGGATTTAAGCCTGACATTCGTGTTCTTACTCAGTTTTGGTTGCACTATTTATGTGCCATTACAACTCCAAATCGTACTATGATGGGTCTTCAAAACTGTTAAGTAGTTATGTTGGAAACGAGTTTCCAATAATTATCCGCATTTTAAAACTTTTGGCAGGAGATCTCTTACCGCTAGATTTGAGGGTTATCACTTTAATGAGACAGTCTTCCCGTCGTTAGGGGAGATAAGAAAAAGTATTTTCTAATGGAACAACAGGAATTATCGTGGTGTGTTCCCATTGTGTCTCATATTGATTCTTTTACTCCACAAATGTAAATGTGAGTGATAAAGAATATTCGATTTTCAGAATGTACACTAATGTTGCTAAAGTGGTGAGATCACACATACCAGCTGCAAACCTACCTGCAAAGTTGCAAATCCTCAAGTATGTTGAACGTTGAAGACATAAAGATTGCGCTGATATTACTGAAAATATTTGAATCAAAGAAATGAAACGCGATAGTCTGTTAAGCAACATAACTTTCAGAATCAACAACATGGTCTTATAAACGTTCAAGTCACCAGAGTAAAGTGTGATAAACTCCCTTTGACTGCATTAGACTAATGAAAATTGTCTGACATTAGGGGGAGCATCTAATGGTGTGTTGAAATATATATTTCCTTCACCGAAGTTGCTTTTTCCCACGGGGTTTTTTTAATCGGCAAGGTTTTTAATGAGACAACAACAAACACTGGGAAATAATTTCCCAACTAAGGATATTGTCTTTCCCAAGAGGATTTTCGGCCTTAGGAGTTGTGAATAAACTAGTCAACTCCAACGGAGCAAAGTGATCATCTGAAACGGATCACCTTTACTTACATCTATCATGTTGTACTCTTTTCCCCTCGTCAAGGTTCTTTCCCACTGGATTTTCCTTATCAAGGTTTTAATGAGGCAACATATTCGAGTCCATCTATGTTCTAAGTTTACTTAGTACTCTTTTTCTTTAGTTCAGATTTTGTCCGTTTTTCCTGACAAAGTTTTAACGAGGCTTTTAACTTAGACTCATAGGTTTTTCCTTGTCAAAGTTTTAATAAGGCAATTGATTTCGGCACAAGTCATCAATAAGAATACGATATTTGAAGAACTACATTCGAAGCACTAAATGTGTACTACATATAAAGTTCTATTTAGGGCTGGCAATGGATAACCGATATCCGGTATCCATTTCCGATTATTCGAAATCCTATAGGATTTTATCCGTTATATCGGATACCGGATATCCGGATCCGATAACTTATCGGATATTTCCTCTTAACCTATCAGAATCGGATTGGGCTCTATCCGATTGGTTAATATCCGATATCCGATAAGGTAGGGGTTAACGGATAAAAATCCTATAGGATAAGGTCATACATTAACGGTTTACTAGTAGTGACAATTGAAACAATGTTGCAATGGAAGGTTATCGGGCAATAAACAATGTTTAGTCGTCACATTGTCTTTAGCATTAGAGTAGTAGCAAGGTTCAAGTTAAAATGGTGTTACGTTTATGGTCAAAAAACTGAAGAAACGTCCATAATGATAAGGTCATATATTAACGGATATTAACGGATAAAAATCCGATATCCGATAGCTTAACCTTAACCTTATCGGATTGGAATTTTTGGTATCCGCCGGATATTATCGGATACCGGATATCCGATAATCCTTAACCTTAACCTTATCGGATTTGCCAATATCCGCCGGATATCTATCCGTTGCCACCCCTAGTTCTATTGGACCGCACAAAGGGGAGTGTTGTAGGGCCTGCGACCCATAAATGTACATCCCAACTAGATACCTAGGGTTTCACTTTTCATGTATATATATGTTATTGTATCCATGTAACCCTGCTGACGATGAATAAGAAACTCTACCTCTTTCTCTATTGATTTCACCTTTATCACTTCAAAAAACTACTAATTAAATTGTTTATAATAATATTTGCTTTAGTTATTTTATTGACTCGTCTGCAGCTAACTCAATTGAATTGGGTCGGGAGTTTAATATATGTTCCATGCGGAATTAGTGTATAACATCAAAATCATGTTTGTCTACCATTTTAAGAATTTGTTACCTATTTTCGTGACTACTTTACTTTTAAAAAACTGTGTTCATGTACGGCTACATTTTAGTTTTATAAGAGTTAGTGGAAATCCTTTATTTAAGAAATGAGTTCGTTAAATATTATACTATGCAATTAAATGCAAAGAACAAGCAATGGAAAAATATAAAATTTGGAGATTGATTCATGAAACGTCGGAGGAAACTAATGGAAAGATGATTACAATAGTTTGTATGCGACTTCATTAATGCTATGTACTCTTAAAGGTTAAGTGTAGACTTGACATTATTTATAAACAGCTGTCTAATGCTGAGAATCAATTTAGGGTTTACACCTGCATGTTTTATCCATTACGTATAGAAGTTAGATGGAGTAGCGGGAACTGGAAGTGTTTGATTCTGATGCAGTGTAATAGGATCGTAGTAGTATTAATAGAGTCCATTGTTTTCTTGTTAAGATTTATGTATTTTTTAGTAATAAAATCAGCTTGCTCAATTTCTATCTCGTATTTCAATTGATTACCGTTTACCCTTTAGTCCAGTTTTTGATTAAATGCAACTATAAATTAAATACCAAAGCACGAGAGGTTCAGCGACTACACTTAGGTCGTAGCACAAGAAGTGCAGCGATCATATTTTCGTTGATGCATAAGAGGTTGAGCGACTATATTTGGGTCATGGCACAACAGGTTCAGCGGATACATATTTGTTGAAGCATGAGAGATTCAGATACTACACTGAGGTCGTCACACAACTGAAGCATAAAAAATTTAGCGACTACATTTATGTCACAGCACGAGAGAGTTAGCGACTGCATTCTGGCTTAAGCTCAAGAGGTTAAGCAGCCACATTTTAGGATGTTCATATTTAGTTGCAAGAGGCTACAAGATACCGTTCATGCTACTTTTAGGATGTTGTTAAGATTTATGTATCTTTCAAGTAATAAGATCAGCTTGCTGAATTTCTATCTCGTATTTCAATTGATTACCGTTTAGTCCAGTTTTTGATTAAGTGCAACTATGAAACTAAATGCCAAAGAGAGTATACATTTCAATTCATCAGTTCTCATTCAAATTTTCAGTTTTCAACTCTAGGAGGAATTTGATAGCATCTAATGCGTAGTACTGGTCTAAATCATGTAAATGAAAACTAGACTAGGAAAATTTGTTGTCAATCCAACATTTCTGATTTCGAGAATCAAAGTGGCGAACGAAACATCTCAACAATCAAACTATATCTTCCTATTCCCAAATTTTGCCTTAATTGGTGTACATTTTGTTTTATTTTCTTGTTAAAATTGCTTTTTGATTGTTTGGACCTTTTTTTTCGAACGTTTCAAATGATCAACAAAAATTCAAGATTTTACTGTTTGTCTGCCGAATTTTGAAATTCACAATGGGTTCCTCAACTATGTACTCATAACTTTTGGTGAAATCAACCTACAAAACGGACATTAAACAACTTATACAACCATACCTGTGTATTATTAGCATTGGGTTCCTCAACTATGTACTCATCTTCTGGATTTGGCTCCATAAAGGAATCATCTTGAGCTTGAGAAAAAAGTTGAGTTTGGGTAAAATCATTTTCATAATCCAACAAATCAGCCATTTCCGAATCTCCATCGTAGTAGATATGTATTTTCTTAGCTTTACGTGATGAAGATTCACCTTCCTCACTCCAATTTGTATCACACATCTCTTAATAATCACAAAGATCACAAAAAAAAGAAAAAGAATTTTTTTTTTCCTCCTCTCCTTCTTCTTTTTCTAAAATTATTCACTAACAAACCATCTTTAAACATAAAATTATCATCATAAATTAACACTAAACTAATTTTAATCATTAACAATTAGTTAATTTCAATTATTACTAATTAAACACTAATCTAATGAGGGGTATTTTAGCATTTTAGAAAATTTGGTGATACGGACCACCTTGAAATACTATTGCCACCCATGTTTTTGTCCTATATGTATGCCCCAAAATAGGGTTCAAAATTTATCCATGGAAAACAAACATCCCCTAAGGTGTACGTGGGGAGAGTCGGGAGACCAGAATCCACAATGAATCGGACCACTATTTTAGTGGAGAAAGGGAGTGGGAATATGTAAAAGCATTTTCGCTTCATAAATCCCAAAGAGAAAGGAGCCGATTTCCATTTTCAGTCTCCTCATCAAAAAAATTATTCAGAGGCTGCAACTTTCTGATTTCCCAATGGCCGATGCTAACTCCTATGAAGAAGCAAGAAAACAACGTATGGAAGAAAACCTAAGAAAATTTCAGGTCAGTAAAAACCTAAACCCCCATTTTCTAACCTAGTACCGGTATTTTCATTTTCTCGTCTGCAATACTAAAATGGGTTTTTGTAAATGATGTATTTTGATCTCAATTTCTCTATGTTTTGATATGCTTGAAGGATTTGGGTGTTGCCAAGATTTCCAAGATTCTAACTGATCAAGCTACAAAGCCAGTAAGTTTTCTAATAACCCCCTTTTTTTGAGAATAAATTAAAGGCCATAATGTTGTTTGATTGTGTCCTTCCATGTTAATGATACAGAAACCAAAGGCTATAGCTAAACCTAGGACTCCAGTTTCTGTAGACCCTGATTTGGTGAGACGTTCTTCGCGTCCTCATAACACAGTTACTTCCTATGCGGAAGAGGTAAGGAGACTACTACTACATCTATAAGGGTCATTTATGTTCGTAATTGAGTTTGGATTTGACAAATTTATGTGATTTTTATTTCAGTTTATTGAAGACCGTCCTATGCGGAAAAAGCCGAGATCAGGCTTCTCAACAAGGTCAAGTATCTAATTGCTCGTGATTTCTGTTTGATTTGTTGGGGTTTCCGCTCAATCTGTTTACATGCTGATTATACTTTACAAATGGCATTCCTCAGAGTAAAAAAACCGAACGAGAAAGTGGCTACAGAAGCACAACGAGCTAAGGCAATGAAGCGTGCTGAGGATTATCGAGTTCGTCATGTGCCGTCTACTCACCCATCTTATGTGAAGTCGATGCTCCAGTCGCATGTCTACAATGGCTTCTGGCTGGTAATATAAATTTATAGTTCTCTGAGTTTGCAATATATTAACCGTTCTCCTCAAAAAAAAAAATATTGTTTCAATCACCATCAGCAGAAGCGCAAAAGAAAAAGAAAACTGAAATATAATTGCTTCTTTACATGTTTTAGAATGTTCCCCGCGATTTCTGCAAGAAATACTTACCCGGGGAGAAAATGAGAGTTGTGTTAGAGGATGCAAAAGGTGCTGAGTTTGATGTAGTCTACACTGGAGAGAAGGAAAATGCTGGTCTCAGCGGTGGCTGGAAAGCCTTCGCAGAGGCTCACAAACTGGATGATGGTGATGCCCTCATTTTTGAGCTTACTGAGGCAGCAAGATTAAAGGTGGGTTTTTATCCATTGGCATGATCGCCGCAGATATTGTAAGTGGATCTCTTGAATGATAACTATCTATGCAGTTAAAAGCTAATTGTTTAATGCGTATGTACAGGTTCATATATTTAAAGGGATTGGCGCGGGTGAAGAAGGCCTTCTTAAAGGGAAGAAAAAAGCTAAAGGAGGTAAAAGGAAGAAGTCTGATGCAAAGGAGAATATGGTTGAAGAGGTTGCTGCAAAAATTGCCCAACCTAGAGAAAGAAAAACTAGATATTCTAAGAAAGCTGGAGAGTGAATTTTAGGTGGAACCAAACTGATCTCATCTGCCATTAGATTTTGGAGTTGCCATACACCTACTATCCTTAGATGGTTTCGGTTATAAACTTGTTTCAAGTTAGGGTTATTTTTCATGTTACTGTAGAAAGAGTTGACATATTCCTAGTATTTGGTAACTTCTGCATGTTTATAAATACTAGTATAATTAAATTTGTGCGCCATCTACACTCTGCAAGGGATATTTTATAATGAATCTGGCAACGTTTAAGTTGATGATTGGGTTACAAGTTTTCTGCCCAGCTGAATGTGGTGGTGCTATATTCTTTTGTTGGTCCAAACAGGGAAAAAAATTCAGTTCAATTCGCTGAATTCTGAGCGGAATTCTATGACTATCATCAGGTGTACCAAAAATGGCTTTGAAAGCTAATAGCAAATTTAAGCATTGTGATTTGGAATCTGCACTGAAACTCCAAATTTATCAAAAATTAACTAGCCTAACTATTTGATGCATTGTGGTTAGATTTCATTACCCAAAAAAACTTGATTCAAAAACTTAGGCCATTGAAAAGAGATAGGTCTTCTCTATAAAGATTGATCATAATTAAAGCCCACTTTACAAGTTACACCTTGAAGGGATGAGGGTTATAACTCTCTTTTTCAGAATGAAAAAGATGCCGGCTGATTCAAGCTGTTGTAAGAATGAAGATATTTTAGAATGGCTTCAAGCCATGTTTGGATTTCAGGTATATAATTTAGTTTCAGTTGTAAAATCCCTTTCAACTTTTCTAATTTGAAATAAAATGACGAAGAAAAGTATAAAAAGAAACAACAGTGTATTAATTTTGATCCTAATTGGTATGTGGCTGTGTGTGGAATCGGAAAGGCTAACAGGTAACTATAGATTTTCATCTACTACTGTTTGCTGAATTTGGTTCTTAATTATGAATTTATGATAATAATATCGTTTGTCTCAGTATTTCTGCGAACATTAGTTGTACCAGTGGCCAATGGGTTAGCCACTTCACAGGCACGATTCCTGCAAGTACTGGAGACTGTTCCCTTTGAGGCAAGCAAAGATAGCTCATGAACAATCAAACATTCAGAAAATAGGGCTTGACAAGCATTTGAATAATGGGATGACACCAAAGTTCAAATCTGGAAATTTGTTGAATTAGTCCTGCCAAGGTCACCTACAAACTTTCAGCAACAGAATTTCACTACTCTATCATCAGATCAGTATATAGGCTTACAAAGAGTTAATGTCTAAAACTTAAAAGTTGTAAGTTCCTTTCTTAATTCACTGAAAATCATATATATTTGATGTAAATTAGAAGACCAAATGATTAAGCACTGATGGTCGGTTGTATTTTCGTGTCAACTTTTGGTTTTACTAGACATTTTGCTGAACAAATAATGAACTTTTTTAATCATGCCTTATTTTATTTTGGTGTGATACAATGGCCAACACGCATTGTGAGAAAGTACTTCCGCAAGTAGAGTGGGAATAGAATGAAATAGAGCAGTATATCAGTTTTGGTTGTAAGATGTACGATCCATCAACAAGAATATTTTTGGCAGACATTCATATTTTATGATGTATATAGCCACAAACCAGCGTTTCCTAGTCAAGTGCAGACAACTGCAGTCGTCAACATAAGTATAGTCAAGTGCAGTTGAATGAGAAGCCACACGAAAATTCACCAGCTTGGGTCCCTTTAACCCCAGCTCTCTGATAAAAAAAAAAAAAAAAACTTTACCGAAGACTACTTCTCCAACTGACTCAGCTAGACTTGACGAGTTCAATGCAGAGATCAAAGTTGTTACAATATATCCGAGATGTAGCCTTATCGTATCCCTTGTATATATTGACTAATCTTAGGTTACAATTTAATATCTCTATAATTGTAGTGAATGAAAACCTTTGCAGTCTACACAATTGTCAGACTTACTCATATCAATCTTATATCTCCCTTATAAATCTAAGATGGCATCATCTTTTTAGATCCTAGGAACCCATTTAAGTTTTTTTTTTTCTCTCTTCATTTTTAATTTGGTCCAACAAGAAGAGAGCAAGAAAACATCACTGCTAGCCCTGTTAGGAGAGGGCTAGCAGTGATGCTCTGTTGCTCTTCCTCTTGTTGGATCAAATTAAAAATCCGCAAGGCAGTTGGGAATGGCTCCATTAACAAGATCTGGCTCCTAAAATTCGAAAAGCGGTCATGGAGGCTTTGAAGAAATTTTTTCGCACGATCGCGTTCGAGGCGTTCAAGCAAGGATTTTCCAGCTCCGTAGATGCAGGCTTCAGTTGTTGCAACCAGGGAATCATATTGATCCCATAAGGTCTTAATCTTGGTATAGTATAAGGAACTTTTTTTTTTGTTCTTCACAAGGTATTAAAATCTTGCGCTATTTTACCTTGGTGGTGTGATACAATGGCCAACACGCATTGTGAGAGAGTACTTCCGCAAGTAGATTGGCAGTAGAATGAAATTGAGCAGTATCAGTTTTGGTAAGATGTACGAATCCATCAACAAGACTATCTTCCATTTGCTGTAGTCACTAAATGTTGACAGCACAATAAAGATTTTTGTAAATGGGAAATTGATTTTGAATTAGACTTGACTGAAAACTGACTCTCTACTATGGTTAGATGTGCATGACGTGACGCATCACCAACTTATTGTGAACTAAGCCTGATTAGGAAACCTGACAAATGCGTGCATGATAATAATACATTACGGTACATTAGTCCGGGTCAGTATTTGATTTCACTACGCAAAAAAAAAAGTGAACAGACAGAAGGACCATTGTCCATTAATTGAGGTCCCCTCAAGTATTCTTTTACCTGTTCTCCTCGTGTATTAACTTCTTAATGTTTGTGTGAAATCAAATTATGTAATGCAGCATTGGATTTGAAACGATAGCTGAAAAGGTACAGAATGAACTGAGTGCTCTTAATATAAGACTTAATCTTTTCTTTTCTATAAAAACTTCAAGAAATTAAATGTGATAAATCATGACACCATTTCAAAGAATGCTGAGCTTTTTTTATTTCTCTTTATTTCTAGAGAGATATTTTTTAGAGGGGTATGCTAAGCATGTGCTGTTCTGTGCTGCTCTCTATTTTTGTAGAACCCAGAGATATTCACATGGAGAAAGATTTCAGTTCTCAGTCCTTTATAAGGAAATGGCCATTGTCCCTCACGAGCCTTGTTGGGCTGGTCACTCCTTATTTGGGTCCAACAAATTGTGTAGCCCCTTAACCATTTAAGGGAGCTAAGTAACAAGTGACCAAAAGCTATATGTTTTGGAAACAAAACATCCAGGACATAATCTTCTCATTCGTGAAAGTGAGAAAAGAAAAGAGAGGCAGTGAGAGCGAGTGTTGCAGCTCGAAAAAGAAGGAGAAATTCGTGAGATTTGCTTGAGGGAAGAAAAGGGTTTGCTAAGAGAATGTTTGGCAAGATATTGGTGAGCTTAATCCATCAAATTTGTGCTCTTGTTCTTCTATCCAAGCTTGGAGATTTCTAGGGTTTGTTCAAACCCTAATTGTGAGTATTTCTACTCTTGTCCTTAATTGATTGTTGTGAATCTCATCTATTACCATATATTAGGTGAATGAATTGTTGATCCATCCTTAGGGGTGAGTGTAATTAGGCAAATTGGTATCCAAGTGCTATAGGCACCTTGAGGTTGGTGTTATCCCCAAATTTAGGAGAATTGTGTGTAACCCATTATTGTTATAGTGGAAGATTTGCCCGTGGTTTTTTACCCTTCACCTTGGAGGGGTTTTTCCACGTAATTGTCGGTGTTGTGTGATTGTGTCTATATTGCATAGTTTGTGTATTTCCGCATTCGTGTATCATTGCTTGTGTAGGTTTCGTATTGCGCATAGCGGCTCGGATTTCGTAAGCCTCCCCCAACAAGTGGTATCAGAGCTTTTGGGTTGAGCTAATCCTGTGCAATGGCGGAAGCTAGCACTAGTAATAGAATGGTCAATTTGACCTGTGAGAACTTTGTCATATGGAAGGCGAAGATGGAAGACTGGTTATATTCTAAAGATCTCTATGGTCCAATAGAGAGTAAGGGAGTAAGGCCTGAGGCGACAAGTGCAGAAGATTGGAAGGTTACTAATCGAAAAGCAGTTGGTTATAGCATTTTTCATCATGTGGCTAGTGAGACACTAGCATATCCTTTGTGGACCAAGTTAGAGGAGATATATGATCAGCAGTCTCCTTGTGAAAAAGCTCTTCTTTCAAAAAGCTTGGAAAGTCAGTTACAAGGAAGGGAGTTCAATGGCGCAACATTTAAATGAAATGAAGGGGATCATGAATCAGCTTACATCTATGGACCTCAAAATTCCTGAAGAGGTTCAAGCTTATTTGTTGCTAAATACTTTACCAGACAGTTGGGAGCCATTGAGGAATTGTCTCGGTTATTCTCGCTCCAGACAAGAAGTTGAACATGATCAAGGCAACTAGCACTTTGTTGAGTGAAGAAGTTAGAAGAAGGTCACTAGACTCATCTCATTCGAAGCTCTTGTGACAGAGAAAATCGGGGTAGAAGAAAAGACAGAAGACAAGTTGGCCGTAGCAAGTCAAGGGGTAAATCAAAGTCCAGAAAGGAAGTTGAATGTTGGAACTGTCATACGAGAGGTCATTATTCAAATGAATGTAGGAAGCCGAAGCAAGAACACAAGAAGGGGAAAGGAAATGATAACCAAGACAATGGTGTTGCAGCTACTGTGACAAATGATGATATCATTGTATTCTCAGATTGTAATGATGTTTGTGTTAGTTTTGCAGGTTCTGATTCAGAATGGATAGTTGATTCAGGTGCATCTTATCATGCTACTCCTCATGAAGATGTATTTACCTCCTACAAGGCTGGTGACTTTGGGTCATCGGAAATGGGAAACAGTGGTGTTTCGAAGATTGTAGGAATGGGTGATGTGAAGGTTGAGACCAGTGTTGGTTGTACGTTGGTTCTCAGAAATGTGCGACATGTACCAGATCTTCGTTTGAATCTAATGTCACCAGGAGTGTTATATGATCAAGGGTACAACAATCACTTGGGTGATGGAAAATGGAAGCTAAGCAAGGGCTCCATGGTTATTGCAAGAGGCAAGAAGTGTGGCACATTGTACAAGACACAATTGAAGGTGTTGAAAGGTGAGTTGAATGTTGTTGACAAAGATTCAATCTCCGAGCTGTGGCATAGAAGACTTGGTCATCTTAGTGAGAAGGGAATTCAAATCCTCACCAAACGACAAGTTTTGCCAAATGCCAAAGGTATGCAATTGGGTAAGTGCACTCATTGTTTAGTTGGTAAACAAACTAGAGTTTCTTTTCATAAAGCTTTACCCAAGCGCACTGGTATTATTGATCTTGTTCATTCGATGTATGTGGACCTTTAAGGGTCAAAACACTTGGTGGTGCTTTTTATTTTGTTACTTTCATAGATGATGCTTCAAGGAAGGTTTGGTCATATGAAATCAAGACCAAAGATGATGTTGTTCTTGTGTTCAAGATGTTTCACAACATGGTGGAAAGAGAAATAGGTAGAACCTTGAAGTGCCTTCGTTCTGACAACGGGGGAGAGTACATTGGGCCACTTGAAGTGTATTGCAAGAGCATGGGTATACGTCATGAACAATCAAGATCAAGACTCCACAACATAATGGTGTTGCAGAGAGGATGAACCGAACTATTCTTGAGAGAATAAGGTGCATGTTATCTCATTCCAAGTTGCATAAGCATTTTTGGGGTGAAGCAATGAATACTGCTGTGTATTTGATCAATCGATCTCCTTCAAGACCGCTAGATGGAGAAGTAGCGAGAAAAGGTATGGAGAGACAAAGAGCCTACTTATGATCACTTGAAAGTGTTTGGTTGCAGGTCATTTGTTCATATCCCAAAAGATCGATATCAAAGCTTGACGACAAAGCAAAAGCGTTGTGTGTTCCTAGGCTATAGAACAGAGAAGTTTGGTTACAGATTTTGGGATCCAGTTGAGAAGAAGGTTATCATAAGTAGGGATGCAGTATTCCTTGAAGACCAGACAATTGAAGACTTTGAGAAGATTGAGATGCCAAAGCTTCAAGACGACATGACCTTGGATCCAAATCCAGTTGTTCTACTCTTGAACAACATGATGATGATGTTGATGGTAATGGAAATGAAGATGAAGCTCATGAAGATGTTCCAAAGGTGATGTTGAGAAAGAAGTGAAGCAACAACAACAACTTAAGCTGAGTTGAGAAGATCCATCGGGACCAGATTACCTTCAACAAAGTATACACCACATGAGTATGTGATGCTCACGGATGCGGTGAACCAGAGTCTTATGAAGAAGCTCTTAGTGTTCTGAAAGTCGAAGTGGTTGAAATCCATGAAAGAAGAGGTTGGCTCTTTAGATGAGAATGACACTTTTGATTTGGTTGACAAGCCCGAGAACCGAAAAGTTCAAGAACAAGTGGGTGTATAGAATCAAGAATGAAGATGGTAACTCACAACCAAGGTACAAAGCACGCTTAGTTGTGAAGGGTTATGAGCAGAGAAAGGGTGTTGACTTTGACGAGATTTTCTCACCGGTGGTGAGATTTTCTTCTATTCGGGTTGTCTTGGCAATAGCAGCTAGTTTGGATCTTGAGATAGAAAAAATAGATGTCAAGACAACATTTCTTCACGGTGAGTTGGAGGAAGATGTGTATATGGCACAACCCGAGGGTTTTGAAGTCAAAGGCAAAGAGCACATGGTGTGCAAGCTGAAGAAGAGTCTATATGGTTTGAAGCAAGCTCCAAGAAGATGGTACAAGAAGTTTTAATCTTTCATGAAGGAACATGGGTACAAGAGGACAGCTTCAAATCATTGTGTATTCATTCAAAAATTTGTTGATGGTGATTTTCTTACTCTTTTGCTATATGTTGATGACATGCTTATTGTTGGCAAAGATAAGAAAAAGATTGACAAAGTTGAAGTCAGATCTGAGAAAGTCTTTTGCTATGAAAGACTTGGGTGCAGCAAAGCGTATTCTTGGCATGGAGATCACTCGTGATAGGAAATCAAGGAAGCTATGGTTATCACAAGAAAGCTACATTGAGAAGGTGTTGCAAAGATTCAACATGGACAAGGCTGAGCTGGTAAGTTGTCCACTTGCAAACCATTTTAAGTTAACTCGTGATCAATGTCCTGTGAATGATGTTGAGAAACGGAAGATGGAGAAAATTCCTTATGCGTCCGCAGTTGGTAGTTTGATGTATGCAATGGTGTGTACAAGGCCGGATATAGCTCATGCGGTTGGAGTGGTAAGCGATTTCTATCAAATCTGCTATGGAGCATTGGGAAGCGAAAAAAATGGATACTACGGTATTTAAGGGGTACTTCTAATATGTGTTTGTTCTATGGAGGTGACAAGCCGAGTTAGTTGGTTACACAGATTCAGATTTGGCAGGTGCTCAAGACAATCTCAAGTCTACATCGGGTACTTATTTACCTATGCAGGGGGAGCTGTGTCTTGGCAATCCAAGTTACAAAAATGTGTGGCATTTTCTACTACATAGGCAGAGTACATTGCAGCTACAGAGAGTTTCAAGGAGATGATATGGATGAAGAGGTTTGTTAGAGAACTCGGTGTGAAGCAACATAGGTTCATCGTTTACTGTGACATCCAGAGTGCCATCCATCTCAGCAAGAACTCGAGTTTTTACTCGAGGTCCAAGCACATCAATATTAGGTATCAGTGGATACAAGAAGTTCTCGAGGAGAAGGTCTTGTATATTGAGAAGATCCATACAGATGACAACGGTTCTGATATGATGACAAAGTCGCTACCAAAATACAAGCATGTGTATTTCTCACAGCGGGCAGGTTTGGTGGTGACGGGTACCTTGCCATAAGTCGTGAGGGGGAGATTGTTGGGCTGGTCACTCCTTATTTGGGTCCAACAAATTGTGTAGCCCCTTAACCATTTAAGGGAGCTAAGTAACAAGTGACCAAAAGCTATATGTTTTGGAAACAAAACATCCAGGAGATAATCTTCTCATTCGTGAAAGTGAGAAAAGAAAAGAGAGGCAGTGAGAGCGAGTGTTGCAGCTCGAAAAAAAAGGAGAAATTCGTGAGATTTGCTTGAGGGAAGAAAAGGGTTTGCTAAGAGAGTGTTTGGAAAGATATTGGTGAGCTTAATCCATCAAATTTGTGTTCTTGTTCTTCTATCCAAGCTTGGAGATTTCTAGGGTTTGTTCAAACCCTAATTGTGAGTATTTCTACTCTTGTCCTTAATTGATTGTTATGAATCTCATCTATTACCATATATTAGGTGAATGAATTGTTGATCCATCCTTAGGGGTGAGTGTAATTAGGAAAATTGGTATCCAAGTGCTATAGGCACCTTGAGGTTGGTGTTATCCCCAAATTTGGGAGAATTGTGTGTAACCCATTATTGTTATAGTGGAAGATTTGCTCGTGGTTTTTTACCCTTCACCTTGGAGGGGTTTTTCCACGTAATTGTCGGTGTTGTGTGATTGTGTCTATATTGCATAGTTTGTGTATTTCCGCATTCGTGTATCATTTCTTGTGTATGTTTCGTATTGCGCATAGCGGCTCGGATTTCGTAAGCCTCCCCCAACAAGCCTCACCACTACAACTTCCAAGAAGAAAGAAAAAAAAAAATTTCAGTGGGGTGGAAAATTGACGAAGTTTATTGCATCATGGCAGGTGGAAGTATTAATGAAGGTAGTAGTTGATGTAAGAAGAATTGCAGCATCAAAGACATGGACCGGATTTGAAATCGATAATATATGGAATAGTTTGTATATAAAGAAGCTTTAAAATCCGTAGTAAACTGGTGGGTCTTCTTTTCTCTTGATATTGGCGTTTAGATTCCTCTTACATTCATTCTCGTCTTCACTCATACTGTAATTTTAAGATTCTCCAGTTTCTTCTTTCATTACAGAGAAGAAGAAGTTCTTCTACATGTACAGAGATTTCTTCAGATACTAATTATCAAGACCCAATTTCATAAAAACGGCCCATATCTAAATTCTTAAATTATCACTTCTGCTTCATCATCAAAGTTTCTCCAAGAAAACAGCCACAATTGTAGTATCCTTGCTGGTGACTAATACAAAATGATGAGGGAAAAGAAAAGGAAGAAGAAGAAACAAAATGGTAGTTTGGTAGGAGCGGACTCGGAAACACTAACAGGTATATGAATTATGGAATATTATTTCTTATTGCCTGATGAATTGTTTATTTTTTTCCTGATTAGAGAACTTGCTTGACTTTGAATCTGTTAATACCCATGACCAATAAAAATTATTTTCTTCTAGTTTTATATGTTCCAGTTCCAGGAGTACAGCTAATCCAGATTTATCAGCTCGTGTACAACCGGGGAGGTGACTATACTCTTTCCTGTTTTTTTCCTTCCCTATTCTCTTCTCTGTATGTGATTTGATGTATAACCTAAACATTCCTTCCTTCTCACTCAGCCTACACGGAAAAATATGGATACAATTTCAAAGAAATACCAAGCAACTTGAAGAGGGAGCAGTAAATCCTCGAAATTGCATATCAGCTACAAATTCAGCAGAATCTCCGGTTTGCAGCACAAGCTGCTCCAAACATTGAGGAGTGGTCTTATGTCGAAGGTAGTGGCCAATGCAGAAATCACTATCTGTTTGTGAATCACTACTACTACAAGTAAGAGCTGGAATTAATATCTGTAATTTTGTGAATTCTGTGGCAGCAAATTATCCCCTGTGTGCAAACGAGCTTAGGTTACTGATTGCAACTGGTACGCGATTTTGTTTTTGTTGGAGTTGTGTGGCTCAAATACACACATGTGAGTCACACATGGGGTTGCTAAAGATAGTCCCACATGGAGGAGAACAAGTTCCATATGGTGATATATAAGCTAGACATTCTTCCTACATAGTACCGAGGCCTTTTGGATAAAACCTCACACCCAACCTCAAGGTGGTCAAATGGGGACAGTATCGGTGCTATGTGGCCGTGCCCGGAGAGGGTGCGGCGGTCCGTGGAGGTCCTACAGTTTTTCACAGATGATGTTTTGTAATCATTATATGCAGTACATTTAAGTGAGAGTCAGAGACCAAAACCAAACCAATAAGAAAATGGAATAGACTTAACCAATGAAGATAATTAAATTTTCAACTTGTACAGTGTTCTTCAACTTTCTTGATATTCTATTTTTTTGTAAACCAATACTATTTTTTTTTTTGAAATCAACAAGGCAAGTCTGTAAAGAATGTGTTTTTCTTGTATATCAATAATGCAGTTCGTAGTCATTTAGCAAGGAAGAGTGTGTATGTATTTTTGATACATGTTTGTTTTGTTTTGTTCCATAATGTTAATTTTATATCATGCCAAATTTCGGGTTACTTTGCTTTTAGATTGCAGATATTAACTCATGAGATGGGTTTCTGACTATTAGGTAATGAGGAAGCATACATTGGCATGGTTATTCACTTACACTTACACTATCTTCCAATTTCAACACTAATTTTATTTGAAATAAAACTTCAAAGGATAATGGATTTTTTTGCCTTCCTTGCTTAGTTCTTGCGTAAACATTGAGTCACATAGCAAAAGTTTATGTGACTGCGATTTTTGAATCATGGGATGGACCATCATATCTTTTGCCACTACCTGATTGTATGAGTTGATGCCAGTGTGCAATACTGAAAAGATGGGTCAAGAATCTCAAGATATGATGATGTTGACCAAAAAGAAAAATATCAAAATCAAAGCAAAGAATATGTAAATGCCCCCTCCTCCCAAGTACATAAAATGGTTTCTCAAGTAAGGAGATTAGATTAGACTAGAAAAACAGCAAGTGATGATAAGGTTATGCATTGTTCTTAGATAAATTGCAGTTCTTGCAATTACTCGAGTATTTTTTGTCATTCATCCCTAACGAGTTCGCTACTGCGATTCTACCAGTACATGAAATCATTAAAATTAATGTAATCCATGAAACAAGTACCAAACCCATAGAATATCATTGGAGTAATAATCTGTTAAACTTAAGGTTCAACTCAAACTTAATTGTTGTATATTCATCTCCAAAACTAGGAGGTATTTATAGCAAATCAAAGTAAAGTAATTACAAATAAATTACAAAATAATTGGGTGATTGATGGAGTAATTGGTAATTGGTGGAGTGATTGGAGGTGATTGGTGGTGATAATTGAGTCAGGATTCAACTTAATCTTCATCATATGTGTAATTGGTGGAGTGATTGGTGGTGTAATTGGAGGTGTAATTGGAGGAGTGATTGGTGGAATTGGTGAAGAATGGTTGAGTCAACAATTGGAGATTCAACTTAATCTTCATCATATGTGCCTTTCCTGCTTTGATTCTTTGAAGTGTAAAATGCTCCTCCTCTTTCATACTGCTGTGACTCTGACAGATTTTTCGAAATGGAAAAACGAAGCCATCCAGTTCCATAATAATAATAAGTACGCCTCTTCCACCCGCGTGGCTTAGAATGATGTGAATGATTTTTCTTCCTAGTACTAGTACTGGCTGAATGATTAGATGATGTTCTTCTTGTTCTTCCGTAATCATACTCACGCCGTGAGTCTGAATCCAATAACGTATCACAAGCATTCTGGTTTTCGTGGGCTTGTTCCTAATACAGTACATAATGAACTTCACCATAGTAGGTTTAAGGATCGTCGCAGAGAGATCTATTGAGAATAATATACTACGAATGCAGAAAAATATTCTAGAGGAATTGTTTCCAAATTATAAATCAAATTTCTCTGCCATTTCTTTTTTTTCTTGAGAAGGTATTAAATCTTGTTTTATTTTATTCTGGTGGTATGATACTATGGCCAACACGAATTGTGAGAGAGCACCTCCGCACGTAGAGTGGCAATAACATGGAATATAGCAGTATCAGTTCTGGTTGTAAGATGTACGTACAATCCATCAACAAGAATATCTTCCACTTGCTGAACTGAAGTCACTAAATGTTGACACAGCACACTATAATTTCTTGTAAATAGGAAAATTATTGTGAGTTAGACTTGATTGAAAACTTGGTAACTGGGCCATTTTTATCTTGTTTAGATTTTTGAAATTAGACTAGAACAGTATTTATCCGTGATCACCAATGCTAATTACCTAGTTAAGCATGTAATTGATGACTCTATCTCTTCACATATGCTCGCATGTGCTCATAATATGCATGACTTGACGCATCACTAACTGATTGTGATCTTATTTCTGAAAAATGACAAAATGCATGCATCATTATAAGATCATTACGCGGCATTGGTTGGTCCCTTTCAGAGTTGGTATTTCACTATGCAAAATGTTGATAGAGAGATCGATGGACCAACCCCATTAATTGAGGTCCTCTCAACTACTTTTTACCTGCTTTCCTCGTGTATTTACTTCTTAATGTTACTTCGAAATCAAATTATACAATGCAGCGTTTGATTTGAAATGATAGCTGAAAGGTTACAGAGTGAATTGCATGCTTTGAGTAAACTCTTTGCAGAAATGTTCTCTTGATCTTTATCCATTCCTTTTTTAGGAAAATGGTAAAACAACCAAGGAGGGGGCCATTGCCTCCCACCCCACCCACCACCACTACTCCAACTTCCAAGAAGATGAAAAATTAATTTTAGTGGAGGAGAAAATTGACTGCATCATGGTAGGTGGAACGTTAATGAATGTAGTAGTTAATATCAGTACTGCACCATCAAAGAGGTGGACCGGATTTGAAAACCGATATATGGAGTAGTTTGTATAACGAATCTTTGAAATCCGTAGTGAACTGGTAGGTCTTCCTCTTATCTCTTTATATATTGGTGTTTAGTTTCTTCTTACTTGCATTCTCATCATCCAACTCTTGTTTATTCTTCTTTTACAGAGAAGAAGTTATACTTCTACATTATTACCCTTTCTCTCTCTATAGATTTGAGCTACTAATCAAGATCCGATTTCATAAACCTGCCCATATCTCGATTTTTTATAAGTAACTTTTTCCATCATCAAAATTTCTCTGAGAAAACAGCCACAATTGCTACATCTTAGCTAGTGATTAGTCCAAAATGACAAAACAAAAAGGAGAGGAAGAAGAAGAAGAAACAAATTGTGGTAGTTGATTATTTATTTGGTAGGAGCGGACTCGGAAATACTAACAGGTAATTTGAATTTTCATTTCTTATTGTTTAAATAGTTTTAATGATAAAAAAAATTTAAAATCTTGTTCCTTCTCAAATTCTTTTCTTCTAGTTTTCTAATTTTCCTGCTGTGTCCAGATTTATCTGGTCAAATGGAGCTTTTGAAAAGTAAGCTTCATCTGTAATCTGTTGGAAAAGGGATCGACGTTTAAGGCTAAATAGGTTTTGAAAGGTTTGGAAAATTGGCTCATAGACACTCAAAAGAAGTTTTAAAGGAAACAAATTTTATTACACTCAGAATACTATAACTTACTTAACTCAATCAAACAAATTGGTTTTGATAAGTCACAGACCGGAGGGGAAATTATCCTATCAACAGTGTAACTTCAATTTCAGGTCCAGCTAGTTATCATCACTTAAATTCAGAGCACATGGCAAACTTTGGGTTACCTTTGCTTTAGATTGCAAATCTTAAATCATGAGATAGATCTCTGGCTGTTATGTAAAGAGGAAGCATATATTGACATGGTTATTCACTTAATTATTCTTGCATTATCTTCCAATTTCGATACTAATTTTATTTTTCTATAAGAATAATGATTTTTTGCATTCCCTTGCTTAGTTCTTGGGTAAGTAAATATTGAGTCACAAAGCCGAGTTTATGGTATTGCACAAATTCTTAATCATCTGATAGAGCATGGGTCAGCAAGTCTTTTGCCACTACCTGATTGTGTGAATTGAATTGATGCCAACGTTGAATACTGAAAAGGTGGGTCAAGATATGATGATTTTGACCAAAAAGAAAATTCTGACAATCATAGCAAAGAATATATAGATGCCCACTGCTCCCAAATACATAAAATGGTTTCCCAAGTAAGGAGATTAGATTAGATTAGACTAGACTAGAAAAGAAGAAAGTGAAGATGAGGTTATGCATTGTTGATAGATGAATTGCAGTTCTTGGAACTTCGCAAATTAAGGAGTTTACTAGCATATACGCAAATCTACCAATAGATGAAATCAATGTAATCCATGAAACAAGTAACAAACCCATAGAATGGTCTCACTGGAGTAATAATCTTCATCATATGTGTCTTTCCTGCTTTGGTTCGTTGAAATGGAAAATGTTCCTTCTCTTCCGTAGTTTGACTGAAAAAAAAAATCGAAATGGAAAAAACTAAGCCGTCCAGTTCCATAATGAAAATAAGTACGTCTCCTACGCGCCGATATGACTTAGAATGACTAGATGTCGTGCTTCTTCATAATCAAACTCACACCAGGAGTCTGAATCCAGTAACGTATCACACGCATTTTTAATCCTTCTGAATTTCTCTTGGGCATTATAGACTTGAAATATTCTGTTGACTTGGTTCAAAAGCTATATATAAGATTCCATTTTGCCTTCTGCAAAATAATAGTTGAGGTCAACTTATTCCATGTAAATTGTCACTAGTTGTATTGGATGATGAGACATATTTTGTGGAAGATGATGACATATTTGAAACTTGCGCAAGTATAGAGTGGCAATACAACGGAATAGACCTCCGGTGCCAGTTTGGTTGTCAGATGTACAAGAAAATTGTCCATTTGCTGAATTCCCAAAATGTTGACATCACAATAAAAATTCTTGTAAAAAAATAAAATTACTCTGAATTAGACTTGATTGAAAACTTGATCATCCAAATGCCAATGCGTGATGGGCGACAACCTTATCTGGTGCATAGTAGCTACTGGTGCGACCGTGCTGGAAGCATCTCACATATGTCCATTTTATTGGTTCAAGTATCGAAGTCCAAAACTTCATTTCACCATCTCACAAATTGCTATCAAGAAAATAAAAATAAAAAATCGAGAGTACTTGTCCCTGACTCATGACATGAGTAGACAGTAGTACTCTATGTTACACGACGCATCACCAACTTATTGTGAACCGATCATAATTAGGAAAAATGACAAATGCATGTATGATTACGATACATTGGTCCCGGCCAGAGTTGGTAGTTCACTATGCAAAAGTTTAATAGAGAGATGGAGTAACCACACGGTCCATTAATTGAGATCCTCTCAACTATCTTTTTACCTGCTCTGCTCGTGTATTTACTTCTTAGTGTTATTGTGAAATCAAATTATATAATGCAACATTTGATTTGAATTTTGAAATGATAGTTGAAAGTGTACAGGATGAATTGAATGCCTTTAATTGAAAACTTCTACACAAAGGCAATTCTTGCTGAGCAGATGTAACAAGATCTGTACTTTAGCTGATGCTATAGGTGAGGCACATGATTAAGAAAGGATTTAATGAATGTACTAGAAGTATTAATTAATGTAGTTGAAGTATTGAATATGGGAAGGCACATAAGTTTGGTTGAAGAATTCGTCAGCTACTAATTATCAAGATCAAGACCCAATTTCATAAAACAAGCCCATATCTCAATTTTTTTATTATAACTTCTAATTCACCATCATCTGGTTCTGTGAGAAAACAGCCACAATTGTTGTATCCTACTAGCTAGTCATTAATCCAAAATGACGAAGCGAAAGAAACAAAATGGTAGTTGAACCTTGATTTGGTATGAGCGGAATCGGAAATACTACCAGGTAATATGGATTTTCATTTCTTGTCGCCTGAAACTCTTTCTCTTCCTGTTTAGAAAACTTGTTTCACCAATAAAATTCTTTTGGTCCAGTTTTGTAATTTCATGTTGTTTACAGCTAATCCAGATTTATCAACAGCTCAAAGGAGCAGTTGAAAAACAACCTCCTTCTCACTCAGCCTACCAGGAAAGCTGTACCAGATTTCAATCAGATCCGACCAACTCTTGTAAATAGATACCAGCAATCAGGACGCTGATCAGTTACAAATCCTTCAAGCTGGTGCTGGTGGTAAAGATCAGAAGCTACTTGAAAATCAAGCTGGTGCTGGTGATCAGCGGAGACTACAAATTGCTGAAGAAGCTGCTCCAAACAATGAGGATTAGTCTTATGTAGAAGGTAGTGACCAATGCAGAAATTACTATCAGTGATTTTGTGAATCACTACTACTACTAGCTGACTAGTCGGAATCAGTATCTGTAATTTTGTGACAGTAATTGATCCCATGTGTGCAACCTAGCTTAGATCAGTGATTGCAACTTGTTCGGATTTAGTTTTCCACAGATGATCAGAGGCAGATGGATTAGACTTATGGAGGTAAAATAATAATGTTTTTCTTTTCGTATTACACAGAAATCAACAAGGGAAGTTTTTAACTAATGTGTTCTTCTTGTATAACATTGCAGTTCATAGTCTTTTAGGAAGTCACCAATAAAGAGTGTGTATGGGAAATTTGTAAACTCAGTTCAATATATTTCGAATTGTGGTGCTAATTTCAGGTACCACGAATTTTCCAGGGACAAACTCTTTGTAATGATACAGGTTTAGATCACATGGCAAACGTTGGGTTACTTTGCTTTAGATTGCAGATCTCATACATTAACATGGTTATTCACCACTCTTGCATTATCTTCCAATTTCGACAATAATTTTATTTCTTATAAAACTCAAGGATAATGACTTTTTGCCATTCTACATGGGCAGATATCGAGTCACAAAGCAAAGTTTATGTGACTGCAAAAATTTTGAATCATGGTATGGAGTAGGGGTCAGCAAGTCTTTTGGCACTACCTGATTGTATGAGTTGATGCCAATGTGGAATACTGAAAAGATATAATGATTTTGACCAAAAAGAAAAATCTCACAATCAGAGACTCAGAGTAAAGAATATATAGATGCCCACTGCTCCCCAAGTAAATAAAATGGTTTTTTAGAGCGTCTGCAGCGATGCGACCAAAACTAAAGAGTAAAGAGTAAAAAAAAAGATTAAATTTGGGTTTAGTCCGTTGAGTGACGCAGTGGGAGGAAGACTAAATTTTGGTGGAGCGTAAACTTTACCAACGCCTGGTGTGGGGCGTGAAGTATATCAACGCCTGGTGTGGGGCGGAGGATATACGTTCGCCTGGTGCCGAAAAGTTAAAAAAAAAAAAAAAAACCAAAACAGTGGGGCGTTGGTATAATCCACGCCCCAAAATATGTATTCAAATTTTGAAGTGGGCGGAGCTATAAACCACGCCCCACAATAAAAAAAAACAAAAATTTTAAAAAAAAAATGAGGCGGGGTATAAACCACGCCCGCTGTGGGGCGAAAACTTTAGGAACGCCTGTGGTGGGGCGTAAACTATATCAACGCCCGACTATATTTGGGTTTACTCTTGGTCGCGGACCAAATATAGTATGGGATTTAGTCGATGGTCTTCGTTTAGTCGATAGTACGTCCCATTACGACTCGTTTGCGGACCAAATTTTTAGTCTTAGTCGCCCGCTGCAGACGCTCTTAAGGAAGGAGATTAAATTAGACTAGAAAAGCAGCAAGCAATGATGATAATAAGGTTATGCATTTCTATCTACCAGCTTCATACATTGTTCTTAGTTGAATTGCAGTTGGTGAAATTGTCGAGTATTTTTAGTAATTCTGCCCTAACGAGTTCGCTATACCATTATTACGCGACTCTATCGATACATGAAATCAATGTAATGAATGTAATCCATGAAACAAGTAACATACCCATAGAATTGTCTCATTGGAGTAATAGTAATTTTCATCATATGTGCCTTTCCTGCTTTGGTGCTTTGAAGGGGATGATGTTCCTCTTCTTCCATTAGTCCAAGACTCTGACAGATTTTTCGAAATGGTAAAACAAACCCTCCAGTTCCATAATAATAATAATAATAATAAGTACGCCTCCTCCGCCCCGGTGACTTTGAATGATTTTTCTTCCTACAACTGGCCGAAGAACTATTTGAATGATTTTTCTTCTTTGTACTGGACGAATGACTAGATGTTGTTCTTCTTCTTCCGTAATCATACTCACGCCGTGAGTCTGAATCCAGCAACGTATCACACGCATTTTTTATCCTTATGAATTTCTCTTGGGCATTTGCCTGAGCACATATCAGACAACACTTAAATGTAATGGGCACACAAAACCAATTCACTTAAAGAAATGCACAAAAAAATTGTACCTGTTTGCTAACATCAGGATGGTATTTGAGTGCAAGTTTTCTATAAGAACTCTTGATTTCGTCAGAAGTTGCAGAAGGTGAAACACCTAAAACATCATACAGAGATCCACCACCACCAGTAGTAGTAGCCCTTGCAAGAACCCCACTACTAGTAGTTTTAGCAGTAAGAGTTGCAAAACATGAATGGGAAGCAGAGATGGAAGGAAACTCTAGTTGATCATTTCCGTGGCCAAAACAAGCAGAGAGGGAAGGGAACTCAACCGGATCATTCCCATGACCAAACTTGTTAATGGGTATAAATGAATTTGATTGGCCACCAAACCGAGGAAAGAATGATGGTGGTGGGAGAGGATTGGGAAGCAGAGATTCCATGCATAATTCTAGGGTGACTTCCTTCTCATCATGTTTAGGTTTTGGCGTTTATCAGTTTAGGGTTCACAAAGAGTAAATGATGAATATAACCAACTAGGGGCATCGGCATTGCCGTACTGGAGGACACTAGTTCTATTCCCGGCAGACCATTTCTCAAAAAAATAAAATAATAATAATAATGACGTAAGAGCAAGCAGCTGACCCGACGAACCCTATCCTTTGTGCTTAGTACCACCATGGATAACATTTGTCTCAATCAATCATCCCCAAAGTTATAAAGGGAGGAGATACTCTTGCACTAAAGAAGTTTGCAAGTGGGAGATCTTCTAAAGCAAATTCTCTCAAGTACTTCAAGCTTAAGCTTGTCGACACCTGAAAAAAAGTATGCCACTAAAATAATAATACATGTTTGGGATTGGGAATAAACTGATGTAATTTGTACTATTTTGGAACACTGACCTTAATCTAATGAAAAGACAAATTTGAGATATGATTCATATGAAGATTTTGACCAAAAGAGAAAACTTAGAATCAAAGCAAAGAATATATGCACATAAAATGGTTTCTTTAGTAAGTAAGAGTAGAGTAAGACTAGAAAAGCAGTAAATAATATTAAGGTTATGCGCTTTGTCTGATTTTCTTTAACCTCCATACATTCTTCTTAGTTGAATTGTTGTTTGCTTAAATTCTCGTCTACTAGCTTCAGAATAGTCCAGATCCAGATGAAGATTAAAATTTCCTTATGGTTGTTCTTTTTTTGCTTTTGGCTTTGTGCAGATGGGACTCAGTTAATACTAGTGAACAATTGCAGAGAGAGCATATGGCCTGGTATTCTTGGTAGTTCAGGTCATTCATCTGTGGGTGGTGGTGGTTTCCATCTTAACTTTGGTGAGGAAGTGGTTCTCAACGTACCGGAGAGGTGGTCAGGTAGGATATGGGGAAGGCAAGGTTGCTCTTTCAATAGAATTGGCGAGGGTACCTGCAATACAGGCGACTGTGCAGGCTTATTACAGTGCAAGGGTGCAGCAGGGATGCCACCAGCTACTGTGGTAGAAATGACACTTGGAACATCCAACTCTCCTTTACATTACTATGATGTGAGCTTAGTTGACGGCTTCAATCTTCCGGTATCAATGGTGCCTGTGGGAGGCGGAGCTGGGTGTGGAGTTGCAGGATGCGAGTTGGACTTGAACCTGTGTTGCCCATCTGCATTAGAGGTGAAACGAGGAGGCAAGGTGGTTGGATGTAAGAGTGCTTGCTTAGCCATGAAATCAGCCAAGTATTGCTGTACAGGAGATTATGCCAATCCTAAAGCTTGCAAACCAACACTCTTTGCCCACCTCTTCAAGGCCATCTGCCCAAGAGCATACAGCTTTGCCTATGATGACTCTTCCAGTCTTCACAAATGTAGGGCGCCTAGGTATGTCATCACCTTCTGCCCTCCCTCATGAAGAAGCATTAGATCATCAAAGATTAGCCACTTTGGGGTTCTTGTGGTTCTGAAACAAATGAAATTTAAAATTTTGAATGTGTCAGTTGCTTCTGTCAGTCATTTCTATTTGGTTTCTTCTCCCAATTAAACATGTCAGTCTTGTCCTTGTAAATATTTACTGGCTGTTCTGGATGTAGCTTGTGTTGCACCAAGTTTTGCAGTCTGTTCGGTCATATATCAAACTCCTAGATTATCTTTTTCATTCTTGATGTATCTGCACAGAATATATTATACTAGCTAGAACAAAATGAAAACTGGAACAGTTGCAGAAAACAAAGAATGTTGATTCCCAGAATCCATCCGTAATTTTCCAATGTACCGTAAGATTAAATACCAGAGGATCCAAACTACAGCCATGGGAGGTCTCCTCTCTGTACCAGTTACATACATATACATGATGCTTGCACACATACATCTAAGGTGTTCACAATTCGCTACATATTACAACTTTATTTCACCTAAAATATCCTTCAAGCTTTTATCTGGAAGCAACTTCTTAGTCCAGCTACTCTGCTGCTTCTTTCCATTGTTGATGACAAAGCTATCGCCAACAGTTCCTGTGTTTGAGATGACAAACTGAAAGAAACAGATAAATGAACAAACATGTAAAAAATTTGATAGATATATCAGAATTCACCTTTAGATATGATCATATATGTGCATTAACCTCTATTTTTAACTCTTCCTTTGTAGCATGCCCTCTAATATATCCAAATTCCGTATGCCTTGATAAACTCCAACCATCGTAAATCTGCCAACAGTAACACACAATCAGAAGTTTGGAGATTTTCTCATATCCTGAATGCCTAACGCAAACTACAATCCCCTCGAAATTGTGGCATTTTTCACATATGTCATAGTTGCACTTACTTGGTTCTCAGAAAACTTGTCCAATTTGAAGCCTGCCGTACCAATAACTACATGGACTGGAGCAGTATAATTGGTATTATCGTACGTGTCAATCCCATTATCACCTTTTGAAGGCATGGCTTTACATTCTTTTTGGAAGACAGCACAGGTTCTCTCATAGTTATGCACGTGACCCCACAAAGCAAGATCCACCTAATCATGCGGAGCGGAGTGAATTTCTTTTAAACTTCAGTATACCATATTATGAATGCCAAAATTTTACCTAAACACATATCTCAATTATTTTTACCTTGTTCTTAAGTAGTAATGGCTCCACCGCATCAGTAAACCTGCCATCCACATTGCCAGGATAGGATGAATACATAGGTCTGTGCCTGTTAAAAGCAGCTCAATTACGTCATTATTGTGCACTCCTTAACTTCGTGCTTTTAGTTTTGCAACGGAGAAAAATTATAGACTGTACTTTACCCTGTAAAAATTACCCAAGGTGTTTTCGAGCGATCAACCGATGCTAAGTCATTTCCAATCCATTTGTACTGCCAAGAACAAAAAACAAAAACAAAAAAAATGAAGAAACATTTAGTATTTCAGTATGTATATAACAGGAGTTATGTCTTACATATAGTGCATTCGACGGTCATTAACACAAGTCTACCTGCTCAGAGTTCTCAGTCCAAGGATGCTCTGTTGAGATTACAGTAAAGTGAACGCTGGCTTGGTTGATTGAGTACCAGGGTTTGTCTTTCGCAGAAGTGGGCATAGGAAAATAGGCCTCATAAGCAACTCCACATTCTCCACCAGAATCTGGGGTTATATAAACCGATCCGGAGTTTATATAGTCTCTGGTTCCGTTCAAGCTCATTAGTTATTTCTCAGCAAGTTGTATTTGGACTTAAATGGTTACTTAGTAAATTGTAAGTGGATGTGTGAGTACTATTTCCATACCTCTCATGGTTGCCAATTGCTGTCATGTAGGTGACGTGAGAAGCAACTGGCTGAATCAGGCTAAGGAAATAATCCCACTCTACCAGGAAACCAGTGGCATAGCTTATGTCTCCGATATGAAAGACTGAGTCCACTTCCCCTGATTCTACTTCTTTCGCCATGGCTTCCACCACAGAAAGAGATCCAGGCTACTATGAAGACAATTGATCAAATACATACGTGTTTGGAAATATGGTGACGGGTCTTTCAAATGAAATTGGCTAACGCCACAAAAAGCTAGTTATCGGTTAATCCAGTGTTTATTAGTCCGGGTTCACACATGCATTGCTCTTAACACAACAATAAGAGTTAAATGAGTACCATTTCTTCTTAATTTGGTATAATTAGCACCTGAATGTAGTGCTCAATGGACCCGTCTAGAGGGGCCTTTCCCATATCCCCAAAGGCAAGGAATTTAAGTTCGTCTGAACCCCCTGCAGGTGGAGTCCTAAATTTTGTTTGATTACTCCAGCCTACTGAATCACTGCATATATGGAATTTCAGAATATGTATTTGTTTACTTACGCTAAAGATTTCTTAATCGATGACTCAACTAACAAGAAGACATACGTTTTACCTGCCATATCTGTAGGAGTAGGTGGTTGATGGTTGAAGGTCAGTCATCACAGCTGAATGAATGTAACCAGGGTCATGCCATCCGAAATCAATAGCTGGACTTTTTATTGGTGAATCTGTATAGAGAGACGTTTTAGAAGCATTATACACAGATTTCGGTAGGTTACTGTTAAACAAACATTAAGAGACTTACCACACATTTCATTTTGAGTAAACGTATTAGCATCTGATGCGTGTGAATTTCCATCCCCATACTGAACCTGTTGAGGTTCTTTATCTCCACTTACCCATGTCAATTTCATCTGCACGGCACGAATTTATGTTAATAACAACAAAAAAAAAAAAAAAAAACATCAAATTAGCGATGCAAGCCGTAGGAGATGTAACAAATATTACCGATGTCCCGGATGAATCAATGCTGGAGAGATGACCATACAAAGGAGAATTTGGATTAGCAAATTTCATAGGGCTTGACCTTTTTAAAATGCAAGGTGTCTCGAATCCTCCAGCGAAAAACACAAATTCGATGTCTGTTCTTATATTAACAACATGGAACGTAACGGAACCACTGCAAGTATGCAACACACATTTACCCGATTCTTCCTTTTTGCATTCTTTCATCTTGCAACCAAGATAAGAAGGATCCGCTCAAATATTGAGCCTGCAAGGTCATAGTACCAAAACAATTTTCAGATATCACAAACTACATAACAATGAATCTGACGAAAGTTGCAGTTTCAATTACCTTGACAGGATAATGGCAAAGAAGAGGCAGCTTACTAAGATCCCCAGTCTGCTCGTAAAACAATCCGCTTAAAGCACAAGAAGAGACACTGCCAATGTAGCTATCAACCCCATTTAGTTCAATTACATACGAAAATATACATAGAATAGTTTCCTATTCGGTTTAGCATAACTTACCCTGAACTTGAAGGTGAGATCATCGCCAACCAATCCGAATCCAAAGGAATTAAAACACCAGAAACAGTAACAGTTATGTTTTCTTCGTTCAAAAGTCCCGACTGTGATGAAGAACTGACATTAACTTGTAAAAATGGGTTTGGATCAGGACATTCGAATAAAGTTCTTCGATTTAGCATCCGAAACTCTGAAATGGCGGTGTAAGGCTGAAAATATTCTGTTGTAGAATTCATCATTTCAACAGATGAACAAGAGAGCGATGGAAACTGAAACAAAAAGGTAACCATGGAGAAACTGTACAGAAAATGAAAACTTGTGTGTGGAAGATGAGACATATTTGAACCTTCGATTTAGCATCTGAAACTCCGAAATTGCGGTGCTTTCTTTATAGGATTATTAATTTTTTGATGAGATCCATGGCAGTTGAGATTTTGGTTTGGTTTCTTCACCAGATTTTGTCAGTTATTAAAATGTAACTAACAAAAAACTATCATCAAGGCTAGAAATATTCTGTTGACTTGGTTCAAAGAATCAAAGCTATTTATAGGATACCATTTTGCCGTCTGCAAACAAAGAGGAGTATCTAGTTCCAAGGGATTTTGTACCTATCCATTGCGCCAGGTTTTACGTTTGTTCGGCCGTATCTGCACAGGAAAATAAAACATTTTCAGAAAATAAAGATTCGGTTCGCAGAAGCCATCTGTAAATTGTAATATTCCAAAACCTAAAGAATCAGGTGCAACATTTACCCGCCAAGACAAAACGTAATTCCAACGTACTGTAAGCAACATTCCAGCTTTCACAAATCATCCCCACCATGTATTAGTATGACCTGCAAGAGGAAGAGAGCACTGGGAAGGAAAAAGCCAAGACTGCATAAATCAAAATTTCCTCGAACTATAAATAATTGATTTCGCAGCAAATGCAAAATTAGTTAGATATTATCTGATCAGAAGTTAGATAAGAAAGCGTTCTCATTGAGTTAACGTAGTAATCAAAAGCGAAGTACAACATAGATAACTACAAAATCCGTCTTCACTGTCTAGTATACATCAAACTGACTACATATAACAAAGGGTGCGGAGGACATATATAGCACGTCCATACGGAATCCATTAAATACCCCCTCCCTCAATATTTGTAGGCATCACGGAGACGGAGCCAGTATCTGTGCTGGTAGCATTTCCAATGACTAATGCTGCAACAGCAGCAGCAGCATCACGAATTGGTTCATCTGATGTTCTGAAATTATTATAGTTGTTGCTACTATCATCAAACTTTTCACTCTTCAGCCACGATATTGACCGCTCCCCCGAATGGGAAGACTGCGAAACATCAGCATTCACTTTTGGTTTATGTCGTTTTCTTGTCTTTCGAGGAGTTGAATTGAGACTCCCAGAAGTGCCAAAAAGAGAGGCATGGTCTTTACCAACGTCTTGCAGATCCGCCAAAGGAGGCTCCTTGGAGGCATACAGTAACTGCAACCTGTGATCGCTTTCTGGTCGACGACACAATTTCCTCAGTGGGACAATTTCCTGCGAAACAAAAATAATTAGTACCTATATCTGGACAGAACTGATTGAGTAATCAAACAACAACAGACGGAGAAAAATATTTAAGGAATAGCACCTCAGATTGGTCATGATCATAACGCACAAGGAACCTACAACGACATCCACGAACATCGTGTCTCCATCTTTGTGCATCAATTACATGTGCATCTAAGTAAAGAGCCTGGCCTTGCCTTTCCTGAAAATTTCCAGAAAGTGGCTATACTCAGAAAATTAAAAGCTCACAACTTCATAGATTCCTACAGACGGAACCATACCTGAAAACAGAGTACCAAGTCTCCAGGAAGTATTGCACCACATTCTGCTGCTAAACAAGGAATAGAGCTATGTCTTACATGCTTCCTCACATTAACCCACTCATCCTCATCTGGAGTGAATCCTGCGAACCGAACTCGGACTTCCTGAAAAAGCAAACACCGGAAATGAGATAGACAAAGACCCCATTTTCAAATATGCCATACTCCTTACTGCAACAATTTGGTATTTCTACTACTTCAAGGATCCAATTCTTTTTATACCACAAGGGGTTCCAATATCACATTAGATACGAAGTAGATGATAGCAAGCACTTGCACAGATGCACAATATTGTCACACATGTTAAAGGTGAGAGAAGTCTAGACATCTCCCGTCAACTATTTGCAGATAGTATCTACTTGTTTTTCTTCTATGATTGCAGTTCAAGAAAACATAAATGCATGTCAAAAACAAAAAAAGGTTTGCTGGAATATACCGGATCACCCGTCTCAAACAGCCTATGAGAAACAAATGTAGCAACATCATACCTGCGATAAAATTGCAAATGTTCAGGAAAAAAAAGAAGGAACATAAAGAAGTTTGCAGTTGTTTCCCAAACCAATGCAAGGGTTAGTAAATGTTACCAGGCTCCATCCCTTGCTGACTTGGCTTCAAACTCCACTCGTGCATTATTATCAAAAGGATCCGTTCCTTCACAACCAAAACTAAAGTAAGTAAAATTTCAAACAGAAGTAAACAAAAGTAGTCAATTTTATCACTGCAAAGCTAAGAAACCGTGGCTAGCTATAGTAGGATACCTGGAAGCAAGGGTCCAGAGTTACTCAAATTTCTAATAAGACCGGAATCATCACGAGGCAAGGAAGAAACATTGAGCTTCCCTGGAGTCCTAATCAGTTTTGCCTTCAACGAATACCTCCTATTTTGAAACCAATTCCACACCTACACGCAAAAACCTAAAATTAACAAGCATTCAAAAGTATCGACAAAATGTAGTATAAATTGTATAATCCACAACTGACCTGCTTCCATTGCACGACACTCTTTCCAGCTCGTTCTGGTGCCGCACTACACGAAAACAAAATCTAGGTTAACCTTGTGTGTCCCATTTAACACTGCCAGTGTTGAGAATCAAGATGTTACAATGACAATGAAATTGGGGGTGGGGGCAATTGCCCCCCCCCAAAAATACCTGAAGGTTTCGGCAAGTGTACAAACAACCTCACGAGTTGGGAGAGTATTATTAGCTCCAAGTAAAAGAGCATCCATCTCTGCCACCTTCAAAAAGACCACCATTATTATTAGGCTTGTGGGGGCATTTGCCCCATCCATCCAAAAACCCTAAATCTAATAAATTAAACAAAACCCAAGCTTCAAAATGAAACACAGACTTGAAATTTTGAAATAATTTTACAGAAAATGTAACAAAAATTGGACAGAAAAAATTAGCTGAAAAAGGAAATGAAAGAAGAAGGAGAGAGAGAGAGTAGTTAGTACCTCAGAGGAAGTGAAACGGAAAGCTGGAAAACCACTTGGTGGTGGTCTACCCATCGTAGTTTCTGTAATCTGAAACCCCAATAGCAAAGAAGATGATGAAGATGATGATGAAGAAAGATTTTGGGGGTTTTGTTGTCAGTGTCAATGAAGAAAAGGTTGAAGAGAACCCATGATTGAATTCATTTGAAATTTTATGTTACCATTCATAGATTCATTGATTCATGCCTAATTACTCTCTCCTTTCCTTTTTCTGGTCCTCTTCTTCTTCTACTTGGATACTGTGGAAATGAAATCAGGGGGGATTTTTTTTTCTTTTTCTTTTCTTTTCTTTGGCTGACTCGGCCTTTAAATCTGACTCTAATGTCGGTCAGATTTAAGACTTTTTTGTTCTCAAAGGTGACAATGGGGCACTTTTTTTTTTTTTTTTTTTTTTTTTTCTTTGCATTTCAATCCTCGACGATTTGTGGCATGTCCATTTTGTTTCCAACCATAATAATGGGTTAAGGGTGTCTAATGTGTATGAAGTTACCTAATTCCACTTCACTTAATAATAAGTAAAACTACCTTATTTTGGTTTTAGATCCAAACTTTATTCTTTTCGTACTTCTTCTTTATCAATCTATTGATCAATTCCTTTCTTCGATTAGAATTTTTCGTTGTTGATTAATTCAATTTTATGTTTACATGTCAAATTAGGTTAGAAAAATCGAATTTGTGAATTTGCAGTTGCTCCACGATCTTGCCGACTTTTCATGTTTAGATGTAGTCGTTGTCTTCCTAGGTTGAATACCATGCCGGCTTTTCATATCTGGAAATGCATTCAGCCTTAATACCATGCCGACGAAATGTGTTTTTAACAGTCGTTGGTTTTTGAAACTTTTACCCTGCCAAATAATGCTTTGAAAATGTTTGTGTTTCTGAGTCCATATAGTTATAAAGTTGGCATGGTATTTGAATACCATCTTGTCGGCTGCGTATTAGTCGGCACTATATGGATAATAGACCCTGCCGACTAATTGTTTGGAAAATTATTTGTATTTCCTGTGTTCCATTTTGTTATACGTCGGCATGGTATTTTAATACGACCCTGCCAACTATTGTTTAGTTGGCATAGATTATAGGAAGTGATTATAATCCTTGACAAAAAAAGACAGCTATTGAAATATATGTATTTACATTTCTTTTGTTCCTAAATTATATATATATATATATATATAATATTTCATAAAACAAATACGCGAGTCTGAGATGTTGGAGGAAATAGGAAATTAACATTTAATTAGGGTGAATTACATTGCTTTTATGAACGTTAACAAGCATGAATAAAAAATAACAAGTTCAGGGTTAGAAAAATAAAAATGTATTACTAAGAGCACTTCCTATGGACTCAACAAACTTGAAGTTTGTTTATTTTGATCCCACTATGGACTCAACAAACATGAAAATGGATGTACATACAAACTAACAAATTGAGTGAGATAGAACATTCAGCGCGCTTAAAGGAAAGTCGGGTGACCGTGGAACAAGCGCTGACGTTTGAGCCAGAAATGCGCGTCCCATCATCAATCGCTGGCGAATTTTCTTCCAACGCCCGCGGCTATCCCTCAGACGCCCAATACAATTCTTGATTCCCAACGATTACTTGAATAATTTTTTGTTCACTTTATCTTATTTTATCTCAATTCATCCTATTTTATCTCACCTAAATATTTTATATTAAAAGGGAATATTAGTGGGGCCCTGGAAAACCAAATCTGTTAATTTTTCTTTAGTTTTCCATAGTGGAAAACACAGTTTATTCATCCACATGGCTCAACAATTTTTTTTTTTGTTCATTGCCATAGGAACTGCCCTAATTGATTAACAACAGTAAGCAGATGTTAGTGTTGCTAGTACAATAGTAAAGTTACTGAATGATGATACCAGTGACATGAGTTCGAAACTCGCCAACATCAATTTCTTTAACGATCCGAAAATAAAATAAATAAGTACTTAATTTTAAACAATGAACTCTTCTCTTGGCATAAAGTTTGTGCCAGAAAAATAAACGTTTTGTGTTATGTCGGCACATATATTTTATGTTTTTTGAGCACAATATACATGTTCTAAATATTTAAGTATTATTATATGTGTTGTTTAAAAAATAAGTCAACATAATGAAGATAAAGAGTCAAAAATTGGCAAGAATAAAAAAGACTTTTTGTGAAATATACATGAAATGTGATGTATTGTGCAACTTTTTGTAGTGTTTTATGCATGTTGTGACGTTCTTTATTAAGGTGTGTTGTGTTATGTTGTGCCACAATTTTATCCATGACGTGTGATGTGTCGTGTCCATGTGCCGATTAGTCCGGCCCAACATAACCTATGAAACTTCTATGTTGCTGGAATGAACTCGAATATTAACGTGTTGCGCCGAGCTGTGGTCTTGCTGGAAAGGTTTTCAAAACCTTTGACTGGGACACTTCATTAATTTCAATTAGCATAGGAAAAGCAAAGAATCATCACATAGTCTAGATTTGCAGTTTGTGATATGTGGTTTCTCTAATCGTAAATATCGATTGTAAAAGTGCTTTGTTGATTTGTTAACAAATCAAAACTCTAGGATAGCATGATAATGAATTCTTTTGCATTTTGTATTCAATCTTTACCGATGGTAATATGATCCAAAATATCTTCAATATCTAAGGGGTAAAGTAAGAAAAGAACACCATATATATCCTCATATGACGTAACTAAATATAAATATAAACATACACACATCTATATATTTATATGTTTATAATTATAGAAATCTTTTACGGGCGCAGCTAGCAAATACATTTAACTTTCTGATTCCTGTTCTATTCATATAACTATTTGCAATGCGCATAACTTAGTCATCTTAAAGAAGAATTACCAATAATGATTAAAAAAAAATGGTGTGTAGGTACATATTATATGTATTCTCATTCGAAGTTTGTGTTCGTTACTTATAATTTCAATTTTCATGCCTACAAATGAGTTATTCAGGAGAATGATAAAAACGAGTTCAAAATATTGCGCAGTTGCAAATAAATTCAAAGAAACTGTAGGAATCGAATAAATAAATATTGTAGCCATTGTTACTTGTGGATTGTGAACACGAATAAGTTCCAAATTGTATATTTTCGTCGCAACTATAAATCCTGAAATAATTTTAATATTCATTATTCTGAAAGTAAGGTAACAACAAGGTTGAGATGAGTGAGGAAATTGAAATGTCACAAGTTTAAAAATATACGGGAAAACTTAGGAAATCCACTTATCTTCTTGGTATGTAGATTTTTTGGGATAGGTATCGCAAGTCCAAGCACTGTGCACTTGTTGTTAAGGTAAACTTGAAAATATTAAGTTCGACCGGATGTAAAGAATTATTGCTACTTCACTTCTTTATAAACTCTGATCTCGTACAACCACCCACGAAGAAAACTAAGGATTGATTGAAAATCAGGAAGTGTATTTTCAAAAACCTATGAAAACCCTAAGGAATCAGGTTCATGACTTGGAATGTGTTCAATAATTTCAGAGTTCGCCAAATTGAACCTGCAGTTCTCATATAACACTTTATGATACATTCTATAGAATGATGGATCCGAATTCTATACAAGTACCTCAAATTTGTTGGGGTTAAATAATCCCACATAGACTACTTCCTAAACATGACTCTTCAATATAAACACGAGGGCCACTCCACTCATTGCCAATTGATTTTGAGCTGAAAGCCCAAGTGCTAATATCCTATCAGAGATATGTCCTGTATGAGGTCACATAATAAGTAAGAACACAAGAAGGCATGTCCACTATACAACAGTCCACGATGTAGAGGACTAAAAAAACCGTACACGTGGATCGTAATAAGTAAGAAACAAAAAAGGAAAGGGAAGCATACAATGGTCCACAATGTAGAAGACTCAAAAAACGTCTTGTATGAGGTCACATAATAAGTAAGAACACAAGAAGGCATGTCCACTATACAACAGTCCACGATGTAGAGGACTAGAAAAACCGTACACGTGGATCGTAATAAGTAAGAAACAAAAAAGGAAAGGGAAGCATACAACGGTCCACAATGTAGAAGACTCAAAAAACCATACACGTGGATCGTAATAAGTAAGAAACCAAGAAGGCAGGGCCACAAAACAGCTGTCCACGATGCAAAGTACTTAAAAAACCATACATGTGGAGGACGCATGTTGGAGATAAGTTGAACAGTCCCATAAACGAAGCAATGAACAAATATTGATGATTCAATGTGCTTCAATTTGTTGGGATAATTAATGTAGTGCGGGTTGCGTTGGTTTCCATTTCAACGAATTCATTGTTTCAAAGTGTTAAGGAAGAAAAATGTAGAAGAGTCGCAAAAATATCTGTAACTGCGGAATATTCACCACACATATGGCATGATCTCGCAGAAGAAGTATGATAGTCTTGATGCAGCGGAAGTATGGAATCATCCTTAAAAGTTACTTTCAAAGATCACAAGACGAATTCAAATGGACGATCATGAAGTTCCCACGTATTGCTGCTGAAGTGACATGGTAGCCGTAAAAAAAGGTTACACGCGTGCAGGAGAAGTCTACTAAATGCATTCAACCACCCCACCTAACCCTATCTGCGACAGGTCAAGGTGAGAGAAGAAGGCGATAAATATATCATGGGATCCGAGAAGATGGAGGAGCGATGGGCGATTAGTGAAGGCACGCGTGTGACCCTTTTCCTTTGCCTATAAATAACAATAACAGCTGCTTGAAACGGAGTTGGATCTTTTGCGAGGACAGTTAGGCTTAGAGTGAGGAAGATATCTTTGTAACTTTCATACTTCCATAGTAAGATCTTAAACTCATTTACCCTTGTAGATTAGGCTCCGGCCGAACCATGTTAAATCACTTGTGTCATCTATTCTTATTGCACTTACATTCCATTTACACTTGCGATAGTTATGTTCTAGTAATAGGATTTGATGATGCATTTGTGTTAAATTAATATCATGTATCGATTTTTTTTTTTATGCTAATGATGAGATCATGTATTGATTTCGATAATGCGTATTGTGAACCTGGATAGACCCATCACCTGGGTTTTTAGTGGTTACAATATAGTAGACATTAAGATTTACCAAAAAATATCCCATTTTAACAGCAATTAAAGCACTTTTTCTTTTCTTTTAAGTATAATTACCAAAAATATCCCGTTTAAACAGTAGTTAGGTAATTACCACCATATACACAATAATTAACAAAATATATTCCAACATTAATTACAAAAATATATCCCGCTTTAAGATCTTATCGCGTTCACGTATTACCGAGTGATCTTCTACATATGTAAACTATTACCAGTAATTACGAATGTTCGGTTATAATGATCGAATATTCTCGAGTCAACTCTACAATATCTTGTAATACTCTACAATCAGTATATATATTCTTCTTCATCGACAGAACTAGTCATCGAGGATTCATTCATTGTTTTCTCATCTTATTAAAAATTCCTAGAGAAAGCAAGAAAGAAAGAGTAGAGAAACTCGCCAGCACCAAATTATTTACCGATCAAAAAAAAAGAGTAGAGAAAATGGCAGGCAGGAATTTGAAGATGAGTTTTGTGATGGTGATGCTAATAATGGGAATGTTTGTTGGGGAGAGTATTGTACAAGATGATGGCAATTTGGACATTGAGTGTTGGGATACATGCGTGTCAGATTGTCAATACGTCGGAGATGTTGATCCAACTCTATGTCCTATGGGTTGTCACCTAAAGTGTGAAAAGGATCTGGCTTCTCTCGGTAAGGTTACCTATGCATACGCCTACTGCAAAGTTGGTTGTGCAGTTTTCAATTGTATCAACAAAAGCACCGCTCAAGCTCTTCGTGGACAGGAAGCGATTGATTGTTATAAATTCCATTGCGGTAAAGAATGTACCAAGTATTAAGAAAGATGAATCAAAATCGAATAAGATGGATTGAATTGTTGATCCATTACTGGCTTTATCTTGTTTGCCTAAAAGTTTGCAGTAAAATTTGTTCTTTTAGTTTCTCTTTTAAATTTAAATTTACAGGCTCTCTCGGGAAAAGGAAAAGGAAAAGGAAATTCTTTTTTTGACAAGTCACATTGGCAAACAAGAAATACAGTTGCGAGCACAATGAAGAATTAAGAAATTTCTATTTGTTATTTCCTTTGCAATCGTGTTTACAGTTTCATATTTCATATCATTAGAAGTATATACCTTGTTACTGTTCAAAAATATTGCCAATTTATGGATTCAATTTGGTACGGGTATTAAGTTTCTAATGGCGAACCCCCCCTTCTTAATAAAGAGGTTGATTTATCTTGCATTTGGAATGCAAGATTTGGGACCGCGTTGATCGGCTTGTTGACTATGGACTTAGATCAGCATGAATGTTCTTTAGCATCCTCTCCATTGTAATTAAAAGAAGATAAAAGAAACGATGAGAAGGCATTCAGTGTCTCATGTAGTTTTTCTTCTCGGAACCCTAATGCAAAATCGCTTTCTCCGTTTCGTTACCAGTTGTGGATCTTGATCAAATGGGAGTCTTTGGATTTGGATCTAAGAAACCAAACCAAGAGTCACCAAAATGGCCCCAATTAACAAAACATTCACAGATCTGATCAGATAGTAAGATTATGAAATGAATATATCCATTTCATTTCATACATAGTTACCACCGTGTACATTACAATTATACCAGATGAACTAGCAAAAGAATAAGAAAAAACAAGACTGTTACCCATTTCTTTACATGAAACTTAATTTTGCAATGGCTGTAAGTTTGTTACGACTCATAAGAAACCTTTCATACTTTCCAATTCTATTAGTAGTGCTCCTCTAAAGTTTTTCATTTGGATGTATGGGGTTCTTTCTTCTTTTTTTTATGGAAAGAGGTAACACCTCATAATTTCATTAATATGAAATTTTGATTACATTGATCAATTACATTTGAAAATGGAGAAAAACAATGCGTACAAAATTTATATATTTCAAGAACGAAAATAGAAAATTGTACAAAAATTTTACAACCCGTTGGTGAAATTGACATCCTTCTAATGGTTTCAAACGATTTTGTTTGTTGATCGTTTGTTTCTTGATCATCATCATCATTGATGTAAGATGCTTCCATAATAAGGAAGTAATATGCCCTTCTTGATAACATTCAATATCGGTCTTACTTTGATTTGCCGAAATAGATCGTCTCCTTCCAAAATATACTTGATAAGAGTGCAACACCACCAAAAAATGCCATAATGGCTATGAGATAACAAGTCTAGATAACATAAGAATACCATTAGACCGATGAGAAAATAAACTGGAAATCCTAAAAATTGTCAGAACAACAATTTTTTTTATTTAGATATATAATAATATTTACAATTCCACCCGAATCTTAAAATAATTCAAGATCCGGGCAGAAAGTCGATGGAAATACTAAGAAAAAACAATGGAGAAGATGAAGATAACCGTCAAATAACTTGTAATCGAAGAAGATAACTTTTTTTTATTTTAAGATAGAGTTGCATAGAAAAATAGGTTTCTGTACCAACTGTATTTGTATCTGGATACATAATTTGTGTCAATATAGTTGATGACTTTACTAAATTTTTGCTGATATTATCCTCTTGCTGATAAGTCAGATTTGAAGATAATATATTTTTTTCATTTGAAGGCATTTGTTGAAAATTTGTTTTCCACCAAAATAAAGATGTTACGAACTAATGGTGGTGGAGAACAACTTTTGACTAGAACATGGAATTGGTTATGAATTCACATGTCCTCATACACCTGAACAAAATGGTGTTGCAGAATCTAAGCATTGACACTTGATAGAAATTACAAGATCCCTTTTCCTTCAATTTGGTGTTCCTGACAAATTTTGGGTAGTAGCCTTAAGTGCAGCTAACTATGTGATTAAAAGACTTCTATTTAAAGTATTATCCGAATTATTCATGGACATATGCTTATCATAATTTATGGGTTTTAATGTACTACTGTCTTTTCAAGAATCGTTATAAATATTTGTCATCAACATGGATTACTTCCGTAAAACCAAAATTTAAACTGGTTAAATCCATAGATATTTACAAATACAATTAATCTCCATTAACTTTCGCCCTATAGGACCGAAAAAATAAAAAAATAATCATTAACTTGGATCGAAAATATCGACACTTTCTTTATCAAAAGACTAATGATATTGGCTAACAAGCCGGGTGCACACCCCTTTGATCTTTAGTGTCCAATTCCAACTACAAGTGGAATGGTTTCGAATTTTGGAGATTAGTACTAGGAGAAAAATAAATAAAAATTGCTCAATATCCCATAAAGATGAAAGAAAATATTCCTCACTTCGCTGGTGTTTGCAAATGTGAATATCATTATAACAATATTTTATCCCTTCATGATCGATGGGGGAAAACCAAATCCAGTTGGCTGATTTCTTTTTAAGAAAAATAAAGAAATTATTAACGTTATTCTTTGCGTAGAAATATCCGCCTAGTGGTTGATGAACATTTTTTTTTGAACGAATAGAAACTAGTAGTTTATTATGAGATAAAACCATATTCGTTGATAAAGGTTTCTTGTAAACCTATGTTCTGCGTCGTTATTTTAGAATCGACGGATAATCACAAATCATATTGGATAACACAATAAATAATTTGGGAATGTCAATTTTACTCGTAGAATCGAGATAGAAAAACAATACCAAATGTTATAAACGATGTGCAAAAATCGTTTAATGATAGGGTTAAAGCAAATCATTTTAGTCATCGCATATGGAAAATCTATTTTGTAATTCACATATAGTTTCTTGTAAAAATAATAGAAACCATATATGTAAATCACATGATCTTCATCCAATGGACAAAAATACCAAAATTAATTGGCATAGGTTTCTCAACCATGCATGTAATTAGTTACCGTTAAGGTAATTAAATCGCGGCGACACCAATATTTGGTAATTACAGTTTCATGAAAGCGATAAAAACTGTTGACAATCGTTAGAACAAATTTTTATTTTTTAATTTGGTTCTCAATTGGAGAAGAAATCAAAATCAAACTCTTAGTAAAGTTGATTACCACACCTCATAGATACAGGCCATATCTTTTAGGATTGATTAACGGATCTTAGTTCCTCCGAAAAAAACTTCGAGAATTACAATAATCATATTCTCATAGTTGGAGGTTGTGAAAAAATAAAAATAAAATCCATCTCAAAATAATAATACATCAAGATAAATAGAGGATGAAAAGCATCGGTTGGAAAGAGAAAAATAAAGAGATCATTATAATCAAGTGATAGGTAAAATCATACACTTTTCTGTATAATGGATTACTTCGCCCCATGCTCCAAGCAAATAGTTCGGCATTAATAGTTTTAACCCAGCCATATAGATTGCATCATTCGCGTACATGTAAAGACAAAACAAAACGTCAATACACCATCCAATTCTGTCTAAATAAATCAACTCATACAGAAACACAAGAAAAAAAATAAAAAAATAGTGTATGTTTCACGATGATGTTTATTTTTGGAGACAACTGTGCATCGTGTGGAATCTGTGGGCAACAATTGAACAAGTAATATAGAGAAAGAGGATAAGAAGATACAGAGTTAAGGGAAAAAGAAGAAGAGTTCTCATTAGATGTGTAAGATAGACAAATATTGGAGCCTCTATTAATAGGGTTAGACACAAAGGCATCCTAGTAATAAACAAGATTCACCATAAATATTCTTAACATAATTACACGTTTATAACATTGATCACATACTAAGATATACCAAAATATACTCCTTTTCTGCAGCAATTACCACCGTATGCTTATTTAAAAAAAGAAAAGATACATTATATTATTACCAATTTTAAAAAAGATACTTATATTATTACCAAAGTATATCCCATTTTAACAACATTTACCACCGTATACACAATAATTAAGTAAAAGATATCCCGTTTTAACAGCAATTACCATCGTACATCCTAGTTAATAATTCTCCGAATCATTTCCGAATGATTCGTGAAGGTATCTGAACTGACCGAATTCGAATGATACTTACGAACTATTTGAACTCTGAACCTAGTTCCCGGATTATACGGACCTCACGAATGATTCGCGAACGTATCCGAACTGACCGAATCCGAATGATATTTCCGAACTAGAACCCCCATATGTAACTCTTTGACCAGAATTCTATTGATTGGTTTTTGTTTGATTTTGTATATGTTTTATATTTAAATACAATTATTCAGTTAAACTTTTCTATCGGTGTTTAACCAGTGTTTTATGTGTTGATTTTTGTTAAAAGTCTATAAACTCGTTTTATAATACATTTATGCGATTACATTGTTTAGTTCTTGTTAAATAATCACGTTAAAATATTCTTTTTCATCTTATAAATTATATACAAATAAAATTAGTCTCGTAATAAGGTTATAATATTTATCAATTTATCGTATACGTAAGCTGAATTTTAAGTGCCGAACTCACATTTATAAAACGAATATGCACGTACGTATGATGTTCCGAACTACTGTCCGAACAACGAACCGTTATCCTGATTCTTCACCGAATCCGATATATCCGAATCCTTATAATTCCCTTACGTATGCCATCCCGACATCAATTACCAAATATATCCAGCTTTAAGAATGTTCTATATATATGTAAACTATTACCAGTAATTACGAATGTTCGGTTATAATGATCGAATATTCTCGAGTCAACTCTAGAAATCTCTAGTAATACTCTACTCTACAATGAGTATATATATACTTCTTCATCGTCAGAACTAGTCATTTTAGGATTCATACATTGTTACTCATCTTATCAAAAATTCCTAGAGAAATTAAGCGAGAAAGAAAAGAGTAGAGAAAATGGAAGGCAGGAATTTGAAGATGAGTTTGGTGATGGTGATGCTAATATTGGGAATGTTTGTTGGGAAGAGTATTGCACAAGACTATGACAATATGGACACTAGGTGTTGGGATAGATGCGTGTCAGATTGTGTATACGTCGGAGATATTGATCCAACTCTATGTCCTATGGGTTGTCACCTAAAATTTGAAAGGGATCTGGCTTCTCTCGGTAAGGTTACCTCTGCATACGGCTACTGCAAAGTTGGTTGTGCACTTTTGAACTGCATCAACAAAAGCACCGCTCAAGATCCCCGTGGAAAGGAAGTGATGGATTGTTATAATTTCCATTGCGGTAAAGAATGCACCAAGAATTAAGAAAGATGGATTGAATTGTTGATCCATTACTGGCTTTATCTTGTTTTCCTAAAACTTTGCAATAAAATTTGTTTTTTTAGCTTCTCTTTTAAAGTTAGAACAATTTACAGGCTCTCTCAGGAAAAGGAAAAGTTTTTTTTTTTTTTTTGGATAAGTCACAGTGGAAAACAAGAAATACAATTGCGAGCACAATGAAGAATGGAGAAATTTCTATTTGTTCTTTCCTTTGCGATCTTTTTTTTTTTTTTTTTTTTTGATAAAGAAATCGTGTTTACAGTTTCATATTTCGTATCATTAGAAGTATATACCTTGTTATTGTTCAAAAATATTGCCGATTTTTGGATTCAATTTGGTACGGGCATTAAGTTTCTAATGGAGAAACCCCCTCCCCTATAGCACTTGGAATGCAATTACACTCACCCCTAAGGATGGATCAACAATGAGATTCACCAATTTAAGAATTGTCTTGAGTTTGTCCAATTTTGATCCTTCAACAAGAACCCTTTCTTCCCTCTTCAAGATGCGTTGAAGAATAACCCGTAACTGGATGTTTTGTAAACTAAAGGACTAGGTTGGTTATAGGGGCAGCAGGAATTCTTAATAAAGAGGTTGATTTATCTTGCATTTGGAATGCAAGATTTGGTACCGGTCTTGAGTTTGTCCAATTTTGAGCGTTGACTATGGACTTAGGTCAGCAGGAATGTTCCTTAGCCTCTCCGTTGTAATTAAAAGAAGATAAAAGAAATGATGAGAAGGCATTCAGTGTTTTGCGTTGTTTCTTTTCTCGAAACCCTGACACCAAAATCAAATGCTTTCTCCGCTTCGTTACCAGTTGTGGATCTTGATTAAATGGGAGTATTTGGATTTGGATCTAAAGCTAATTGATGAATGTCTTGGGTTGTTTAAGAGAATTATACAAGAAAAATGTGCAAGCGAACCAAACCAAGAGTCACAAAAATGGCCCTAATTAACAAAACATTCATAGATCTGATCACATATTAAGGTAAGATTATACCAAAATATATCCCATTCCAAATATGAACATTACAAATTATGCATACTGGATACTAGCAAAAGAAGGGGAAAAAACAAGACTGTTCGAAGTAAATGAGATTTACCCGTGGACGAACCTGTCGACCCATCCAACGGATAGATACGTGAACCTTATATGTGCGACCAGGAGGAGCTTCATTCTTGTCATAAGCTACCAAAATCAGTTTAAATTCTCCGAAATGAAACCCAAATGTGCGATCACTTTTTAATAGTTTTGTACTCACGACATGATCTAATATTATTGTTCTGTGTTCGTATTGCCAAATTTGGTTCATACAACATACTATTATAATTCTTTTGGTAGATCTCTTTGCCGCCGTCATGGTCGTTGTTGATGAAAATTAGTACTGCGATGATCAGGGGCTGCCCTGAGGGAATGTCAACGAAGGTTGACTTCGGGGCAGCACCAAACAAGGGGCAACAAAATTTTAGTTTTTCTGTATAGGGTGGTTGCCTTAAAAACAAAAAGGAGAGATTAAACGATTATGGGAGCCCTCGCTAGAGTAAGTTACAACGACGAAGATGTGAAAGTTGCTGTCATTTTGGGAACTGGAACTAATGCGTGTTACATTGAACGTATGGACTATGGATATTCCAAAAATTAAAAGGCAGGGGGATCAAATTCCCCTTACTGGAAATACGGTGATAATAAGACCCATCTTAGCTATATAAAACCCATCTTAGCTATATAAACCCATCAAAAATATTCAGTTCTGTGTTTGAGCTCTATAAATGATACATCGTACAGTTTTTGGTTTGACTCTTATCATTGACGAGAATGTCTTCGTTAAATTTCAGATCATTAATATAGAGTGGGGAGCATTTTCTGATCAAGGAGTTCTCCCTTTAACAGAATTTGATCAACAGTTGGATACTGATAGTGATGTGGGTAAACAAGTAAGAAAACCCTCAACCGCTCATACTCAAAATTAGTTATTGTGTTCTCGTGGCAATGCGATGTTTTCAATTTCCGTAAACAGAGAGTATTTGAGAGGATGATATCTGGTAAATACTTGTACTTATCGTTGGTGTAGAGCAAAAACACAATTCTGCTCCAGATGGCTGAATCTTAACAACTAGAAGGCAATTAAATTCTGCTCCAGATGGCTGAATCAAATAAGTATTCTAATTAAGCTAAAGAAAAAAGAAAGATCAGGGAACAAAGAGTCTTAGTAAGAAAAGAAGACGAAGAAAAAGAAGATTTGGGTTCTCGTTCGGTAACAACTAGGTGGCTCCTGTTCTAAGGCAATTATAATTCATACATAGGCAATTGTGGTCGTAGTGTGACTGAGCGCAGCAGTACCATGGGGAACAAGCCACATGAAAATATAATTCTTTAACAACTTTCACATCTTGGTTCACTGTGTTAAAAATGAAGGATTAAAAACAAATAAGTATTCTAATTAAGCTAAAGTCGATCGACAGCAGGGATTATTGGGATGGGGCAACCATTTTGCCTCCTCTTCGGGGCAACGAAATCTCAGGGCCAGCCCTGGCGATGATAACAGTAGTGAATACCAAAAGAAAGATCAGGGAACAAAGAGTCTTAGTAAGAAAAGAAGACGAAGAAAAAGAAGATTTGGGTTCTCGTCGGATCTTCATTTCCTTTATTTACGCCGCCGTTTTTTCTTTCTCTCTCTTTCTTTCTTTCTTTCTTTCTACCGGAATGAAATGAAACTAGGGTTTGGAGAAAGTATGGGAAGTTATATAATACGATACAACCGTTAGTTCAAATTATTAGATTAAAATCAACGGTAATAAGTTAATCCTAAACCAAAACGGCCAGACTTTTTTAACCTTTCATTTCAGTTTGTGACTGCCTACATCCTTTGTGTTGAAAAAGAAAGAAAGCAAGCCCTAACCTGTGATTCTTTGGCAATGCCAAGTGTAATAAATGTAGCGTTTCAAGAATTTTTTTATAAAAAAAAACGATGATAAATTGACTCTACCAACAAAAAAATTTTGAAAGAAAAAGTTTTATATTTAAAGAAAAAAACCAAGAAAATAGAAAAACTAGGGGAATTACATATTAATAGTATCCTCCCCGTTAAAAAGAATGTTATTACAACTTGCAAATTTGAACGTTTGCTTATTACAAAACCATAGAACTATCGTCTGTTTGATCTTATAAGTGAGTTCTATAACCGCATACATTCTACGAGATCCAAAAACTTTCTGATTCCTTTCATCCCAAATGTGCCAGTTCAGTGCGAAGTGCAGCACCGCAGCCACTTCCCTACTTCTTCCTTTTAACATATTGTAATTCCATTCATCAAAAAATCCTTGTATAGAACTAGGAAGGACCCAAGAGATTCTGAAGGCTTTAATGAAATGCATCCAAACTTCATGTGTATAAGCAAAGTGAAGCAACAAATGTGTGTCACTTTCTTTCTCCACATTACAGAGCACACAAATGTCGTCGGTAACATGAACACCTCTATGTATAAGCATGTCTTTGGTAGGCAGTGAATTATGAAACATAGTCCAAACCAAAACACTCACCTTAGGGGGTATTTCCTTCTTCCAAAGATGATTCGAGAACGCGCATTCTGTAGGTTCATCCACCAGTAGTTCATAGCAACGTTTAGTCGTGAAATTTTCCATTATTATAACGTCTTCGTCCCCATTAAGACCAGGTGGAGCTCCTAAATATCTCGTAAGAAGGTCCCATTCAAGTTGCTCGTTAGCATTAAGAATTCTGCGAAAGGTACAAAGCCAGCTGCCATTATGAATCATGTCTGCTATAGTAACATTTTTGTTCCTAACCTCTTTGAAAAACACCGGAAATAACTCTTTTAGAATGCCCCTATCCACCCATTTATCATTCCAAAAATTGATCGCAGCTCCGTTGTTTACCTTGAATGTCGAATGTTTCTGCACATCAGGAACGACTCTAAGGATATTATGCCAAAGGCTCCTGCATTGTGACGAACCATCATCTGTAGGAATGAGCAGGTTTGTATTGGCCTTATACTTTTGCTGAATTATTCGCCTCCACAAAGCATTTTTTTCTCTTTGAATAACGCCAAACCCATTTTATAAGAAGAGCTTTGTTTGTTAATATCAAATTCTTCACCCCTAAACCTCCGTATTGTTTAGAAATGCAAACCTTAGGCCAAGATACCAACGCCATTTTTCTATTCCCATCGACCTCCCCCAAAAGGAAGTTTCTCAAAAGCTTTATGAGTTGCTTTTCGACGCTAACTGGCATTGTAAACAATGAAAGGAAGTATATAGGCAAACTGGACAAACAATGTTTAATGAACACTAATCTGCCCGCCTTATTGAGAAACTTCTTCTTCCAAGAAGCAAGCTTTAACTTCACTCTATCTAATACTGAATCCCACACTGTAGAGCTTCTAGAATAAGCCCCAATTGGCATTCCTAAGTATTTGATCGGCAACGTTTCTGTCTTGCAACCCATTTCTTTAGCTGTAGTTGCCTGGATGGTGCCGTAAGCCTCTTTAGGTGCCACTCACTTAAATGAGTTGCTTCTTGACCTATGAATAAAACTGAATGTTTTGCGTATTTCCTATCCCCATTTCCTTAAATCCCATCCCACTTATACAAACCAGATTTCTGTATACTCTTTTTAAAGTAGGTAAATAAAATTCACCCAAATTCTCACCACCATCTTCCTTTTCCCCATTTTCTCGAAGCTGTTCATGATCCTAAATCTATCTAACACTACTAAACTATGTAGCTTATGCCAACAACGCGGGGACACTTTATATATTACCTTCATTCTACTAGTATATTTGCGCTGTTTCAATGATCCAATAATGGTTTTTTACTAAAATCGATAAGTGCGATGCCTACAATCAACCCAGATTCAATAATTAACTATTTTTTCTATGTTAGACTTCTCTGTTGATGCCATGGAAACTGGGTACACAAGTAGAATTGGGATGCCAAGCGAACATATAACTGGGTTTCCAATGCAATCATCCAGGGCCGGCCCTGGCATTTTGCTGCCCCAAAGGCGAGCCAAAAAATATTGTCGTCTTCGGTAAAAGAAACTACAATCAAAAGCATAAGGTGGTGTTTGAAAATGACATGTTTGCAGTAGTTTCTGACATATTTAAGCCTGTAAATACACTAGTATATGACCCGTGCCGTAACGGCCCGGGCTACTGATTGTTGTTTGTGTTATAGATTAATCTTTAATGTAGCCTTAAGTTTTTTTCATAAGAATTTGGCAAGCAAAATTACTAACCCGAGTTTTGAAAGTCCATGGACGGAACTCAGATATTGAAATTCATTAACAAAAATTCGCTAAGGTTTTGGTATTCTACACCTAACTGGAAATTCAACTTTCATAGCAATTAGCAAATGAATTAGGGATGAACATGAGGGCATACATCCATTGGCGTAGGCTACATGGTTATCATTTGTATAATATCATTTGCATAATAACATGCCGGTATATTGTTGTTACATTGAAATAAATCTAGGAAAAACAACCTAAAGTTGAAAAACTAATTCCATCCATGGTTACAGTAATTGCACATGGTTAGAAAGTGGAATTCCTTTATAAAATAAATTCATTTACTAAATTATATGCTGCCTACACCACGTGCAGGGTAGTTGATTCCACCAAAATGACACAAAAGCTCGTAAGGAGAGTAGCAGAGAAGCAACATTGGCAGAAACAAAATAAAAAAAGAAGAAAAAAAACGCCCAAGGTGACTGATTAACTGTTTTCATGACTTCTTGAAAGCATTGACTGTGCCCATGGTCACTGAGACCATATTGTATAGAAATGTCTTGTCCGATCCGGCACTTGCATTCAGAAAGATTATCCTTCCCCAACTATTATATGCCGAATCTTTGATTTTGTTGTATGCCTCCCCTCTGTTTGGGGTTACCACGATTCCAAAATATCAAATTGCAGTTGTCGGTGCTGCTCTCATGAGTCGGCTTCCCACTAAGCTGCGCTAATTCCCCCCTACGGCTGTGGAATTTTTAAAGTCTTTGGACTCTTCACATAGTCCACAATTAGAATTCGTTCTTCTGTATTAGAATTCGTTCTTCTGTTGCATTTTGCAATCCACTGTAATTTACATTATGGGGTAAATTATCGTAGATGTCGTTTCCAAATTTCTCCCGAGGAAGTTTTGGTTTAGAAGGCGAACTTTGTGCGAGTATCATACCAAAAAGATGCCTGGGCTGGCCCGGGGCTAATGAGTTGTAAATTGTTGATGTTGTTGAAGTTTCTCTCCACTGTATCCACCAGTCACCCATGTATGCATTCCTCCGCTCGCATTGCTCAAGCTTACCAGTCTATTAGTATTACTGTCATGGTATCATGCTGGTCTATACTGTACTGGACATTCTATATCTATGGATAGCAAGATTTTTCTTAGAATATGCATCCAAAAACAACATATAGAAAACAACACAGGGGAATGAAGGATATATATTACTGTGTTAGTTGTAGAGCAGCAAGTTGATATTTCGAAAATTTTGTAGATTTCTAACCAAAATTAGGTTAGTATTGATGCAGCTAATCAAAAGTACTACTGACGCAGTAAATAGATCAAGTGCATAAACATTAAACCATTTTAGTTGGAAGTGTGATGTTCACAAATTGTCGGGCATAGTGGTGTATATCCCCAGTGTAATCCAGACTCAATGTGGACGACCTGATAAAAGTTCAAGATGCATCTTAGTAGACAAATGGTGTATATCATTACGATGCTCATCAAAAAATGGTCGATACTATCATGATAAAGTTGGCTACACAAAAGAAATAAAAAAGAAGCAGACTCTGGGATCCTTCCAGGAAATAACTTCCTGTGCTGTGGTATAAACATTCCACAATGACTCTGCAAGATCATACACAATCAATATTTAGGGAATATCTCATTTACAATTATATCCAGAAGAAAATCGTTGTGGTTTCCCTTCACTATTTTGCAATGGTGTTAACGACATCAAAAAGGGGTGTACTTAATTCACTGGCTATCCAACGCGCATATTGCTATGTTGTTATAATATAATTTTATGCCGGGCATCATTTCAAATTCATGCTACCAGACTGTTAACACTTATTTTATAGGACAATATACAATTATGTAAACCAATCAAGCAGATGCTGATTTTTGATTGGCCTAGTTTCATTTGCAAATAACGCAAGTTAGATCCAAAGCTCAGAATATTTCACATTTAGGAACCAAGATAGATCAGTTGTTGGTGTAAGTTGATTTCTTGAAACCAACCAAGGCCGCCAACTGAAACAAATTAACAGCTACAAACTTGAGGAAGTTTTGGGCTACCTTATTTGCAGAAAAATCCACTCTAAATTTCGCTAGAAGATCTCCAGTGATAATCAATAGATTAGTTGCCCCGGAAACTACTTCCACCACTTTACAATAAGAACTTTTTTTGTTTTTGTCCATGAATATCTCTCACCCCTGCAATAACTCAGTAAGATTGGATTCATAAATAAGTACTCTGCATATGTGAATTCAAGGGCGATAATGATTAAACTCTACACCTTCTACATATTACATACATTGAACATTACCTCACGTTTCATGCATCTATGTAGTTTGAACGATGGAGTTGACTGCAACACCATTGCATCCTTCTCCACGTAAGGGTTCTCTTCTCTATAAGTAATAATCACCTCAAACACCAGTATTCAAATTGAATAAGAATACCCTCAACCTAAGCATATAAATAAGTCTACCACTTCTCGTTCTGAATTTGTAGCAGAAATGCAACATAACCTCAAAACTATCCAGAATAATATTTTGACCATGAATTTATAAAGTTATGCCATTATAAATATCAACATTAAGTTTAAATACGGATATGGCAATAGGGCGGTTCCGTTCACAACTCAACTTAAAGTTTCGACCCCAATTGTAATTTCATTGAACGGTTTTGAATATATGAGCAAAGTTTTAGAGAAGCCATAATGTACCTGTACCTTCCATGTTTTTTGTTGATCAACACAATAAAAAGGGGTCAAAGAACCTGGCGGAAATTGAGCATGTAATGTAACCTTCACATATGGAGTAAGGCATGTTGTATGAAATCTGCAAAACAAAACCATGAATATTCTGGAGAATGAGGTGTACTTCAGCAAAAAGAATCACAAAATTCCGTGCACCATATATGCAAGGAAAAGCATAAAATTGTCTCACAAAATCAATTCAAAATCAGAATCTCTGGAGCTGTGACCATAAACTCAAATTCACTAACCAAACCACACATTTCAATCTATTAAGTAATTGGTCAATTCGAGTCTATAAACTTCTATCTCAGTATACAAACTGAAGCATATCAATTGGTGCGCAAGAAACTGCTGCAAAATCAAAGTAGACATTCTCCATTAATGTATCGAAAACCAATAAAAAAAAATGAGCAGAGAAATGGCAATAACAGAAACCAAAATTATACCTTGTAATTGCTGCATAGAAGCCCTAGATGCGAGTAGCACAAAACAGCAACATTTAAGGCTCCGTCATCAACAAATATGTCTACCAAACTGAAATAAGCAAACTTAATCACAACTTCAGAATCTTCAAGTCACACTCTCTTAATCTAGTGTTCCTTGAACAATGAACTTAAAAACTCAAACTAAACCAATCAAACAAAAACTGAAAAGATTTAAACGAAAAAAAAAATGAGCAAAATCAAAACTAAAGTTGAAAAACAAATTAAGGATAAAAATGGCCATTACCTGGAAGTGTTCAGAGAGAACGCCAATACTTGTTGGTGATGATCTATGTTGGTGTTTATGTAGGATGACATTTGTAAGAAGAGATCAGGCGATAATATGGTAACGGAAGAGTAAAATTAGGGGAAGAGATCTGTAGGTGGAAGAATCTTGTAGACTTTTTGACAATGAATTCATGGCCAAAGATGATAATGTGCAATGGCCATGAATATTTCTTCCCTAATTTCGGTTTGATAATGTGTAACGGAAGAGGATAATAATGGAGGAAACATTCTAAGCGGTTGGATGCGGGCGCAACCCTTGGATTGATTTTCAGCCGCGATTTGTCTTCCAACTTTGGGAGACTTTGAGAGCAAATAGTGGTCGTGGATCACAATGAAACTTCCAACTGGAACCGTCAGATTGGGCAAAATCCATTCGTTTCTGTAAGATAGATGCACATATATGAAGTTGTGAAATGTTTCCATGAGCATATTAAAATTCTTAGCTATACACATATCAAGCAAATTACTGTTCCTATCATTACCATCATTCTCAATGTCCCTAATTCATACCATTATCATATATCGGTTGATTCCAAATAAAAAACTTATCAAAAGAACCTGCAAAAAATTTATCTCTTTACTCTTGTTCTTTTTAGAATAACACCTGCAATTGATCAAATACAGTAATTAAACAACAAGCAAACAAAATACTCAATGAACAAAAATAATAAACAATTATTTTCATCAACACAACTCTGTATGTAATCAACATTTTTTCTTTGGATCATCTAAATATGATACATATGCATAATCATTTGACTATTTGTTTTAGAACATTTGAGAGCATAAACTTGATTGAATCGGGGATTTGAAGTTGTCTTCCCTAAAAATTCAATTTAGCAATACTAATGAAAATCAAAAGACTTATATGTGATATAAATCATAGAATTAAATGATAATCTACTCTATCTATTCATAAAAATAATTTCATTCACCGTCTGATTATAGGTGGTGGCCTGGTGTTTAGTTGTAGTAAAGGAAACAATAGGGGAGAATTTTAAGTGACAAGTGTGAAACATGTTTCTGATTTAAGTTATTATTTGCCTAATTAGTAATAATTATTAAACCATCATAATAATTGTGTATTTATATTATGCCCCTTCTTATATGTCCTAAAATTTCTTTCCAATCAAAAATTTGGACCTTCATCCTTTTTCTGTCATATAAAACATCCCTTAGAAAATATGATTGTTGTTGCCCCATGACCGTGCTGCCCTAAAGTCAAACTTTGTTGACTCTGCCTCAGAGGCGGCACTGCAATCATCCCCAATTTTAATAATTTTTGTTAATAGATTATTTTTCCGTCCACATACTGTCATAATTATATTACTCATGGAAAGCAAATAGTTTTCCAATGCAATCTTCAAATCTTATGGAAATTGTGAACCGACAATCAGGTTTCAGCCTAATCTTCAACAATGCAAAAAAAAAAGAGAGAGTGAGTTTTGTTTGCACAATTTAGAAAGAGTTATAAAAAATATGTTTTGTGTGGTTGGGATGAGAATTAAGGAAAATAGTGATAGAAAAGAGGTAAAACCAAACAGAAAGTCTAGAAAGTACACAATTGTTTAATGATTCTAGAAGAAGAATCTACTGCAAGTTGTCCTAGCAAGTAGTGCAAAACAAGGGCTTCTTAGTGTCCTCATTCATGAACGTGGAGAATTACTTTCTTCTGCAGCTGAAGAAAGGGTCTCTTAATTAGTTTTCAACTCTGTTCAACCAAATCAATTGAAGTCAATCTTCGGCCCAAAGCCAGGTTTCGAAATTTCAAAATGTAACAACTCCTTGAATATTGCCATGTTACATAGTATGAGACTGATTTGCCATCGGAAGATGCAGATATGTGCAAATTTTCATGTCAATAAATGAATTTTATACGTGAGGCTAACTAATCATTTCTTCATGTTTTACCTTACCTGAAAATTTATCCATTTGAATGTTCTTGTACCGTCTATACAAATGACTGGAACTTCAACTAATTATGCATGTGTTTTACATTTGCAATACAAGCAACTCCAATAGAGTACGTACTTTGATAAACGAGAAAATTTAGTGAATGAACCAAATTCCACAAAAGGTGAAAGAAAAAGCAGAAGACAATCCCTCTAAAAATTTAGTGAATGAATCAAAACACTGTATTCACAGTTGGTGGCGGAACATGGAGTGCCTCACTTTCCTTATCATTTCATCTGGCAACAGGCAGTCCCTCCAAAAATCAGTTTTATAATGTGATGTTCGTTTCACGGCAAGTTGAATATAGATGTGCTTCAACGGAAAGGTACGGATTTACATAATGATTGTTGTTTATGTGGTGGAGGACTGGAGTCACATGATAATCTTTTCCACCACTGTAAGATTGCATACAACATTTGGGGGGTGCACTCTTATGGACAATCGAAGACATATTGATGATTGGTGAATATGTAGTGCTTACTAGAGAAAATGAGTCCATATGACTAGTCAATATTTCGAACACACTATTAGTGCACTCCAAGAATTGTTTTTACTGCCTTCATCATGAAGTCATGTACGTCATCATTTCAGGGGTGTAGACGGTATCTTTTCTATCACATTTTACCATTTTAGTCTTACTTTTCTGCTTTTGAATATTTGAGGACTCTGAGGAGATCGACAATATATCACTCTTTTTTTTTTTGAAAGTATAATAGATTACCAAAGGCAGAGGATTAATCCATTGATTCAGACTCATTGGAGATCAAGTCAGATTGATTTGCTCCTCCGATGACTGAATCTGCAGAATTAATACCGTTTGTAGTGTGTACAAAAGATAATAAGTTACAACGATTTTGAGCTTTGACAGAGTCAAAAGCTATTGATGGAATTAAAAACCTAGGTACAGAGTTTAACCAACATTCATTTCTATCTTATTTTCTTCCCTTTTTTGCCAAAAGATCAGCTACTTTGTTTGCACGTCTGTCAACATGTTGGAAACCCTTAAAAGAAACTAAAGTTTCAGCTGTAGCTTTTACTTCTTCTAAGATTGCTATGCATTGCCATTGGACTGAAATATCTTTCCCTTGTAGAAAACTTATTGTTGCTTGATTATCACCTTCAATGACCAGATTTTGTAGGTTGTTTTGAGTGGCCCATCTTGTTGTGTGCAGTAGTGCTAATGCTTCCGCTTCTTCAACTGTTGAAGCTCTGGAGATTCCCATTCCGTCTCCCTTGCCTGTTCCTAACCAGTTACGCAACACAAAACCAAAACCTGCATTAGTATTTTTTGATACCCAAGAAGCATCACAATTCAGTTTCAGGGTGTTTTTACTAGGGAAAATCCAGTGAATATTTTTTTCAATTTTTGTTCTGTGCTCGTGTAAGTTAATGTTTCTACTGTGAGGATGCCAGTAATTGAAATGACGAGCAATGTCAACTGCCAGTTGTTCAGGTGTTCTTTCTTGTTTTTCTAACACTCTATTGAAATAGAGTTTGTGTCTCCTTTCAGCCAATCATTGTAATGTTCCAAAAAAGAAGCATTAGTATAATTAGAAATTACTCCCTGCATAGCCATTGGGGCTAAGTTCCAGACTGCAGTTGCATACTCACATTCAAATAACAGATGCAAAGTTGATTCAATAGCCTTTTCGCAGAAAATGCATTGTGTTTCAACGTACAAATGTGTCCCTAATTTTTGTCTTGTTGGTAAAGTGTCTTGGAGACACTTCCAAGTAAACAACTTGATCCTTTGAGAGGTGTCCATGTTCCATACACCTCTTCAAAAGTTTTTAGTTTCATTAGAGATTGCACCCAATGGGTTTAACAACTTAGCATACAAAGATTTCACCGAAAAGTCACCATTCCTAGTTAAAAGCCATCTTAATTTATCCTTTTTCAACCTACCATCAGCTGAAAAATATAATGTTATATTCATAATTTCATATACTAGGTTTCTATCGAAAAGAGAAAGGAGTAAAGTTTCATTCCATTTCTTAGTGTCATGATTTATTAAATCAGACACAAGTGTTATATTAGGATCAAAAGTAATGCAGTTTTCCAATGGTTGTTCTCTATTGGGTAACCATTTGTCATTCCAAATGTTAATAGAGAGACCATTCCCTACTTCCCAAATAGAGTATTTTTTTATGTGTTCTATGCCCTGTAAGATGCATTTCCATATCCAAGAAGCTGAAGATTTCTTTTTGGAATGAAGAGCACCAGTTTTCTTGAAGTACTTACCCTTCAAAATTTGATCCCAAAGGTCATCAGGCCTACTAATTAACCTCCAAGAAATTATGTTAATCATTGCTTGGTTAACCTTATTAGCCTCTTTGAATCCTAGACCTCCCTGACTTATGGGTCTACAAAGGAAATCAAAAGCCTTGATATAAATCCCTTTTGAATTAGTGTTTTTACCCCACCAGAAATCTCTTTGTATGTCATTAATTCTCTTAGTAATTTTCTTAGGTAGAACAAAACATCCCATACTGAAGATGGGCATTCCAGATAAAATAGATTTATTTAGAACAATCTTACTAGACTGCGAAAGGACCTTAGATAGCCAATTTTTAATTCTTTTCTCCATTCTTTCTATAATGAAGTCAAAATATTTCAGTTTAGATCTATCAACAAAAAGTGGAACTCCTAAATAAGAATCTTTGATATTAATTCTTTTAATTTTCATCATTCTTGCAATGATACCCTGATGTCTACTGTGAACCTTCTTACTAAAAAACAAACCAGATTTGTTGAAATTTATAACTTGACCAGAAGAGATACTAAACAGATTGATTGCTTCTAAAAGATTTTTGCAACTCCCTAAGTCTTCCTTTGTAAATAACAGCAGATCATCTGCAAAAAATAAGTGAGATATAGGTTGGGATTTAGGAGTCAGTTTGATACCTGGTACTTTTGTTGTTGTTTCTGAGTGACAGAGTAACCTAGAGAAAACTTCCATGCATAGAATGAATAAGTATGGAGATAGAGGATCTCCCTGTCTTATTCCCCTAGTGGGAATAAATTCCTTACAAGGGGTGCCATTCAATAGAACAGAGATAGACGTGGTTGAAATGAATTGAAAAATCAGGTTGCACCAGTGTTCCAAAAATCCAAAAGACTGAAGAGTTTTAATCAAAAAATTCCAGTTAACCCTGTCGAATGCTTTAGACATATCTATTTTTGCTCCTATTTTTCCTATTTTTTTCTTGCTTTTTTTCATAGAATGGAAAATCTCATGAGCAACAATAATGTTGTCTGATATTTGTCTAGAAGAGAGAAAAGCAGATTGAAGAGGTGATATTATTTTTTCTAGAGATGTTTTAAATCTATTAGCTAGTAATTTAGCTATCACTTTATAAGGCGTGTTGCATAGACCAATTGGTCTGAAATCTGCAGGAGATTTAGGATTCTTTATTTTAGGAATTAAGAAGAGGAAGGTTTGATTAAGATCTTTATGTAATTGAGCTGTCCTAAAGAAATCTTGTACAACAGCAATAAATTGAGATCCAAATATTTCCCAGTTGTGTTTAAAGAAGCTCACAGGAAACCCATCAGGCCCCGGGGCTTTATTAGGTTTTAGTTTCTTTACTACATCCCAGATTTCGTCAGGACTTGGGATGGCAGTTAAGACATTGTTTTCTTCTTCTGAGATGCAAGGTTTAACGTGTTTAAAAATATCATTATCTAAGTTTGTTGATGTTTCAGTGAAGATTTCTGAGAAATAAGAAGTTAAAACTTCTTCAATGCCTTGTCTATCGGAGACCACCTTATCATTTTTATCTTGAATGCAATCAATATTGTTTCTTTTTCGTCTTTTCAAGGTTGTAACATGAAAAAATTTAGTGTTTCTTTCCCCAAGAGCAATTGTATTGTTTCTAGATTGTTGTCTTGCGATTTCTTCCTGAGTATCATACAAAGCTTCTAATTCTGATAATTTTGTGTCTAAAAGTTTTATGTTATGAGTATCTACAGGTTTAGCCGAGATAAAGTCTATTTGTTTTAATAAAATTTTAATTTGTTTGTTAGGTTTCCCAAACAAATTTTTTTTCCATTCACTCAAATTTTCTCCCAAAGTTGAAATATTATGAAGTAAAGCCTCTGCAGGTGCTTCACTGCTATTATTCCAAGATTTTCTAATTACTTCTAAGCAAGTTGGTTCCTTAAGCCAGGTATCATAAAATTTAAAAGTATGACCAAGACCTTTGTTACTAGGATTAATAGTTAGACAAATAGGTCCATGGTCAGACCCTATTGCAACTAGGTTTTCTAAGGTAGCTTCCTCAAATTCTAAGTTCCATTCTGCATTTGCTAAGGCTCTATCTAGTCTTTGTTTGATGTTAGCTGCCCCTTTTCTTTTATTATTCCAAGTAAAGATGTTGCCTTTGAATCCTAAGTCTTCTAATCCTGTTCTGTTAATTAGATTAAGTATTGGTTCCACTTTTTTCCTATCAAAAGGCAGACCACCTTCTTTTTCCTCAGCATTAAATATAATGTTTAGATCCCCTATTACTAGTCATGGAATTTTGTTCATGTTTACTCTGTGTGCTATTTCTTCCAGATATCCCATAATTTCTAATTTATGCTCATGTTTAGGTGCCCCGTAAAAACATGTTAAAAGCCACTCTTTTGTATTGAAATTGTTTTTTAGTATGATGTTAATCATATTTTGGTTCCATTGAACCACCTCAAAGTGAAATCCATCTACCCAAGCAATTGCTAGTCCTCCAGCAATTCCTACTGGATCAACAATGTGGGTATTTGGGAAAAAATTTAGAGTACTTCTCATTAAGCCTCTCTTAGATTTAGTTTCAGAAAGAAATAGTATGTCTAGTTTTTCTAATTCTAGTAATGTTTTTAAGTGTTGAGTAGTTTTTTTCTGACCACACCCCTGTGTGTTCCATGCCACAATTTTCATTGTAAAAAAAGTGCAAAGCAGCAGACAATAGAAAACAGCAGTAACATTCAAGACTCAGTGATCTTACGACGCTGCTGCACCAAGCAGACTTAGAAAGAAAAGAAACAGAAAAATAAAGTTAACTAAATAGCACTAAAGTGAATAACACCCTGATATTGGTGTTCTGAATCACGGCTGCACAAAGAAGACTTGGAAGAAATAAATAAAGAAACAACTCAGGGCAAATAAGTGAATAACACCCTATTGATGATGTTCTGAGACACTGATGCACTAAGAAGACTTGGAAAATAAGGTTAAAAGACAACACAGGTCCAATACTAAGTGAATAAACACCCTAATGTTGGTGTTCTCAATCACTGCTGCACTAAGTAGACTTTGAACAATATTAAATAAAATAGCACAGGACAGCAGTATTAGACCGGTCAATTTGAAACAACTTAAAAAGCGCAAGCAATCGAAGTACAGGAATTTAAACAATTCACAGTTTGAATGAAGTAAAATCAGTGTAAAGATATTACTATATAGCAAGTCAAAATGGATTTAAGAGATTCAAGAAATTGGTTACATACCTGGGATTTCTGTTTCCCCTTTTCTGCAGCCTGGATTTGTAGCTTTTCAATCTTTTCATTTATGGGAATTGCGATGTCATTGTTTGGAATCGAAGTAAAGTTTCCATATTGATTCAAAACATTTTCATTTTGAAATTCGTTTTCAAAGACATTTATGAATTCATTAGAGCCCATAGAACTATTAGGAGAAATTTCAGAATCCTAAAAGGACATTAGAAAAGCATACTTGCCGGTTGTAGTTACCCTTTTTTGTCTACATGTATCCCCGAGATTAACAGAAGTAGACGAATTAGAAAAAGTCATACAAAAAGCCGGTTTAGTGGATTGATTCTCCTCCTCCGCTGTAAAAAACTTTTCAATTGAATCTTCCCAATCTTCATTATCAGAACCTAGTGAAATGAAGTTATCGTCTTGCGTTAGTGAAGACAATATCTGGTTGACCACATATTTGATCAGACCCGAGTTTCTAATCTTGTAATCCGAATCGGAGATGTCTTGGTATTGATTAGATGAATAGATAAGGGGATGAGGTTTCCCAAATCCTTAGACGCTTTCAAGATTGAATTGAAATGGCTAGGTGATTGAGAAGTGTTTTCAAAGATTGGTAGATCTAAAGATGATGAACTCGGTATATGGATCGGGTGAGAAGGAAATATCGAAATAGGTGATAAGGTAGACGATATGTTTCTTGTATCCGAATTAATTTCTCTCTCTATTTGTTTATTGATAAGGACTTTAAAATCCAATGCCCAACTCTGCGATTCTACAACCGATTCCGAATTGGGACTGTCATCGTAAATATTTTCTAAGCCAAAATTGTATTTAACAGCACAAGTCTCTTCAATATGTCCTAAGCGTATGCAGTTGTTACACACTCGATATGGCAAATCCATATAAATAAAATGAATGAGAGATTCCTGATGGAAGCCAACTTTTACTCTAGCAGAAGTTACTAACTATTTTTCAATGTTTATATCTACTCTTGCACATATGTCTTGACCCACTTCCGGGTGCGCATTGGTTGGACTAATTTTCGTTACAAAACCTAAGTGAGTTGCAATCTGGGCTATTACAAACTCGTCATAGTGAAAAGATTGAAGATTAAGAAGATTAACCCAAACCGCAATCGTTTTTAGAATATTATTTTTTTTTCAATAATCATTCTCGGATACCATCTTGCCAAAGGAAAGGCATCCCCATACAAATGCCAAGGTACATTTACCAGTATGTTGATCATGGCCTCTTTGTCCGAGAATGATATTATGAAAACATTGCAACCTATTTGTTTAGTTTTACAAAACATTTTCTTACCCCATCTCCATTTAAGAGCTTTAACAATATTCGATTTTGAAAAGGAAGTTGTCGAAAAAATTCTAGCGATAATAGAATTCTCATGGTTAAATCCTTTTTAAGGCAGGTACATGAAAAGGAAGAGATTGAGTTTTAAAACTTTTTCTCTTAGTGGTAGCTATACCCATCTGAATGGGTTCATAACTCATTCTTTCAAACATAATGAGTTGCTGAGGAGACACCATAAAGAGAAAAAGACAGAAAAGGAAAGTTTAAGATGAAAAAAGACTCAGACAATAAGAACCTTCTTCTATGGTAGATCCAACTTTAACACACTCTTTTAAAGATGCAGACAAAATTTATGATTCTAGGCAAGACTGAAAAAGACTACAAAGTTACAGAAGTTTAAAGAAGCAAATAAACAGATAATGAGAATGAGATATTTACTTCACAGAAAAAATATCTCAATAAGAAAGTTAACCTAACCGGGACTCAGCTAGCTATAAGTTAGTACACCAGCCCCAAGCAGACACGTGTTTTTACCCGGCTGAAATCTTTTTTAATTTGTAATTTTTTAGTTTAAAAATGAAGATTTACTAAGCAGTAAAATCCCAGTTAAAAAGCAAACCGTTCCCTGATTGCCACGTATTGTACTCCCCATTTATTAGGAGTCACTTCGACAAGTACGCGTATGCAGGCCCAACTTGCTTAAAAACCACAACTGATAGCTGGCTTAACATTTAACTTCTAAACGGGCCCCTTCTTTTTATAAGGGCTGGTCTTAGTAATTTTTACAATCCCCTTCCCTATTTTTTTGAAGAACACACCAAAGAATCCTGCACCCTAAGTTTCCAAATATCGTTAAGAAAAGACTAGAAATGTTTGATCTTAGTTTCCTTTACCTATTCAATTCCGCCACATATCTATTCACTAAAGTTATCAGGATAAATAATCATTCCATAGTTTAAAACGATTTTTAAGAGGTTCCATAGACTGAAACCCCACCTCCCCGAGATGCGCAAATAAGAAGAAGTGGCAGCAGCAGTAATCGAGACCCTCACAAAAATCGTTGCCTTGCCCTTTCCAATTCAATCCTATTCCTCAACGAAATGTCATAAATGAACCAGACTTATGAATTAACCATAATCCCGATGTATACTGATTACACCTAGATCTCTATATTGGCTTATTCTTCTATAATGCTTCCTAACAAGATGTTCTTATGATTGTGTCTATAATTGAAAAACTGATAAAAAGAAACATCTATCCCTTGAAACCCAATTAAATTTTATTTATTTTTAAAAATTTTGAAAAACAGAATTTGAAAATTTGAAATTTTTTGAAAAACAGAATTTGAAAGAAATTTTAAAACTTAAGCACACTTATTTTTCCAAAAAACTTCCGCCCCAATCGAAACACAAACCTTCCCAACTTCAAGAAAAGATGATGAAAGATCCCGGCTGCATACTTTGAGGAATTAACAGATTAAAACCCCAGGTATATTTAGAATTTGTATGAAAACAGTTGAAGAAGATGAGAAACAAGAGAATAAGAAGTTTTGGAAGAGAAAAAAGAAGAAGTCAAACAAGAGAGACAAAGAGAATTGAGAAGATAATTGTATATTGCTTGCCTGAATGTTTAGAGGACTCGGAAATATATAGTTGTTGTAGTTTCCTAAAAAAGAATGTAGCCGACTTCTAACAATAACTAAAACTACTTCATTAAGATTAAGCTAAATAGGGAAATTATATGAAAGGAAATAATGTGTAGAGGAGTTGGTGTCACAACATCCCACCCTTCCTAAAAAATGGCTTGTCCTCAAGCCTGAAAGTCTGGGAAACGAATCAGTAATTCATCCGCATCCTCCCATGTTGCTTCTTCAGTTGTATGCTCCTTCCACTTGACCAGCCACTTTGTCCCAGCAACACTCCCTTTTTTAAACATCTTACGGTCCAAGATTGTATCATGTTACCATTTCTCATAGTCGACTGTCACAGGTAGGTCAGTATTAACAATCTCAGATGATCCAAGTTTCAATTTCAACTGTGAGACGTGAAACACAGGGTGAATTCGACTTGTAACTGGTAACTCTAAGCGGTAAGCAATTGTCCCAATTTTCTGAATGACCTTGAATGGTCCATAGAACTTAGGTGACAACTTAGAGAATGAAGAAGTAGCTGCAGTAATTTGATGATAAGGTTGTAATCATAAGAAAACCCAATCGTTGACTAAAAAGCTGCGTTCAGTCCTATGCGCATTAGCATAAGCCTTTATTCTGGCTTGCGCATCATGTAAATTTGATTTAAGAATCCTCAAATTATGATCTCTGTCTTGTTGAACTATATCAACAACATGGACAGTAGTTGAACCTGGCAGATATGTAGTAATTGATGGTGGAGTCTTACAATTAAGAGCTTGATAAGGACTCATTTTAATGGACGTGTTATAACTAGTGTTATACCACCATTCTGCCCATGGTAGCCACTTAACCTAATCTTTTTGTTTAATCCCATCAAGGCAACGTAAATAACATTCTAAGGTTATGTTGGTAACTTCTGTTTGTCCTTCAGATTGAGAATGATATGCAGAGCTACGACAAAGATGAGTGTGCTGCAAGGAAAAGAATGGCTCCCAAAAATTGCTCATAAAAATTTGATCACGATCACTAGTGATGCTCTTGGGCATACCATGTAATCATACTATTTCTCGTATGAAGATCTCAGCCACTGTAGCAGATGAATAAGGATGAGAAAGAGCCACAAAATGTGCGTACTTTGACCGACGATCTACCACAACTAATATACTTGTCTTTCGGTTAGATGCAGGAAACCCATCCAAAAAATCCATAGATATATCGACCCACACATCAATAGGTATAGATAAAGGTTGTAGTAATCCTGGAGGAGCTATGGATTCAGCTTTGTTTCGTTGGAAAGTATCACAACAAGCAATGTAATCCTTAACTGCTTTTTTCATCATGGGCCAGTAAAAATTCTGTTGAAGACGCTTGTAAGTTCGTAAATAACCATAATTTCCTCCTGTTGGTGATGAGTGAAACTCATCTAGAAGCTTATTGCACCATAAAGAAGTAGATACTACTGCAACTCTATTATTTTAACAAAGAACGTTATCTATGTAAGACCATGGAGGCTTAAAATTTGGTTGAGCACGTAACTTAGCAATAATATCACTGAACACAATATCATTATGACATTCTGAAATGATGTCAGTAAGGCCAGAAAATATTGGAGAAGTAATTTCCATAAGTTGTGAATCATTAATACGAGATAATGCATCAGCCGCCATATTTGTTGCACCCGATCTATAAATAATCTCGTAATCATAACCAAGAAGTTTGGACAGCCACTTTTGCTGCTCCATTGAACTAATTCTTTGTTCTAAGAAATACTTCAGACTACGATGGTCTGTGCAGATCTTAAAATGTCGACCCATTAAATATGGTCGCCATTTGATGACTGCATTAACAATAGCTAACATCTCTTTATCATAAACTGAGAGAGTTAAATTTTTACCTGAAAGTGGTTTACTAAAGTATGAAATAGGTCTGTTCTGTTGAATAAGGACAGCTCCCAATCCGTTACCTGAAGCGTCACATTCGATGCCAAATTCTTTAGAAAAATCAGGAAGTACTAGTACTGGTGTGCTAGTTAAGGCTGTCTTGAGATTATTGAATGCATCTGTAGAAGATGTAGTCCAATGAAATTCATCTTTCTTCAATAACTGAGTCAGTGGAGCACTAATCTTACCATAATCTCGGACAAACTTACGGTAATAGCGTGCTAGCCCCAAAAAACCATGCAAACCTTTGATAGTAAATGGAATAGGCCAGTTCACAATGCAATAGATTTTATCCTCTTAAACCGAAACACCATTAGAAGATACTGAGTGTCCTAAATAATAATTGTACTTTTAGCAAAGTCACACTTAGAACTCTTCAGGTACATCTTATGTGCGCGCAGAACTTCAAAAATAGTCTTCAAGTGTATAAGATGGCCTGAGAGAGATTTATTATAAACGAGTATGTCGTCGAAGAAAACCAATGAAAACTTTCGAAGATAGGGTCTAAGAATATCATTCATGAGACTTTGAAAAGTTGCAGGGGCATTTGATAAACCAAATGGCATTACCAAGAACTCATAGTGACCATCATGAGTTCTAAATGCTGTTTTATGCATATCATCTTCATGCACACGTAGTTGGTGATAAGTGAATCGTATATCCACCTTAGAAAACACAGTTGCTACATTAATCTCATCGAGAATCTCATCTACTACTGGAATAGGAAATCTATCCTTAACAGTAACCTTGTTTAATGCCCTGTAATCAATACACATTCTCCATGACCCATCCTTCTTATGAACTAGTAAGACTGGAGAAGAGAAAATACTAGAACTAGGCCTAATAAAACCTTTCGCTTTCAATTCAGAAATAATCTTCTCTATTTCAGATTTCTGGAAATACGGGTATCGATAGGGTCTTACATTTACGGGTGTAGTATTTGGTAATAATGAAATACGATGGTCTTGTTCTCGTGAAGGTGGAAAAGATGAATGAGATGCACATAAGTCAGAAAAACTGGAGAGTAATTTCGAGACTGCAGTAGGTACCTAAGATTTGTCTGGTGGTGAAGGAGAAGTTGCAACCAATTGGAATAGAAAACCATGGGTAGTATGATCAATTTTTTTTTTTTTTTGCATTGGAGTGCTTTCTAATATCATAACAGATGCTGAGCTATTTCCAATCAAAATATGCTCGTGCTCACCATCTTTAAATTGCATATGTAGTTTCTCAAAATCCCAAGTGATATTTCCTAAGGTTCTTAACCACTGAACCCCTAATATATCATCATAACCACTCACTGCCAATAAAAAAATTTCAGTAGTAAACTGATAACCTTGTAACTTGACGGATATATCAGAACAAGAACCTTGAGTTTGTAATACTCCACCATTACCTACCAAAACCTTCATGGTAGTGTTGTCATATTGAGCTAAAAATCCACAGTGCTTTACAATAGTTGCATGTTAGAAGTTATGAGTCAAACCGGAGTCAATAAGAACCGTGATCGACTTCTATTTAATGTATCATGTAACTCTCATAGTGTTGGGAAAAGAAGAACCTGTGAGTGCATGAATAGAAATTGTAGGTTCATTACTTGGTTGAGTAACCTCTTCAATGGCATCATTAATGTCCAAATTATCTTCATCGGCACAGTCATTGTCAACCTCGTTGATTGAAGGAGCCATATCCAGTAACAATAGTCTAGGTTTAACACATAAATGTCCACGCTTATATGTTTCATCGCAATTAAAGCATAAGCCTTTATCACGACGCTCTTTCTGTTCCTCCAATGATAATTTCTTGACCCCTGTCGGAATAGTATTTCTCTTGAATGTTGAGCTAGTATAATTTAGTGCTTGTCGGAAAGGATTTGTTCGAGTCATAGTTTTGTATAAAGAATTTGTAAGCATTACATTTTCTTATTTAATAGCTTTTTTGAAAGCCAGTGCTAAAGTTTGATGTTCAAACACTTCGGAAACCGTTTGTATCTCAGGTTTCAAAGATCGAATATAGAGATCAATGATATGATCTTCTGGTAAATCAGTAACAAAGTTCAGAATAGTCTCAAAATTTGTAATATGCTCACAGACTGATCTTTTTTGAGATATTGTAGACAATGCTAGATGTGGATTTGCAAATTTTTTATCAGCAAATCGATCACGAATAAGAGAGAAAAAGTGCAACCAAGTTGGGTTGGTTACCTTATTTTGAACCCACCTGTATCAAGCGTTAACCTCACCTTTGAATTGAGCTGTAGAAATAGAAATTTTAAGCCTTCAACGATGTTATGTAGACGAAAATATTGATCTTCATGGAAAATCCACCCTGCTGGATCTTTGCCTTCAAAGTTAGGAAATTTCAAATTAATAGGCGCTGCAAGAATACCTGAAAGAGCTTCTGGAGAACCTAAAATACCATTGGTTCCATTAAAACCATTAGTTCCATTCGTACCATTACTGCCATTGGATCCACCAAATCCAGGAGGAGGTGTATTTTGAGGAAAACGCGCAAGAAGGAGTGATGCCATGTTACGAGTAACAATATCAGCAAGAGTTGTGGTATCTTCCATGTTTTGCTGCATCAAAGTATCCATCTCTTGTCTATGATTCTCTAAAATAGATTGTAAGTTGTATTATGCAAAGTTTGTGTTCTTGCTATAATTGCGTCAATGACAGCTGCTCTGGATTGTTCTTCTTTGTCATTGGTTTCAATAAAAGTATCTATAAAGTCTCTAACTGTTGTATCCAAGGTTTTCATCATAGTTGTAACCTGATTAACTTCGTCGGTGAGAGTCATGATGAACAACGGAAGAGGAAAAAAAATTGCTTGAAATTTTGGGTAAAATCAACCTGCACTGATCCAGATGTTATGGACCTGTACCTTGAAAGGGGTTTTGAACTTAGAATTTGTATGAAAACAATAGAAGAAGATGAGAATCAAGAGAATAAGAAGTGTTAGAAGAAGAAAAAATAAGAAGTCGGACAAGAGAGACAAAGAGAATTGAGAAGATAATTATATATTGCTTGCCTGTATGTTTACAGGACTCAGAAATATATAGTTGATGTAGTTTCCTAAACAAGAATGTAGCCGACTTCTAACAATAACTATAACTACTTTATTAATATTAAGCTAAATAGGGAAATCATATGAATGGAAATAATGTGTAGAGGAGTTGGTGTCACAACACATTTAATCCTCAAAAACCACATATATTTGCAATTTCCAGGTTAATGAATGATTTATACGTAACAAAAAACTAACTAGTCAAATTTCAAGATTTTATTTTACCAGTAAATTCATTCAATTGAAGATTGTTGTACATGTTATTAAATAGCAGTTTATTATACTTTGTGGAAAATTTTAAAGCCATTTTTATTGGCAGTGATACGTGTTAACATCAGGTTGTGTGGTCTCACAGTAAGAACAGTGATATTACTATTAGAGAGGCTTATAACTTTCTTTTCTCCTACAAGAAGGGAAATGTTTTTTTTCTAATATTTGATTAATGATTTCCATGGAAACTTAAATGACCACAGAAAATGAAATACTCCTTGTGTCTTCTTTATCACGATAGACTCAATCCTAATGAGTCTCTTTACCGTATAAGTAATCATCCTGGCTTTTGTTTATGTAACAATGAATTCAAAACTTTTCATCATATGTTATTTGGTTGCGAAGCACTGCCGTATTAATATAATGGATTTCATTACTTTCAAACCCAATATAGATTAAATTAATCCATTTAATTTGAAAGCTTTTTGGAGGTTTAAAGGAAAAATTGAAGGGGTTAATTAGTTGAATATCTTTCCATCTATCCACCAGTCCATTTGGATTGGCAGGAATGATAGATAAGATTTGTGATTAGACTGTAATTAGCCTAGTCTTTGTTATGTGTCGAAGTAAGTTGTTGCATATTATATGCGAACAAACATAAATAAGGAAGTAAGTAGTTGCATATTATTTGCACTTCTCATTTAAAGTTCGTGCTTATTACTAATACTTGCAATTGCTATGCCGACAAATGATTTATTCATGACAATGTGCTAAGCAGAGTATTTGCAAGGGATATATAGGGAAGAGAGGTGATGAATATTGCAAAGATTTCTCCGTTAGAATTAGAAAAATGGCAGAAACAAGTTATTTCTTTATCAAGGAAGAGATACCGAGCACGGGAAGATGCATGACAACCCATTGGTGGTGAAGCTAGAGATAAATCCAAAATACAGAGAAGAAGTACAAGAAGATGATGATGACGCAGCAAATGCTTCTTGGGCAATAGATAAAGTTTTAATTGATACTGGTAGCTCAGTAGATATTTTATCTTATCATACATATCGCACAATGGGTGGAAGAGATGATGAGTTAATCCCTTCAACTTACAAGATCTATGGTTTTAATGGAACTGCAAACAAGCCAAAAGGATAAATTACTATGGAAATTCCGTTGAACAAGATATCTTCAAAAATCAAGTTTTTCGTAGTAGATATAGAATCTCCTTACAATTCCTTAATTGGAAGACCATGGCTCCATGGGATCTTGGGTATAGCATCAAAATATCATCAATGCATAAAGTTTACACATCCTCATGGTATTGGGATAATTAAAGGTGATTGGTTTGAAGGCAAAAAGTGTTATGAAGTTGACATTAATACTTGCGAAGAAAGGAATGCCAGAAATCGTAATTGGCAACATAACAGGAGGCAAAATCAGAGAGCTGATAAATTGATGGTGGACAATATAGAGTTGCGGGGAAAGGATATACTTCAAGAATAGTTTTGTCCCAAAAGATTCAATGGCGATTAATCATACGAAGATGGGGAAAAGTAGAAACCTTCATTCTTCGCAGGAGAACAAACAAGTTTAAGATAAATAAGTAAAAATAAATTGTGAATAATCATTCGACATAGAAGAAAACAAGTGCAATAATATCATGTTGCGAACAAATGAAAAACTCTGTTGTGAGAATTAAAAGAAAAACTCTGCTCAAAAATGAGAATTTTTCTATTAAAAAGAAAAAGATGATGATTTCTAATCATATAAGAATTTTTAATGCAAATGTATAAGAAGGGCGCAAATCGCCTAAAAATATATAAGAACAGGACGAAATTTTATGGCGTACACCTTAGTTCGCGGATTCTATTCTGTAAGAGGCAATGTCCTTAAAGTGCGTCATAATGGGGGTATCTCTTTGCATGGCTATGGGAAAGGCTATACCGCTGTTGGAACCTAGTCATGGAGATTTGGGATTATAGAAAATTCATCCGGGAGAGATAACTTGGATTCCCAATTATATAAGGTTGTACCCTGGTTGGGCGCCCGAGAGTTTCTCCTAAGGAATGAAACGTATGATTAAGGCGCCGAGGTACACGGTTGAGCTGTGGGTGCCCGGGATGGATGAACCTACCCTGGCCATCCATGACAAGTCTTGGCTTATGATGTGTTCGGCCCGAAGAAAACCCACTTAGGGTGCAGTCTTGTAACTATAAGCCATATAAGGCATAAAGGACAAGGCTGCGAAAACAACTGGTTGTTGGCAGAACCGGATGGGAAAGTTCTAGTCTTGTATGGCCGATGTATAATCCTTGAAGGGGTAACCGGGGGGAGAGATAAGGGCGATACCCTCCATTAGGGAGCTGTGTATCAAAAAAGACGGCATTGTCATGGGGCTTTATATTCGCAAGAATATTTAGGCCCGTCATATTGTCGCGTGACAGAGACAGTAATGTCATGGGAATTTATATTCGCAAGAGTATTTAGGCCCGTCATATTGCCGCGTGACTGGCCAAAAAGCCTAAAGAGAAACGTTAAGATGAGATCAATGGGTTTTTGCGATAAGATCAAAAAATGAGATAAATGAAATCAATAATAAGAGGAAATAAATCGCAAAGACGTCCTACGATTTCATCGCAAAGACGGCAATGTCATAAGTCTTAAAAAGCAAAGATAAATTAATCTCACAAGATGGCTTAGATTTATCATATTGTCGCAGAGATAAAAATAATGATAAGGCAAGGTCAATGGATTATTACATGTAAAGTAAGAATGTCCTGCGATCTTGTCGCATAAAAGTGTCATAATAAGACCTTTAACTAGGAAGGAGAAATAAGACCACAAGAGAAGTTATATCTGCGAATCATATAACAGACGGTTCGCAGAAATATTTGCAATAATTCATTTATCATATTGCAGATTAATAACAAGAGGCAAGTACAGGAATGATGTATAGCATAGTAAATATTGTTATTCATCATTATATGATAAATTCATATAAATAACAGACAGACAGAAGCAAAAAAAGGAATTTATATATTGAAAGACATTAGGAGTTACAAATATCTTGCAGAAAGAATGATATAATTTGTCGCAGATAATTATCGCAAGAAAGAAAGAAATACAAGAGAAGGTTAAAAATAAAAAACAAAACTATTGAGATTTGTTTTCATCATTATCTTCATCTTTGTCTTCATTATCTTAATCATCCGTTTCTTCTTCATCTTCGCTTTCATTCTCATCTATATCAACCTCACTGTCAGAAATAACTGGTACTTCAAGATCGATCGTTGGGATGTTATCCAAGAGACAAGGATATAGACTAAGAGGAAGATCATTATCTTTACAAACTCTCTCAATAGCATTATTGCGAACGGTGAGAAGATTACTACGCAAATTGGAATTGGATATCTTTATTTTCTCTCGGAGTCTAGTGATTTTATCATTGCGGGAAGCAAGATTTTTCACAAGATTACTTTTTTCTTCTTCAAGTTCTGTTATCCTTGCGGAATGTTTTTCTTCAGATTCTGCGATGATACAACAATAAATTAGAAATTTGTTGAAAATTTACAAAAAGAATAAAGATGTTAGAGGAGCAATAAATAACCTTCTCTTTCATGAATCATTTCTTGTATCAAGGTTGCTTGTTCGGTATGAAGACTGACATCTATCGCTAAGTTTTTCCTAGCATTATCGAGAATTATCGCAGCCCATGCTAATTCATCATCATTCTGAATAAGAAGATGGGAACGGATTTGTTTTTATCTCTTAAGAAGTTTAATATTTTCATCCTTAAGTCTATCTCTGTCAAGTTCAGTATCAATAAGGGTATTGCGAAATTTTGATAGAGCTTCAGCACCTTGAAGAGTAATGCGTTCTTTATCCTTCTCAAGTTCACTCTTCTTGGCTTTTAAGACTTTGATTTTTTTTTCTCTAAATTCATCTCTGCAAGTCTTTAAACTATTGGACATACTCAAGGTAGATCTATAGTCCATTCTCATAAGGGAAACCTGATGTTTAAGATCATCAAGGGACAGAGTATTAATTTTTTCGTCTGAATAATTATTTAAAGTGTCATTAAGACGCTGAAGAAGAGTGGTTTCATCTATGGGTTCATCAAAAGAATTGAGAATGAGAGATTCATCAGTAAGATTATAGGCATCTGCAAAATGGTTGCTCAAATAAGCTATAAAATAGCAAGAATGAAGAAAAGTAAAAAAAAAAAAAAAATATTAAAGAGAGAAAAGATTTATACCAATGATTTGTTTGCAGAACTTCTCCTTCTCAACTAATTTCTGTTGAAGAACTTCAATTTCTACTTCAAGCGATTTATTAAGGAGTTCAGTATTTCGAGATACTTCCAATTGCTTGCATTTTTCGCGAAGAAGGGATATTTCAGCTTCATATTGTTTATTTCTTTCACGAAGTTTCGTAGATTCAGATTGCGAATCAGTATGCCTTTTCTGTGATGTTGATAATCTATTTTCTAATTCTGAAGCAACATAAAAAGAAGCTCTAGCAGTCTGCGACAGAAAAAATAAAATGAGTAAGGATAAGTAAAAGATCTTCGATACACATGATAGATATAAAATTTACTACAAGAAAAATAAAGGAAAGGGGCATACCAGCGAAGTTAGCGCGTGAAGAAAACTTGAGTCGATAAATCTGGAAATGCCTTTGAGATCTTTATTATTAGTCAGGATCGAAGCATCGCATATTTTCGAGAGATAATCGCAAGTACGAGTGATATCATCCTCACCAACACCTTGCATGGGATTCCTAAAAATATTTGATAATTGATCCATTGGAGTCTCAGGTTGAGAGATACCCATCGCAGATCTAATTCTTGTGGAAGAAAAATGTGTTGAAGTGCCCACAGTGACGTCATGGTTTACCCCATCATTTTCTTCAAATTATTTATCTTTTTCAGCGATAATAGGAGTCTCTCTAAGTGGAAGAAGTGGTTGAGTTTTTCTTCTCTTCTCTGGAGGATCATTTGTGGTTTGATTTTTTTTACGGCGAGGAGAAGTACCAGAGCTTTCATTTGAAGTTAATACTCTTTTGCCTTTATCTTTGGCTTCAACCACCGCGACAAAAGGAATTTCCTTGAAAACAATCACACATAAAGATAAGAAACAGAGGCAACAATATATTGTTAAAAATTATAAAAGAATGTTTCTTACTTCATCTGTGAAGGTTTTAAAAAAATTTAGGAGATTGGGATTCCCAGTATTGGTGTAGCTAGCCTTCATTTTTCCAATCTGATAAAAGATAATTAAATAACTAGTAAGAATAATATACTTATCTAAGTCTGCGAACAATAATTAACTTCGCGAGATATACCTCAGAATTCTTTTCAGGACAATTAAAAACCCAAGGATGATAAGCCGCAAGATATGCAAGATTCACAGGAAGGTTAAGAGTACCAGAAATATATGGACCTTCAAGGAGGAGAGGAAATATGCACCATTTATCATCCTTGGAGAAGCGTGGACCGTTGTTTCTTGTGGAATGATAGTCTATATCTTGCATAAAATTTTTATCCTTCGCAACTTTTTTATCCCTATTCAAATGAACATCCCAACATGTGCTTTCTTTCTTCATTGGAATCACTTGATAATTCGCAAAGAAATTCTCCACGGTATATTTCGCTGGAATAATTTGGATATTTTCAAAATTAGGATGTTTCGCAGTATCAGGATAAAGGGATCCTTTACCAGCTCCACGGGAGGCATATTCAAGAATGAGACGAATACAATCTCCACTTAATTGGCAGATTGCTCGCGAAAATTTAACATGAGAAATAATCTCATAAAAAAGAGGGAGATCTGGGTTATAAAGAGGAATAGGAAGGCCAGCTTATAATTGACCTAGCGAAACAAGGATCTTCTCGTTAGAAGAAGCAAATCTTGAATCTAGATCAATGGAGAGATCAGAGTCTGAAGATTGATCAGGGATCTCAGAAAGTGTGAAACCTAAGGATTGAAGTTTCTGCTGGTGTTTTTTAAAAGTGGATTGACCTAATTTTTTAGCAGGGGCCATTTTTTAGTATGGGAACGATGATTTGGGTGAAGAAGAATAAAGAAATAAAATTGAAACAGTAATAGATCCGGAATTTGCGGAAGAAGACGAAGAACAGAAGAGTTGCAGAGAAGAAATAAAAAAAAAAAGGAAAGAGAGATTAAAAAGAAGAGGGGGGAATTAGCGAAGAAGATATTTATAAGAAAAGAAGATTCTCGAGAACATCAATGCATTTAATAAACAACAGTACTGCGATACATCGATAGTAAACTATTTCGAATGCATTATTAGTGAACTCCAAAAAATTGTTCTTACTGTTTTCATCATGCAGTGGTGCACGTCATCATTTCAAAGACATAGATGGCATATTTCGATCATATTTTTTTCCTTTTAACCGTACTTTCGTGTTTTGCAATAATTGAGGACTCTGGCAAGATATACATAATATCACCATTTTTTAAGTCACTTTGCAGTAAAAATCTCAAACACAAAAAGCATTTTACTGTCAGGGGTGACGATATCATTTGGGTTTATGAGACATGCTAAAACCCCCAAAAATTTGAGGCAACATGCAAAATAGTTACATTAATTAATCTTGATAAAACTTTTGTTATTAAAATTTGCCCCACACATTTGTCATGTTTGCTCTGACATTTTTTTTATCATCAAAAGTTTCACATTTTTGAAATTTTATGTCAATAAAATGATGTTTTTGTGTAACGAAAAGCCAACAAGTTTGATTTGCGTGCTATTTTGACCTACAAATTCATCCATTTCAAGGTTCTGTACATGTTATACTAAGTTCAACGAGATAATTATAATCAAAGGAAACAACGCGTAAATATGTTTTGAATCTAATAATTTCTAATCCGAGAAAACGTTTATTTTAGAAGAGTACAAATACTTGCAGTCTGAGACTGAGATGATGGAGGAAATTGAGCATTTTCTTTTAAGAACGCAGTAGAAAGGAAAGTACTTTTGTAAATGACGGAGAGTGCAAATAAAATTAAAATGAATTTTCCATGAAATTATAACATTCATGGTTGGACGATAATAGCAGAAAAAAAAGTGAAGTTTCTTTTATACCCAAATTATAGTGATGATGATCTTTCGACGCAATTAACCTAAAAATAAAATTCAAGATACGTAACTTCTGTAAAGTTTGTTAATATACAATTAATAAATTACGACTACTGTAAAAAAAATTTGAAGCATAGATTTTATTATAAAATTTAAATTACAACTTGTCGTGGGTATGTGATACCCACAGAGTCTTGAAATAAAATGTGACTGATAAAAGATTGGATTGCCTGGTCCCAGATTTTTGTTGAATAGTTTCCTGCTTGGCTTCCATCCGCTGCATGATTTTTTAATCCGCCTGCTGCTTTATTTCCTTCCCTGTAGTTGTGTTGTATGGCGACTTGTGGGATTTGTCTAAGTCTACTTTTTATTTCTTCAATCATTCCTTCTATTGCCAAGGCGGCGAGGTATTAGATGTGATGAAACGTAGGAGGTTCTCCGAGTCTGTTTCAAAAAGGATTTTAGGCCATTGTCTCTCTGATGCTGTTCTTGAAGACAATAGTAAGGCCCATTTTTCTGCAGTAAGTGCTGTCGTAATTCCTAGGGGTTGATCCATAGTTATTAAGGTTCGTGCATCCGAGTCTCTACAGACGAATTCATCTCCGGCAAAACCCAGGTGGCCTCTGGCCGCTCCATCTGTGTTAATCTTTATCCAGTTGGTATTTGGAGTGGACCACCCTACCGAAATTGTTTCCATTCTTTTACCTGTTATCAAGTTGTTGAATGTTGGTGTATCTCCTGGTATGATTGGTGGTGACGCGTGCAGTGCCCAAAAATATTCTTGTTGTAGTTTTTGTGCCTAGACAATTATTTCTTCTGAAGTTGTTTGTTTATGTTGGTAAATTAGATCATTTCTGGAAAGCCATAGGGTCCAGAATAGAAAACATAACGAGGATATTATAGAAGTTGATGTTGGATACTGCAGGATTTGGGATATGGTTGTTTGTAGAGTTAAGGTTAAAATTGGAGTGGGGTAGGTGTTTGGTGCATTTGAAAGTTGATCGACTAAGATGTTCCAGGAATGAACTGCCGTTGGATAATGTATTAATAGGTGGCTTGCTAATTACATATTGGTATAGCATCTCGGGCATATGTCTGGGTTGGTCAAATGGATTCGATGTAAGAGAGAGAAGGTCAGTAGTCCTTCATTGATGGCTTTCCACAAGAAAAGCCAAATTTTTGGTGGACATGGTAAGGTCCATAGGAATTTGGTAGGTGGTAGAGGTGTGTGGGTTGGTTGACCATGGGTTAGACATTTGTATCCCGAAGATGTGGTGTAGTTTCCAGATTTTGAGTGTGGACAAATAATTTTATCTGGGGTATTGTTTTGGGGAAGGTGGATGTTGATGATTTTCTGAATTGTTGGATTGGGAATAGAATTCAATTTTTCATGGTTCCAAGAGTGAGATATTGGGTCGATAATATCTGCTACCACCTGGATTGAGTAGCATTGTGATGGTTCTAGATTAGTAGAGTGTGGGATCCAGTTAGCCACAATCGGAGTTGATAGACCATTTCCAATACGATGGAAAATTAGTTTTTGCATGGTAGGGATAATTGATGCGAGTTGTCTCCATTGAGGACTGGAAGAGGAGGGAATGGAAATGTTTCCTTTTAGAATTGGTTGTTCATTAAGGTACTTTTCACTGAATAGACTTCCGCATATGGAGTTAGGTTGTTCATGTAAATTCCAGATTCTCTTCATGAGAATGGATGTATTATGGTCACTGCTTCTTATTATTCCTAATCCTCCTTCGGCTAAAGGCTTTGTTGCTTTATCCCATCCTATAGGGTGAAGTTTTTTTTATTGTTGAGTCATGTCCCCAGAAAAAATTCCTAGTTATACGATATATTTGTTTGTGTATATTTTTGGGAAGTTTTTGTGTTTTCATTATGTGATTTGTGGTAGGATTTATGGAGGTTTTTATGAGAACAAGTCTTCCTGCCGGAGTTAGGCATTTCGTCATCCATCCATTTGCTTTTCTGGATAATCTTTGAAGGAAAGGAGTGAAGGTTTGATTAGATGCTCTGCCTTGTTTAAACTGTATGCCTAGATAGGTTGGAGGTTTTGATGTGGTCGGCATATTAAAGATTTGTTGAAGATCATTTATTTTGACTGGGTCTAAACTAGGGTGATGGATGATTACTGATTTAGTGGTATTAATTACCTTCCCCGCAGAGGAGCTATAGGCCTGGAGTAGGGTTTTAAGGTTTTGATTACTCTGATTTGATGCTTTATATGTGATTAGAAAATCATCTGCATACATTAGGTGGATTATGGGAGGTGCTTTTTGTGATATGTTAAGTTCTGGAACTAATTTTTGGTTTTGAAGATTTCCCAGGTTTGTGGATAGGATTTTAGCACATATAATAAAAATATATGACGATAGTGGGTCTCCTTGTCTGATGCCTCTACTTGGGGTTATGTATCCATGAGGTGTACCATTATTTTTAATGGAGTAAGTAACTGTTGTGACGCAAAGCATAATGTAGTCTATAAATGCTGATGGGAATCCTAGTTTTGTAAATGAAGCTTTGATGAATCCCCAGTCTAGGCTGTCATAGGCTTTTTGAATATCTAATTTGAGAGCTATTTTTGGGTCTTTGGTGGGTTTTGAAGTTCTAATGTGATGGAAGAGTTCCCCAGCAATTGCTATATTGTCGTGTATTGATCTTTGTGGCACAAAAGCACTTTGGAATGGACTTATTAAGAAGGGTAGGATAGGTCTAATTCGGTTGACTAATATTTTTGAGATGATTTTATATGTGACGTTGCAGAGTCCTATTGGTCTGAATTGGGAAGGTTTTGAAGGGTGGTCTACTTTAGGGATTAGTGTTATATTTGTGTGATTCATGAGAGGGTGAATATTAAGATTATTAAAGAACTCTTTAACCATCGCTATCAATTGGGGGTGGATTGTAACCCAAAAAAATTTAAAAAACTTACTTGTATAGCCATCGGGACCCGGAGCACTTTCAGAATTTAAGGAGAAAAGTGCTTGTTTGATTTCTGCTGTAGTCACTTCCTACGTAAGTTGGTCCGATTGTCTAGGAGTCAACCTTGGTCTGATATTTGTGAACAGATCTTCGTTTATTTCTGTAGGTGGGGCTGTATATTGTTGAGAATAGTGATCTAGGATGAGCTGAATAACATCTTCCTTTTCGCTAATCCAGTTGTTTTGTGGGTCTTGTAGTTGTTGTATATTGTTACGAGATCTATGAATGGAAGCTTTAGTATGGAAAAAGGTTGTATTGAAATCGCCTGATTGAAGCCAATGAATTCTAGATCTTTGTTTCCAATATGTCGCATGGCATTGTAATAGTTCTTCATGTTCTATTCTCATTTATTTTTCTTGTATCAGCCAGAATTCTAGTTCTGATCCTGATTGGGAAGCACATTGGTGTTGGGCGTTTTTAATGTTGTCTGTCGATTTCTTGATTCTAGTTGATAGGTGGACGAAGGTTTCCTTTTTCCATTCTAAAAGAGTTTGTCCTGTTGTAATGAGGTTTAGTTGAAGGTTGAGTGTAGGTTCATTGTCGTTCTATTGTTCCCAAGCTAATTCGACTATTTTTTTGAGTTGTGGATGAGAGAGCCATAGGTGTTCGAATTTGTAGTTTTTTGTTCCTTGCCAATCTATTTATTTCTTCTGAAGTAGTATTGGGGCATGATCAGATGCTATTCTTGGAAGGTGAGTAACTGCCGCATGGGGGTTTGCCGTCCTCCATATTTGGTTTGCTAGAGCCCTATCTAATCATTCTAGGATATTATCTTTCCCCATTTGGTTGTTTGTCCAATTGTATGGGTCTCCTCTGAATCCTAAATCTATAAATACCATCTGATCCATCATGGTGAGGAGAGGATGAGATTGAGCGTATATTACTTTCCTTCCTCCTTTTTTTTCCGATTGATTTAATACGTCGTTGAAATCTCCTATCAAAAGCCAGGGTGTAGATGGATTAATATTGCTGAAGATTGTTAGAAATGCTTGCCACAGGTTTTTCCTTATATCCGGATGTGGAAGGCCATAGATACCCGTGAATAACCATGGTTGTTCTGGAGGCGGTGGTGTAACTTTTGTGTGTATGTAGTTTTGAGATTGAAGTAAAATTTGGATATTTAGGTTTTCTTCCCACATTAAGCAAAGTCCTCCTCGTCTTCCAGTTTTTGGTATGTTGTGGTAATTATTGAATGGATTGTGCTAATATTCTTATGTGTTGATCGTTAGCAAGTGTTTCAGAGAGGAATATGATGCTAGGCTTGTGAAGATTAACTAGTCATTTCAAATGTTGAATTGAGGGTGGTAGGTTTATGCCTTGACAGTTCCAAGCAAGTATAGACATCATGAATAGAATGAGTTTTGGGTGGGCTCTGAAGTCGGAATGAAAGGTGCTTTATGTATGGGTTTAAAAAAGGATTAAATGGGCTTGAGAAGATGGTATATTTAAGATTAAGTGGGATTTATGAGAAGAAGGAGTTTTGTGGAGTTAAAAGAAGAAAAATGGTTAGACTAGTCATAAAAACATGTATTAGAGAGCATTAGTACAAACAAAGTGGAGGAGATGTGATGATTCAATAGAATTTTAAGGTGCTAAAAAAGGTGATCAGACTAGGCACAATAGAATATTTATCAGAGAGTATTGGCACAATCAAAGGGGAGGAGATTTTGTGATTCAAGAGGATTTTAAGTTGCTAACAGTCAATCAAAGAATTTGAAGCTACTATAATAAGGAATTGGATTATAGGGATATGCTATTACCAGTGAAGATCAAAGTGAAAAACAGAATTAGGAAAGGTGCTGAGTACTAAGATAATAACATGTCAAGGATAAAATACAGATGAGGGTTTAGTAAAAATAAGATTCTCTGTAATACTAAGTTTCAGAAAACAGATGTAAAAAAGTGAGTTCAGAATTAAGTTGTAAAGAGACCTAAGACAAGTAGATTCAAACAATTTAAACCAGAAGAGGGATTAGTGGCCTAAAAGTGAGATTAGTTAGTAGCAGGGATATTGGAATAAAATAACAGGGAATTCGGAACAAAGTAGTTAGTTACTGGGCTAAAATAAATCAGAACAGATTAACAGGTAGAAACTGAGGTTATCTGGAAGTTTTGAATGATGAGTTCAATGCAGCTGATTCAAAAACAGAAACTTTACTAAATAGAGGGAACAAAGAGTGTCCAAACAGTGCAATATGACAACAAGGTAGACTGTAACAGGTCAAAAGCCAATCAAAGAAAAACAGAAGCAGTGCAATATGTAAATAAGCAGAATCAGGGAGTAGACTGATGGTATTGTTATGGTGATTCAAGGGTTATAATTCACAGAGTGGTTAAAAGTATACTAACTATAACAGAAAACAAGAATATTAATTATAATAAAAAAGGCATACAAGCAGTTGAGCAATTAAAAAAGGTGTAGATCACCAGCTCAAACTAGAAGGAACCTGATAACTAGCACACATAATTTACATGGTGATATGGCTATTAACAGAATGCACCAAAAAACTGAAATACAAGTAAGCATATAAACTTAGGAATGGGTTATAAAAAGTGAACCAAAAAGAAGAGGGATATCCAACGGCCCTTGAATGTGCCTTTTTCGCATTGGGTATTTCTGACTAAGGAAGATGTCGATGTTGTGATTCTTGACAATCAGCAGGTGGTGTAGTAGTGTCAGGCTGTATTTGAATATCATCAATCGAAGCAAAGCTGAGGGTGCCAATGATGGAGATGATAGATGGAGAAACTGTTTGCATTTCCAAATTGTCAGGATTGAACTTTTTGGCTGGTTGAAGGACATTTATCCATTCATTAAGTTCTTCATTAGTTATAGTTCTTGACAAGTCTGGAGTTGAAGAAGAACCAATGCCTGAATTGTTAAGATAATATTGTTGTTCTGGGTTGAGTCGCTTTATGGCTGGGCTTGGTAAATCATTATCTGATATGAGTTCTGCTGTTTTTATGTCTGAAACAAGGAAGATTGTAGGACTGAAAGGTTGAAGAATCTCCGTAAGAGGAGGTGAGTGAGATATCAGTTCAAAACTTTGAGTCTCAAAAGTTCCATTTTCTTCCACTAGCCATGTTTCTGCAGTTGACCTTGAAGAGTATGAGCATGTGCCAGAATGAAATCCCTCTTGCTGGTACCCTTCCCCGATGAAGAATGAAATTTCAGACTTATCTTGGTCAGAGATAGCCTGGGATTCAATAGGGGTTGAAACCTAGTCACTCCAGTCAGTATCTGGATCTTCAATGTCTACATTGTGAAGCATCTATTGATGATATTCATCATCATACTCTGGTTCTAAGAAATGTCCTAGAGCATGAAGATTAGTTTGGAGAGGTACTTGAGGTGGGTTTTGTTGCGGGGGTGGGTTTTTTTGCAGCAAATCCTGGTGGTTGAGCAGGTAGACATCAATGCAGTTTTGGTATTCATGTCTTAGTCTGTGTCAATGTCTGAAAAACAGTCTTGGCAGCTCTTGATAGACAAAGTCGATTCTGTTGACGCTTCTACAATCATTTAGGGCAAAGATACCAAATTGAAGTAGCTGAGTAATATCAATTCTAAGCCTAATTTTCATGGTGCTGTAACCATTGAAATGGTGAATAGGGTCATCAAAGGCTGCTAGAATTCCAAGGCTTTGAGTGTTCTTTATGACATTGGGTATTCTGGTTTGCTCAGGGTAATGATTGTGGACTGTAATTTCAAAAATTTCAATGGAGATTTCAAAGTTATCAGGGAGATCAGTGAAGGTATAAGGTTGAAACATGAAAATGTCTCCATAGATCACCCTAGTTCCTTGCCTAAGGATAATAAAATACTCAAAGATAGACTAAAATTTGATCAAATAAAAACCCCTATCAAGCTTGCTAACTGAAAGATCACCATTAAGCTTTCATCTATATTTTAGAGCATTTCTTAATAAAAGGGAGTTTTTATTCATTTTAGTTGAAAAGCAACCAACCAGCTGATGCTGCCAATCAGAATCAGGAACATAAACATTCCTAGCATATGAATCAAGATAAACAGAGTTTGCAACATCTCTAAATCTACTACTAGACATTGAGATACCAACTAAAGGAAGAAGAGAACATAACAGACAAGGAACATGCAAGGAGCTAGGGAGAATGGAAAAAGGTTGAGGTACAAAAGCTTGTTTTGAGCCAAATTTATAGAAGAAATGATCAAAGAGAACTCTTTAGGTTTTAATTTAAAATTAATTTTAAAACTCAAAAAACTTAGAAAAGGTTTGCGAAGGATAGATAGGTTACATCAATAAAATAGGCTTAGGGTTACCTGTAAAAATATCCAATTGCCACTTCAATCGATTTATCTCCATGGGGGATTTAAATAAGAACTGAGAGGACAGCAGCAACAGCTAGGATGAACAGTACTCCTGGGAACTTGTAGTTGAGGACCCTATGAATTGAAATCGCCGTTTATCATAGGGAAAGGTTGAAAGCTCATGATGAGCTATTTTTTTCCCGCAGGAATAGACAACATCGAATAGAGAAGGGGATAAAACCATATTCGAGAAGGAGACCAACAAATCAGAACACAAATCTTCAGAATAAAAAGGTTGAATCGACAGAAAGAAATGAAGAGACCACAGCCATGAACCAAATTACATCACCGAAATTAGGTTTAAAAACAACAACATATAATCAAAACTTTCCTCAATACATTAAACGACTACATCTTGAAGGGCCGGTGGATTAGGGGTTTAGCTAAAGGAATTAGTGAAAATCATTGAAATGCTTTTAATATTTAGGGTTGCAGAGGAGTTGATTTGGGTATTTTGGTGAGGGTGAGTCGAATCGTTTTCGGCCGATTCGCAGAGCTCACAAAATTACGTTTCGACTACTGTAATGTAAAATCAATATAACTTCCCCTCGGAAGACTTTAAGTTGTAAAGTGATGCTTATTTGGCTAGGGTTCATTTGGTGGCATATTGTTTCATGGTTATTAACGAATCAAAAGCAAGGGAAAAATCCTAGCGAAACATGTTGATATGGCTGAATTTCTTTTACATGCATTTTCCCTTAGGGGTAAATAGAGCAAACAACAACGTCTTGTTATCACGTGATTTGACTACATAATGAACCTTGCTGAAAAAAACTTGTCCCTGTAACATTTGCTTATTCGAATTAAATAAGCCTAGTCTCTGTCAAGTGCTAAATTGCCACAAACCAAGTATGTATTGTTCTAGTAGGTGTAATCTAGTTACAAGTAGTGAAATGAAAAAGCAAATTAAATCAGTTAGTTGCAAATTATATGCACTTGTTTGTACCATAAGTAAAAATACCACTTAATAGGCCGAATCAACACTTGAATCATATTTTGTTCCTCATCTAAGCCCGCTAACCAGTCAACCAAGGCAGCCCACCAGTCTGCACAGACCGGTCAATGGTCAAATTCGGTCAACTATCAAAGTCAACATCCGGTCAAGGTCAAGGTCAATGGTCAAAGTTAACGGTCGGTCAATGGTCAAAATCAACCGTCAGTCAACTATCGAAGTCAGCCGCACCCCTAGCCAATTTTCAGTCTTATAGCCAGAAATGCTGCTAACCAATGCTCAGCCAAAAACTCATCCGCACTGCCAGCCAGCCTCCACCCATACTTCCAGCCAATTTTCTACCAGTCTCCAACCATGCTTCCAACCAGATTCCATCCACACTTCCAGCCATCATTCCTGTCAACCATCAAACTTGTCCCTACCTGTGCAGTCAGCTATTCCTCCAGCAAATGTCCACCAATACTACCAGCCATCATTTATGCAGAATTTATCATGAAAACATAAATGTGCAGTTTCAGCCATTGAATTCCAGCAGTTTCATCCATGCCAATTCCAACAGTTTCATCCATGCAGAATTTATCATAGAAACATAAAGGGGCAGTTTCATGCAGAATTTATGATGAAGGCATAAAGGGGCAGTTTCATGCATAATTCTTGATGGGAGCATTAATCGGCAGTTTCATGCCATTTCAGTGAATATTGAAAATTAGATGCGAAAGGTTACAAATAGGGAGGTAGCCAATAGGAGCGAAAGGAAAAAACATATCATGTAATACAAATTATGAATAAAAAATTACTCCCCAAGGGGATTCAGTCGTGGACGTAGGCAGCCATGCCGAACCACGTTAAACCTCTGTTTCGTTGTTTGTTCTTCAAATCATCTCCTAACCCTAAATTCACAGAAAATAATCAATTTCATTGTGTTTCGTGGCCAAAAGTAATTTTGGGTCCAAACATTGGCGCCGGCTAAGGGGATTACGAGAAAAAGAATCGTATTCTCCCATTGAGAAAAGTTGTAGAAAACGCTTCAAAATCATGTCCATGAAAAAGAAGTTTGGGCATCTTGAAAATCACTGCTGCAGTCCAGTTGAACATAACTGCTGTAGTCCAGTCTGTTCGCAATTGGTGAATTCCATCTGATCGCAGCTGCTGCTGACCATGTAATCGCAGATACTGCAGTCAAGTTAATCGCAACTGCTGCTACCCAGATTCGAGGTTCGAGATTAGCTGAAACTATTACCTTCTGAAACCACTGAAATTGCATCACTAAGAAGTCTGATGAAAATGTTTCCAAAATGTTCAATCCGCTGTAAAAAGTTGGATTGGAATACCATCAAAACTGTTGGCAGTATGTTCGATCTGCTGCACGTTACATGGCGAAAAATCACTATTAAGACTGGTGAAACCCCGAAAGAACGTTCGATCCACGGTGAAAGATGTCGTAAAAACATCATTAAAATTGTTGCTAGATGTTCGATCTGCAACATGGCTTGGCCCAGTTTTTCCAATCACTACAGTCCAGCTGATCGCAGCTGGTGCATACCAGTTAATTACAATTACTACAGTCCAATTGATCGCAACTGCTGCAGTCAAGCATCGCAGTCGGGAGCCACCACAGCGGACTGACTGCAAAAATCACCAAGATTGTTGTTAGGATGTTCGATCCGCAGCATGTTCAAGTCCAAAGTTCAAAAAAAAAAAAAAAAATTCTCAAATAACGCGGTTATGGCTTGTTCTAGTTTGTAGTATGTCAAAATCACTACTATCATGATCGCAAGGTTGCAAAGTTTCTTACATCTCTAGGTGCTTGAATACCCAAGAGAAAACCTCCACAAAGGTGCAGCAAAACCATAGTGAAATGTCCATATAGAAACAACAACAATTCAAGAAGAAAAGGAAACAGTTTCGTAAACTGTTACAACAGCCGTGTGAGGTAGAAAAGGAAACAGCTGCGATGGATAAGATCACGTTTTAGAAAGCCGTTGCAAGAAGCCTTCAAAGCAAAGACAACATTTTCGGAACCAACTATCACCAATCGTACAGGGGAAAGATCATTGTTCATGTTAAAAGCATCGCGGAAAGTTTCCAATAAAAAATAAACCGGTGGCCAGTGCCGGAGGCAACACCCTGCAGCAAAAGCCGGCGTCCAGAGACGAAGTTTCCTCACCCACGTCACGTGTTCGCTCACCCATGTTTTCTCTCAGTCACCCACCTTAGAGGATCTGTTCACCCACTTCTTTCATCTGCTTCGATACCTCAAGCTGCATCAAACTTCCATGTCCTACTCATACCAAGCGTTGATGTTATAAGGTACATCAAACTTTGATGTGCTGTTGTACACAAAATTCAGTTCATAGAGAAACTTCGATGCGTCATGGTACATCATAATTCGATGACCTCGTATACCGACCGTTGATGCTTAGCGGTACATCAAACTTCAATGTCCTAATCTACACCAAACTTCAATAGCGCCACGTCAGCAAAGCGTTGCATCGTCAGCCAACCACGTCATCAAAGCGTTGCATAGTCATCCAACCACGTCAGCAACCAATTGCATCGTCATCTCGCCACATCAGCGATCTGTTGGAAAATCAGCCCCGCTACGTCAGCAATTTATTGCCACGTCATCAAGTTTTGCTGAGTCAATGCACCACGTCAGCAGATCATTGCCATGTCAGCAAAATAAAACACTTTAGCATGCCATGTCAACGAAGTGGTCCAGTCAGCTGTGCCACATCACCTTCAACACGTGCGCTATTTGAAAATCTTGCTTCGTCAATAACGTCTTCGTTTTAAGTCCGAATTAAGTGATTTTGGGCTCGTTGGAATCGCCTTTCAATTTCCTACAATATAGAGGTAAAAAATATAGAGTTCGAAAAAATTACTTTTGCATTGTGAGTCGAACACACGACCTCTGGATTCCTGAAACACACTCCAACCTTGAGTTCGAAAAAATTGTTTTTGGGGTTCTGACCGGCACATCAACCACTAACAAGTGAAAATTACACATAGTATTCAATGTTCGGGAATGCTATTGCGTCAGTTGATCGAACCGACGTTATCCAGTTTCACAGCGACAGCTGCTAGCATGTTGATCGAACTGCCGCAATGTCCTTATTCGTACAATTACTATAGTCCAGTTGATCGAACTGTTGTAGTTCAGTTCTCATCAAAACTGTTTCAATAAAGTTTTTCTCAGCAATTGCTTCAATCCAATTTTATGCATAACTGTTACAGTACAGCTTATCACAGATGTTGAAATACAATTCCATGGCAACTGTCTTCAATCCAGTTTTGATTCAACTGGTGCATTCCAGTCCCGCAGACAAATCTAATTACTGACTCAAGCCGAGAAACTAAGGAAACTACATTAGTCATCATCGCTGGAAAACACCAGCATAGCCAGTGGGCATCCTAGTCACTTCATAAACGAAATCGCAATAACATTTTCAATATGGTAAGTATACAATTTACATTTTTTTTCTTCTTTCTTTTCATATATTCATGCATACTTTTGTTCAATAAGACACCTTTAATGTGGCGAGCATTTTATCAACGAAGGGATGCACACATTTCAATTCTGCGCGCATCTAGAATAGTGAGATTGGCCCCCCGCGCGAATTCTAGATAAAAGACATCTTCATATATCCCATGCGCGAGCAAAATGCAGCGAGGAATTTCACCCTTGTGCGAGCATTGAGCAGCATGACAATCACTATCTTCTGAGGGCTAGTTGCATATCACTTCAATGTGACTTGGGGGCGAGATATGTAACACCTCATGGTCTGAAATAACTCTTTTGGTGCGAGCTGTGTAACACTAAATACACTTGGGGGAGAGTTACATAGCACCTAATTGCAATGCGGAATTAAGCTTCTGAAAATCGAAACTTCATGTAACCCGAACTTCTTAATCCTCCAACGAGTTACAGGATTAAGAGGGGGCGAGCATACACCCTAATATTTTGACGTAATTATTACAATCAGTACCACTTAACTGCAACAGTTAAATTGATATAATTATTGTACTCCTGTTCAAAATCAACTGCTGCACTCAGTTGGACGCAACTGATGCAGTCCAGTTTTGCTTACGAATTCTGTACTCAGTTGGACGCAACTAATGCAGTCTGGTTGCAATGAGTTGGATGCAATTGATGCTGTCTATTTTTATTTGTTACTGTTACACCTATGTTTATCGAACTATTTAAATCCTGTCCCTCAGCAGCTGCTGCAGTCCAGCCGATCAAAGCTGCTGCAGTCCAGCTCTGTTTGTATCGCTGCAGTCCATCTCTGTTTTTATTCCCGCGGTCTAGCTGAACGCAGATGTTGCAATCATGTTCACATCTCCAGCAGTCCAGATGATCACAGCTGCTGCAGTGAGGCTCGTCATTCCAACAGTCCAGCTGACCGTAGCTGCTGCAGTGAAACTTTTTTCATCTTATTAATCTTGTATCTTCTAGAAAAAAACAAGCAAACTCCTACTTCTTGCTCTACATAGATCTCTGATCTCTCTTCCTCGAAACCACACCTTAACAATAACGTTTGAGTTATTCTGAATAAGATATGACTACTGATTCATAGGTTGAGAGATCTAGTGATTTTTACTCAGGCAAATAATTTAATATGACAATCCTAATTTTATGTTTCCTATCCACCGATTTCCTACCAATATATAAACCCATGAATCACATGATATATATGTATCAAATCCAGAATATATTTATTCTTGAATTCATGATCAAAGCATTTTAATGCGTTCAACGGAGAGATGTTTAACTGCATATTAGTGGAAGATCCGTAAACTGGAGTAGTAAGGGTTTTGATTTCTTGATGTCAGATGGGGGTTTTTTTTTTTTTTTATCAGAAGGTAAGATTTATTAGAGAAAAAGAGAATGTACACAAGTTCTACAATAGGTAGATAAGCAGAAAGAAAAAAATTACACGTAATCAAAAATAAAGAATCCCACATATTAAGAACCGTGCTAGAAAATTTTAAATGAACTCTTCTACCATCAGCCTCTGCCCAGGCCAAAATAGAGCTTCTTACTTCCAATCCCAAGTCAGCTTTAGTCTTGAATGAATGATTTGGCTCAAATGTACCTTTATTTCTCTCCAACCAAATTGTATAAACCACGACAGCTGGAATAAGACTCCATATAAAGTTACCTGAGTCTGAAAAGCAATTATGATGCCAATTGTGTGCAAGCATCCGCATACTACTAGGTACCACCCAAGACCAGCAAGAACTGGGTAGAACCAAAGACCATATTTTGTGAGCTACTTTGCAGTGGAGAAAAATATAATCATGTGATTCGGTGTCATCACCACATAGGACACAAGAATTATAGATATCAACACCTTTATTCAACAAGTTATGAATTGTATTTAGTTTCTCATGGATCAGACACCAGACTATAAAATTTATCTTAGGTTGGATTGAGTTGTTACAAACAAAGGTATTAGGGAAGCCGTAAATACCAAAACCTTCTACCATCTTAGCATACATCAATTTGACGCTGAAAATTCCTGAGCCTATTAAAGCCCATCGTCTAGTGTCTGAAAGATTATCCAACACCGGTGGGTTGCTGCCAGTTCTGAGTAAAAGTTTCTTAAAAGCATTTTCTTCAAGACTAGAGAGATTCCTTTTGAAGTTAAAGAGCCAATTCCCATATGAGGAGATCATATCTACTATCTTTGTATTCTTATTACAAGAAAACTTGTAAAGCAAAGGAAAATCTAAGCAAAGGAATATCTACGGTTCCAGACATCATTCCAGAAAGAAATCTCTCTTCCTGAGTGAATAATCAACGTTGAATTTTGAGCAACCAAGTGTGCAGTCTCTATGATAGTATTCCAGCATGAAACACCATGTGAAGATTTAACCAATTCCGGAACCCAGAAAGAAAAAATTTCACCATGTTTATCAGCAATAATTTTGTACCATGGCTTATTCTTCTCTTGACCAAACCTCCAACACCATTTTGATAGTATGGACTGATTCATGATCTTTAGGTTGCACACACCCAGACCATCCCTTTCCTTGTCAGCACACACCATACCCCAATTTACAAGATGAGAAACCTTTGAACCAGCTCCACTTTTCCCAAGAAAATTCCTCATCTTCTTCTCCAAAATATTAATCACTGAAGCAGGTGCTTTGAAAAGAGAGAAATAGTAGATACGAAGTGAACTGAGAATCTTTTGATGGGGGTATGCTTAAAATAGCCAGGTATTATTTGAGGACCTAAATTTAGTTCGTATAATTTTCTCGCTAACGCAATTTGATGGTTCATGCTTTGTTTTATTCTTTTGATCTGCCATGCTTAGGGTGTCCCAGCGATATTTGCGACTCTAATACATATAATTGGTGATATCGATAGAACGGACGATAAATAAATCTAGAATTATGTTTCATTTCATTAAGTGAATAAAAATATAGTGGTGGATACAATAAACCCTGGTTACCAACTTTCCCGTTGATTTCATTTTATTAGTTTAATTTTATTATTTCATTCTCATTATAAAAATTCAAAAACATTATTGTTGGTTACTCTTAATTGAGATATTGATTACAATATTTCCACTGCTCTTCGTGGGAACGACCCTTAATTGCCTTTGTCTACTAGTTAGACACCATGCGATTGCGGTTTATAATATAGGCATCTCCGGATCCTACCAATTTTTGGCACCGCTGCCGCGGAGCGGTTGTGGAATATTGGAATTGGTATTTTGTACATTTTTTGTACTATGCATAACTTATTTTTCTTTTATTTATATTTTCTTTTAGTTCTTTTTACGTAGCGTATTTGATTTTTCTCAGGTACTTTAGTCTGAGAGGCGACGATTGGAATCAACAACTAGCCTAAAGTAAGTACTTGATATTCTCACAAAGCTTTTTCAAGGTGAGTTATTGAGAAATTTTACTTTTTATAATGGTTTCCAGTGAGTTGACTTCTTTTATAGCTTTTTGGAATCTTACCAAAAGAGCTGAGACAAAGGAGTCATTTGATATTTCACCTGAGGAGTATGCATATGCACCTTCTCATTATCAAGACCATGTCGAGTGTGTAAATAATGATTGGAATTATTCTTATAGGTATGATCATTCCGGACCTTGTGAAGGTTATGATCATTACCAACCTTACCCTGGTTATGAGCCATAATTTTTTGATTCCAATTATTATTCACACATTTATCCGTCACAGTATGAGAGAGATGATCAATCTTACTGTGACCCAACTGCATCACAACTATCTTTGTTAGAACTCCTCAATATTGAAATTAATGAACAGACCAAAGCTAATGAGTTATTTTTTGATGAATTGAGTAAAACCCAAGCTTATATTGCTCAACTTTCTGAACAAATTGATTTATCGATTGCTAAACTAATGCATTCGGTAAAAGATCGTGGTCTTACTGAGGATACAAGTTCTAATTTTTCTAATACTCTTGATATTAATGATGAAACCGCTTTAACTAATGAATCAATGTGTATGGAGAATGATGATGAACTTGATAGTTGTGATCATAAGAATAGAGACATTGTCATAGCAAGTGCAGGTGGTGTATTTAGTCTAACTCCTGATCGTGTTAATGATCACTCGCCTATTTAAAAGGATGAGTTTAGGATTTAGGACACCATTCTTTTAGACGGTGTGACATATCAGTGCTATAAAAATGATTCCTATGAAGAATGTGTTAATTCAGAGGAAATTGTAGTTAAGTCTAACGACTTAGAGACATTACACTCTATCTATAAGGTTTCTTTTAATCATATTTATTGTGATATTCCTATTGGTTCCCAGGCTGATGATGTTTATGATGATGATTTAGTACAGGGTTACAAACCCAGTGGAGAATTTAATATACCTAGAATTGTTAACACAAATTTTCAGCTAATTTTGGATTAGAACTGCGTACTTCTCCAGTACTACTAGATTATTTTGCATCTCGTGATTTCTCTTTGCCTGTGCATGACTCCCAGATCGTTTCAGTTCTCATCCCCGATGAACCACTTGAGTCGGTAATTCTTTTTACTGATGATATATCCTTTGCAAAAATTAGATTTGGGGGTGGCTCTTTCGTTTTGATAGTCTCTATATCTTTACGTTGCTACAGCAAGAGTGTGAGATTGTCATTAATTGTATATATTGTGCTCTAGGTTGATCCCCAAATATTTAGGTTGTTGATATAAGGTGAGTCTTATTTGTGTATTCCAGTAGGTACATTTATTTTCTTGTTTTATTTTTATTTGTTTATTTTCGCATATTATGAATTTTCCCATCTTAAATTTTGCGTTGGATGAGTAAATTACATTGAGTACAATGTAATGTTTAGGTGTGGGGGAGTGGTTAACTTTTTTACTTTACTGTTTCAGGAATTTTCTTGTGAATCATGATCAGCTGTTGAGCGGGTCTATTCTCATGTATTTTCTTATTATGACCAGCTGTGTAGCGGCTCTTTTTCTTTTTCCTTGCATGTTATGATCAGCTGTGTAGCGGGTCTAAAAAAAAAAAAAAAAATTATGTCGCGGGTTTCGTGTATGGCATTTGTCATGACAAGCTGTGTAGCAGGTCTAACTCTCTTTCTTATTATATGACCAGCTGTGTAGCGGGTCTTCTTCTGTTTTGCTCGAGGACTAGCAAAATATAAGTGTGGGGGTGTTGATAAGCACGTAAATGCTATATTTTATACCCATATTTATATTAACTAATTCTCGGCATTTTGACTAATAATACTATTTTAGTGCTTTTGTAGAAAGTACAGGCGAATTCTGATCACTCAGAAATACACGACTAAATTGGGAGGTTAGTTGCCGTTTGCGAAAAAATTGAGCCAAGGCACTTACCGTGTCTTGGTTAGTTCAAAAGAAGTGAAGTTCTCTGGTGGGTTAACAAAATGATAGATGACGTGTTCATTCTACTGCCACATTATCTCATCTATGGAAAAGCTAGGTCCGTGGTTAATTCATGTAATAGCAGTGACGATCAATTGGATTCTGGGGATTGCATGGACCGAACTGGATATAAGTTGGAGTTCTTGGGAGATCAAAAGCTTGGTGGTGATCGACTGCAGCTGGAAGAAGAATGGGAGGTTTATGGGGACTGTAGTTGCCTGGCATTGCAACCCAATGAAGATGAATAATTGAAGACCAATGAAGATGAGTGTTACTGAGGACTTGAGTGAATATCTGTTGAGAAAAAGGTGAAGTTGCCATGGTTTTGTGGTTCAGTGAAGCAGTGAACGAGTTGGGGCTGTCGTGGTGTTGGCGGAGAGATGCGCTGCTGCTATTGTTTAACTCAATGAATGTGTGTGTGATCGAATGCATTTGGGCATCGATTTGTAGGGAAGGAGTTTGTGCAATCTCCAATTCACAGGCGGTGCATGGCCTTAACCAGTTGGCTAGACGCGCAGAAGTTGTTCGCTGAAACAACTGAACGAACCAGTTCAATTTCTAACTGCAGTTTGTGACCAGCTATGCGCCACAATACGCCGACGTTTGAGCCATGGTTCCGATGTTTTCAGTGGACTAGTGGGTTTCGAATTCTCAGGCTGGTGGTGGTTTGAATCGCATCAACTACAAGCAAGGGGGCAGAAGATGGAGTTCATTGTTTCTGGTAGAATTGGCTGAGAGAGGACCAGAGAATGGATTGATTTAGGTGATGAAAAATGCAGCAATGGGTAGTGTTGGTTTGTGTCGATGGTTGAGCAGCTAATGGAAGTGATTGCCGACACGGTTCAGTTGAATGAAGGCGGAAATGGAGTTCATATTCTCAAATTGTTGGTGATTTGTATAGCTCAAATTGGTTGGTTAGTTTGGCTGATTTTCGTGAGATTCAGAAGTTCAGGGAATCGGTGGTTTTGCTTGGGACCTTGGCGCTGTTTGAAGTTGTGAAGGAGGTGATGCTCGGTTGAGACAAAAACTGGAGATGTGGTCGAACTGCAAGTTTTGGAAGGGCTGGACTTGGTCCGGATTTAGAAATTGGAAGTAATTGGGCTTGGCCTTAGCATTTGGCAGGACGGCTGGAGGCGAACACAGCCGCAAGGAAGAGAAGAGAAAAAGAGGCGATGGACGTGTTTGAGAGCTCAAGAACAAGGGAAGAAGACGAGGTCATCGGTTTAATATTTCCTCTTTTGTTATTATTTTTTTGATGGGTTTTAAGAAACCCATAATTATGTCTTGCTAATCTTTTTGGAACTAGGGTTTTTGTTGAAACCACTTCGGGTATTAGACTATTTTTGATTGAATCGAATTATGAAGCAATAGACCGTTATGATTTGAATGGATTAATTTCTTGATATTTGTTTATCGATTTATCAAAATATGAGTTGTTGCTTCACCGGTTTTATATAACCTTTGTGCATTATTGTTAGGATCGAAAATATATTTGTCTACTTATTTGATATTACATGCTTAGGTTAAATCTTTTGATGGGGTATGCTTAGAATAGCCAGGTATTATTTGAGGACCTAAATTTAATTCGTATAATTTTCTCGCTAACGCAATTTGATGGTGCATGCTTTGGTTTATTCTTTTGATGTGCCATGCTTAGGGTGTCCCAGCGATATTTGCGACTCTAATACATATAATAGGTGATATCGATAGAACGGTCGATAAATAAATCTAGAATTATGTTTCATTTCATTAAGTGAATAAAAATATAGTGGTGGATACAATAAACCCTGGTTACCAACTTTCCTATTGATTTCATTTTATTAGTTTAATTTTATTATTTCATTCTCATTATAAAAATTCTAAAACATTATTGTTGGTTACTCTTAATTGAGATATTGATTACAATATTTCCACTGTTCTTCGTGGGAACGACCCGTACTTTCCTCTGTCTACTAGTTAGACGCCGTGCGATTGCGGTTTATAATATAGGCATCTCCGGATCCTACCAAGATACATAACTTGTTATGCAGTCGAAAAAATGGTTGCATAATTCGTTATGCATCTGCATAATGTGTTATGCATCTCTTTTGGAGGCTGCATAATGAATATGCAGTCAGTTTTCGAAAAATTTCCCTAAAACGATGATCACCTCCGATTTTTTCGTGAAAAACAAAAATTTGATATTGTTGTTTGTAATCATTGCGTAGCTTCTTTAAAAGATTTCCAACGATATAAAATTTGTAAAATTCCAAGGCGCGGATTTTTAGATATGTTATATCCAAGTTGTGTTGCCAATTATACCCTGGGAAATTAGGATGCATAACGAGTTAACCCTGAAAAAATAGTATGCATAACACGTAATGCGGATACATAAATCGTCATGCAGATAGGTTTTAATAATTTCGGATAATTATGGGTGTCACAGAAATATTTATGGGTTTCACGGTATCCAAAATTATTTGTGGGCTTGACAATGAGAATATTTTTTTTTTGGGTCTCCCCCTAATTTTCCCTTTAGAGTTCCACAGTATGGCTTCTTAATTTTTGTTATTAAGAGTGGTTCCCATTAAACCACATTCTTTGCATTAAACAAACACTGATTCTGTGGAGTTGTGATCTGGATACTTTTCGCTTAATAGATATTACTCAAATCCTTCACAATTGGGAACTAGTTCTTCATGTGTAATCCAGTCTTTTGACCTCCTCCTGTACGGGTTCTGGCTTTGCCATTTTTTTTTTTTTTTTGATCGGTAAAGAAGAAATATATTGATCAAAAGAGAAGAGGGTACAAAAAGGCTTGTACCACCCTTATAAAACACAAAAGGGAACAAGAAGGAAATGAAGTTACAACAACTTCAAAACGCAGCAAAGAAAACTAAGAAGCAAAGTAAATTCTAGGCCAACTTGTTATTACATCTTGAAAAGAGACGGAGTCTAAATCCTGAAAAACAAGGCACCATCTGAAAAGGTCGTACTTGATCTTCTGCTGAACTCCAGTTGCATTCGTCTGTTTGTTCTTGAAAGCTCTTTCATTTCTAGCATTCCAAATCCCCCACAGAATAGCCACTGAGATCATTGACCATATATGATATTCCTGCTTAGAGTTTAGAGAAACATTCCAGGAAAACAACATGCCAAACATATCATTTGGCATAGTAAAATGCCAATTGAGTTTGTTTTTGAAATGAGCCCAAATCTTTGTTGCAAAGTGACAGTGAAGAAAAAGGTGATTAACTGTTTCTGGTTGAGAACAGAATAAGCAGTTTTGTGGTACTTCCAGATTTCTTCTTGCTAACATATCCCTAGTTGGTAAACTGTTGTGAGCCAGTGTCCATAAGAAGAAGCATATCTTGGGAGGACATTTTAATTTCCATATGTACTTGAAAATATGAGACGAATCCATGTCATTTGAATCTTGAACCAAAGAATCATAAGTGGACCTGACAGTGAAAAAACCTTTAGTATTTAAATCCCATAAAATTTGATCATCTGCATTGGAATCTAGAACAACTGGTTGTAAGTTATTTCGGAGATCTTCATATTCATTTCTAACAATATTGGTTTGTCTTCTAGGAACCTCCATATTCCAAGCACTTCCTTGATAAATTTCAGCAACTGAATGATTTTTTGTTCTGCAGACGGAAAATAAGTTTGGATATTTCATACACAACGGTTCCTCCAACAGCCATTTATCGAACCAAAAGCGAATAGTTGTACCTGACTTAGCTTTAAACCTGATATGACTTCTGAAAATTGTATTGCACTGCATTATACCCTTCCAAACTGAAGTACCATAAGAACCTTTCGGAATCTTTGAGAGCCAATTCAAAGCTTCAGAGCCGTACTTTTCTTCCACTATTTCCCTCCATAAGAAATCTTTCTCAGTTGCATACCTCCAAAGCCACTTTGTTAGGAGAGCCTGATTCATTTTCTTGATACTTTTAATACCTAATCCTCCAAATTTTCTTCTTTTGCATAAAGCAGGCCACTTTACCAAATGCATTTTTCTTCTTCCTTTTTTGTCATGCCACAAAAAGTCTCTAATAATTTTTTCAATCTTGTTTGCCACTGAAATTGGAATTACAAACAAGGACATATAGTAGATTGGTAAGCTTGCTAGAACACTATTAATTAGAGTTATTTTACCTGATCTACTAAGAATGGACTTGTTCCAGCCTGGTAATCTTTTTGTAATAGTATCTATCACTTTATCCCATTTTGCCACTCCACCACTTTTGTCACCAAGTGGAAGACCCAAATATGTAGTTGGAAGAATTCCAGAATAGCAGCCAAGTAAAGAAGAAAATTGTAACAAATCACCAGAATAAGCAACACCAAAGATTGTACTTTTGGCGAAATTTATTTTTAAACCTGTAAGTTGTTCAAAAGACAAGAGAATTAGTCTGAGATTCTTAATTTGTTCTATGTCAGCATCTAGAAAGATTAAAGTGTCATCTGCAAATTGCAAATGACTGATTAATCTTCCACCAGATTTAGCTTGGAAGCCTGAAATTAGACCCTCTGCTTGAGCTTTCTGAATCATGAAGGATAAGGCTTCACCAACTAGAAGAAATAAGAATGGGCTAATGGGATCTCCCTGCCTGACTCCTTTTTTGGATTTGAAGTAACCTGCTGAAGAGCCATTGATCAAAACTGAGAATCTGACGAACTCCACACAACACCTAATCCATCTTCTCCATTTATCTCCAAACCCCATAAGAGCAAACATCTCATCCAAGAAATCCCAATTTACATGATCAAAAGCTTTTTCGAAGTCAACTTTGATTAACAAACCGGGTTTTCCCAGTCTTTCTCTGGAATCTATTAGTTCATTTGCTACCAACACACCATCAAGAATCTGCCTTTTTTTGATGAAGGCACTTTGATGAGAGGAAATCAAATCTGGCAACACTTCTTTTAACCTATCAGCCAAAACTTTAGAGACTATTTTGTAGACCCCATGAATTAGGCTAATGGGTCTCAAATCCTTTATCTCCTCAATTGTGTCTTTTTTTGGAATTAAAGCTATAAAGGTGTTTTTAAGCCTCCAATCCAGAAAGTTCTTCTCCTGTAGTTCCTTGAATACCAACATAATATCATTTTTTAGTATATCCCAACAAAGAACATAAAATTTAATTGGAAAGCCATCTGGCCCAGGGGCCTTAGTTTGTCCAAGTTTCTTCATTGCTAGAAAGCATTCTTCTTCTGAGACTTCTTTTTCTAAATTAGTCTTCAAAACTTCTGAGATTCTGTTGAAGTGCATGTAATCCATAGACACTGATCTTGTAGACTGATTTTCAAAAATATTTTTAAAAAAGTCTACAATACCTTCTTTTATCTTCTCTGCATCATTTGTTAATTCACCCTCCACCTTTATAGCTCCAATGAAATTTCTTCTTCTTCTATCTGAGGCCAACCTGTGGAAGTATTTGGTGTTGTCATCATGTAGCTGCATATGAGTAGCTCTAGCTCTTGCCCTCCATTTTTCGGCTTTAATCACTGCCAGATTACAGAACTCCTGCCTAGCCTGAATTCTTGTATCCCATTGTTCTTCAGTAAGGCCATTGTTAATATTTTCTTCCGCATCCAGATCCACAAAAATATCTTCTAAGACCCCCATTCTATTATCCGTCTCTCCGAATTGTTGTTTGCTCCATTGCTTTAAAGAATGTTTCAAAAGTTGCAACTTCTTGCATAAAGAGAAACCAGCTCCACCTGTCACAGCAAAGGAAGACCAAGAAGAAGATACGAAAGAGATAAAATTTTGGTGATTTAACCAGTAATACTCACATCTAAAAGGACCCGGACCTGTCTTCACACCTTCACAGAGTAGAGCAATAGGATTATGATCAGAGCAAGGTCTTGAAAGGGCTTGTTGATGGACTCTTGGAAAATGAGCTTCCCACTCTGGTGAAACGAAAATTCTATCAATTCTGCTTCTTATGCTTTGAAATTGATTGTTAGTCCAAGTGAAAGTAGCCCCATTCAAAGGCAAATCAATTAGTTTATGTCTAGCAATAAACTGATTGAATCTTCTCATACCGGTAGTGGCTATACCCCCTGAAGACCTCTCATGAGTAAATCTTATTTCGTTAAAATCTCCTCCAAGTACCCAGGGTACATCCCAGTAACATCTTACTTCAGTTATTTCTCTCCAGAATAGATTCACTTCACTTGAGTTGTTAGCATTTGGGGCATAAATTCCAGTAAACATCCATATTAAATTTGTATCCAGCATTTGACACAATATAGTTATGGAGTAATGACCAACTAAAGAGTCTAGGACTTTAATTTTAGAGTTATCCCAACAACATAAGATGCCACCAGACCTGCCTACAGACGGAACATCTAACCACTCCACGTTCTTGTTTCCCCAGATTTGCCAGACATGAAGATTAGTGCACTGTTGCAGTTTAGTCTCTTGAAGAACACAAATACTTGGTTTCCAAACTCTCATCTTTTCTTTTATGACATCCCTTCTATTTAGGTTGTTCAAACCTCTTATATTCCAGTTGACAATTTTGAAATCCATTAAGAAAGATAAACCCTTTTTAGTTGCCAAACAAATTAAAGTAAAATCAGATTGATTTACCTCTTTCAGTTTCCAGGTTCTTTAGATGATCCTTCATGGTTACCATCATTGAATCCACATTATCCGTTTCATTCCCATTGAAAAATAAACCCAACTTAGGACCCAAGTTGATCATCTGAGTAACAATATCTTCAAATTTTTTTCGTAAAGTTGGGTCAATGTCGGATTTAATGATGTTCCATTGGCCGGAGTTGTTTGAAGAATCTCCCCTGTTGTGATGAATTGAGGTCTCCATATGAGCACCAGCATCCATTTTCTGAAGATAGGGAATTGATACAGCCTCCCTGAGTAATTTATCTACCTGTTCTTCCGAAGTTATTGAAGTCGGTTCAGCCGTAGAGGATTGTGCTCTTGAGTCTTCTGAATTTGTAGCCGAAATGGAGTCTGATGTGGAACATGAGTTGGAAGCTGAGCTGTCGTCTGAGTTGGGCGCCTTTAAAAGTGGAATTGAGTTTGGTGTCCCCCTATCCAAAATCTGTACTCTTCTAGCCTTCCTTCTCGGTTCCGCGTGCAAAGAAGCACTGAGATTGATTTTTGAAAAATCAAAAGAGAGGTTTGCTTTTGTACCTGCACGCGAAGAATCTTGAAAAGATGACTTATTTAAATCAGCACGCGGTGAATTTACTATACGGGAATCTTCTTTTTGTCCCCAAAAAGTAATGGACCGTGACTCATCTGTTTGGTATGTTGAATTCTCCACAATCCGCTCCCCTGTAAATTTTTCCATTGATTGATCTCCACTGTGCCGAGATACCCTGATCTTTTTGAAGTCCGCCGTGTTTGTTGACTTTGATGAAGAAATCTGGATTGGAAAATAGTGACCCCTGTAATTAAACATGAAAGAAGTGTGCTGTTGGGTGAAGTTAAAAACCTTAAGGCGAATTGCTGAAGCATTTTCCCACGATAAGGTCTCAGGATGAGCCTCAATTAATCCTCCAAAGTTAATACCAATACTATGAAAAATATCCACACTCCACAGATTGAATGGTACTCCCTTAACATCAATCCAATGACCCTCTATCGAGTCTGATGAGAAGGGAATAGAATTAACAGATGGCCACCATGGATATAGTCTAATAGTAGCATCACCAGAAATCCATAGACCCTTTTCTAAAATGATGTTCTTATGTTCTGTTGAAGAAAAGAAAAATGCTTTTTTCTCTTCAAATGGGAAAATATCGAAATCTGTGGCCAAAGAAAAACGTTTTGATATTTCTTTTCCCAAAGAACTCCATGAATGTACCCGATTGGATGATTCGACAACGATAGCTTGATCCCAGTCTGGTGAATAAGGCTGAACCTTGTTTTTCCAGTGTTCACACTGTGAAGCTTCTGCATTTTCCTCTGGTAAAATCTGTGAATCCATTGAAGTAGTGACATTTGGTGTAGCCTTTGTTGTGTGTGTATTTGTAGATGGTAACGACTTAGCAGCAACGGCGGGAGTTTTCCTTGATAAAAACTTATCAAAACCCACAGCAAATCGTTTCCATCTATTCTCACCTTTTTCCGCTGGCAGAACGGTAGTGTGCTTGCTTTTGTTCACTGAAACAGTTAATCTGAGAAATTCTCCGTACTTGTTTTTGTCCCTCATCAAGAGCATATGTTCCGTGTCTCTTTCGAAAACCCAGTGCCAAGTACCGTAGAAATCCTTTGACGATTCTTTTCTTATAATGTTCTTAAGCCATATCAAAGCGGATCTGGTTATTTTGAATTGGATTAAAAGCCTTGTGTTCCTCGTTTCTTCTGTGATAAGAACCTCACCCGATTTTTTGGAGATAATAAAAGCCTTGTATTCACATTCAATTCTAATATCTGGTGTAGAGAGATCCTGCTGCGAATTTGGTTTTTTCTTATTACAAACCTCGATCCAACCTTCATCATCTTTTGATTTGTTCTCCATGTGATTCAACTTTTCATTCTCCTGCTGTTTGCCAAAATCTTGATAACCTCTTGAAGATGAAACTTGTTCTCCCCTAACCACCGAAATCCAATCCCTTGTTGCCGTGAAATCCTTCTTGCTGCCTTGATCTTGCTGACTTCCCTGCTGATTTAAAATCCTATGCTCATCTCTGTAGCTGTGTGTTGAAGATACCTGATCCATTTTTGCTGCGAGTATACCGGACATTCTCTTTCCTGTCGGTTCGTAGTCGGAAACTACTGGCTTTGCCATTTTTCACTTCGAAAAAAAAATATTCATGCCAATAAATGAATTTTGTATGTGACAAAAGTGCTAAATAGTTTGTTTCCCATTTTTCTTTACCTACAAATCCCTTTTACTTGGAAAATTTGTACAGGTATGGTTAAGTTAAGCATGCAGGAGGTGATAACCTTTGAAGAAAAAAGTAATAGATATTTGCGGTCCTGCGAATATAACCTGTGAAGAAAATAATAACAGATATTTGCGGTTTGAGATGATGAAGGAAATTGAATAATATCCTTTGGGAATCTAACAGAAAGTAGATTACTTTTGGAAATGTTAAGAAGCACAAATGAAAAATAAGAAGGATAAAATTTTATCAGCTTCTTATGAATAACAAAAAATCAAAATCCAGTGGTGGAGCTTCTTTTTGTTACAAATTAGAGTGGCGGTCTATGACATGGTTGTCACGCCAAGACGAACAAGTAACAGAGAACAAGTCAAGATTAGCGGATTTTGTAATTTTTCCAGATTTTAAATTTACAAATTAGAGAAGAAGTCCCTCAGTGTTGTTACCACTATAATAATACAAAATTAATACCAACATTGCTAATAGGAGTATCGGATTGCTAGGGAGTGTATCGAAACCATAAAAGAAAAAACACTTTTAACGCATGAATTGGTACACTCCCTACTCTAGTAAATTGGTACCCCTATTAGCTAGGGGCCATGATTAGTACAACTTCATTGTTGAAAACATTCTAGTGTGGAGTGCTTTTTATTCGGCCAGGGTTCCTTTTGTGACATATTGTTTCATGGTTGTTAATGAATCAAAAGCAAGGGCATAGCCAAGCTAAACATGTTGATGTGGCTGAATTTCCTAGCATTTTTCATTAATCTTGTTGTATGTATGATATTTAGATCTGCAGTGTCTCCAAAATCAAAGGGGTAAGTAAATCAAGCAGAAACACTCGAAGAGATTTTTTTTTTTTTTTTTTTGATCGATCAAAAGGAATTGTATTAAGATGCACACAAGCCGTGAGCGGGCAAATACAACTTAAAGATAGCTCAACAGCCCTAACTAAAGAGAACACACAAGAAGAAGAAAAAAGAGAATACATCAAGAATGCAACTCGATGTACTTTAAAAACAAATCAACAAATGTAACTTGCAGACCAAAACAGGAGTGCTGTAACTTAGAAGCGTAACTTGCGAACCAAAACATGAATGCTAGCTACGATTAAGCAGGACTTTCATCTACCTCTTCTATGATTAACCCTTTATGGTTTTTTTCCGCATCAGTAAACATTTCTTGGCGATTTGCTTTCGAAGAGGGGAAGCTTAATCCTATTATGGACCCGAACTCCATCAACTTAACTGCTGAAACTTTATTAGGTTCAGTAAGAGATTTAGAGGAGAATTTCGTTTTTGTACTTAAGGAACCATTAGGGAAGAGGCCAGTCACCTTAGACTTTAAGCTCACAGTGGTGTTGACTCCTAGAATTGGCTCAGAAACAACTGGTTTGGTGATGCTGCTCTCCGCGGCTTCCACAACTAAAGGAGCTGAAACCACTTATTGCTCTTCTTCAATCCCTTGGAAACGGTTATATGTTTCGAAGCCAAGGAGGACTGACGGGTCACCAGATGAGGAATTTACACCATGCGAAACCAGCGGGAAACTTATATCAACATCATTCTTATTACCTTCCTGCACATCTTCAGCCAACAAAGTTTCTTTGTTTATTTTAGACTTTTTCTTTTTCTTGTTCTTTACAATATCATGTGAAGTAGGATAATCTTCAGTCTCCTTGGTCACATCCTTGTTGATTGATCTGCATTCAGAAACCAAGTGTCCCACAATTTTGCAATGTGAACAAAACTTAGGGACCTTGGGGATCTCGGCACACTGCCAAAAACCTTCTTCTTCGCTTCCATCATAACCATTTCCAACCCAAACACGGTCTGGTATCTTATTTGCAAAGTCTACTTCTACCAAAACACTAGCAAAGAAACCGAAATCCATGGATAGAGTGTTTTTATCTACCTGTATAGGTTTGCCAAAAGCTTTGGCCATTGCCAGCAGGTTTTCTTCAGTCCAATACTCCAAGCAAAGCCCTGGAAACTTGATCCAGACTTTAGCTAGAGAAGTTCTCTGGCTTTCAGGATTGAATCTTGGCTCCCAGTCCCTTACTTGTAGTGTTTGATCATTCAATTTCCAAGATCTGCCTGACCAAATTCTAATCTTATCATTTTCATTATCAAGTTTGATAACAAAGAATCCCTTTCCAATTGGAATGAGCTTGATTTCACCTTTTACTTTCCATTGATAAAACAATTGATCTCTGGATTCTTCAAGCTTAATCCTGTTTAAATCAAGCCTCCCAATGAGACTATATTTCCATTGGTTTAATCCATTCTCATACATGCTATTTGTTAACTTAATTGCAGGAAGTACTCCTTTTAAAAAAGGGAGAGGGAAGTGAATTCAGAAAAGTAGCAGAAACCACATTTGAGGAGATGTGTTTCTCCATTAACACAGGAGGAAATCCTCCCTTGAGAGGACAAACAATCGAAGAAAAAGACATTAAAAATCCATTAAAACCCCAACAGAGAGAACAAACAGAAAACTAAAAAGCAAATGTTCAAAAAACTAGTATGGAGACTTTACTCGAAACCAGATAGGAGAACGGGGAAAAGATTTTCAAGAGCAGCAATAGACGGAGAAAACGAGGGAGATAAGGAAATTTAATCAAAACTAGACAAGATTAGGCCAAAAAAAAGAAAATCAATCACAAGTAGATGGAAGATTTCAACTTACCTGCGAATGAACTTCAAAAGCCCGAAAACAAAAACGATATCCAAACTTTAAGGTAAAAGAGCACAATCAATCCAACGAAAAAAGAGTAACATCACAGCAAAACGCTATAACTTGATCGATCTAAGAACCCTTCATCCTGAATCAAGCTCAAGGTTGGAGAAAATTAAACCCTAGAAAAAGTCAAAATTGGTCAAGAAATCGCCTCTCTCGGAATATTCTCTCTCCTTGTATTGTTACGCTGCTTTTCACCGGTGGATTCACTCGAAGAGATTTTATAATGGGAAAGCTAGTGCAATGCTCAAATACGATTGACTTGACATTTTATTAACTTCGGTAGTCTTTGTTTTATATTTATACAAGACTTTAACAGCAACTATTGACTTTTTTAAGACTCTCGAGCTAGTATTGTGAAGGAAATCACACTTGTCTCTGTAACATTTACCGATTGGTTTTGATCCTTTGAGATTATCATCTCCGCAATATGCCAAATTGGTAAAGGCGAGTATGCGTATTTTGTAACGGGTCTAAATCTAATCCAGCTACACGTAGCGTGACATGAAAGAATTAGTTGCATATCATATGTACTTTTCATTTGAAGTTTGTGATTGGTAATTTTACAATTTCTATGCCGACAAATGAATCGTGCATCAGAATGATAAAACACTAAAACTAATAAGTTAAGAATGTTGTGTACTTGCCAATAATTGACCACTTAACTAGCTTGGATGGAAAAACTAACAGATCGGAACATTTTAATTTTTTTTTCAAAACTCAGGGCATTTTCACTGACCACACCCCGAATCGGGGCATTTCAAAAAAAAGAAAAAAAATTGTTGCCACTTACCTCTGAAGTGTTTTTGATTCGTTGTTACAAAAACAAAAAAAAAATTCTAGACATTGCTAAAATCCTATCATTAAGATAACATATATTTATAGCCCAAATGAAATAATCTACGGTCGAAAACAATGGTTTTAGATTAAATTTAAATTTTCACAGATGGACTAAATTAACCTTTATCTATTATTTCCTCCGTTCCACTTTACTTGATGTTTTAGGGTTTATTTTTTATTCCAAAATATATGAAAATTTTATTATTTTTTCCGCTAATCTTACTTGATGTTTTAGTATTTACACAGGGTCTATTTAACTATCTTGGATGGAAAAATTAACTGATAAGGACATTGTAAACTAGTTGCGATTCATTATTTTAGAGATCAAGGTACCAAAAGTTGAGATGGTGGAGGAAATTGATAAGTCACATGCTAGAAGATATGCCGCTAAAGTTCAAATAGGCAGCTCTTGCATGAATTGTTTTTGATGTTGAGTCGACTTTATCAATCGATTTATGAGACTCGCCTTTATTGTGAAGAATAAACAAGACAATAAATATATGATGCCACTTACCTCCTAAGTATTTTTGTTCTTAATCCTTTGCTCTAGCTACTTAAGTATCCGATTTAATTAAATTTAGGCCTCTTCGTAAAACGCTAAATTCATGCTATTATAAGTATGATTATTTGAGACAGATGTTGTTGTTCAAACTCGTCCACTTTTGTGTCTATACTATTAAATTAAATCAGTGACACTATTGTTTGTACCATAAGTAAAAATATTACTTAATGGGCCAAATTGTTACTTGAATCATCTTTTGGTCCTCATTCAAGCCCGCTAACCAGTCAACCAAACCAGTCCACTCGCCTGCACAGACCGGTCAATGGTCAAAGTCGGTCAACTGTCAAAGTCAACAGCCGGTCAAGGTCAAAGTCAACCGTCGAAGTCAGTCGCACCCCTAGCCGATTTTCAGTCTTGTAGCCAGCAACGCTGCTAACTGATTCCCAGCCAAAAACTCTTCTGCACTGCCAAACAGTCTCCAACCATACTGCCGGCCAACCTCCATCCATGCTGCCAGCCACCCTCCATCCTGTCTGCCATCCATTATGCAGAATTAATAAGAGACATGAATGATCAGTTTTCATGCAGAAATAAAGAAGAGGCATAAAGGGGAAGTTTCATGCAGAAATTATGATGGGAGCATAAATGGGCAGTTACATCCAGAATTCATTATAGGAGCATAAATGGGCAATTACACCCAGAATTCATTATAGGAGCATAAATGGGCAGTTACACCCAGAATTCATTATAGGAGCATAAATGGGCAGTTACATCCAGAATTCATTATAGGAGCATAAATGGGCAGTTAATGCAATTTATGTGGATATTGGAATTATATTTTTAATTGTATAAATAGGAAGAACAGAGAGGATAGCAGGGGGTAGCCAATAGGAGAGAAAAGAGAGAATGTAATTTCATGATCAATAAGAATATTACTCCCCAAGGGGATTCGTCCGTGGACGTAGGCAAACAGTGCCGAACCACGTTAAACTTGTGTCTGCATCCTTTCCTTTCAATTATCTCCAAACCCTAAAAACACACCAAAATCACTCAATCATCGTGTTTCGTGTCCGAAAGTTATTTTGGGTACAAACAACTATCTAGTAGAATCTCGTCATTCACGAAAGACCAAATTGGCATATACAACAAATATCGGCTTTAGGAAGTCGGGTAATGGTAAACCCCTTAATGGCTTAATCCAAGATTATTAATAGCAGGCGGTAATCTTGCAGACTTGCACTGCCCACATACGGTTGGGGTTCTATCTAAAACCAAATCCAGTGCACTCCCACACTTCAATATTCTTCCATCTTCCCAATCTTTTGTAGTTGGAAACATCATATGAACTGAGCCTTTCACTGCTAATTTCAAATGAGACTATAATTTCATAGGATGTTCTCTGAGAAGCTGTGCACAGGGGCGGAGCCAGCCCATTGCAATGGGGTGCACTTGCACCCCCTGCCCAACTAGCTCCAAAGCCTAATTTAGTCCTAACAGAGAAAAAAATATTTAATATCCAAGCCTAATTTTGCATTTTTGCATCCCCTAAAAATTTATTTTGCACCCCCTTAACAAAATTCTTGGCTCCGCCCCTGGTTGTGCAAGCCAGAAAATTCCCATTCACAAGGAAACGAGAAATGGATGGTTTGAACATCATGCATGAATCTGATCCCCGACGTATAAACCTGAATATCTAGGCACTAGAATTTTACACGAATTCATCAATTAAAAGCACACTTTAGCGACAGATGGATGGCGAACAAATGTGACTTATTTGGGCTACTGAGCGTTGTGGGCTATTTTCAATTTGATGCTTAATAGTGGAAGAAATTCAATCAGCTGTCATCAGTGAAGTTCATTAATTGTGTGAAAAACTGAAAATGCACATTCTGCTGCTGCTGACAAAAAACGGCATTTTGGTGAAATTTCAGCTATGGTTAACCCTAGGAACTAAAGGTAAATTGGTCAACTATAGGCAGAGTAACAAGTCCTAAAATGTGCAATTTCCATGTAGATAAATGAACTTTTAACGTGATAGGTTCTTAATTAACTACTCATTTACATTGATGTTGTTTACCTATAAATTCATTCATCTGAATGGGTTGTTATATTAAGTTAGTAGGAGGTAAAAAGAAAAAAAAAGAAAAATTCTTACTTTCAGTCTGAGATGGTGGGGAAAAGTGAACACTTAAATTTCAGATTTCGAATGCAACTACTCCCTCCATTCGTTTTTAATAGGCTAGTTTTGTTTTTAGAGAAATTTAGGTCGTGTATGACACCTTTGACAACATAAAACTTAGCTAGGTTAGAATTTTTTCTTACTTAATTAGGATTACCATTAAATAGTTAAGAAAAAATATTGTTTGTTTTTCCATCAACCCATACGGGTGTATGTTATATTTTGTTTGTCTAGTATTTAATTTTATTAGAAAATATTTAATTTACTTATTATCATAAAGGGTAAATACAGTATAGGATAATTTTTAAAAAAAGGTGAAAAATGGGTCAATTGAAAAAAGTTAGGATAATTACCTATTTTATAGGCAAAATAACTGCCTATTCTTGGTTGGGATTTTGGTATTCTGGATATTTGGGAGAATAGTGTAACCTTATTTTTTTAGCTTATTAAAATTAGGGAAGGTTATGCTATTTATGTCCAAACTTAGAATAAAAAGAAGACAAACACGTTTTGACGGTTATTTTAAAGATAACCCAACCTAGGATAGGATATTAAAGATGCCAAACGCGACCTTAATGAAATTAAGAGAACTAATCATTAAAAGTGGTCCTCATGACACTTGTCAATAAAAGAAGTGAATTGAAACGGTTCTCATGACACTTGTCAGCAAAAGAAGTAAAGTGAAATGGTCCACATGAAAGTTGTCATCAAAAAAAGTTAAGAGAAAAATGATCCCAGAAAATTAAAGTAATTTTGACTTTCCCAATTAGGAAACCGGTCTATTTTTTTGAAATATATATTTATAGAAACCAGATTATTAAAAAGGAAGGGAGAGAGTAGATCACTTCTGCAATTGCTACGGAGCACAATGCAAAAATTATAAGGTTTTGATATAAAATAGTAAATCAAATTAGTTGTCTAAGATTTTAAATTTTAATAGAAATAAATTTTAAAGTTGTTATCTGATTTAAATCTAAACGATGATCTCCTTTGACGCAGTTATACTATAGATGGAATTGCAATTAAGATAAAGAAACTAAGGAATACAATTCAGTTTCTTGATTGTTAACAAAAGGTTGAGATGATCGAGGAAGTTGATAAGTCACTTGTTAAAAGATTTCCCACTAAGGTTCAAATAGGCAATGCAATTTCTACAATGTGATGAAGCTGGCGGCAATAAAGGTAACTAAATTTGTTATGTCTTACACAGGGATCACACAACTCTTCTTATTCCATTTATGTAAATCAAGGAGAGGATAGTTAATATAACAATGTTAAATTGGTTCAACTCATTACAACCCTACTCTGAACTCAAATCACAGCCCTTGCATGAATTGTTTTCGATTTTGAATCCACTTTATCAACGAATCAACTTACGAGGTTTGCCTTTTTTACAAAAAAAAAGAAAAAAAATTGTTGCCACTTACCTCTGAAGTATTTTTGATTCTGGCTTTCAATTCATGCATTAGCTAGAAGTATTTGAGACAGACATCGCTAAAAACCTATCATTAAGATAACATATATTTATAGCCCAAAAGAAATAATCTACGGTCGAAAACAATGGTTTTAGATTAACTTTAAATTTTCACAGATGAACTAAATTAACCTTTATCTATTACTTCCTTCGTTCCACTTTACTTGATGTTTTAGGATTTATTTTTTGTTCCAAAATAGATGAGAATTTTAGTATTTTTTCCCAAATTCTCTCTGATTTACCCTTGCTTTGGAATGAACACATAAACAATTACTCAAATTTTTAAATATTTCTCATAGAGGATATACACCCTAATCTATAAAAATTTGGTACATCCCAAGTAAATTACAATGGGATTGGTAACTTTACCTAAAATCTGGGAACTAAAAAGTAAGTCATTTAATTTTTTTTAAAGGTATTAATATGGGTAGAATTGGAAAAATTTAATTCTTTTCAATGTTTTTTAATCTACAACATCAAGTAAAATGAACGTAATGAGTATATATTATTAATTTAAATATGGTTTCGCTAAAAACCTGTAATTGAGTCTAGTGGGCGTTTTTTCTAGGGCGTATAAGGTACAATTTAAGATGCTAAGTTATAGGATCTAATTAAATGCTTGAAGGACATATTTGGATGGGGTTTAGTCTCTTCGATGATATATCTATCTCTATCAAGTTTTATCTACCTGTTTGAACGGGGTTTATAACTTCCACGATGTTGTGACGGCTACCTGTTTTCTCTCGCCTGTTCTCTGACATCTAAGATGCGTATGATAGTTAGATTTTGATTATGCATCTTATTGGTTGGATTCTTATGGTGCTTTCCACTCAAGCTTTGGAGTTATAATTGTTGGATCTCGATATTGATGTAACAAGAGATGAAGGACGATATTGATAAGTCATATGTTTAAAATAATAGTGCCGAACTTCATAAATCCAATGGCAACTTTGTTATGCGATAGGAAAAGAAGTTGTTTAGTAAATGAGAAACAAAATGGCGAGCAGTCAATCATATATAATGAAAAAGTTCTCAGATTTGGAATGCCATACTTCTTGTTAAAATGAACTTGAAACAAAGAATTGTCCCTAGCTTAGATTTTTATCATTTATTTGCTGGTTCATTATTATTTGTTGTGGCATCAGATAGTAATAATGGTTCTTAATTCCTGTTGAATCAACCTTCCACCAATTCCACCAATCACTCCTCCAATTACACCACCAACCTTTACCTAACATGGACTTCCTTGTATGCTACACCTACTCCACCAACCTTCACTTAACATGGACTTCCTTGTTTTCTTCATTTACCTACTCCATTATTTAATTAATGTAATGTTGGTTATAAATACCTCCCATTTTGGAGATAAAGAATAACAATTATTTTTGAGTTGAACCTTAAGTTTAACATGGTATCAGAGCTCCATGGTGAGTTGAGTGCTTCTTAGTAATAGTGAGTGCTTCGTTACTTCGATTGATCTTTCTTCCGCAGGCTTAAGGTTCTTCTTTTTTCTTTATACACTTATTGAAACAAGTAAGTTGTACTTCCGATTTTATGATAAACTTGTTATGTTGAGTTTATGATTGTCCTTTTTAAATCCTACTTAAACTTGTTAATCCATTTATCTTGGACTAAGTAAGTTGTACTACTGTTTTTTGTTTCGTACAAACAGTTATCATCTTTGATCAAGATTTTTTTTTATTGAGTTTTTTTTTCTTATAAGCAAACCCCTGTTAAGTTTGTTTTCATATATTTGGTTGATTTGTCAAACTTAATTTCTCCGTGCAAGAGAGAAAACTTGATTTGAATTTAAAATCTTACTGTTTTTACCGTTATAGGACTTGTTCCTCTTATTCGACTACTCATATAATTTTTAGCTGCTAGGTAGAATCTAGCCGGTTTGTTTTTCACCCCCAGAAACAGTTGTGTACACAATCAGTTCATGTGTACCTTTTTTTTTAGTCATTTGTTTAAAAAAAAAAAACGCTTGCCAAAATTTTCGCAAGCTGCTTGCGACTGTATTCATACTTCATATAATTTCTTCTTTAATCGTGATAATGTCTTCCGTTAGACGTTGTGTTTACTGTGGAAGCAATTCACACTTTGTGGAGAAATGTTTCAAGAAAATTGGCTATCCCGATTGGTGGGACGCCTATAAAATACAAATAAATATCGACCAAAGAGGGGTAGATACATGTACTTTAATGATGACTACGACAACTGATACTCATTCTTCCGTGGTGGAATCTCATTCTTTGGTAAACCCTAACCTTTTCCAGCAATCAAGCAAGGTTGACGTCGTTTTACTTGCTACTGATTCTGGAAAAGATCATGGTTGGATTCTCGATTCTGGTGCTACGGGTCATATGACGTTCGATGCCTCTATTTTGATAGATCCATTGCTACCTGCGTATACAACTATTTCCAACGCCAACGGTGTACCGTATCTGGTTACCGGAGCTGGGAGAGTTGATTTAACACCTTCCTTGTCCCTAGAACACACATTATTGGTTCCTTCTCTTTCAAATAATCTCTTGTCTGCGGCACAAGTAAACACACAGTTAAATTGTTTAATACTAATCTACCCCATTTTCTGTCTTCTTCAGGATCTCAGCAACGGGGAGATAATTGGGCGAGGTACTAAGAGAGATGGTTTATATTACATCGACGATGTTTGTGAAGGGAGATCCCTTTCAGTTAAAAGGTCTTCTTATGCATCTAAAAATCAGATCTTACTGTGGCACCGCCGGTTAGGACATGCTTCTTTTGGATATTTGGAGCACTTGTTTCCTGATTTGTTTAAGTCTTGCAAACTTTCAGACTTTAAATGTGATACTTGCATTCTTGCGAAGAGTCATCGTACTACTTACCCAGATAGTTTCAGTAGAAGATACGTCCCATTTGATTTAGTTCATTCTGATGTCCGGGGACCTTCTCGTATTACCAGTACTTCTGGATTTCGGTGGTTTGTTATCTTCATCGATGATTGTACTCGTATGACTTGGCTCTATTTAATGAAGAATAAAAGTGATGTGGCTGATCGTTTTCACGCATTTCATAAAATGATTCAGACATAATTTTCGGCTAACTTAAAGGTCCTTTGTTCTGATAATGGCGGTGAGTATGTTAATGAAGTATTACAAGGATACTTTGGAGAACATGTAATTATTCATGAAACTAGTTTCCCGTCTACGCCACAGCAAAATGGTGTGGAGGAAATAAAAAATCTCCAGTTACTTGAAATTACGAGGGCATGCTTGATTGGGTCAAATATGAAGCCACAATTCTGGGAAGAAGCCATTACTAGTGCAGTATATCTTCTTAATCGAGTACCAACAAGTGCTTTAAAATTTCAGACACCTTTGGACAAATTGGCTTCGTTTGTAACAATACCTAAGCCTCCTCCACGGGTATTCGGTTGTGTTGTTTTTGTACATCTGCAGAAACATCTACGTACAAATCTAGATCCTTGTGCTATCAAATGTGTTTTTATTGGTTATCATCCATTCCAAAAGGGTTATAGGTTCTATCATCCTCAAAGTCATAAATTTTATGTTACTATGGATGTCACCTTTTCTGAGCAAGAAATGTTTTACTCATCTGATGTATCTGATTCTCCTCTTCAGGGAGAGAGTGTTATTGAAGAGTTGAATTGGATGGATTTGTTTCCGACTAACAGTGAAATAAATATGACAGAAAATGAAACAAGCATAAGTACACATCCAACTGTCAGTAGTTCAAGAATTGATGATATACAAGTCACGGAGCCGGTTCAAGAGTTCGATATTCCTGTTTCCTAAGAAATTGACACCCTTGATCTTGAAGATCCATCTCTCTCTTCACCAACAGTACCTACATCTAATTGTCCTCCTGCCGGTGCCGATGTCCCTGAAGTAAGCATAGATTGTTCGATTGATACTAATGATACTTGTGAACTACCTGACACCGACAGGTACCAGTTGCCACCAAGGAGTAATCGTGGAGTTCCACCAGATCATTTTTCACCTGAAGCAATAAGGAAGGTGAAATACCCTATTCCGAATTATGTGTCAACTCATAGATTATCAAAAGAGGGAAAAGCGTTTGCCAGTCAAATGGCAGATGTTACTATTCCCAGAACAGTAGAAGAAGCACTATCTAATCCGAAATGGGCTGGTCCTATGAAAGAGGAGATGGTGGCACATGAAGAAAATGGTACATGGGATATAGTCTCACTACCGAGGAGGAAAGAAACCAGTTGGCTGCATGTGGGTATATACTATCAAGCATAATCCAGATGGCTCTATTGACAGGTATAAAGCAAGACTTGTGGCTAAAGGGTTTACCCAGACTTATGGTATTGATTATCAGGAGACGTTTGCTCTTGTTACAAAAATCAACACTATTCGAGTATTATTGTCTTTGGCAGCAAATCTAGGCTGGCCTCTACAACAGTATGATGTAAAAAATGCTTTTTTACATGGTGACTTGCAAGAAGAAGTCTACATGACACTACCTCCAGGTTATAATTCTCCAAACAATGCTAATGTTGTGTGTAAGTTAAAGAAGGCTTTATATGGTTTGAAACAATCTCCCAGAGCATGGTTTGGTAGATTTCGCATTTCAATGAAGAAGTTTGGGTATATACAGAGTAATGCTGATCATACCTTGTTCCTTAAAAGAGTAGGTGACAAGATAAATGCTCTTATTATCTATGTAGATGATATGGTGGTAACAGGAAATGACCCTGAAGAGATGAGTAATCTGAAAAATTGCTTGTATTCTGAGTTTGATATGAAAGATTTGGGTGGACTTAAGTATTTTTTGGGTATTGAAGTTAATCGATCCAGAAAGGGAATTTTCTTGTGTCAGCGAAAATATGTGATTGATTTGTTGAAGGAAACTGGTATGACTGGTTGTACGCCAATCGAGTCTCCTATGGAACAAAATCATGGTCTTGAAGAATGTTCTGATCAAATACCAGCAGACAAAGGACAATATCAGAGGTTAGTTGGTCGCTTGATTTATCTTTCTCATACAAGGCCAGATATTGCTTATGATGTAAGTGTTGTAAGCATATTTATGCATAATCCGGGTCAGCAACACATGGATGAAGTCACCAGGATACTAAAATATTTGAATTCCGCACCAGGCAGAGGTTTGATGTTTTCAAAACATGGACATCTTGATGTATCAGGTTACACTGACTCATACTGGGGAGGTAAAGGTGACAGGAGAAGATCAACATCTGGGTATGTTACCTTTGTTGGAGGAAATTTAGTGACATGGAAGTCTAAGAAACAACATGTTGTTTCCTTATCCAGTGCTGAAGCAGAATATAGAGCAATGGTAAAAGGCATTTGTGAATTGTTATGGTTGAAAAGGCTTATGGGAGAGCTTGGTTTCCCATCTGAAAAACTTATGAAGTTGTTTTGTGATAATCAGTCAGCAATCAAAATTGCAGAGAATCCGGTGCAACATGATAGAACAAAGCACGTGGAAATTGATAGGAACTTCATTTATGAGAAACTTGAAGAAAAAATTATTGAAGTACCATATGTCCGAACAACACAACAGCTGATAGATATTCTGACTAAGGCCGTATCAAATAATATATTTAACGATTCACTTGTCAAGTTGGGCATCTGTGACATATATGCACCACCTTGAGGGAGGGTGTTGAATCAACCTTCCACCAATTCCACCAATCACTCCTCCAATTACACCACCAACCTTTACCTAAATGGACTTCCTTGTATTCTACACCTACTCCACCAACCTTCACCTAACATGGACTTCCTTGTTTTCTTCATTTACCTACTCCATTATTTAATTAATGTAATTATTTAATTCATGTAATGTTGGTTATAAATACCTCCCATTTTGGAGATAAAGAATAACAATTATTTTTGAGTTGAACCTTAAGTTTAACACTTCCATGGTTGAATCTTGTCTCAGCAGTATTTAGATCTTCAATTTCTCAAAATCTAAGGTGTAAATCAAGCGAAAAATGACATATATAAGCAAGAGATTACATTAAATAAATTTTTTCATTGGTGCAGCTAATGAAATATGATTGACTAGCCATTTAACACTTATAAGTATTTTCAATGTGCATGACTTATGGTCATATTAAATTGTAAAGGTGTAATTTCACATTCTAGCTGCAAGCAGTGACAAGAAAAGAAAATATGTAGTTGCATATCATATGCGCTTCTCATTTAAAGTTCTTGCTGGTTAGTACTTGCAATTCTATGCCAACAAATGATTTATGCATGGTGCTGATAAATCTAGTATGTTCAGAATGTTGTGTTATCCTATAAATTCATTATTCTGAAACTTTATCAAGGAAAAATATAGCTGTGAATTCTAGACATCAAAACAGATAGGGTCTAGATTATACAAAATATAATCGTCTGTTACGATGGGAGAGGAAATTGACGTAACCTGTCAAAAAAAAAAATGAGGAACGTCATTTATAATGCGCTTTACTAGTTGGTTTTTCAATCAGCAAAATAGGTTATGTAGCAAGTGTGTTGATGCACCTGTAAAGGGATTACTTCAGTTTTGTTAAGTAATCCTGAATTTCTTTACATATTATCATGTCAAACATTGTTTCTTCAAAAAAAATTTCTTTGATTCATCAATAAAAATTATTTAAATCAAAAATAAATAAATATCAGGCATTTGTGATTTTGTACTATTTTCTCTTCGTACGGTAGCTCGTATATCAGGCACTTGTGCTTGGTTTTTTCTTACAAGCATGGCATGTTTTAGATCTTCTATTTTGTGTAAATTGTCAATGATTAGAGAGTGTATGTGCCTATTTCTAAAGTGTAGTTTGGTCCCTAAAACTGTCTTCACCAATAGGTGACTCCACATGGCCAATTGTGACTCTCCATAACACCTATTAATGACTAAGTGTCCTACGGTGAAAAGGTATAACTCAAACACATTTCTTGGTGTTTAAATATTATTGATTGAAGGAAAAAACTTCAAACAAACAAAATTACAAGCTAATGGAAGGTGGGTAGCCTAGCCACAATCTGGGCACCCACACCCTTCTGAATAGCTAACACTCTTCTATAAAAAAGAGTTCCCCCTATCTTATGATTAGAGTTATGGTTTGAAATACAATTCTTCAACCTCTTCAAGAACATGATCGTTTCTTCACCCAGTTCACCAAGAGTCGAGAAAGCTAAAATGCGAAACCCATAACCATGAAGTGAGCACTTGTCTAGATATTTATCACGTTTACGTTTAGTAGCCCTAGCTATTGCTTGACCAGGTATGAAAGTATGAACTCCCCCCGCCAGTAAATGGTGAAACACCCGTTACATCGAAACAAACGTCCTGGCCGTTCTCCCAACTAGGAACAAGGATATCTGCCGGTCTCAAAGAGGTATCGTTGTCTGCTAAAAAACCTAGTTCCACCTCTTTCATTGCATGGACATCCGCCTTGTAACAAATGTCGGCATACACATCTCTGACACTGTCATGGAGGAATTTGATACCGACATCATTAGCGCAATTCAAAGCATGGTCACCGAAAATATCCATCTTTTTGTTACAACTAGAGCATTCGCTATCTTCCCTGAAAAGAGGTATGCCCAAAAATTCCAAAAGTTTTGTCACTCGAAAAGAAGAAAAGTTGAAACTTTGACAAGAAAATGATGAAATGAAGAGAACCGCGATTGAATTCATTTCAGTGGTATGTTTCCATTGATAGATTTGCACTTCGTGCCTAATAATAACTCTCCTTTTTTTTTGGTCCACTCTTTTTTTATATGGGTATTCTGTGGAAATGAAATCAGGGGTGATTTATTTTTTTATTTTTATTTTTTTGCTGACTCATCATTTAAATCTGACTGTCAGATTAGTCAGATTTAAGAATGCATTTAGTCGGACGTAAGACCTTTTCCCCCTTTTTATTTTGAAAGCTGAGTCGCACTATTCAGATATCACTGATTCTAGAGTAAAGACTCAAAAATTCTGAATTGGCGTATTGAGTATTAGTATCATATAAACTCTAACAGTTATAGATACGATATGAATGTATTGGTGATGCTGGCCGAAACTGATCGTTACTGACCACAAAGAACCGAGCTATGCCTAGCAAGTTAAAATTTGCTCGGGTTTTTGCTTCTTGCTTAGTTTTTATGATTCCCTTTATCAATCATCAAAATCTACAAAATATTTGCAGTTTTCATGTCTATAAATGAATTATACATGATAGAGAACTATTTAGCCAGTTTTAATGTTTTTATTTGACCTATAAATTCGTCCAATTTAAATTTTTTGTGCATGTATATTGTAAGTGAAAGGCGATTGTATTCTTTGATGGGGACAAAAAAAAAGTATAAATTAAGTCAGCTGTGCAATACTCATCAAGAAAAAGAAGGGGAAGAATCAGAAAACACCAGTGGTCTAGTGGTAGAATAGTACACTGCCTTTTTGAAGAAAAAAAATTATGCACATAGCACAGCTAAGTTTAAAATGTGGGAGGAAATTGAGCACTTATTTAATACGTTACCAAAAAGCCAACTAGTCATTTCCCATGATGTTTTACCTATGAATTCATCCTTCAGAAAAATGTATACATGTTATGTTAAGTTACCATGCAGGAGGGGCAGGGGTGATTATATTCTGTGAAGACAAAAGAGACAATTTTCTCTAGAATTTCAAAAACAAATACCTCCAGTTTGAGATGTCGAGCATGGAAATTGAACAATTACATTTGATATTCTTATATAAAGATTCTGCAAATCGTAAGTAACACGAATAGTAAGTAACACGAATAGAAAATAGAAAGATTTTGTAGTTGTTGTTCACCGATAGTAAAAACTAAAGTTGAAGTTGTTGAACCGTCAAATCTTCTTTTGACATGAAGGTCACAATTTACGTGGTTATTGAATTAAAAATGAAGGCAGAACTCAAGGGAAAACATATTAATGGATTCTATTTTTATTCAATCTTGGCTCGGTGTGCTTAGATGTGACATCGTTTTTTTTTTTAATTAATCATCATCACCAACAAGGAGTTTACAACTATTGGATGGAAGCCTGGAAACAAGCTGCGCTCCAATCCCTTTATTAAGAACCACACCTATCCAATGAAAAAGAAAATCTCCAATATGAACATTCTCATCATGACTAGCCATATAGTTTCGCAACCTCTTCAGGAACTCCTTGGTATCACTCCCCAAACCACCTAAGGTTGTGAAAGCAAGAACCCCAAACCCCAGCTTCTGAGACTTGCATTTCTCTAAATACTTAGCCCTCTTTTTTGCCACCGAAATATCCATAGCCCGCCCAAGATCAAAATTACGCTCCCAAGTGCCAGTGAAGGGGGAAACAATCGTGACATCTAAGCACATATCGCAGCCATTATCAAATCCATACACAAGGATATCCGCTGGTCGTAAAGCCGAACCATCATCCGAAAGGAGCCCCAAGTCCACTTCCTTTCTAGATGGAACACTCCCACGATAGCAAATGTCTGCAAAGGTATCACGCATTATGTCATGCCTATATTTGATCCCAATCCCTTGCTTGCAGTGCAAGGCATGATCCCCAAAGATATCCATTCCAGCACCACAAATAGAGCACAAGTATCCATTTTCGAAAAGGGGAATCCCGAGCCTGTATTGCAAAACTGCACGAAACTGCCTGGCACCAAATGTCTGATTAAGCCCTACAATAGGCATTGCCAACAAGAAATCTTGAGCATGGATAACTCTGTTACTCTGCCATAGGGCTGAATCACGCTTCGACATGTTGAACTGGATTGGTATGTTCTTCTTCACCACATCAAAGTATTTTACTGCCAAAGAGCTCATAGAGTGGGGGGCAGTATCATCAATGCGTAAAAATGAATCACCAATACCACATACTTGTTTGAAGCGTGTCAAAGCATACTCAAAACTGGAGCTTGGGCCCTAGATCCCAGAGTGTCTCAGAATGGTCCCCTGCTGAGATCTCGTCTGAAAACAAGAAGCCACGTAACAATACTGCTTCGTGTCCTCCATAGTGTATACCCCCAAACCACCGTCCTTAATGGGAAGTGTAACTAGCCTCTGCTGCAACAAACCAAAACCTGGACCATCTCTCGTAACCAAGTGTCTAAGAAATTGTCTAAGATGGTCATCAAAAACCACCTGTGCCTCGTCCAAAAACTCAGGTTTAGTAATACGCATAGAGAAATATAACCTAGAGACACCAGAACAATTTCTTAGCAAAAGCAACTCCCCTTGTGGGTCCTTCAACCTCATCACCGCCTCCATCAAAGCAATAGTCTTTTGTACCCTCTTGACAACCATGTTTCTGCAAAACTGGGGATCCCTGCTAACAGGCCCACCTAATAACTTAACACCATCGGAGGGACGATGAAAGTTAGGAGGGAAAACACCATCAACTAATCCCATACTATCAACCGAAGGCCAGAAGAGCTCCGACTTAGAAACATTGAGACGCAACCCCAAGCGAACACCTTCCTGCTGAATAATATCCAAGGCCTTAGCTACCATCAAGGTGTCTATGACTATGGTTCCATCATCTAAATACCAAGCCTGAAGATCCAAGGTGCACCTCTCAGTGATCATATGTATGAGGGGGTGCAGTGTCAAAGCGAATAACATGGGACCGAGAGGATCCCCCTGTTGAACTCCTTGAGCAGATGAAAGAGTGTTGTCTAAATAATATAGTCTAGCAGGAGACGCATAACAAAACTTCACCCACCTCGATATTGAAGGACAATGCTTCCTAACCTCGCTAATCATAGCAGTCCTACTTACCAGGTTGAAGGCGTTAGAGAAGTCCACCAGAAGCATATCCATGGAAGTAGAGTCTCCCTTGACTTCCAAGAGACGATTGACTGCATGAAGAATGGCCTCACCACCGCAAGGCACCCCTACGCCAAACTGATAGTCACCAAGATAACTACCCATTTCCTTACCAACATGAGAGGCAGCTACTTTGGAAACCAGACGTCTCCAGATAGTGCCCACGGAAATCGGACGAATGCCCCCATTAGGTTTAACAAGAGGTGTGAGAGGAGCCGAAGCAATAAACTCACCTAGTGCTTGCGGACAACCCCCTGAGAGCCAAATGTTCACAAGGTCCGAAATGGAAGTAAGGAGCTCACCTGAAACAGCTACTGCATCCCCTCCCAATGCATCAATAAGGTGTTATGCCCGAAGACCATCTCTTCCGCACGAAGTCCCTCTAGGAAAACTTTTCAGCTTGTCCAAGACCAAATCTTTAGATGCGACGAAGGGAGCATGGGAAACTGATATGGGGGGTATCACTGGGGGTGGCGCATATGGATGCATAGCTTGCAGCTCATTCAAGGTAGCATCGTCAGGAAAGGCAACACCGCTCGAAGTCAAAGTGCGAATCGCAGCCGTATATAAGCCGTTACTCAATTTCCTACGACAAACCTGGAGATTAGCCTTTTCCAAATCCTCTTATGTCTTGGCACGAGGTGTCCTTTTCTTGTCCTTAGACCTTAGCTTATGTATATCCTCCTGATCTACCAATGAAGCTTGGGCCAAAGACGCACAACCATCCGTTTCCGACCATTGCTTCAAAGCCGAGAGGATCGTCGCCACTTGCAACCTCTTCCTAGTGCCTGAGCGTTCTTCTTTGCTGCATGTGGGTATGTAGCGCCGCAATGTACACACAGGAAAAATCAAGAGCTTAATCCAGGAGGAGACATCCGTGGGGTCACAAACTACTCTCTAGATCTCAGCAGCAAAAGCTCTAGCAAAACTGAGCTTGCATTTAGCGGGAACGCTGCTGAAAGTTGAGATTTGGGAGCGCAGTATCTTGTCAAGCAGAGCAAGATCAATCGGAGGGAGAGCAGATGCCCCGGAAACTCCAGCCAAGTTAGGAACACCACCGTCAAAAGTAAGGGCAGCAGTAGGGGCAGCAGGTCTTGGAATACCATGAATAAGGAATTCGACAGTCCTCCCTTTCAAAGGACACTGAGTTTCATCACCTTGGTGCATGGCACACTTCTTCTTCCAACCATGGATAAGCATACAACGGTGACAAAGCCACATTTGCATACCTTGCAGTGACGTCTCCCAGGCCTGGTACACAGCCAATTCATTCTTGATTCTCAACCGACATTTCTCTTTTGCTTCTTCCGTTGGGTAATGCTTGTCTCTGAGATGCGTGAGAAGGTAACCCTTGATATAACCCCTCCCTCCCACGCCATTTTTGCAGCCATATAACCCTGCAAAGGGGCATTGGTGAAATTCCGAGTCGACGACAATAGACGTCGACCCTGAACAGCCTATGTTGTACGCTGGTGGGGTTGCAGAAAACGCCGAGAATTGAACTGAAGCTGTAGCTATAGAAAAGCAAACAACATCCATGCACGCAGATGGGTTTGCAGCTGCAATGATGGGAGCTTGCTGTGGAGTTGCGGTCTCGGGAGCTGTAACAATGGCTGCATCGATGGTGGCGTGTTGTGGTGTTGTAGTCTCTGGATAAGTTGGTGGTCTAGGTGCGACTGAAGGATTTTCAGATGGTTGATTCGCATCATAAGCAGTAACCCTAGACCTAGAAGCATGGGGGGATGGTCTGGATGTAGCAACGAAGGATGCAGAAGATTGAGAACCCGAAGCTATGAAAGCCCTAGAAACCCTAGAACGAGTACCTACCATCAAAGCTAAGAACCAACAGCGTATTGGATAGGTGCATGGAGAAGAGAAATACGAGAAAAGAAGAGACGGGTAGAAGATTAAAGAGGAACAGGGTGATCAATTGAAACCCAGATTCCCTCCCAAAATCCCATCCGCCATGGAAAAGCTGCTCTGGCTCTTTTTTTTTTTTTTTTTTTTTTTAATGCCAATTTGTATTCCTTTTCCTTCGCTGTCGAATAAGTCTTTTTCTCACACCTATATGTAGAGAGAATTTTTATAGTGGCAGCAATGACTTGCAATTTAACTTTCTGAGTCCTGTTATTTTCTTACAAATATTTGAGGTGTGCCTAACTTAATCAATTAAATTGTAATGGTGTAATCTTTCACTCTAGCTAGAAGTATTGACGAGAAAGAAGAATTAGATAGGTACTGGGTATTTGTATTATTATTAAAAAAAAAATCGTTAAAGATTATGTTGCTGTCGAGGTTTGAACTCAGATCACTAGGTATCATCACCGAGTGACTTTACCACTGTATTACAGTGATACCTGCAAGAACTTGCATATTATATGTGCTTCTCATTTGAAGTTCGATCTCATTACCAAATATATTCTTTAGGATTCTATTTCATTTTCAGATTTGGTCGAAATCCGAACTTTCTTTCCAGATAGAATTGAACTAAAATAAGATTTGGATAGACCTGAATGAATTTCAGATTCACAAAGTTACATTTTTGTTTGAATTTGTATTATGAAAATGCTGTCTTACTGACATATGTCAACCGTTTTAGTTTTTCACACACAATAATCGTGGTATTTAATAATAGATTATGTATGTGATTTTAAGTCACAAATTTTATTCGTCATACTTAATGACGTTCTCTATTTGTCATTTATAAAAAGTCACACCAAATAAATAACGGTTCGAATGACAGATGAAAACCGTGATAAATCTTGTTTTATAACAGACTTCACTAGTCATTTATAGGCCATTCTGGACTAGTGAAGTTGGAAATTTCTCTCAACCTCGGTATCTTTATTCTATTGAAAAACCCAGGTCTCATATGAAAATTTTCTCTCATACCTCTGTTTAGTCTAGCACCCCTTTAGCTAAAGTGTCCGCAGGGAAATTTGTCTCTTTGTAACTGTAAGAGTGAACAAATTTCATAGACGTTACTACAATGAAAATCCACCTAGCTTTAACTGCTCAAGGAACCTAGTCATTTCTGAAACTTATTAGTACACCTATTGAATCAGAATAAATCAGTAAGTCTAAGAAGCCTTGGCAGAACTAAAAGCACAACAAGAACAATAAAACTTAAAACTGAAGAAATAAAAAAACAATCACGAGACCTTTGGATGTTCAATGGAGCAGAAACTTCTTCAAATTTAAAAGGCATGCTAACAATTATATCCCACTCAAGTGCAGTGGATCACCCTCCTCTACAATAATGATGATCTCATGTAATTTTTCGAACATAAAAATATCATGAAAGTATACTAGTCCCTCTTGAAGACTCCCACGGTCCTTTCCAGAGTAAACCCGCTAGTTGAATAATCGTTTTGTAGACGGTTCTGAACTAGTTACCTGCAAGGTAAATCCTTTCATAATTCATCCTGCACTCGGATACGGAGTGGGAGTTCTTATCCCAGGACCAACAATCTCTTTAATCGTCTTATTTGAAAATTTGTGCATAAATCAATAGTAATTGCAAATTGGACCTACAACCCATTTAAGGGCCCTTATCCAATACATCACTTCCGGTGACAGGAATGACTTTTCCATAACAACAGATAGATTGCATCTCTCACCAAATTAACCCGCCCATTTATTGGGAGCTGTTGGAGAAGCTTTGGCTGAACTAGCGAAGAATGCTAAAGAGATAGTTGTTCATCAGGAAAATGAACTGGAGCAATAGAAGGTTCTTGGCGACGTTGAATTGGAGGACCAACATCATGAACATCAACAGTAGATATTCTACATTACAAACTTCAGTTTCTCATGTTGAATTGTTCTGATTTTTTTTTTTTTTTGAAATCATAAAACTTGGGATAAACAGTGAAGAGCACCATGGAAAAGCAAACTAGAAAAATCTTCATTCATAAGGCAGCATGTAACTGATGGTTTGCGCATCATGCCTCAAATCAGAGCCCCAATGTATTATGTTTAAACTTGATGATATCTAAGCATTCGAATTCTACACGAACTTACATCCATTTCTGAAATTTTATCTGCCGTAGTAAGTGAAGTTCATGATGTTGGTTAGTATGCTCCTTGCGGATGCCGCTGACAACGGCATCTTGAGGAATTTTCAGCTCTGGTCAACCATGGGAACTAAAGTCAAGTTGAGGCTCAAGGTAGATTTCTCAGAGTAACAAGACTTCTAATCTTGTTGTGTTAAGTATAACTTATCTTTCCTCATAATTAAGTTGCAAATTTGTGCAAGTATCATGTCAATAAATGAATTTTATATGTGACCGGAAGCTAATCCTCAATTCTCATGCTTTATTTACCTATAAATTAATCAATTTGACTGTTTTTGTACATTTTATGTTAAGTTATGAGGTGATTATAAATTTATAATCCTTGAAGAAAAAAGACAATTAACAGATTTATATACCTAATTCTTCCTACTCCCAAAACTATCATTTTAGAAATTAGATATTTGCATTCGAGATGGTGGAGGAAATTGAAATATTACCTTCGAGAATTTTTTTACGTCTAAATTAATTCAGAAAAATAACAGAAGTTATTTTATAAAGAAAAAATCATTCCAGCTTCAGATCAAATTTGTACCAGTTGCTTCAGATCAAATTTGGTATGACACAATTCTGAAGAAGATCTCGTTTGGCGTGGATATGTTATTATAAATGGCTTTGCAATTAAAACATAAATAGATAATAAAAAGGTAAAGGAGTGATTGATCTATCATTTTTCTTCACTTCTTCGTCAAACAAGTTTACCGCTCCGTTAGCTTTTACTGAATATGCAGGACTTACATAGTGATATCGAATTTTCCTTGCATGAATTCATTAGAAGCCAACATAAGGAATAGCGATATGGTGATCAAATGTGCCTCAAGTAAAACTAAAATTTGAACTTGGTGCTGCAGTTGCCATATTTTGTTTTTTAGTCAGAACACCTCATTGAAATTCAGCTTTGGTTTGTTGCATAAAAGAGGTGGAATAAAGATACAGCCTGATGTTCCATTATTATACAGTGCACATTGATATAACGAACCTACAATTTATGAGAAACTGGAAAACCTAGAAAAATCTAACCGAATCCTTGAGTCTCCAAGAAACCCTTTAATCATTTCCCTATATGGCTTGATCAAAATTATCTACATTTCCTTTAGTTGGCACATCAATGAGATTTAGATTTTTAATTAACTAAGTTTTTCATTTTCCTCAACCATCAGAGAAGTTGTATCAAATCAAATAACATGATATCCCAAAATTCTTATAGCATTAACCATAATAATCTTCCACATATATAATTAAGTCTTTTGTAGCCCACATATATAATTAAGTCAATATGTGGACTCCACATATTGACTAAGAGATCACCTGAATTATTTTTGGCTTCTCTTAAATGTAGCCCACACATTTATTAACCATAGCCCATCCAAATAAGTGCTTATGCCAACCAAACAGACCTTTATAATCATTCTACATAGCCCATAAATTTATATATAATTTTTATATATAGCCCAAAATAATAAGATAATCATTAAAATCCCTAAATCAACATCATCATCATCAAAAACAACAACAACAAAAATGGTTGTTCTTGATTGAATAAGAATCAATACCCTCAATCAATTTTAGTGTAATCATGATTGAGAATAAAAATATATCAACTTAGAGATTTTGTTATATTGATTATGTTTATGTTTATGGATTTCTAGGAGATCGAGAATGGTTGTAGGAAAAGAACAAAACCTTAGTATGGATGTTTTTGTGGAATTTTTTTAAGAGAACAATTAGAATATATACATAAATCAATTTTAATGTAATCATGATTAAGAAAAAAATATTTTAGAGAAAAATATAGTTAAAGTTTTTTTTTTTTTTTATTTGGGAAATAAGAATTAGGGTTTATAACAATTTTTCAATTTCTGAGAATACTAAAAGAACAATGATAATTAATTTTAAGTATGATCAAGGAAAACAATTAGGGTTTATTTTGATTTTAAGCAAGAGTAAGAGGGATTTAATTTTAATTGTTAATGAAAAATTATGCCAAAATTAAAACTTGTTTGGTTTTTCATTTTCACTTTTGAATTTTCATTTTAACTTAAACTTTTTGGGCTATGGTTAATAAATATGTGGGCTATATTTAAGAGAAGCCTTATTTTTTGTCCAACATAAGATTTTTAAGACCATATGGTTCTCTTAAAATCAGAAATTGATGCACCAACATATTGTCCAAGAGACATTTTGGAAAACATACAATTACCTGCTTTCAAGGGAGAGTTTGGAGTTCCCTAATGTACTTTGATTCTTAATTTGTTGCATGAACGGAGATGCATAGGGGCTAGTGAGTAACTAGCACCCACTATTATTTTTCAAGTGATAAATCTAACCTTAGAAAAGATGAAAAGTTTCTAACTTGTCCTATTTGTTTCGATGATTATTGAAATAACTTTGGGTATGTTAACCAATTTAATAATATAATGATGACTCATGAGGACAAACACAAAGAGCTGTTGGCCGTGAAGAGATTTAGAAAAGGCCGAAATTATCACACTTAAGGCTAGTTTGGTAATGTTGTGAGTTTTTGAAAATTACTTTTCTGTTAAGCTGTGTTGTGCATTGGTATGTTGTGAAAATAAATTGGCATGATATTTGGTAAACTATGATTTAAAAAGCACTATATAATTAACAAACTGTAAATTTTATTTGGTAAACTGATATTTTAAAGTGCTGGAGATGTAGTTAATGACGAAAATACACATATTTCAAAAAATAATTTTAGTTATACTATTTTATTACTCACTGTAAACAATTTTACATTAATAAAATAATAAATATTTAAGTTAATGATAAAAATTTTCCAATTTAATATATTTAATAAATATAAGTAATATTTATCTTTTATATTTGTATTTTATTATTTCATAAAGAATTTTATGATTATGGTTTGCTTAAAAAATATTATTATTGTATTTATTATTTTAAAATGAAAAATGAAAAATAGAGAAATAAAATAAAAGTTAGAAATTTAATGTTAAGTGTACAATATTTTAGGGTAAAACTTGTCTTTATAATAAAATAACAAGGTTAAAATAGAGAATCAATTAAATCGAATTACGTGGGTCCACAACTTCTGTTTTTCCATCTTATAAAAGCTAGTACTTCTTGTGAAATAGAAGACAAATAACAGAGACACAAAATAGGGGAAAAAAAGGAGAGAGATTCTTATTAATATATGTAGAAATACAATGGGTTAAGCCCCTTTTTATATTGATAGAAGACTTGGTTTCCAAGATATGTAAACCCTAATCTTAGACACGAAGGGCATCTTAGTAAATAGATATTTGGTTTATAACACTCCCCCTGATGACCACTGTGGCTAATTAGTCATTACAAAAATACCAGGAAAACTCAAAAGAGAAAAACCTAAAATTGCATGAGCATGTAAAGACTCTGACAGTGTTGAACACGCATATGTTGCCTCGTTAAAACCTTGACATGGAAACCACAGTGGGAAAAAACCTTGACGAAGGGAAAGTACAACTCGATAGTCCAGTAAATGCGCCTTTGATAATGGCGCCGCTCCCCCTGATGAGTACCTCAGTTAAATCTTGGCTTGCAATTCTCTGAGTCGTGACTTCCCAATTTGATGAACAGATTTCTTGAATGAAAAAGATTCTTTTTCTTTCGTCAACATAATTGCTACTTGATGAAGTCTTCTTTTGTGTTAGTCTTCTAGTAGTAGTTTTCTCGAGTTTCTATGCTTCTTTCAAAACATTCACGACTTGTATCTTGGGTTGCTAGATTCTCTGAGATAATTTGCAGAAATAGTTGATGTAGTTTCTTCAATAAAGTGCCAAGACACCTTATCATACGTGAACAAAAATCGTATTTGTGAGAAGGAAATCCAAATTCTTAGGAGATGATTAAGTTGATTTGGTTTAATCAAATGTGGGCATCCACTAAACAACCAAAATTTATATGACTCCCCCTTGGATGACCATCATGTTGAATTAAATTGCCTCACTAAAACCTTGCCAATAAAACCCAATAGGGAAAAATTTGGACGAAGGAAAAAGAGCACGATATCAACATTTTAAATGAAAATCAAATGTCAACAAGAAGTTGCCTCGTTAAAACCTTGTCAAGAAACCCACATGGGACAAAACTTGAACGAAGGAAAAAGAGTACAACTTTTGACGTAAGTATTGATACTAACCCAACTATATGAGTTTTACAGAAGACAAGCATCAAAAAAATAACTCTAGTCCATCTTGAATAAGAGCTTAAGCTAGCATAATTCTAACTGCAGATTTAAGGGGGAAAAAATAGAATATATGCAGCTAAAGCATGGATTTTTGTGTTACCTATATATAAAGCTGATATCATCAACTAATTAATCCGGATTTTTAGTTTGGTACCAAACTTCTAAAAATACATATAGGATTTTTAAACCTGACATAATCGAGTCAAGTAGCTGCCTGAATATAATTTGAATCCTCCAAAGAATACAAATTTGAATATGTTCTCCAAGAAAATCACTTGTGTGAATGCAATACGAGTCCTTCAAGACAACCACGCAAAATGCACCCTATAGGAGGAACGATATATTATTGAACCAATCCTCGGGTTTGAACTTATAACCCTCAATCGCTTTTAAAATGACTTATTTCTCTTAATATGCAATACAACTACACCAACCATTAATTAATAGGCTTGGCAATTTAAATTGTTAAGTCATGGATCCAAAATCACGTTAATCAAGAAATTAATCCAATCTAATTTGGAATATATGCCAACCAATCACATTGTCGATATTCCTCTGCACAGGGGTTAACAACCACAATCTTTATTATTATTGTAGCTACTGTAATATTCGACAAAAGAATTAGCTTACTACGAGCTCACATAATTCCCAAATGTATGCATACTTTGAAATTTTCAAAATTTTCAGTTACCAGCACCCGCGGGCATTATAATCTCCTCGTTTTGATGTGAGAAGATATTATTATATTTGAGAATGTGATTTTGGTACACTCAATTGGAGCACTACCTGTATCCTTTTATAGAACGCTACTTATTTGCTAGATGTGACTGGATTTCCTCTTAAGAGGCAAAGCTTATATAAAAGCAAAATGAGAAAAATTTCACGCCAATTATATAATGACAAACTTAATCGATTTGAGTGATGGGAGAGAAATTAATATAATTTTTAAGTTAATGAACACCAACCTCCGGTAGTGTATGGTCTCCCCCTGTTTGTGGCGGAAATAATTTCATCTCATATACGAAAATAAGTTTCATAAAGTATTATCCGATTAATTCGAGACATATACTTATTATAAAATATATCTTTCGACATAAAAAAATGTAGTCTTAATAGACATACATATTTAACTTCAACCATGTGTTACGTTTGGAACCAAAAATAATTGGTGTAAAAGCATATAAAATATGCGTACTCCCCAAAAAATAAAATGAGAATAAAACTATGGACACTTATGTTAGCAAAAGAAATTTATAGAAAGATCAATTAAGTCGCTCAAGGACTAATGATATTGGCTAACAAGCCGGGTGCGCACCCTTTGATCTTTTGTGTCCTTTCGTGTTCCAACTACAAGTGGAACAATCCAAAATTTCGAAGATTATTAGTAGGAAGAAAAATTAAATTTTTCCAATATCCCAAGGATATTACAATTTTTTTTTAGTCGATGGAATTTGCAATTGTACCATAGTAACAATACTTTATCCCTCTAAAATCAGAAGGGAAAATCAAACTAGTTGGTTATAGATTTTAATTTAAGAAAAATAAAGAAATCACATCATTTGAAGAGAAATATCCAATTAATGGTTGATGAACAATTTCCTTTGAAGGAATAAAAATTAGTGGTTTATTATGAGATAAAACCATATTCGTCGATAAAGGTTTCTTATAAACCTATGCGTCGTTATTTTAGAATCGACGAAACATAACAAATTGGCTAAGAGAAAAATTAATTTGGGAATGCCAATTTTACTCACATAATTGAGATACCAAATCTATACCAAACGGTTAAACTATGTGCCAAATTCGTTTCACGATAGGGAAAAAGAAAATCATTTAGTCATCGCATATGGAAAATCCATTTTATGGTCACGGATAGTTTCTTGTAAACGAATAGAAACAATTTATAAAAAATCACATGATCCTCCTCCAATGGAAGAAGATACCAAACTTAATTGGCCGTAGGTTTTTCAACCATGCACGTGATTAATTACTTTAAAGGTATGCGATAACACCAATTTTGGTGATTACAATTTCATTAAAAGAATAGAAATTGTAAGTCATCTTTCGATGGATTTATTTTCTTCTTTCTCAATGAAAAATATAGAGAAGAAAGGAAAATCAACTTATTTGAAATAGTTAATCACCCACTCACATATATTTTATAGTGAATTAAAATAATAATAAAATTCAATCACATAATATAAAGGAAAAAATAATTAAAAAGAACAATAAAAATTGTATGTATAAGACGAACACGTCCTAGAGCCTCCACTTGCTGGCTTTTGCTCGTTCAATCTTCTTGGGGTTTGACTGATTCCTCGCATATGAGTAACCCATACTCGTTGGTGGCCAATGGAGTTAATGTTCCAAGAACATGCACGCAACAGATGAAAACAAACGTCATTATTATATACAATCCAATATAAAATTGTTATAAATAACTCATAAAGCAAATTAAATAAAACGATTGATAGAAATCAATTTGTCTCACGCTGCTATGTTATTACGGCGGTGACAGAAAAAAAATCTCAAACATCAGAGACGAGATTGTCTTCTTTTCTTCTTCTTTAAGTTTAGAAAAACACTCATTGTAGAGTGTGCTGATTACGTCTTGTGAAATAGAATACAAATAACAGAGACACAAAATAGGGGAAGAAGAGGAGAGAGATTCTTATTAATATGTGTAGAAATACAATGGGTTAAGCCTCTTTTTATATAGATAGAAGACTTGGTTTCCAAGATATGTAAACCCTAATCTTAGACACGAAGGGCATCTTAGTAAATAAATATTTGGTTTATAACAGTACTGAGTAGCTTTTAAAGGTTTTTCCTATTTCCCGCCCCCATTTTTCCTATTTCCTATCCCCTTCACAATTTCTAAAATCATTTTACTTTTCATTTATGTTTTTCCCTATGTACCGTCTACAAAAGTTGGATTGTCCACACATATTATCATTTTCACTTGTTTTCTTCTTCGCAACTATTTTTTTCAATTTAACAAAATTTAAAACTATTAATTTAGAAACCCTAGATTAAATTCCTATACACCTAATCTAATTAATCACACCAATGTTCAACTAGTAAATTGCCATTTTTTTTAATGAAGAACTGGTTAATGGTGCGATAATAACAATATTCGAGAACTCTATTTAGCCTGTGTGTCATTTTGTGCAGCATTATCATATGTAATTCTCAAAGATGCTTAGTAAAATCGAAACAGCAGATGCCATGTTACTCTCGTTAACAAACATGAGATCTGAGAAGGATTATTAATAAATCGATACGGATTCTTATCAAATCATTAATCACATGTATCTAACACTAGCCATGGTTATTGTTTATCTCAATAAATAACCTACCTATGGAACAACCTTAACCAGCCTCCACTGAGTGATGTGTATTTTGGGATTTACATTCCTTATCTTTTTAGGAGGTATTTTTAGATTCAAAATCATAAACTAGAAGCAAAAATTAAACAAAGGTTATTGAAACAAGCACCGGATGGTACTTAGGATTATTGGGGATGTGATTTAAGGTAGATGGGAAATAGGAAAAGTGGGGATGGGAAATAGGGAAAACCCTTTTAAAAGCAGGTCCAAAATAAAAGTGATTCTCTCCAAAAACATTTTGATTTTTTTTTACCAAACACAATTTTTGATGAAAGTTCGTTACAAGTTTGTTACAAAGTGATTTTGGTCAAAAAAAAAAAAAAAAAAAAAACAATCCCAAACATGACTTTATTGTTCCTTATCAACAAATTCCAAAAGTAATATATTGGACTTTTAGTAACAGTTTAAACAAGGACTCATTAAGTCCAGTTGATTGATCCAACAAACGTTGACCAGTTGATTGCGTACTGTTGATAAGTTAAGTACGGGGGTGCACTACTATTGGACCTAATTAGCAATTCGGCAAATCATTCGCGTATAATTCGCGAATATTTACGTATCTAACGTTCCCGAACAAATCGGCCGTCTAACTGAATTTCCGAACTGGGTTCGCGTGTTTTATGAACTTTCCAAATTAGAAACGGCAATGTAAAATCGGCCCATTTATACCGACTCAAATACACGTGGGCTTATCTTTAATATGTCTTAAAGTCCAACACTACGTGAAATTTTCGTTTTTGATAAAATATTGTTAGCAGTGGGATTCGAACTCCCCCAATAAAGTTCTTTATACGCCCCCAACTCCACTGACCCACTCGTTTGTTGGTGTTAATTTTACACATAATTAAAATATATACATACTTAATACACTAATCAAAACCAGTACTTCTAAATTCATAATATTTATGGTGTTTTGAATATAGAATTTTAAAGGGGGATTTATGGGTTCATGGGATTTGGTAGAATTACGTTTCCTTCGGTATGTTTGGTTGTCCAAATCCATAGAATCACATTTCCCATAGGAATCAGTTTTCCAGCAAATCCTCCATATGGAGTCCGACCCCTCCCCCTAAGATTTGATAGGAAACTTATCAAGGGATTTATGGATCCATTTTTTTTAACTTTAAATCTCACATATATATACCATTTTAAGATTGCGAGAGTAATACCAAACACTATATGGACTTTAAAACAAGATAATTTTATAAATCCCAGGAATATTAAATGAGTTACCAAACACACGAGGGATTTACATGAATCCCAGAATTTGTAATCCCATTGGATTATAAATCCTAGAAATTATGAATTCTGCAAACAAACCCACCATTAATGTTTTCTTTGCATATAATGTATACCGAATTTTGTATCCCGAATTCATATCTCTAAAACGAATTATACACGTACGTATCCCGTTCCGAACTACTGCCGAACCACGAATCGTTGACCGACTTTGTGACCGAATTTCATTTTTACAAATTCGAATTATACACGTACGTATCCCGTTCCGTACGTTTGCCGTATTCCGAATTGCTAACTAGGCTATTGGATGCTCGAGAATGTACTGTTGACTGCGTAGTGTTGACCATTGAAAATGAGTTCAGATTACTGGTCCACATTTCGAACACGTGCACTCCAAAATATTATTTTAAGGACACATACAATATATTTTCGATCATATTTTTCCCTTTTAATATTATTTTAAGGTTTAGAATAACTCTGGACTCCAGCAAGATACACAGAATCACTTTTCCTTTAAGTCCCTTTGCGGTAAAAATCTCAAACTCAAAAAATATTACACTTTCGGGGGTGATCACTAGGCCAAATATCAACATAGGTGACATTTCAAAACTGTCACTGTATCGATTCCATGACGGTTCAGGTGAAATTTGAAAGTGTCACCAATATCGATGTCACCGTAGGGGTTATCTTATACTGACGCTTATGAACTGTCACATAACTGTCACCAATTAGCCTTCAAAACTGTCATGAAGTATATTAAACCGTCATTGTAACAGACATCCACGACGGTTTTTTATTGAAAACGCCACCTTAACGATGTTATGGTGACTGTTTTACCAAAAAACCGTCAATATAATATTAAAAAGCGTCGGCATAAATATTATTTCCAACGGTTTTCTTATATAACCGTCAATATATGTACATTTTGCTGACGTTTTTCTTTACAAACAGTCACTTTAACACTCTTACAGTGACTATTCTATTTTATATAAAACTGTCATGGCATCTGTGTTAGAGCTGGCAAACGGGCAGGCGGAGGCAGTTATTCTTCACGGGTTGGCATTTCTTCAACCCGCGCCCATAGCAGGTAAAGCTTGCGGGTTTACGGATAACCCGACTTGTTTAATTAAAAATAAAATTAACAATTAATTAACTCTATTTATGACAAATTTACATACATCTTATCCACACCAGTAGAAAGTATATGGAAAAATTACATCTTATCCGCATCATGAAATTTACTTTCCATTGATCCACACACATATTTACAATTCATCGAAACTGAAATTTAATTACAATTATTTTATATGATTTGCAAGTTTTTTTTTTATTGTTTTAAAGTAGGAGGTTCCCAGTCGGTTGAACAAGTAAGCTTAAATGCAGGATTAATATCTATTTTCATTGGTGCCGCATGATCCATCTCCACTTTATCCGACCCCACCAAATGAGAAATGTCGGACCACACTTTATCTTTTGTCCCGTGCTCCTTTTTTTCTTGTCTGTTCTTTTTCCACGCCTCCTAGATTTTCCATGATGAGCCGTCTTACTGCTTTTGAAAAATCTTGGTTATTGAACAAATTATTCCCCGAAAATTCCGGTGAAATTTTTAATTTTTGAATAGAATAGGATAAATTGCTATAATTGTGTCTTTGCCACTAGCTCTTCCCTTTCCTTGTTTCTATGTGACACCATGAACACCACTGCGTCACCAATTCCCGCATCAGCAAGACCATTATCAAACCCATAACCATATCCTTGATTTGTTTTTGTTGTCAATCACCATTCAACCAAGACCAAATCTAGGCAGAACCCATTGTAAATAAACAAGACAAGCACCACCGAAATCACTTTAATTGTCGCCATGGGGAAGTTTAGAATAATCACCATTGTTGTCTCCATTCATATCACCACTGCAAATTCCGACCAGCCGATACACAGACCCTAACTTTGTTTCACTGCCATCTTCTTTTCTTCCGCTTCTACCATTTCCCTGAGCCCCTTGTTCACGGCCACGGTGAGAACAAATCAAGACTTCGTATCAATTGACGCCAAAAACCCAAAAAATCTGATGTTGCTAATCATTTCTCAAATAAGAAATTCAATTCAAGTTCAACTTCAGACCATCCATTTCATAAAAACCCCATCAAAACACTTCACAAAATAACGACCTTGTTTAATTGCAAAGTACGTATACAATTAGATATCATTCAATTACAAATCTAAATTTCAATCTCAACTCAAATTCAAACAAGAGATAGATCCCACGAAATTCTTACCCAAAAATGAAACTGATGCCCAAATTAAAATCCCAAAATCAGATGTTCTTGTGCTTTCTCTTTGTGCTTCCGGTTTGAATTTCAATTACCCGCATAGATCATGAAATAATTTTGAAAATCCATAAAGATCATGAAGTAGCTTTAGTTCACACTAATTCCAGATTCATCTGATAGACGGATATTGAGAAAACACAACGAACAGTTGGCTGTCCAGGATTTTTAACTCAGCACATTTCAGTCTCAGTTTATCAATTTTTCACGTAGCAAACGTGACCCGATCTTACTGAAATTTTTACGGTACTTCCACCGTACAACTTAGTCTCATATATAAATATTTCAGCATGATCCAACCACTGGATCTCAAGATATCATTAAAATACGAACAGACGCGCCGACCACCTTAAACCGTCGGAGGTTGTCTATATATACCCAGTAAGTATGTATAGTCAAAATGTTCTTATTGTAGTATGTATATATGTCAAGAATGTTTCAAATGTATTTATCGTGTATTAATCGTTAAACATGATTGCACAATTTGAGCCTATTTTGACAGGCAAAAAATTAACAGAGCTTGTATAAGACACCAAAACAAAAATGTATCCCATTCGGTTGGTATATATGGCATGTCAGATAGTCGAAATCCCAGCAGGTATTTGAAAATGAAGTAGTTGGCAACGTTGTAAGCAGAAGAATGGGTTAGGACCGTTAGGTGCCCAACAAATCCACTTTCCGGGAAGTATAAATGGTCAAAATGATCTTGTTAGTATATGTTTATATATATACCAATAAGTATATATAGTCAAAATTTTCTTATCAATAATATTTAGGATTTAAAATACTGATTCCATTACCACTAGATAGATTATCGTGTATTAAACATGATTACACAATTTGCAGCGACTTTGATAGGAAAATATCATTATGAGCTATGGTGAGGGTTAGTCACCTAACCGTCACTACAAGTTCCAAGCTATCGTGAGGGTTAGTCACCTACCGTCATTATATGGGCTATTGTGTCAGTTCAGACACAAACTGTCATTATATAATGAATATATGTGACAGTTCACAAGTGTCACCGTAGCTTAGGTCTATTGTAACGGTTTATAATAAGCACCGTCAGAGTAAGAAATTTTCGTGACAGTTTAGTCTAACCGCCACGATTTGTAGCTCTAATTTATGACGGTCGCCTCAGGAACCGTCATCTATACTTGACCAGGAATATATTGTTACACTTTTTTCAAAAACCGTCATGGTAAAAAATTTCAAACCGTCACTAAATCGCACATTTGGCCTAGTGGACGATATCAGTTGTCTCTAGAGAAAAGCCAAAACCCACAAAAATTTGAGGCTTCATGTTATTTGAAGGGAAATAACGGATTTGAGGAGGGAATATATTTAGACAAAACTCAAGTCAACACGGGTCAATAAAAAACATAACAAAAGTAAACAATTTTTCATAAAATAAACCTTATTCTTACTAAGTTAACCGTCTAACTTTTCTTCCTCTAAAGTTCAAATCCTAACTTTGTTTAGTTTTTTTTTTATGTAAAGACGAAATATATATATTCACTAGCAAATATAGTACAGGAGATTTACAATTTCATTTCTATTAAAAACATTAGATATAATGCTAGATATCTTAATTCTTTGTTGTAATTTCGTGGATAAATGTTGGAGGCCTTTTATCCTTGCTTCCTTGGAAATTATGTCCGCTGCTGAATTGTATTTTCGATTTGTGAACTTTACCTGAGCCTGACAGAGTTCTTTTAAGAATTTCTTTACTGCTTGAACGGTGTTTTCGGATTTCCAAAAGGGGCTTGAGTCATCCTCGTTGATGCGTTCTCCCAAGACTTTACAGTTTGTTACTATTGTAACGCTGGAAAGGACATTTTCTTTCAGCCATGTGACCGCTTTTTGTAAGGCTTTCGCTTCCGCATGGAAGGCTGAAGTGGCTGTCTCCCACTAAGATGTGCATAAATGATTGGAGATCTACTGAATATACGATGTGAGCATATCCCATTGAAAGGTCTTCTTCCTTGAAATAAGCATCTTTAAAAATTATCCAATCGGAGTTTATATTTGACCATTTGGAATTTATCATCATTAGCTGGTTATTATCAAGTCCCTTTGTTATATTCTTTTGAGGGATGGTCTGCAAAAATTTGTTGATCTGATCAATTAGTTGCCTTGGATTTGGGATTATCTTTTCGAAAACCACCGAGCATCTGTATTTCCAGATGAACCATAATATGGTTGCTATTTTCCCAATCAGACTATCTAAATCTGGATTTAGGATCCTCCCTTTAACCCATGTTGTGATTGAATCCGTAGTATCTGGAGAAATTAAATGTCCTATCAAAAAAATAAACCAAATGGCTCTGCGAAAGGGCAACATCGAGTGCTTCTCAGTTTCCTGAACATGATAGTTGCACAGTTGGCAGCTTGGGTCAATATCTGGGTTATGGGCACCTAATCTCGAAGATGTGTGCAAAGCTTTTCTAGTTGGCTTCCACACAAAAAATTTGATTCTCGGAATTGCTTGTATTTTCCAAATACTTCTCCATGGGAAATCTATTAACGAATTTTTTTCCTCTTGAGCTTGGTTAGCTAAGAAATCATAAATGTTTTTAGCCGAGAAGAGTTCTGAATGATGGTGTCACCACTAAATTTTGTCTTCCTCTTCTTTTCTTGGAGATATGGCTTGAATTTTGTTTCTCACTTCCGGACTAAATTAAATGTCCAGTTTTACTTGGTCCCACTTATTTTCTTCAGCAATATGCTCTTGAACTTTTGTCGGAGTTGTGCCCTGCGAATCTTGAGGTTGTAGCATTATTTTCGAATTTGGAATCCATCTGTCTTCCCATATTTTTTACTGAGTTTCCATTTTTCACTTGCTAGATAAAGTTTTCTTTAATTAATTCTAGACCTTTTTGGATACTTGTCCAAATCCACGATAAATTGGAAATTTTAGAAGCTTCAAGAGGATGGGAATTTGGGAAATATTTTTCCGTGATGATTTTTGCCCATAGTTGATCTTTTTCTATTATTAATCTGCTGGCTAGTTTAGTGAGAAGAGCTATATTAAATTGATGAGGGTTTTTAATACCTAAACCTCCTTGGGAAATTGGCTTGCATATGTACTTCCAAGCTCAAATGAATCATCCTTGTCTTTTTTGACATTCTTTATTCCACCAAAAATTTCTTTGGATACGATCCAATTATTCAAGGTTTTTTTCGGAAGGGCGATCACCCGCATCTGATATGTTGGAAAAGCTTGAAATATAGATTTATTAGAACTGTTTAGTTAAACGCAAGGTGGATTCATCGGGAATAACTTTGTTTAGTTGAAATTCTTGATAACATCTCCAAAAATCAAAATCATGGAAAAGATTTGAACGCGGAAGAGCTAGCTGGGAGAGACAGACGCAGAATATTTTTTTGTCTCTAAGCCTATCTAATTATCCACGGGTACAAGAATCAGAGAAGATACTAATTTCTTAAGATGATATTTATATTTTATCAATTAGAAGAAGAGGCAGAGGGACATACGAGTAACTTAAGATTAAATATTATAAATTTATTTGCGCAAGGTGCCCATAAAGGATAACAGAACCATGAAATTTAAATTCTAGGCTATTTAAACCACAGTAATGCTTGTCCTCCACATCCAGGAATTCAAATCCAAGACCTATTTAAGCAGGGTTCAAGAGCATAGCTCAGTGGTATCCCATCAAATCCAGTATGAGGGAGTTAGAAGTTCAATCCCCGCCGTAAATGTTAAAAATAGATTAGTTGTAAAGTGGGTTTGGCAGTGTTGGGTCTTGCAATGGGGCCAGTTCAACTGGTTGGGTTCGGGTAGGGGTATGAGTCCGGCTTTCACCTATTGAAAAAGAAAAGAAAAAACACAAAATTGGTTAAAAAGACCACAATCAGTAATTCCTGGATGAAAATGACTTGTAAAATTTGATATTGTTCAAATGGACGAGAATGTAAAAATAGGTAAGATGTAAACAGTTTCATCCTACTCATTTTCAAATACCCTTTCTTCTTTTTAATTTACATCAGGATGCATCTAGTTTCATCCTCGCTCTTTTTTAAGTTTAAGACATGATGCAGTTTCATTCCTGCTATTTTTTTGGTGTCCATTTCATCTATGCTAATTTTAACTCGTCCATTAGAACCATGTTTAAAAAATATTTGGACAAATGACCCATTTTCCGAAAAAAAAAGAGGCATATTCAACCAGAAAAAGAGCGAACGACGGTATATATATCTAGAGGTGTAAAACGTGCCGGCCTGGCACATCCCGACACACGAAGTCGCGTGCTTCACGTGCCATGTGTCGCGCTGTGCTGTGCCAATGATTTAAACGTGCTGTGCCGTGCTGTGCTTTAGTAGTCAAAAGCTAGGCACATCACAGCCCACGTGTTATAAATAATTTGAAATCACTTAATGTATACATGAACTCGGACATTATCACAAGAATTTAATTAGACAACATATTATTTGAAATTATTTCAGTAAAATTAACAAGTTTATTCAATAAAAAGAAATAGCCCATCAAATATAAAATTGGATTATTGTTATGTAAATTAATGTTCTAGTTAAATATAGGTGACAACATTATAACAACGATATTGAAATATATTTTCCAAATATTAAGGTATTATATGTGTTATTATAAATAAGCCAAAATAAAATGTTAAAAACTAGCTATAATAGTGACTCTTTTGTGAAACATACAAAAAACGTGATGTATTATGCCTTGTTATATGGTGTATTTGTATATGTTATGACGTGTTTTCTGGACGTGCTGGACTGGGCTGAGCCACGTGCTTATCCGTGCCGCGAATTGTGCTGTGCTATTGTGCCAATTAGTCGAACCCAACACGTCTCATTTAACTAACGTGATGTGCCATGCTGGGCTAAGTCACGTGCTGAACTGGGATGTGCTTAGATTTTAATGTGCTGGGCTAGACTGTGTTCGTGCTGGCACAACCCAATTTACACCTCACATGAGTTAAGGACATATAAACATATACATTGGGGAGTTATAGGGATCTTTTACTGGGCAGCTAACGAATACATTTAAGGGCCCTACTTTTAACATTTTGATTCCCGTTATTTTCTTAAAAACTGTTTGCAATTAATGCGCATGAATTAGTCACCTTAAATAGTACTCTAACACCAACAAAATGGTCTTCTGTATGCGCATATGTTAGAAGAATTAAGTAGGTAGGTAAGTGCATCTATATGCGCTTAACATTTGATCTGGTCTGAAATGGGGGAGGAAATTGAACTCTTACAACAACAAAATGAGTATTCTAGCCGATGCTAAAGCGCAATAATAAAAATAGAGCTGATTTATTTTGAAAGATTCCATCTTCTGTATCGGTTAAAATTTCAAAAATATTCAATGTATTGCTTCGGATTTGATATTAACTATGGCGAGGATAGTGTTTGTGTTTCCAAAAGGCTTTGTTGTTATATGTATTGGGGGTTCAGGTTAAATTACGTCTTTTGTGAAGTTTAAAACTCAAGTAATGCAAAATTAATACAATTTCACTAGGGAAAACTTAATTACAAGGTGATGATTATCTGGTCAGGACTTATTGACATACTGTTTCACGGTGTTTTGTTTTTTTTGCTCAGCAACTGTTTCACGGTGTTAATGAATCAAAAGCAATGGCAGAAACCAAGCTAAACATGTTGGATTAACTTGAGCTTCGTCTCTTATAAAAATGAATGTACAAGAATCACATTATTTACAAGATGTGGAAGAAACAGAGAAAACACAACTTACAGAAAAATGAAATCCCGATTAAGAAACTACAGAGAAAAGTCAATATTTGAACGATGGCCATCAACTTTAACCCAACCCAAGGGTTAAGTGCCAAAATGCCCCAATTTGGACTACAACATTATGAAAATGCCCCAGACGTTAGGCAAAAGATCAAAATGCCCCATTCCGTTAGTTTTTCCTATTTTGGTCAAAATGGGCATTTTCACTACCTTTAACTAGTCAACTGTTTTGTGAATTTTCATTTTTGTCCTTCGACAGAAATAACACCCGACACGTATGCTTATAACTTTATTACACCACCGCCACCGCCATCACCACCACCACCGTCGCCGCCAACACCTCCGCCACCACCACCAACACCACCGCCACCGCTTTCGCGACCGCCACCACCGCAACCACCAACACCGCCGCCACCACCACAACCACCACAACCCTAGATCTTGAATCCTGAAGTTTAAACACTGAACCCAACACCACCACCAACACCACCACCACAACCACCACCGCTGAACCCTGAACCCAGAACCCTAAACCCTGAACCCTAGACCTTGAACCCTAGGCTTTGAACCCTGAATTTTAAACACTGAACATTGAATTTTAAACATGTGACAAAAGGGTATAAATGCCATTTTTTTCACGTGCAGGCCACATGCTTACGTATTTGACCACTTAACTCTCTCAAACGATATACATAACGGAATGGGGCATTTTGATTTCATTTTGGGGCATTTTGATCTTTTGCCTAACGTCCGGGGCATTTTCACAACGTTGTAGTGCATTTTGCCATTTAATTCAAAACCCAAAGTAGGAAATACCAATTGGTCGTAGGAATAATATATTATAGAGAGTCTAGTCCAATTGACCCGGTCCATTGTCTGTTTGGTCCTATTTGGTAATATAAATTATCATTTGGTCCTAAAAATTATCATTTGGTCCTATGCTGATGTCATGGATGATGTAAATGTCACCCTGTAGTGGCAGAAATACCCTTTTGGATAAGGACCATATATATAGTCAAAAAGCAGGAGAGAATAAATCATTCCCAGATTTACTTTCTCTCTCTATTTTTCAAATCTAGAATTTCTCTCTCCTTTTTTTCTCCTTCTTTTTCCTCCTGTTAATGGCGGTTCTATTTTTTTTTTCCTTCTCTTTTTTGTTCCTGCTGCTGTAAACGATGGCGATGAAGGTGAAAATCGATTTAGATATTAGATCGGTAGTTGTAGACGATGAATATGATGATGTTGGTACTATTGAATACGATTTTTTTAGGGTTTTTTCTCTTTTTTCTGCTACTGTTGACGATGAAGATGATGAAGAAGATGAAGATATGTCGTTGTTGTTGCTGTTTAAGATGAAGATGATGGTGTTAATCTTTATTTTGATGATGATGAAGAAGAAGATAAAGATGGTGGTGATGATTAAAACGAGTTTTTTTTCTTGATTTTCTTGATTTTCTTGCTACTAGTATTGTTGAAGATGGTGGAGACGATGAAAATGACGAAGATTTTTGTGATGAAGATGTTGTTGGTGAAGATGAACTCGCGCTTTGTTGTTGAAGACAATGAAGAAGATGATGTTTTTTGTATGGAGTTCATTCCTGGAATGAAGTCCGTTTTCTTTATGTTTTTATATGGACTTCATTCATGCAATGAAGTCTGTTTTCATTATGTTTTTATATGGACTTCATTTATGGAATGAAGTCTGTTTTTTTAGCTTTTCGTATGGATTTCATTCCTGGGAATGAAGTCTGTTTTTTTAGCTTTTCGTATGGAGTTCATTCCTGGGAATGAAGTCTGTTTTTTTAGCTTTTTGTATAGAGTTCATTCCTGGGAATGAAGTTTGTTTTTTTACGTTTTTGTATGGAGTTCATTCCTGGGAATGAAGTCTGTTTTTTTAGCACGGAATAAACTGCTGCAAAAAGAAAAAAAAAATTTAACACGGAAAGGTATTTTTGTCTATTTAAATATTTTTAAATAATTATGGACCAAACAGTAAATGCATTTGACCAAATGACTAAACATACATGGGCCCACCTAAATAAGTACCAAACGATATTTTTCCCAAACCCAAATGAGTAGCAAAGTTCTCGGTTCCCAAATCAAATCTTAGGTTGTTTTAAAAGAATGGATCTTTTAGAGAGTACATTGATTACGTTCCCTCCAAAGAACTCGATAAGAGACGGCAGCCCTCCAAAGAAATCGATAAGAGACGGCAGCTCGAATGCGTGGCCATATCATATGACGGACCCGACTGGCGACTGCAGTACGCCCAAAGGGTGCCAGCATGACAGCACCAAGCAAGATCATATATCGTCTTTAGAGATAACCATGCCATGCCATCTTTCATTGGGATACACTCTTCCAAACCCTTCTAGCAATTTTACACTTTACAGTGCATCAATAGATGATCCTTGGACTCCTTGCCAACAGTGAAACTTCATAATCATGCAAACACCCTTCATTTTATCATGAAATTAGTGATTACTCAACCAATTATTTAGCTTTAGTCCCCGTTATTTCTATAAAAAAGTTGTAGCTCCTCTTCATAGTGTTTTCTGGATCGCCACTGCTTGCCAAACCATGTTCCATCTCCGAATTATTGGTAGAATGCAGGTATGCATTGTTATCATGCGTATAATCTGGTTACAAAAAGTGACATAAAAAAACAATTTAGGTAGTTACATATCATAATCATATGCACTTTTCATTTGAAGTTCATGATTTACATACTTATCCCTATAATCCCTTAATTCTCAAGTAAAGATTGGAACCTTGACTACTAAATCAGAGTCACAGGACCACTGAAGTATTCTTAGCAAGTTATGAATTTGTACTTTTCGCGGTGATTTAATGATTGCTTTCATCAGTCATCAGAAGATGTAAATATTTGGATTTTCATGATCAGTAAACGAATTATATGTGACAAAGAACAAACTAGACATTTTCCATGGCTATAAATTCGTCCAAATGATAATTCTGGTAAATGATAAGTTGGTGAAAGGGGACTATTCTTTGGGGAAAAAGGTATAAATCATGTGTCTGAATTTATTTTTATGGAAATTGTGCATACTCCAACAAGAGAAAAGAAAAAGAAAACAGACTTCGCATATCAATTTACCAGATACCACATTTATGTAGTCTGACTGAAATGGAGGAGGAAATTGAATAGGTACCTTGGTAACTTACTGCGATGGCTCCCATCAGCCATTGCCAAACTACAAGAGTCAAACGTACCCATGATTTCTTAGAAAAATTTACATTTTTCCTATTATTTAAATGAACTGGGTTTTATGTTTTTTAAATAAACTAGTTCTTTTAGGTCTTACTTAATTTAAACATGGTGAGAAATTAAGATTAAAAATTACTGCTAGACTATATATGTTGTCGAGCAGAAGATTGGAGAAGGGGAAAATATCTCATTTTTACTAATACTATAATGTAGAATTAATAATGGTGGGTGAAATTCAAATGTAAAGCTAGATTATCGGTTTTGCCTATTTTCCGCACCTACTTCTCCTATTTCCTATCCTCTCACAATTTCGGCATTCATTAATATACCCCTAAAAATGTTAATGGTACCATATTAGTTAGTTATGTTGGTTTAATTCGGTTGATATAAAAATCATGACTTTTTTAATATTTTTTTTATATCAATACCCCCGATAAATAAGTAGTGTCCATAATACAACACATATTTAATCATGATGATCGGAAGAACAAACCCTAGACAACTCGAATAGTTAAGTGAAGACATTCTCAAAAATTTAAGAAATTTGGATCATGTCAACATAACTCAACGGAGTTAAGTGAAGACATTCTCAAGTTGTTGCTGACTTTTTCGAAGTATCGAAGATGATTCTTTCCAAGTATTTTCACCTACATTAATTAGCAACAAGACCACTGACGACGCACCTACAGATGGGTTAAAGAGGGCTTTAGCCCAGGTAGCTTACCCAGTCCACAAGCCTAAAAAATGAAAAAAAATTACTCGACCAAGGCTTCTAGCCCGGGCCTTAAAAAGAAATTTATCCTTCCTGAGTTCGTCCATGAACAAGACAACATTGATATTTGGTGGAACACAACCACTAGCAACAGATGCCTTCGTATGATTCTTGATCATTACTTGTGGCTAAAACACCCAAACAAAACATTCGTACAATGAAATGAACAGTAAAATATTGCTCCATCAACACACAAAAAAACAAATATCATAAAAATTCACGACAACAAGGAATTATAAGAGATGGATTGTTAAGTTTTCACCTGGTCTACTTCGTTGTTCCTTCACTATCATCAAAGTAAACAATACCGACCAACGCCAATGCATAAATCACACAACAGTTACCAACAGAACCGACCATTATAATCAAAACCTTAGGTCAAGCTTCTCCAACCGCGGAAAAAAAAGACAACACACTCAAAGTGTGATTTCAAAATATTTAAAAATTATTTGCAACATTAATTAGGTTTCCCAGTTGGAGTGTTTCTTTTGTTTGGATCAGAGAAGAAGAAAAATTCCATAGTTTCATCGAATTTCTAACTATGATAAAGAGGTTTTTGTTTTTACTTACGTTTCGGGGGTATACCAATTTTATAAATACGATGGGTAGGTAGATATTATAAATACGATGGGGTTTTTTATAATAAATTACACGGGTACATAGATAAAGGGATACGTTAACATTTCTAGGGGTATATAAAAGAAAGCCCTTTCTATTAACCAATCATTTTTTTAATTTTTTTCCTTTTTTTTTTTTTTTTTGGAAAATCACATATCAATTTATTCAAACCAAAATAGTGATTACATGATTGCTTACAAGATTATAAAAAACACCAAAATACAAGATAATCAAAACCCAAATACAAATGATAACACCAATTGCAAATACATCGCGAAGAGAAAGAGCCATGCATCTCAAAGATATCCAATTTTTGTACCAGCAGTATTGACGAAAGATGGCGTGAACCGGAATCAACTCCGACCATTTGAAATGATTATCTTCTTCTTCAATAAGAGATGCTCCAAATAAAATGGAGTAATTTGCCCAAAATCTTGTAGATCCAAACGAATCCGGATGCCCTAAATCCCTCTTGTTGAAGATGAATCCAAAGCGAATCCGAGCAGAATCATTGATTTTCTTGATGAATCGAGAATAGCAAGCCAAGAAACACCATGGAGATTTGAGAGAATCGCTATTAGAGCGAAGATAAAATCGTCCCAAAGACGAAGAGAATATCGCCCAAATAGCGAAGAAATGTGTCCATAGACACCAAAAATAACAAAAACAAAACCTAAAACTACAAATTACTCTACTTTTTTTCATAAAAGACAGAAAATCCTTGCTCAGATCTAGCCCAAAAAGACTAAATCTGAGCAAGAAGATGAAGAAGCTCTAAAGTTTTTTTTTTTTTTTTTTCTTATGAGAGAGAAGTATTTTCAGGCCATTTTTTTTTTTAGTCAGGTTAATTATGGCCATGACTATTACCACTCATATTTTTTTTCTTCAATGATCTCCCACTTTCATTAAGCAAAACCGTCAAAAACTATCTAGATTGGAAAACTGTGAAAAACCGTTAAAGTCAAGTTAGAAACCCTAAATTAGATTTCTATTCAATTATTATAGAATCTAAATTGGAAAGTGAAAATCTGTCGGTTTTGTGAAGCTTCTTGATTTCAAATTTATACATCACTATGTTTATAAGTTTATTTACTAATTGAGAGGCGAAGTTACTCAGTCTTGTTGTTACTACTATACTTAACTATGGTTATTCGTCCAGGGTACCTTTTGTGACATATTGTTTCATGGTTGTTAATGAATCAAAAGCAAGGGAAAAAGAACCAAAGCTAAACATGTTCATATATGGCTGAATTTCCTTACATATTTTTATTAAATATTTTCTCTGTGAACTTAGATCTGCAGTGACTCCAATATTAAAGGGGTAAATCAAGAAAAGACACTGGAACAAATTTTGTCATGGGAAAGCTAGTAAAATACACAAACTAGACATTTTCTAACTTTCAGAGTCTTGTTTTTTTATTTATACGAGTATTTGCAGTGCACGGGGCTTGGTCATATCAAGTTGCCATGACTTAATAAAACTTTAAATAGCGGTTGTTGGCTTTTTTTAGATACTCTCTCAGCTAATATTCTGAAGGAAATCAAACTAGTCTCTGTAACATTTTCCGATCAGTTTGAAATTAGCTTCATCTCCGGTATATTCAAAATTAATACAAAGCAAGTACGCGTATTTCTGTAATGGGTGTAATCTATCTGCACGTAGTGTGACATGAAAGAAGAATTAGGTAGTTGCATATCGTATGCACTTTTCATTTGATTTTTGTTGTTTGCTATTTTGTATTTCCCATGCCAACAACTGAATTATACATGAGAATGATAAAACAAAGAAGTTCAGAACGCGTGTACAATGTACTTGCGTTTAGATTCACTGTCCTGAAATGAATTGCTAAAGGAAAAAGCTAAAGTAGACGAGTTCTATTACTTTACAATCATCACCGATGTATCTAAAAATAGTTCAAACATTAATTATTGGTTCTACCTATTTCCTATCCCTATTTTCACTAAATCCCATCCCAATTTTACATATCCTATTTTGTGAAACTTTTTTTAGATTGGGTAAACAAAACACACCCTATCATATGCTCGGTAGTTAATAAGGTTAATCAACCACCGTTTTCTTTCTTTTTTTAATCCGCTCCGTCGTGTTCTTCTTCATCCCTCTCAAATCTCTGCCAAATTTATCTCTACTGTGTATAAGTCAGTGCTAGCACAACGATGCCCCAAATACATTACCACCATCTTCAATTGTTTTTGATATAGTAAAAGTTTGGGACCCAAGATGAAAAGCACAAAAACTGTAATTTGATAAAGGAATAGGTTGTTTAGTTTAGTTTTTTGTTTTCTGTTTCCTAGGTTTTGGATTTAGTTACTCCCGATTTTAACAATTTTATATTAATGGAATTTCTTACTTCAGTTATCCACGGAGTATGTAAGGAAATGCAAACTAGCTTTGCGATTTGATCTCCGATTCTGATTATACGATGGTTTGCAAATGAATTTCTAAACCTAATTAACTTGGCGGTGGTGGTGGTCAGAATTTGGGGGTATACTAGAGTGAATTTTGTTTACCCGATCTTAAAAGTGTTACATAAAAATTGATTTGTATAATCGGATGGGATTTAGGAAAAGTAGGGATGAAAAATAGGTAAAACCTTAATTACTTTACAGAAAATGGTAAGAAAATGTTGAAACGATGGAGGAAAATGAAAAGTCATCTGTTAAAATCGATGATTCTGGTTTATTTTGTGCTATTTAGTCTCTAATTTAGTTCTAGCTTTCTTTTGAGAAATCGTGGAGGATTGTGAGAGCTCTTCAGAAGGATGTCAGGGCTGAAATTTCTGAAAGCGCATTACGTCATGATTGTCATCAAACTATCTGTAACATACTTTAGATTTTATTATTTTTGATGATAGTTTTTACCCGATGGAAGGATTTTTGCAATTTATAAAAATACAAGGATTGTTGCATTCACAAGCGGCTTAGCATACGAGGTCTCATAGGCACTCAGTCAAGTGCTTAATTTTGGCCTAAAATATTTAGATTTTCACTTTATACAATCTTGATTTCACACTTTTTTTTTTTTTTTTTTGATAATCAAACCATTAGTATTTCATTCCAAATAAGAAACGTTTACATGATGGTTTTCAAGAAAAAACAAGTACAACATAAACATGAAACAAATACAATGATAGATGCAAAACGAAAATAAATCGCGAAGAGAAAGAGCGATCCACACCGATAGCACCCAAATCTTGTATTTAGAGATTGAAGAAGGAATGGTATTCGAAATCATTGTTCGACCATTTTGATTGATTTTCTTCTTGAAAAGAGATACTCCTATGAGATATGAGTGATTTGACCAAAAACTCATACGTAGCGAGAAGCCCAGAAACCCTAAATTTATTATTCTGTTGAAGAATAATAGAATAATTTGATCTTGCCTCCGTCAAATCGCCGGTGTACTTGTATCCAACAAACCAAATCTCGAACAAATCTATAAAATGAAACACTATCAAAAGTGTAGATAAAATCGCCCTAATAGCGAAGGGAATAATCGCCCTAATGGCGAAGAAAAAAATCGCTCAAATAGCGAAGAAATTTATTCAAAATAACTAAAAACAAACAATCTTTGCTCAGATCTAGCCCCAAATGGACTAGATCTGAGCAAAGAAGGAAGAAGATGATGGGTTTTCTCTAGGCTTTTGAGAAGTGGGTGAAAGGAGAGAGAGAAGGTATACTATCTTGATTTCACACTAAACTCATGATTTGTAATTCTTGTAAAGTTTCTTCATTTTAAATTTATAAATTACCATGATTGTTCACTACTAGAGTGTAAATATGAGTGCAAGGAGGGGATTACTACTTAAAAACATTTAATTATATAGACATGAATATTTGGTAGGGTTAATTTGGTGGCATAAGAATTAAAACAAAGCATGGACAGAAGCGCAAATATTGACTTGTTTCGACACTCTTGAGTTACAAAAACTAGTTTAGATAACATTATTTTGAGATTGAATTGAAGTTATCCTATGCTCTCATTCAAAGTTTGTACTTGGTGCTCACGTAGCTAAATATAAACTTGAAACGTCCATTGCAATGTATTTAAAAATAAACCGAGACAACTGAGTTTTCAAAATGAAGCTATGTGGAGAAACCAAATTATGTGAGATACTATGGCAAATGAGGAGAAAACTGCAAGCACAATAAAAAAGTTTTAGGTATACAAATGTCTTACTTTTGTTCCATGTATAGGTTTGGTTTACCTATTGGCAGTATTATTCCATATCGTTTCAATTTTCATTGCATAGTACAATTAGTGTGTATAGAGCAATAATCTTTAGTGGTGCATTGTATATATGTTTCGTAATGAATCATGGGCGGCGCTTTTCCTAGCAACATGAACTGTGCTTATATGGTGATGAAGTTTAATGCCCCTGCATCATACTGTGTCATTTTGTTACTCCAATATTGGGACCAAAGGGCGTTCTGTGCTTTATCGCATAGGGTCGTCTAAATGTTAGAGACGACCCTAATTGATATTATTCTGATAGATAATTAATAATTAAGTTTTTTTTTTTTTTGATGCGGCACAGCTAGGCCCACCCCCCTAAGCAGACCTAGCAAGCTGGACTATCCCCACTGCTAAACCAACCGCCACCCCAACAACAAGAACCAATCTCAACTCTATCCATAGAGGAAATTGGTGAAAATGGAGGTTCCAACCTTCCCTAGTGGGAATCGAACCCCCTACCTCCCGCCCGCACTATGGACGAAAGGGGATGCCTTAACCACTATACAAGACAGTTGTTGGAAATTAATAATTAAGTTATCCATAAGGATTAACCTAGAGAAATTCAGTTGGTAAATAGTCAAAATGAACACATATGATAAAGGATACATGACTGGATGTGTATCCTTTATAACTTATAAATTAAATAAATAAAAAAATTCACATGTAAAGCGTATACATTTTCTAATCTTTTTTTCCTCGAAAACCTTATATAACTCTTACTTATTGGGAAATCTAATTTTCCTTGGAGGCACATTTACTTTTGATAGCAAAGCTTAGAGTTATTCATCACTCCCTTATGACCTCTGATTTTCCTTAGAGCCTTTATTTTTTTGGTAGAGAAATGGCAAATTATATTAAAAATAAGAGGTCATAAGGGAGTGATGAATCACGAAGTAGTTAGAATTGAAGTCTCATCTCGAAGAATGTTGTATAGTAAAACTTTCATATATTGATACTCCATATATTAATAACCTCTATATATTAATAAAAAACTATGGTCCCAACTTGGGCCAGTGACGAATAGTAATAACCTTCACATTTTAATATTAATGTGTTTTTTTAGTCCCTTCTTAAGGATTTTACCTCCATATATTAATAATCGACACTATACTAGAGAATATAGATCTTGTTACATTGAAATTGATGATGAAATAAGTTATTTATTTATAGTTGTTTGAAAAAAGAGGTAATATTTTGGAATGTTACCGCATTTTTGGGTTATTATAGATTGATGAATTATCTTACAGTATATCGTACTTTTGTTACCGCATTTTTATAATAAATATACCTAATGCTATTTTATAATTATAGAAAATACCAAAAAATCATAATAACCTTACAACTTCCAAGATATATACGTGTACTTGTGTGATGGAACTATAAACATGTGTGTACATTATCTAATAGTATCTATATTATAAGGGATAATGGTGTTTTCCCACATCGACGGTCATTTACAGTTCAGACATATAAAGGACGGTCTAGATGGATCAACTAATATGTTTTTGAGATAATACAGTTTAGTCACATAAAGGATGGTCAGGATCTGGCTATACAATTTAGGGGTATAATGAACGTTCGAGATCAACCCAATTCAACGCCTGTTTTGTTCTTCGTATTAATGATGGCAATCCAACAATTTTAATAAACTTTACACATACCCATTATCATAACGGTTACAAACTCGCTATATTAAGTAAAGTAGCAAAAATTCGTCGCACCCATAGCAAATTCCCAAGATTTGCTCCTCAAAATCCTTTCTAAGAAAACCTAATTAAAGACATGTTTAATGATGGCCCATCCAACAATTTTAAAAAGAAAAAATTGTTTTCTTCATATTAATGATAAAATGGAAACCCGATACCATCTTCTAGAGTTAATATTCTCGAATCAAAGCTACAACCGTTACAGATACCCATGGATTATCAGAACGGTTACAAACTCACTATATTTGGTAGCAAAAATCATTCATACCCATTATAAATTCCCAAGATTTGCTCCTGGAAATCCTTTTACCATCCATATATATCGAAACTTCCCATTTATTACTCTTACCCTAAGTTTAGACTCTATCAAGCTCACGATAATGTCCCTTATGATTACATTCTTCTCTCAAATTCCCGATTCACAAACTAAAAAAATACAATACCACCTACTGCTCTGCCTTACTTCTCTTGCTCGAACACCAGGTATTATTTGCAAGTCCTAATTTATGCTTATCCACTTTGCTTTATTCAGGATGTTTTGGTTTAACTATCGAAAAACTATGTCTTAATAATCCCGTTTCAGTGATCTGCAAACATCCATCTTATGAGTAAGCACTTTGAAACATCACCTTCTGCGTAGCATTATTGTTGTCCCTAATTTTTTAATTATTTTTCTGGTGGAGCAGATGTAATCAGTGTTCTAACAAGCCTAACAAGTCTACAAGAAATTAAGAGAGAAAATGGACAACGATCCATTATGCGCGACCTAAACATTCAGAACTTGAGGTATAAGTGGACTAAAATGTTTATCAAAATTTCTCTTACATGCAAGAAGTTCAATTCGAAAATTTAGAAAGGTCACTGATCTTGATCTTCTATTTTTTTTCTGTACTGCAATGTAAATGCGAAGATTAATTTATGGGGTGATGCCATGAGCGAGCTAAGCCGAAACTTGGAATAGTATGGGATTGATTTTTTTTTTTCGCTCGGTACCAGCATGGCACAACCCAACCTCTTCCCAGGCAAGTTATCTTTATCATCAACCTCTACCAGGGAATGAAGAGTTGCTGAAACGAGTGAGATGATCCTGAAAATGTACAAAGGTCATAAGTACTTAGAGGACACAGAGGAAGATAATTTAGAAAACGGGAAATAGGGGATGTCCAAGTGAGTGTTTGAATGCCATGAACCCAAATTGGACCTAAAAATGGGGTGTCGGCGATGATTTTGCGTAATATCTCACCCATGAATGGGCTGTACAATGGGAGCAGAATAAGGGTAGAGAGATGTGCACCTCATGTAATAGAAGAAACAACAATCTTGATGGGAGACAAGCAGGGAGAATTGATTTTCACTCCACGGATATCACTGACTCCGTCGTCATTAAATATACCTATTAGGATGACCAGGAGACATTTCCCTATTAGGATGCGCTAGGGCTAAGATGTGGTCGGGTCACATACTCTAAGTATGTGGCCCCTCTTCTTTTACTTACACGTAATAAAAAATTGGTTTTAACTAAAATCATATGCTACTTTAATTTTGTCCTAAAAACCACCCCCTCTAAATCCCCTAAAAAACAAAAAAACTGAAACTTTCCAAGATGTGGCAAAAAAAGAAGAGGGGTCACATACTTCTACGATGTGGCCCGACCACATCGTAGCTGCTCCGATTAGGATGGCGTACGCGATGACAATAAACAAGTCACGGGGATAACCCGTAAAATATGTGGGAATCGATTTGAGAAATCCAGTTTTCAGCCATGCTCAACTTTATGTGGCGTTTTCGAGATGCACAGCGGCCAGAAGAATCAAAAGTTACTACCCCGATGATGATGGTGGGCAACAAACTACCAACGTGGCGCATCCAGAGGTGCTATTATAAGTTATTGGTAGAATTTCACGTTCAAGTTCAATATTGGATTGGATATACTTTTACTTTTGGTTGGGTTTTATTCCATTGAATCATACGATTCATATACAACATTTTCTTTTAGTATGTTACTCTTCTATTCATTAATATTTAGTGGAAAACTTCTGAACCAGTTTATCATTCAGTAATATTTCTTTATGCTTCTAGCACACACCAAAATCTGAAACGCAGTGGAGACTTTTCAACTGGAGCTTCCATGGCTAATGGTGTTCAGGAAATGAGAGGTGAATAAATTTAGATTTTTTTTCCTGAGCTATAAATTTAGATTCATAGGCTAGCTTTCCTTGCCATAAATTTAGATTCATAGTTTCCTATTCAAATTTATGTGGTAAGTTACTAAGCTGATTACAAGGTAATCACACATGGTGACATGGAGTTTCTATAGAGTAACATCAAATTAAAACGCCACAGAATTCACAAAAATGAAGTCGTTGATTTAAGAGGATAACATTTATCACTACCATAAGGAGTTAGAGAAATTAAATGGGGTAGAAAATCCACACAGGAGAAACATTAAGGAGTTAGAGAAATTAAATGGGAGCAAGCGGGAGACTAAAATCTACAGTACACAGGCGAGAATAAGGAAATTCGAAGACGAGTTCTGCCACACTTACTGTGTTATATGTGGCTCCGGAGTTCAGTTCATGGATGCCGATAAAAATACGCTAACAATTGAGAGGTAATTATGAACTAAAGGAACCCCATATCGCAGTGAGCACATTATAGTTATAGACCTCAAATATGCATCTAACGATCATATAACATACAGATTACGACTTAGGATGGAGGTCGAGGACTGCTACAGAAAAACATGGTTCGAGGTATCTGACGAACTGGCGGAGGATTTAGTCCATCGTACTTCAGAAACAATACTCAAAATGAAGCAGGTAATTGTTCAACATTAGCTTATAAATATTTTGTTAGGTTCTTACGAAAATGTGTATTAAAAACTAATCGTTAATTCGTTGATAAAATGAAGGAGGGAACAATAGCCAAGATATATGAGATGCTTTACCGAGTAATGGAAATTAAGATTGCCCAAGAAAAAATGATGTCCCACATAAGATGAACACGGTACAGAAAGTTAAAAGGCCATTGATTGGTTGGCCTAGACAAAATGTGGCAGAAAACATAATTGTGGTTAACAACTTTAACTAAATAGAGGCAACAATTTTTCGTGTGCAAATATTAGTAAGTAATTTAAAATTATGCAGACTCAAGATCCTATTGAAAATGAATGGGAAACTGATTTTCAAAACATGTGTGACTGTAACAAAATATCTTGCTGATCACCTGCTTTTGTGAGTGGGGTTCGTTTGATATTCCATTAATTAATTAATTTTTTTATAATTTCACAGAAAATCCAATGATACATAAATTTGTGGTGTCTATTATTAAGTTATAGGTTTATGATACTGATTCTTGAACCAAATACATGAAATGAGTATCTTGAAGCATTGTAGAAACATCGAATAAAGTCACACTTCCCAAGAGCAATAACAATCCCGTGCCGTCACGGGACGGGTCATATCCTAGTCTATAATACAAAACAGAATGGGTTTTTGAGCTTGGACGGTCAGATAACATTTTGAGAGACAAACGTTGCATCCGACCATCTCAGTTTCATCCCAGCGAAAGACATCCGACGGTCGTCATTTCTGTAACCCCTCCCATTATGAATCAAAATTTATTAATCTTTAATTATTACATCACCTCTTAGTTCAAAATATTCAAAGAAACATTAAATGAAATCATAATATATCATACATGCATTAATTGGATTTAGGGGTGGCATGATGAATCTAATGGGAAATGAGATTTATTTGTTTATTTTTATTCATAATTCATAAGTGAGATATGCATACACACTATTACTTAAATGATTTTGTGTTCGTTTTTGAATATTGTATATGAATAATTTTACAATGTACTTATAGACATTATTTTCGTTTAAAACAAAATATAAATCTATCTTGCAAAGGAACATGATTTAATTTAGAGGGAGGATCCCCTCACACACTTATTTTTACACTATCGCACATTTTGGATGTCTTTTTTACGAATAAAAATCAAACGGTAATGTATTTCAAGTTAATATTTTGGGGATATATTCGTCTTACAGAAATATAAATACCCACTAAAAATGAGCACATTTTGAAATACCAAACCTCGTCATCTATCAATCTTAATTTAAACGGTTGAGGATTTGTCGACTTTCGACGGTTGGGTTTCGAAGTAGTAGATGGTAAGGTTATACGTTTCGGAATGTTCTCATTTTTTGTGGGTATGTAGAGCTTTAGAAGAAGAACATATTTACAAAATCTTAGCTTCAAATACGTTATCGTTTGGCTTTAATTTAAAGTCCAGAAAAAAAGAAAAATTACACCAGTCAAATATCATACTAAAGCAGGGTCGTTACGGCACGAGTTATCTCTAGATATTTATTAGAACTCTCTGTTAACCTAATGCTGTGCCGTTACGGCACGAGTTATTTCTAGTTTATATACAATTGAACTAAAAATATTATATTTTCTAGTGTACCTCCTTATATTAATAACCTCCATATATTAATAAATTTATGAATCCCCGAATGTATATTATATTAATATATGGAGGTTTTACTATAGTAATAAATTTACGACAACATATGACTCATAATAAATCGACAAAATCTACGGAAGTTTGACTTTAAAATCTAAGTGGGATCCATTTCTAATGAGTTAAAATTGTGGGAGATATTTAGTCTTTTTGTTTGTACGTTCATATTTATCGATCATTATAATTTAAAAGCCGTTTATATTTGTAATCTTCATGTCAACAAATGAATTATACATGACATAAAAACTTATTTGTCATCTTATTTACCTATAAATTTATTCAATCTAAAGATAGTAGAAGTTAATTATATTATATTTGAAGATAAAGTATAGCGTAGATCTCGCTTTTAGAGTAAATCCTACTGAACCTACATTTTTTTAAGCATAGAAATATTATTAAGAGAGATTAGTTTACAATTTGTCATGGGTATGTGGTACTCACTGAGTCTGAAAATAAGATTTGAGAAATGAAAGATGGGATTGCCTGGTCCCAAATTTTGGTTGAGGAGTTTCCTGTTTGACTTCCCTCTGCCGCGTGATTAACCAATCCGTTGGCCACCTGGTTTCCTTCTCTGTAGTTGTGTTGGATGGTTGCCTGTGGGATCCGCTGGAATCTCATTTTTATTTCTTCAATCATTCCTGCTATGTGCCAGGGTGGAGGAGTAGAAGAGGTGATGAAACGTAATAGGTTTTCTGAGTCTGTTTCAAATATAACTTTCGTCCATAGCCTTTCCGTTGCTGTTCTTGTAGATAAGATCATCGCCCAGGTTTCCGAAGTTAAAGCAGTCGTAATTCCCAATGGTTGAGCCAGAGCTAAAAGGGGTCGGGTGGTTGAACCCCTGCAGATGAATTCTGCTCCTGCAAATCCCGGGTGACTTCTGGCAGCTCCATCCATGTTAATTTTGATCCAGTTGATGTTTGGCATTGTCCATCCTACTGATATTGTGGATATCCCTCTATCTCTTAGGGGGTGATTAAATTTTGGTGTGTCTCCCGGGAACACTTGTGGTGTGGAATGAATGGCCCGTTAGTATTCTTATTGCAGTTTTTGTGCCAAGGCTAGGATTTCTTCCAAAGTTGTTTGCTTTTGTTTGTATATTAGTTCATTTCTAGCTAGCCATAAGGTCCTGAAAACAAAACAGCAAGAAGAGATTACCGACTTTGATGCAGGTTGTTGAAGGATTTGGGAAATGGTTGTGTGTTGTGTTAAGGAGAAAGGTTGGAGTGGATTGGAGTTTGAAGAATTTGTAGATTGAGTAAATAAGGTGGTCCATGAATTCGTTGCTGTTGGACAGTGAATTAGTATGTGACTTGCTAGTTCTGGATCTGTGTTGCATCTGGGGAATATGTCTGAGTTGGTCATATGGATGTGGTGTAGGAGAGAGAAGGTTGGTAATCCTTCGTTGATGGATTTCTACAAGAAAAACCGAATTTTTGGTGGAAATGGTAAGGTCCATATAAACTTGGTGGGAGGTAATGGGATGTGTGTTGGTTGACCATGGGTTAGACATTTGCATCCCGTCGAAGTAGTATAGCCTCCAGAATTTGAGTGTGGCCAGATAATTTTATCTTGGGGCCCATTTTGGGGAAGGTGGATGTTTATGATTTTTTGGATTATAGGGTTGGGAAGGGTATTTAATTTTTCTTGATCCCATGTGTGTGTTATTGGGTCAATGATATCTGCTACCAATCGGATTGGGTAGCATTGTGTTGGGTCCAGGTTTGGTGAGTGTGGGATCCAATTGGCTTCTATTGGAGTTGATAATCCATTTCCAATTCGGTTGAAAATTATATTTTGCATGGTTGGGACAATTGCCGCTAGTTGTCTCCATTGAGGACTGGCAGAAGAGGGTATATGATGAATGCCTTCTAGTATTGGTTGTTGGTTAAGATATTTTGCATTGAAGATACTTCCACAGATAGAGTTAGTTTATTCATGAAGATTCCAGATTCTCTTCATGAGTAAAGATTTATTATGGTCACTGCTTTTCCTTATTCCTAGTCCTCCCTCGGATATTGGTTTTGTCACTCTGTCGTATCCTATAGGGTGTAGTTTTTTGGTAGTTGAGTCGTGTCCCCAGAAAAAATCCCGGGTGATACGACCAATTTTTTTATGAATATTGCTTGGTAGATTTTATGTTTTAATAATGTGATTTGTGGTGGGAATTAGGGAGGTTTTGATGAGAGTGAGTCTTCCTGCTGGAGTTAAGCATTTTTTCATCCATCCTTTGGCTTTTCTGGCTAGTCTTTGTAAGAGGGGAGCGAAAGTTTGACTGGATGGTATTCCTTGTTTGAATTGGACTCCTAAATATATTGGAGGTTTTTATGTGGCCGACATATTAAAGAATTGTTGAAGTTCGTTTATTTTGATAGGATTTAGTTTTTGGTGATGGATGATTACTGATTTGGAAGTATTTATTATCTGTCCTGCAGATGTGATATAAGTGTGTAGAAGGGTTTTAAGGTGCTGGTTACTTTGTTCGGAAGCTTTATAAGTGATTAGTAGATCATCCGCGTACATTAAATGAATGATGGATGGGGCGTTTTTTGATATGTTAAGTCCTTGAACTAAATTTTGGTTTTGTAGGTTTCCTATATTAGTAGATATGATTTCAGCACATATAATAAAAATATATGAAGATAGTGGATCTCCTTGTCTGATACCTCTAGTTGGAGTGATGTAGCCATGGGGTGTACCATTGATATTTATTGAGTATGTAACTGTAGTGACACATAACATAATATGGTCTACAAAGGCTGATGGAAATCCAAGTTTTGTGAAGGAGGTCTTGATGAATCCCCAATCAAGGCTATCATAGGCTTTCTGGATATCCAGTTTAAGAGCTATTTTGGGATCTTTGGTGCGGTTAGAGGTTTTGATATGGTGGAAAAGTTCTCCAGCAATTGCTATTTTATCGTGAATTGATCTTTGTGGGACAAAAGCACTTTGTTATGGGATTATTAAAAATGGGAGGAGGGGTCTAATTCAGTTGATTAGTATTTTTGAAATGATTTTATAAGTGACGTTACAGAGTCCTATGGGTCTGAACTGAGATGGTTTTGATGGATGGTCAATTTTAGGTATTAGTGTTATGTTTGTGTGATTCATGAGTGGTTGGATATTTAGGTTATTAAAAAAATTTTGAACCATCGCTATCAATTGTGGGTGTGTTGCTTCCCTGAAAAATTTAAAAAACTTACTTGTGTAGCCGTCTGGACCTGGAGCGCTTTCTGAATTTACGGAGAAGAGGGCTTGATTGATTTTCGAAGCAGTTACTTGCTTTGTGAGTAGGTATGATTGCCTTGGAGTTAATCTTGATCTGATATTTGTAAAAAGATCTTCATTAATAATTGTTGGTGGGGCTGTGTATTGTTGAGTATTGTGATTTAGAATGAGTTGAATAACGTCTTCCTTCTTGTTAACCCAGTTTTTTTGTGGATCTTGTAGTTGATGTATATTGTTGTAGGCTATGTGAATGGTGACTTTAGTATGGAAAAAGGTTGTGTTGAGATCTCCGGATTGTAACCATTGAATTCTAGATCTTTGTTGCCAGTATGTTGCATGACATTATAATAGTTCCAAATGTTCCAGTCTTAGTTGTTTTTCCTTATTTAGCCAAAATTCCAGGTTGTTGTCCGATTGGGTAACACATTGATGTTGATCATGTTTTATGCCGGCTGTCGATTTCTTGATCATTATTGGTAGGTGGCCAAAGGTTTCCTTGTTCCATTGTAAGAGGGTTTGTCCGGTTGTTATGAGTTTTAGTTGAAGATCGAGGGTAGGTTCAATATCTTGTTGTTACTCCCAGGATGATTCGACCACTTGTTTGATTTGGGGATGAAAGAGCCACATGTGTTCGAATTTGTAGTTTTTTGCGCCGTTCCAATCGATTGCTTTCTCTTGCATTAGTATTGGTGCGTGATCAGATGCTATTCTCGGAAGATGAGTAATTTCCACATGCGGATTCGCTATTCGCCAATGTTGGGTTTCCATAGCTCTGTCTAATCTTTCTTGAATGTTATCTTTCCCCATTTGGTTGTTTGTCCATGTATAGGGGTCTCCTCGGAATCCTAAGTCTATAAAACCCATCTGATCCATCAAGGTGATGAGTGGTTGAGATTGAGCATATGTAACTTGTCTTCCTCCTTTTTTCTCTGACTGATCTAAGATGTCATTAAAGTCACCTAGCAAAAGCCATGGCATGGATGTATTGGTGTTGTTGAAGACTATTGGGAATTCTTGCCAGAATATTTTCCTTTCATCCGGATGTGGTGGACCATAAATACATGTGTAGAGCCAAGGTTGTTCAGGGGGTGGTGGTGTAACTTTTGTATGGATGTAGTTTTGTGAGTGAAGTAATATTTGGATATGTAGGTTACCCTTCCAAATTAAGCATAATCCGCCACGCCTTCCAATTTTTGGAACGGAGAAGTAATTATCGAATTGTAGGGATTGGGATAGGTTTTTCATATGGTGATCATTGGCTAGAGTTTCGGAGAGAAATAAAATGTTAGGTTTGTGGAGAGAGACCAATCCTTTTAGGTGTTGAATGGAAGGTGTTGAGTTTATGCCCTGATAATTCCAAGATAGAATAGTCATTGTGTAGAATATGTGAAATAGTTCTGTGGGCTAAGATTCCGGAGGAAGAGAGAAGCGTAGGATGTTGAAGCAGTTTTTAAAACTTGAAAAAAGGCTATAAATGAGTAATTGGTGAGGAGATTTTATAGAAGGAAAGGTTTTGAAAATTCAAGGTAATCAAAAGCGGTGAAATGAACAAGCCTAAATGAAAACCAAAGTCAAAGAAAATTTGAAGGTAGGAATTTACTGTGAATATTTTAAAGTAGGAAATGTAATGTTTTAAAACAAAAGTAAGGAAACTATGATTTAAAACAAAACGGAAAGATCAAGTTTAAAAGACAAATCTAAGCACAAAGAGACTAAATGGCTAAGAGAGTTAAAAGAAAACAACATCACAAAAAGGTAAAAGCTAGAGGATAAAGGAAATTTAAGTGAAACCAAAGAGCAGACTTAGAAGTATTTCCAACCTAAATAAATACAGATATGTAACTATATTACAAACCTAAAGATTAATCAAAAGAAAGTAGAAATCAGATTAACCTATAACTAACTGGGGATTTAAAGTAGGCTATTAAACAAAGTAGAAAGCAAAAAACAGAGAGTGAGCCCAAAAAAGAAGTAAGAAACTAAGAAATATCCAAGATATATCCACCGGCCCTTCAGATGAGTCTTCGTTGCAATGAGTGTGACTGAAAAAGATGTTGGAGTTGACAGAGTAAAGAGTCTGTAAGTGCTGCTGGAGTTACAGGTAAGGCTGAGTTTTCATCAGAGAATGAAGTGTTGGAGGAGCACACGAGGGGTCTGAAATTGGTGAATAGCTTGGTTGTGCTGAAATATCGGATTTGATTCTTTTAGCCGGCTGATAGAAGCTGGTCCATTGTTCATGTTCTTCAGCAGAGATTTTCCTTGCAAGCCATGTATCCGAAGATGTACCAATTCCAACATTCTGCAGGTAAGTTTGCTGACCAGGATTGAATCTTTTGATGGCTGGACTTGGCCTGTCAGGATCTGAGTATAGTTCTGATTCTTCAATACAGAAACAAGGAAAATTGAAGGACTGAAACGTGGCAGCTCTTCAGCAAGTTGAAGTGTAGGTGCAGGAGGAGGCATAGAAGCTTGCGCATAGGATGGGTCTTCAGAAGTGTTGTTCTCTTCCACTAACCACGCTGCGGAGATGGTTCTTGTTGAGTCTGAGGAGTCTGAGTGAAATCCATCTTGCCTATAGCCCTCACCTTCCAAAAAAGAGATGGAAGAGTTGTTTTGCCTTGAGGAAACAGGGGAGACAAAAAGGGAAAGTTCCCAGTCACTCCAATCTGAGTCAGGTTCATTAATGTCCATATTGTGTAAAATCTCTTCAAAATAGCCATCATCATGTTCTGGTTCTATAACTGGTTCCAAATCTTGCAAATATTGCTGAACAGGTTGAGGAGAAGCTTGAGGGGGACCTTGAGGTAGCATTTCTTGATGGTTGAGAAGGTACAAATCAATGCAATGTTGACAAACATTCCCTAGTCTGTGGCAGTAGTTGGAGAACAAGTTTGGCAGCTCATGAAAAACAAAATCAATCCAGTTGACACCCTGCCTATCATTAGGAGCAAAGGTTCCAAACTGAAGAGGTTGAGAAATATCAACTCTAAGCCTTATCCTGATGGTACTGTAACCATTGTAGTAGAGGGTGGGGTCATCAAAAGCTACTAGCTCACCAAACTCATGAGTGTTACATATTACATTAGGGATTCTAGTTTGCTCAGGGTATAATTTGTGTAGGGTTAGCTCAAAAACTTCAGTAGTGATATCAAAGTTTTCAGGTAGAGAAGTGAAATTTCATAGTTGAATTAAGAAGGTATCTCCACTGATCACCCTACACTAGGCCAAATGTTGGATTTGGTGACGGTTCAGAAATTTATACCATGACGGTTTTAGGAAAAAGCGTCATAATATCTTGCTGGTCGAGTATAAGTGACGGTCAACATAAACAACCGTCATTGAATGATGTTATAAATCGTGACAGTTCGAACAAGCGTCATAGAATTTTTTTATAGTGACGAGTAATCATATGAACTATTACAATAAGCAAAGTTTATGGTGACACTTGTGAACTGTTACTATACTTGATATATTGTGACGGTTGGGATGACACATGATTCATAATGACGGTTTTGGTAAAAACTGTTACTGTATCTCATAACGTAGAATGACCATTATGGTGATAAACATGTCACAATAACTTATACTGTACAATGATGATTGATCAAATGTGATTGGATTCTTATTTTTGACTATACATACTTACTGGGTATATATAGACAACGTTGTTTCTGGAAAATGGTTCATGTTACTGTTTCGATGTGTTGTTGTTGGAGCACTTACACTCTGATTCAGCCATTGGAGTCTTCTAAGAAGTTGTAGGTATAATTCTCTAGTTTCCAATGAGATATCAGTCGCTTATTTTCATCGAGTAACGAATCATGTAGGAATTTTTGAACACAGCTGGTCCGAAATGAAATTTCTGAAGTAGAACGCTATATACATTCTTTTAATGATATCTTGAGATCCAGTGGTTGGATCATGCTGAAATTCATATATGTGAGACTACGTTGTATGATGGAGGTACCGTACAAAGTTCAGTAAGATCGGGTCACGTTTTCTAAAGCTAATTCATGATCCAGTGGTTTCGTTGTGTTTTCTCAATATCCGTCTATCGGATGAATCTGGAATTAGTGTGAACTAAAGCTAATTCATGATCTGTATTACTTTTCAAAATTACTTCATGACCTATGCGGCTAGTCGAAATCCAAACCGGAAGCACAAAGAGAAAGCACAAAAACACAAAGAGAAAGCACAAAGAAACACACCAATTATCGAATTCATTTTTCATTTTCCCGATTCATTCTTATACATTTTTTGGATTTTTTTATATTAGAATGTCGATAACAATGTCCTGAATTTATTAATATTTTTTTTTGGATTTTTTTTCCATGTCCAAGGTTGATAATAAACCGAATACATGAGTTCGTAGTAGCACAAAGAGAAACACAAATGCTCTCAATCTGTATGACCATGTTAAAGCGAATCTACACCGTCCCTTATTTTCTATGATCCGTATGAGCATCTTAATGAGAATCCACACCGTACAAATCTAAGTATTTACTTATCTAAACAACTCTCGTTCTCCTCCTCTCGCTCTCTTCTCGTTCTCTTTTATGCATTTCTGTAGATCTCGGAATTCATGGTAACTCTTCCATCCCTAACTCCAAATAAAACCCATTTTTCTTACCAAAACTCAAAATAGAAGACCTAAAATTCAAAGAGACTTTCGTTATCAATCTGAGAAACGGTGAGGAGATGTAGAAATTCGGAGATTGATGGGGGTTTGGGTTAATTTGGTGACATCTTCAAGAATAGAGAAGGGGATTTGGTTTCTGGTCGAGAAACAAAGAATCTATTGCCGTCAATTTTGGTTAGTTTAATTTCTGCTGGGGGTTCGAATATGTGAAGATTCTGAGCTGAATTTTATGTTGGTGGTGAACTTAATTGGGGGTTTCTGGAATCAAACGAAATTGGGTCTCTGATGGGATTCTCTGGCGCTGAAATTTCTTTACAAACAATGAATTTGAAGACCTCTTACAATAGCAGCAACGATGGATATTTGTGAGTTTCAGTGTGTTGGTTGTATGAGCAGTTATTGAAATTTTAGTGAAGATTATGAAAGTAACCAAGTTAAGGTTATATCAATGAAGATTTGAGTTTTATGTTGTCTGAATTGACCGATTGAATCCGAAGTGGTGGTAGTTGGGGTGGAGCTGGTTAGGAAGGTGTTGCTCGAGGTGGAAGGATATGAGAAAATAGCATCTGCGACAGCAGGGAGAAAGTAATGAGTTGCTGCCATGGTTATGGCTATGAAGAGGCTTTCGAATTTGGGAAGGATTTGCATCTCCGAATTGGGTAAATAACATGACAAATTTAAGATGATATGAACAGGCACTTGCGTTGTTGCACTATCTTTCTTTTGATGTTTATTTGTTATTAATTTTTTCCAATTTCAATTCAGTTGGCTGCTGGTGAAGACCATAATACCAGTGATGATGATGGTTGGGGACTATATTTGATTAGTACTAGGTGTTTGTTTCTACACCTGAAATCAACTCGCTTTGTGTTTAAATTCCCCTAAGATGTTATAGGGATGCTTGTTTCTTGGAGTTAGACTCATATTCTGGGATCTAATGTGTAGAATCAACTTCAAGCTCATCAATCTTGTCTACTGGTCGGAGGCATCCATCATAATGAAATTTAAAAATTGAATATGTTCATAGAATGTAATTTTTCCAAATATGGTTTTAGATTATTGATTGTAAATCGAATCAATAACAATCATGTTTTTAATTTGGCTTCATAATTGATTACTTTATTTTAGTTTTGGAAAAAGAATTAATAATATCGTCGGCACTCAATCAATGGTCATATGGTGACATTTTTCAAAGAGAAACATTACCAAAGGGCTTGTAAAATGACATTTTTGAGATATTATATAGCGGATATTTGGGAAAACCGCCACTATAATGCTGTTAAGGTGGCGGTTTTTATTGAAAAATGTTACAGTTGCATCTTACAAAGACGGTTTTAGAAATCAAATGACAGTTTTAGAGGTTAATTGTAACGGTTATGTGACAGTTCATAAGCGTCAGTATAAGATAACCCCTACGGTGACATCGACATTGGTGACACTTTCAAATTTCACCTGAACCGTCATGGAATTGATATAGTGACAGTTTTGAAATTTCACCTATGTTGATATTTGGCCTAGTGCTAGTTCCTTGCCTAAGAACATTAGACATCTCAGCATAAGATTCAAACTTAATCAAGTAGAAACCTCTACCCAGCTTGCTAACAGAGTGGTCACCAGATAACTCCCATCTAAACTTTAAAGCATTTCTTAAATAAAACGAGTTTTTGTTCATTTTTGTTAAAAAACAACCAACTAGACAATCATACCATTGTCTAACAGGATAACAGGAATTTCTTGCATTCCTAGCATGACTACCAAACTGAGAATTGAAAAGAACATCCCTAGAACCACGGGAAGACATAGAAACAACAGAAGGACTAGAACTTAAATTAGAGAAAACAACCACTGGCAAGGAACTAGAGAGAAAGGAGGGGGATGATGGAAACAAAAGGTTTGTGTTGTATTTATAGATGAGGATAGAAAATAAGGTTAAAAAACATCATGAGAATGGTAAAGTTTTGGTTCTGATTAAATGGATTTGCAAAATCAAGGAGGTGAAATTGCAGAATGGAAAAGGTATACTGAACCTACATGTTTGCATGAATGAAATATTGGATCAAGGTGGCAGTCCGAAATGGTGGAGGAAACTGAACAATTAATAATGAAAAATGAAAACATCGGCCAACAAAAAAGAGAAAGAATCAAAATATGGTGATTGATTTGCAAAAATACATGCTTTTGCATTATTTAAGCCTTATTGAATTTTGTAATGTATTATGCTCCCAATAAAATTTTTAAATGGGATATTTAATGTTTGGTACCCGATAAATGATCAACACATTGCCTTGGTACCCAATATTTGAAATATTAAAGGTTGGTACCTAAATCCGTCAAAGACCGTCAAGTCAAACCGTTGACTTAATAATCATTTAACTAAATAATTAAAATTATTAATAAATATTATTTCATTAACAGAGTTAGCTCACCGTTACAAAAAAATACATTAAAATTTTTTTAATGAAAAGCTCCGTCACAACTTCTCTGCCCGTGAAAAGTATAGCACCTGCAAAGTTTCTTCTGCTCTACACCACTAACATCCACAACCAGCAACACTCATCCCTAACAGTAACACCACCACCACCACCATAATCAAGGAAATGAATTCCAGTTAAAACCCATCTCCAATTTCACAAAATCACTCTTAATATCGACCCCCATTAACGTATTGGAAATCAATTAAACAAAAAGGTACAACCATTTATCAATATCTCCACTCAAACATCAAACAAAAACCCAAATCCAATATGCTATCAACCAATCTTATACCCAAAATTCAATCAATATCCCCACTAAGATCCCCTTTTAAAGCTCAATTAATCGACAAATTAACTATCAAATCAGCAATCTACCAACAAACCACAACCCATCCTTCTTATTATTAAACATCACAGCATCAACACCATTTGAGCCATTTAAACCTGTGGTCTTCCCAACATCATCGATTCACCCACTACAAACGGAAGTTCCATGTTGTGCAACTTCAATCAACAGAAACAACTTCAGTATCATATATGGCCACCAGCAAACCCAGATTTCAACCAAAACCCTAATTTCAAATTTTTTTCATAGAACATCACCATTTCTTAAATCATCTTCAATTTGATATTCAGGTGAATGGCAGCCATATCATCTTCAATTTGATATTCACCTTCTCTGTATCATCTCCAATAACAAATCATCTTCATTATGTTGTTTCTCGTTTCCACTTTGTCTGAATAACTTCCACCTTCTATGCATCATCTCCATTATTATCCTTGTTCTTCTTCTTGTTCTGAAATAAGAAATCTAGGTTATTTACATACAAACATCAGGGTTAGATTTAGGATGGAATTAAGAATCCTAGAGTTGGGTGAGAATTTAGAAAGAAACGTTGACCAAAAACCTTTATTATGAAGTTGGTTATTGAAGTGATGAGGAGTTTTTTTTTTTTATCAATGTTCTTGCAGTTGCAGAGAGATGAGGAAGAAGACGAGATGAAAATGAAAGTTTAGTTTCAGGGTTTGATAAAAGTGGATTTAATCGTGGCCATCTATTTGGGTGTAGTGTTCAGATTTAGACAAGTGTATACCATTATAACTGGACGTTATGGCATGTGTTGCAATTTTTATAATTCTTAAGGCTAACATGGTAATAAGACAAGTTCTGTTACAGATATCGTATTTCAGTTAAGTCAACGTATTGATTTGACAGTCAACAACGGATTGAGGCACCAACCCTTAATATTTCAAATGTTAGGTACCAAATCAATGCGATGGTCATTTGCCGGGTACCAAACATTAAATATCCCTTTTTAAATTTGATGCAGAAGCACCTTGTTAATGCATGAGTGTCCCACATTCTTTTGCGAAAGAGAGATAAAAGGGGAAGGTAATCTAATAAAATAAAATTGAGCATAAGAGGTAGAGAGAAGCCAAAAGCTTTCACCTCCTTTCAACAACATTACTTCCAATCTCTTTACTAATTCAATTATAAAACTAATAATTGGTGTCATGCCTAGGCCATGTATGAAACATAGGACCCAAAAAGATGGGGAAACCATACAAAGGTCCACGATGTAACGGACTCACAGATCTCTGCACGTGGAGGGGGCATGATGGAAAACTAAAATAGTCCCACATAGCTTAATCCATTAGTTGAGATCCTAAGGCCTATTCCTATGGGTATACCAAATTCATGTATTTGGCATATATGCACCCACTATGGGTATGCCAAACTGCCAAACTCATATGCCAATATGTTATTTCTGGCATATTGGCATACACGACAGAGTTTCTTGCGAGCGATAGAGTCTCTGTCGCTTTGCTGAGCGATAAAGACTTTATCGCTGACGATATTCTCTTTATCTCCAGCGATATTCTCTTTATCTCCGAGTAATTATATATATATAAATTCTCCTTCTCTCCTACTTTTTCATTATTCAAATACATTTTTATATTTAAAGGATCCCACTAAATATATTATATCACTAAAACTTTTATAAATACCCCACCACACAAATACAAATATATTTTTTATTTATTAGGGTCTCACTCAACACAATTAAATATATGTTTTTAATCAAGTTTGGCATGTCTACCATAGTGGCGCAAATGGTGTGGCATGCCATACCCATAGGAATAGGCCTAAATATAATATGTGGTGAGTTGGAAGCCCACAAACTTCTATCAGACATAAAGTGCAACACGCTGGTTACCGAAATACTCAATTAGTCATGAATGAAATAGTAGAACTAATTCATACGCCAATAGTACCACAACACTGGGTACCGATATACTCAATTAGTCACAAATGACTAGAAGTGTGCAATGCACGGACGGATGCGGATTAGGGGCCACCCGCGACCAATCCGTCGAAGTTGCAGACATCCGCAGATAGTACGGGCCGGATGCGGATTAACCGCAAATTTAGTAAAAAAAAAAGCGACGATGACGAGTAATGGCGCTATCTGTTATGGTGAGCGGGTAACATGGAGAGTAAGACCCGCAAAATCTCCTTCCAAATCTTCTATTTCACATACTTAAAAAGCAATGGCGCTACCAGTTATGGTGAACAAAGAATCCAGTTGAAAATCAGGAGGACAAAAAGTTTCTGCTCACACTTACACATTTGTCAACACAAGACCAGTAGTCAAAATATTGTCCGGTGCAGTGTTTTTGGCCACTGTCCTCATCTGTCATCCTCTTAACACATTCCAATAAGCAATACAATGATACGTATTAAGCAAAATCACTGTCTCGTTAACCTAACCAAATAATAATTTCTGTTTTCTGGTACAATATTAATTTCTCTTATTACCTTATGGTGGGGTGAATTCGTGGATTTTTAAATCCAACCGCTAAAATGTGCGGATTTGAGAATCTCATCCGTGTCCGGTCCATAAATCTTGCGGTTTGGGTTTCACCCACAATTTTGCGGACAGATACTAGTGAAATCCGCGGTTGCGGACTTTTTGCTCACCCCTACAAATGACATACTCGAGCTTATCGTTCATGGCTCACCGCTTAGATCCCATCATTCACAGCTCATCGCTTGATCCCATCGCTCAGGGATCTTCGATCACAACTTACAGCTTAGATCACATCGCCCATGGGTCATCGTTCACTGCTCATCGCTTAGAAACCATCATTCAGAGGTCATCGCTCACGGTTTATTGTTCATTGCTCAAGTCCTACTGCTTAAGCTCATCGCTCATATATTATGGCTTGTAGCTCATTACCTATTAGCACTAATATGGTCTGTACTGTTTAACTTATTACTCATTAGCACTAATATGGTCTATACTATTCAACTAATTAATAGAATCATAGAGTCCCTACGAGACTCATCAGCCAATTAATTAATCAAGTAATCTTATACGATTAAACTATAACAACATATTTACTCACTTAATCTACGAGACGTAATATGTCACAGAGAAAAATATTCTTCAGGAATGGAACTAACAATCTCACAATATAGCCAGAAGTGTTGACAAGAAAGAAGAATTAGGTAGAGGTGGTCGCATATTATATGAGCTTCTCATTTAGAATTCGTGCTCATTCATAATATTTGCACTATTCATGCTAACAATGGTGTTCTCAAACTGCAATATCCTTGTCATATTCTTGCACCCAAGAAAGATGAGCTGTTGACTTACCTGGAGGCTTAAATCACTACGTAGATATCATGACCAGCAAAGACTAAAGTGGATTTCTTTGTCCACCAAATGCACGTGCAAGACAATGGATGAAAATGCCATGCACCGAACCGAAGGGTTACTACTTCTCAGCCCACTTGAGAAACACTTGGACTAGTGGAGTATGTGTACAGGGAATACACTAATTTCCTTTCCTTCTTATCATTTTTAAAGCCTGTCCAGAAGAAGAAACCAATGTTGCTACCATTGTTGTATGGCTGTGAGTTGAGAGGCATTATGGAAATTAGGGAAGTTGTTCAGAGGGTCAGAAATTGAGCTGGTCTGTGACCAAGATTTTAAGGTTCAGAGAAGTAAGGAAGACCGAGTTGGTGTTGGGTTTTGTTGGCTGTATGAAGCAAGAAAAATGGGTTCGTTTTGATCATAAAATCAGTTGCAGTTGGTGGCGAATAGAGTTTTAGGGAGTGGACGCTGGTTTAAGATGGTCAGGGTGCTAAGTTTAAATCACGGCGATGGAATCAGAACTTGGAAGTTAGGCAGTGGTTGGACTGCGTTATTCTCCTCGAACCTTTATTTTCGATTTTATATTTGGATAATGGGTCAATTGTCCAAAAAAATTTAAAACACAGTTCAAATGGACGAGTAAAAAAATTTATGGGTGAAATGAACAAAAAAAAATAGGAAGGATGAAAAATGATTCATACTAGTTTAAACTTAAAAAAATAGCGAGGATGAAACTGGATGCATCCTGTATAAATTAAAAATAAGAAAAAATATTTGAAAATGGGCAGGATGAAACTGGTTACATCCTGCCTATTTTTAATTTTTTGCCAATTTAAACAGTATCAAAATCTAACTATCATTTTCACCCAGAAATTGTTGATTTTGGTCTTTTTAACCAATTTTGTTTTTTTATATTTTAGTTAGTTATATCTGTAAACATAATCCTTGTTGGGTTATTACATTTCCATACCTCGTTTGTTTTACTAGTTTGTAAGTAATTTTTTTTTTAAATCAATAACTGTTTGTGTTTCATCAAGTGATATACATGAAGCATTGCAAAATGCCCCAAAATCGACTCCAGGTTTTGAAAATGTCCCGAACGTTAGGAAAAAGATTAAAATGCCTCAAAATCTTATCAAAATGCCCCATTCCGTTACTTTTTCCTATAATAGTCAAAATGGGGCATTTTGATAGATTTTGACTGGTCAACTGTGTTATGAATGGTCTCTTTTGCCCTTCGGAATCTATGGTTTCATGGTTTAGGGTTCAGGGCTTAGGGTTCAGGTTTTGGGGTTCAGGATTTAAGGTTCAGGTGGTGGCGTTGATGGCGGTGGTGGCGGTGGTGGTGACAACGGTGGTGATAGTGGCGTTGGTGTTGGTGGCGGCAGTGTTGGTGGAAGTGGTAGTGTTGTTGGTGGTGGAGGCGGTGGTGGTGGTGGTGTGGAGGAGGTGTTAGCGGTGGTGTTGGTGGTGGTTGTTTAGTGGTAGTAGTGGTGGCGGTGGTGGGGATGGTGGTGGTAGTGGGGCGGTGGTGGTGGTGGCAGCGGTGGTGGTTGGTGGTTGTTCGTTTGGTAGTGGCGGTCGTCCAAAACAATCCCCTTATGTCAGCTTATTTGTCATAGGGGTATAAATGTCATTTTTCACATGTGCGGGACCATATGTGTGCTAATTTGATCACTTAACCATCTCTAACGGCAAAAGTAACGGTTGGGGCATTTTTGTAAGATTTTAGGGCATTTTAATCTTTCCCTAACGTCCAGGCCATTTTCACAACCATAGGGTTGATTTTGGGGCATTTTGCTACTTAACCCGATATGATTATAGTTAATTTTAGTGGGCTTTTGTAGAAATAATCAAATCTTGCATGGCCTGGTTGTCCGCATGAATTTAGCTACAAATATACCTGACAAAAAGAAGAACTAAGTTCGGAAGTGCTACACTTCCACCAACCGTTTCCACCATTGTCTTCCCCCATTAGGTGGCTTCATCCACGCCCTAGATTCTACCCATTTTGGTCACCATGGGAAAACAGGGGGTCCCATTATTATTGAAGTCCACCAATGCCTGCACGACACATAAGCGGTGGAAAGGAGTGGGGGAAGGCATTGGTAGACATATAACATTTTCGAACTAAGTTCTTGCATAAAGCTAGTGGTTGGTTATTTTGCATTTCTTACGCCAACAACATCAGAATGATGAAACTAACATGTACATAATGTTGTGTGCTTGCCTATATATAAATTCATCATACTGAAACTATATCACTGAAAGGAACAACTGTGGGGCTGTTGTTGTAACCACAAAAACAGCTAGTTTCTATATTGTAGTATAACATAAATCGTAAATCCACTATACATTCACTATTTTAGGGATGGGTAACAGAAGTTTGAGATGGGGGAGGAAATTGAAGAGATAAATTTGTGAAGATTTGCGGATAAAATTCACGTAAACAATGCTTGTGAGACAACAAAAGTGGGCACCCATAGATATAGCTAAATTGCTCACCCAATTATATTACTGCAGTAATGGGGTAAGATTATATTATTGTAACAAATTTGATTAGACAATCGGTGTGAAATCCTTTTACTTTCCTTTGAGAGGGATCTTTGTGTTAAGTCAGTGAAGTCTATTTATACGGGATTGAAAACGCCTTGGTTTTAGGGGAGAGGTTGAAAATGTCTCGCAAGATCAGGGTCATAGTTTGTATGAGATTTGGCCAAAAAGATATAAAAATCACTGGCTTACGGCAGAGACACTCTGGGGTTTCTCTTCCATTAGCTTGTTTGAGGTCGTCTATGCCAGTTACTAATGAATTAGGTTACCTAATTTTAAAGAACCCACAATTGGGGATATGGGAATTAACCGGGGATATAGTTACGGGACAAAATAGGTGTCTCAATAGCAATTCTGGGTGACCCCCTATGTAATTATTTTTTTAATTTCTAATCTAGCCCCCACTAATTATGATTAGTGATTAAGTATAATTAGTAAAAATTTAAGTATTTGGGGATAAATTAGTGTGTATTTTTATTTGTGTTTGGGTGAGAGTAGAAGGAGGGAAAATAATATTTGAGAGGAATTTCTTTTTTGGAAAATGGGAAGATGATTGTGATGAGAGAATTACTGATAATAAGAGGTTGAAAAATTGATTTTTTTTCTTTGAATCCACCATTGTTGCAGCTGAAAAAGCTTGGTGCCGGCATGGTATTCAACCAAAAACTCATGCCGGAAATTGTTGGAAATGTTCATAAATTGTTTGCCACTATCCGGGGGGGTTCGGGGGGGGCATGGTAATAGTTTTCATGGTAATGTTCATAAATTGTTTTCCTGGTTTTGATCTTCCGAATGTTGATTTTTTTCTGGTTTTGAACAGGTACTGGCATGGTAATAGAATGAAAAGTATCCAGAATGTTGATTTTTTTTTTCACTTGACTACCGGCATTGATAGAAAATTATCGGGCATGCCGGTACCGTGTTCCGACATATCGTCTTCATCAATTCCGGCATGGTATTCATCACTTCCATTTTGAATTTTTCCTGGCTTTAACAAGCTTGGTGCCGGCATGGTCAGTTGATATAAAGACCATGCCGGTATTGTATTCCGGCATAGGAAATAAATATGAAGACTATGCCGGAAAAACAATACCGACATGGTCTTCATATCAACTGACCATGCCGACACCAAGCTTTTTAAATCCAGGAAAAATTCAAAATGGAAGTGACGAAGACCATGCCGGAATTGATGAAGACCATATGCCGGAACACGGTACCGGCATGGTCTTTATCAATTCCGGCATGGTCATCATCACTTTCAGCATGATCTTCATCACTTTCAACATGATCTTCATCACTTCCGAATAAAAAAAAATCGTTTCCAAAGTGAGGTGAAGAGAATTTGATATAGAGTGGGGAGAGTTTAGAATTTGAAATGGAATGGAGAATATTTGGGTTTCAAAGCTCTACCCCTAAATAAGATTAATAAGAAGTGGAGATGGAAATGGGGATATGATTTAGATTTTTGATTTTAAGTTTTTAATTTTTATTTTGAGGGAAGAAGTGGAGATGGAAATGGGGATATGATTTTGTTTTTTGATTTTAAGTTTTTGATTTTTATTTTGAGGGAAGAAGTGAGATGGAAATGGGGGATATGATTTTTTTTTTTTATTTTAATTTTTGATTTTTATTTTGAGGGAAGGGTATTTTAGTATATTCATAACCAAAAGTCACCCCTTAGCACACACCATGGGTTGGGGGAAGTAATTCATATCCCCCAATTAATTCCCATATCCCCAATTGTGGGTTCATTTTAAAGGGTATTATTTACCTATAGATTCTTGTCAATAAGTGTTAGGTTAAGTTTTTTCTTTTAGTAAAGTCCAAGAATTATTTGACATTTTTTCTTCATTATTTTGAGGACTACAACAATGTGTCTCCAATAGTAGAGCAATTTGGTTACATTGGCAATCTAAATATCAAAAACTCCACTTCATGTTATTTACATGTTCTGATGAACATATGGTTGGATTCGATCCAGTCACTTCCTTGTCCTTTGACACATGCGGGTTTTATTTTCAAAACTAGTTTGGCCCAAGATGTTTGTTCCTCTCCCTTGCGAGAGAGGAGGTTTTGTGAAACTGGTTTTAGATCTGAAAGGATAGAATTGATAGGCAAGAATTGGTGGGGATACTGTAACTTGTATGAACATTATCTGATCTTGAAAAATATCTGTAAGGTTTTTCGATCTCCTAAATCGGTTTTTTATGTAATGTAACGAGGTTAGAGCGTCTGCAGTGGGAGACCAAGAGTAAAAATTTGGTCTGCAGCAGAGCCGTAGTGGGACGGAGTAAAGACCAAATAGAAGAACATACCAAATTTCCAGACCAAATTTGGTCTGCGACCAAGACTAAACTTAAATTTAGTCGGGCGTTTATATAAACTGCGCTTCTAAACATGCGTTTGTAAAGTCTCCGCTTGAAGTCAAGCGTTGGTAATGTCTGCGTCCCGCACTCGGGCGTAGTTAAAAAGTACGCCCCAACTGGGCGTTTTTATAATGTGCGCTTCATCGGGCGTAGGTGAAGATAACGCCTCCATTTGGACGTTAATAAAATGTGCGCGCGGGTGAGGCGGTTATATAGTCCACGCCTGTTGAGAGGCGTTATTATAGTTTACGCCCACTAAGAGGCGTTGATAAACTCCACGCCTACTAAGAGGCGTTGATAAAGACCACGCCTACTAAGAGGCGTTGATAAAGTTAACGCCGCATTTTTTTTGTTTTTATTTTTTTCAAATTTATTACGATAATCCTGGTTTTTATACCGTTGGTGATTTTTCGAACCTTGCAGAAAAATCGACCGTTTTAATTTTTTGAATCTTGTGTTTGCCAGATATTTTGGAACGTTGGGAATTTTAAAGATTTAATCGTGTATATATAAAGCTGAATTCCTTCATCGTATTCCCACAGCTCTCTATCAGAACAATAACAAGAAAATATATCAGTATTAGTTCCATTTTCCAATCAAATCATTTACAACTTTTACAGGGATTGCTACCAATGGCACCACGAAGAGAACCAAAAACACGAGCACCACGAGGTCCCAATTTTACGACAGTTGAAGACGTAACGATGTGTAAAATTTATTTAGCAATATCTCAAGATCCGGGTGTTGGAATTGATCAATCAGCGGAGGCGTTGTGGACTCGTATCAAGGATGATATTGAAGTTCATTTACCGGATGCTCCAGAGCGGACATGGAGTTCATGGCAAAAACGATACCAAGAAATAAGTAAAGATGTGTCTTTGTTTTCTGCAAAAGAGGCATAAGTGGACGGTGAATATCATACCGGATGGGGTCCGGAAACAAGGGTAAGTATTCTCCATATTGCTAAACCATTATTTTTTCATATTCAAACGCAGCTAAACTTAAATTTTTTTTAAGAAAATGAACAGATTGAAGAAATTAAAAAGCGTTTTAAGGAATGCAATGATGGAAAAAAATTTAGGCACGAAGAATGCTACCCAATTGTCATAGAAAATATAAAATACAATCGTCGATCGACTTTTGTATTCGATACGACGCACGATTTGGATAGTTATGAGAATAACGAGGTAGATGGGGATGGACGGCAAACAACAATTCCATATGAGACCGGTACCTCAAAGGATAAGGGTGATATAGAGAACACATATCTCCGTCAGTTGGGGAAAAAAGCAGCAAAACGATTGAAGAAAACAGGGAGAGAAAAATCCAATGTCCAAGAGGAATTAATGGGAATAATTATTAAAGAACAACAAAATTTCAATACTCATTACCAAGCACAATCAAAATTCAAGATGGAACAAAGAGCAGCCGAGTTTGCAGCTAAACAAGCAGAACAAGCGGCCAAAATAGCCAAACAAACTGATGACGACGAATTTCGCATAATTATGATGGATCTCGGAAAATTGGATGAGGTACAACAAGAGTACTTCAAACTTCGCAGGGCGGACATAGTTCGTAATAGAAGAAACCAATCTTAATAGAAAATCATATTAGTAATTTAAAATAATATTTAAATTAGCTGAGTTATTATTAGTAGTATAAATGTTCATGTCATGAACATTTTGAGATTGTTGTAAGGACTATCCATCGTCTAGGTATTTTGTCAGTTTTTAAATATTTCGTTGATGTAACCGGGATTGGTGTGGTTAAAGATAAAAAATATCATATTCAATTCTACTCTAACCAATCAATGCATAAATCCATTTATTATTAGCGAAAGGTAAGATACAAATAAAATGCAAAATACAATTATTCATTCCCATATTCTAACCATAAATGTTTGATCAAGTCATCCCGCAAACGAATATGCGCATCTTTGTTCTGCAATGCACGTCGGCGTTGCGCTGCTCTGATTTGGGAAAACTCGTCACTATTGCCTCTTAATATATTAACCGGTGCTGGGTTACTTCGTTGTTCATAAACATGTGGCCAGTCACCGGATAGACGCTCATCCTCGACTATCCTATTATGTAAGATTATACAGGTTTTCATAATATAGGCAAGCACATCCGGGTACCACATTCTTGCAGGTTGTTTGATGATTCCGAATTGTTGTTGTAGTACACCAAATCCCCGTTCTACATCTTTTCTTGCCCCCTCTTGCATCGATGTAAATAATACCTTCTTCCTACCGACCGGATGTTTAATGGCCATAATAATAGTAGGAATCTCTGGGTAGATGCCATCACCTAGATAATACGGAATATCATATGAATGTCCGTTTACCTCGTAGCTCACTGGTGGTGCTTTACCTGTTACAAGACTTCGAAAAACATATGAACGATTCATAACATTAATATCGTTGTTAGACCCGGGCATACCAAAAAATGCATGCCAAAACCATAGATCATACGATACCACCGCCTCCAAGACGATACTTTCGCTCCCCTTATACGCCGTGTAAGCCCCTGATTCTGCCGACGGACATTTATCCCATTTCCAGTGCATGCAATCTAGGCTACCGAGCATCCCTGGAAATCCACGGTCTTTGTTCTTCTTAAGCAACAATTCAACATCACCAGCCGTTGGTTCACGCAAATATTCTTTCCCATACACATTAACAATCGTCTTACAAAACCTACGTGTTGCTTCCAAAACAGTGGATTCTCCTATGCGTAAGTACTCATCTATTGCATCTGCCGCACATCCATAAGCTAACATTCGTACTGCTGCCGTGACTTTTTTATGAGGGTTCAATCCTAAAACTCCGCATGCATCCGGATTTTGAAGAAAATATCTTTCGGCATTGGTAACACCTTCGACTATTCGGTTAAACAATTGTCGACGCATCCTAAATCTTCTTCGGAAAACATTGGGTGGTTGGTTTGGGAACGGAGCAAAATAGTCGCTATATAGAAGTTCTGCTCCTGCCACACGATCTCTAGGTATTTTGATACGAGTTTGAGGCCATTTTGAATTGGAAACCAGGACTCCCAAACTAACGGCCATGTTATTTTGCATAATTGTTTTTGCATCGTCATCGGACGAATAAAAACTACTATTAGAAGAAGAAGAAGAAGAAGAAGAAGAAGAAACAGAAGAGCAGTAATGAGCTGTATTCTCATATTCTTCCATTACTTTCTGAAACAGAAGACGGAGATTGTGGTGGATACATTACAATGGCTCATATCATTAATTTATAACCAATATCCAAGAACCATATAAATATATAAAATATAAACTGTTTTTCTAGTAATAGAATCTTTTCCAAAAAGCAAAAGTGAATGCCGGTGACATGATATGACTACACTCTGTACACACTGGCAACTCAATAGACTTGAGTGGACTACAAAATGACTACACTCTGTGATAGGCATCTGAAACTCAATAGACTTCGATGTAAAAAAAATTAACCATTATTCATATCCGTATCCGAAGACGTGGCTCGGGGTGGCATAAAAGGCATCTGCATTCTTGGAGTGGTATTGACTGAAGAACCTGATCCTTGTGTCATACTTGTCCAAAGTTGGGGTGGCATTGTTTGGGAAAACGAACCGTATCCAAGTTGGGGTTGGAAATTGTGCGGGGTACGAAATAGAGATAGTTGTTGTTGCAAATCCGTGTTCGAAGTGTTCAGCCTTTCTATTTCTGCTTCTTTCGCCAAAATAATGTCCACCCTATCTTTAGTTTGTTTTAACGTGAACTGGCGGAATTGTTGAATAAAATCAGCATTTTCTTGAAATAAGGTGTAAGCATCGTGCTGTCAAAATAAAATATAAATACATAAGACAATTATAAAAATACAAAATTACAAAATATACAATAAAATGGATATTGGTACACTTACGTGGGATAATAGGTGCGGAGGAGGGATAGGTACATGTTCAGCTGGTTGATCAATTGTGTTTGTATACACATCACCGACATACCCATATGTTTGGGCTTCCCAACAAGGATGAGTCACATAGTCTCTGTAGTTAGTTACCTTTCTCCAGTACTGTAAATATGTATCATAATCTTTGACAACTTGCACTATCTCTTTTGCATCGACCTCACCTTCCCTTTTTAGGCGTTTTGCTTGAAAATTCCCAATATCACCAATAATTGTGTGTAGTTTTATGGGAAGAGCAAAAGTATAATGGTTTTGCCTCCAACACCGTTCTCCGAGGTACATGTTATGCTGTACAAATAGAAATATCATGCGTATGTTATTTACTAAATAATATGTCTTATTAACAAAATAAAATTTTATTATTAACTCACAATGCCCATGTACGAAAATATATATCTAGAGTCTGATAGCCTCACATCCGTGCTTCCCATATCAGATGCAAGGACTTCTCTGTATGATTCCCATGGGCGCCATGTCACTTGTTCAGCAGTAAGATTACTCAGTAAATCCCTACAACGGAAAATATCATTTGTATTCTTCGGTACATTCCATTTAGAAGATACATGCCATTTAGAAGCTACAACAGATAGTTGTTCTTCATTCAAGCGAGAAAGGTCAGGTCGACAAATGCCCAGGTATTCATACCCCCAAAACTACTCCATCAAAATAATTCAACAAGTTAATAACTTCTCAAAAAAAATTAAGAACGACAGGGAGATCAAAAAAATAGATAAAGATAATACCTCTAAGATTTGGAATGGACCGCATAATGCCTTTTGTCTCCTCCCAGACAAACGGAGTGATGCATACAATTTAGAAAAAGCCGCACCACCCCAGTCAAACGTGGACACTATATCTAGATCTTCAAAAGCAGCTAACCATCCAGCATCTATGTAGGTCTTTGCATTCGAAAAGAAGAAATGTCCCAACACACACATGAAAAAGGCTATTGCTACTCTATGAGACAGAGTGCTATCATTTTCAGCGGCAACCAACTTCTCTTCTGAGAAATAAGAGCTTAAATATTTAATTGTAATTGAATTTGAAACCCACGAAGGAGATTTCGGACACGTCATTACATCTTGGATATCCGGAAAAATATTCTCACGAACAAATTCAAATTGGTACTTCCCATAATTGTATGGAACGTCAATCCCTTCACCAATACTCAGTCCAGTCAACATGAGCCAATCTAGGGGGGTGAATCCCATCTCACCAAATGGGAAGTGAAAAGTGTTTGTTGTATCCCAAAACCGCTCAACAATATAATCAACCATCGAATGCTGGGTTTCACTACATTGTATGCTCAATAAACTTTTCCATCCCGCTTTTTTGATAATATATTTAGCTCTAAGACAATGTTGGGAAATAAATTGGTAGTGATGAATTACCTTTGCCAAACTTCCACGATGTTGATACTTCAATTGTTTCTCCCCTGAAAATGTGATGTCCTGGGTAGCGTGTGGTTTATCATCTTGCGGTATAGGAAACCTCCCTAAACGGGGAATATCAACCTCCTTTATTTTACCAGTAGAGATTAAGTTATAATCCTCTTCGGCTACACATTTCTGTTTCTTATTCGTCTTGACGCGACCATTGAACCGCGCTGTGAATCGGTTCAACATCTATGCACATTTACAAACACATAAGAGAGATGCTATTTCAATTAAAATTAACCAACCATCGTTATTCCTAAATTTAAACATAAAAAAAAAAATAACAACTGTGTTATATGAATTTAAAGGTGTGGTTTTGTGTAAACATATGACTAGTTCATATAACATATATCAATTCCCAAAATACTGAATTTGTTTCAATAACCAAATAACTGGAACTGTTAATTCAAATTTCATATAACAAATTTCAATAACCAAATTTATGCAACGGTTTCTATAAATTTAAAAATAAATTGACATTTCAATAACCAAATTATAACCACAGCAAACTTATAAAAACCAACCAATTTGGGCAACATCATGATGAACGTAATATAACCAAATTAAAAACCAACTAATTTAAAAAAAATTGTTAACCCACATACTAGCCATATCAAATTACCTAATTTTAACAAACTTAAACCTACAAATAATTAATCGACAAATAATTAATCGACAGAAAAAAAGAACAGAAAATTACCTGTTGTTTTACCCAGATGCTGAGGTAGGCAAGAACGTCGGTAAAAAAAAATTCCCGTACCTGCTGCTAACTGTTAGCCGAACTGGTTTTGGGAGGTAGAAAGAAAGAGGTAGAAAAGAATAGAAGACGACGGATAAAATTAGGGTAAAAAACAACACGTGAGATGTACGTGGCTGTTTATTGTGCGGCTGGGTGTATAAAATTATGCGTGCGAAAAAATGGTGTGGAGGGGCGGTAAGTATACAAACGCGCGACTCAGGCGTGGCTGAAGTGTACGCCTCATGAGGCGTTGAGTTTATAACCGCCTCATGTCAAGCGTTAAGTATATAAACGCCCCATGATGCGTTGAATTTATATGCGCATGATGGTGGTGCGTGTAGTTTACCTACGTGGGATGTACGTGGTTGTTTATTGTGCGGCTGGGTGTATAAAATTACGCGTGCGCGAAAATGGTGTGGAGGGGCGGTAAGTATACAAACGCGCGACTCAGGCGTGGCTGAAGTGTACGCCTCATGAGGCGTTGAGTTTATAACCGCCTCATGTCAAGCGTTAAGTATATGAACGCCCCATGAGGCGTTGAATTTATATGCGCATGATGGTGGTGCGTGTAGTTTACCTACGCCTCACCAGGCGTTTGGTTAAGTGACCGCGCCATCTCCAGGCGTTGAGTTTACGTGCGCCCGTCCTCAAGCGTATTCTATAACACCGCACCACGTCGCGCGTTATCTTTATCTACGCTAGAACGGGGCGCAATTTATATCAATGTTCACATAACAGGCGTAGCGTATATGTACGCTTGACAAAATTAGTCGTCCACCACTACGTCTAAACCCATACTAAACCCATTTATGGTCTTTTTTTTTGGTCTTTGGTCGTGAAGTTTACTCGCTCCGCTGTAGACGCTCTTAGCCTCTTTTTCGAGAAAGAAAATAAAAATAAAAATACAACAATCATTTTCCTGAGAAGACTGTTGTAAGTTTCATTTTGGTTTGAAGTTTGAACATAATGCCTTGAATGTGACCCCAAATCCAATGTATAAAACGTGCCTTAGTTGGCCTAGGTAAAGTGGTGGGCTACTCAAACTGGACAATAAAGACCATCTACTTTGTTATCCTAATCAGTTTACTTTGTGATTTCCCCACTAATAAAAACTGAATTTTGAATTTCGTGTTGAATTTGCCAAATTTCGGTCAGCTGGTTAGTGAATACAAATAGTTATGGTCCGAGATGGGGGAGGAAATGGAACAATCACATACTTCTACTAATCATTGAGAGCAAGAGTCAATAATAAAAGAATTTGCTTATAAACGTAAAGTTGGTCAAATTTTCTATCTCTCTTCTATCCCTCACCCCTCCCTCCTCAAAGAAAAAAAACTCTAGAGATTCTTTTTTCTCCGTGTTCTTCTTTTGGACTAGATCTAAGCAAGGAGTTTTAGCTTTTTCTGAATATATTAATTTAATTCATATTTTAGGTTTTATTTTTGTTTGTTTTGGGTCTATTTGAGAGATCTTTTCTTTGTCTTTGGAATTTTTTTTCTTCGCTCTAATAGTGATTCTTTTATATCTCCATGGCGTGTTTTGGTTTTCTATTCTCGAATCATCAAGAACATCAACAATTCTGCTCGGCGTTGTTTCACATTCATCTTCAATAAGAGGGATTTATGATAACAAAATTCGTTTGGATATGCAAAATTTTTGGCAAAATACTCAATTCTATTTGGAGCATCTATTATCGAAGAAGATAATCATTTTAAATGGTTGAAGTTGATTCCGGTTCCCACCATCATTCATCACTACTACATCTACAAAAATTGGATGTCTTTGCAGGCTCTTTCTTTTCGCGATTCCCTAGCAATTTGGTGTTGTCATTGTATTTTGGTTTTGTTTATCTTGTATTTTGGTGTTTTCGATAATCGTGTAAGTAATCATGTAATCACTATTTTGGTTTAAATGAAATTTCATCAAAAAAATAATAAAATAAAAATAAATAGTCAAATTTATTTTGACATGAATTGCATTCAAGATATCATCGAAGGCGGTTATGTATTGTCCAAATGACTTTGCAAATGAGATAGGAAAATAAAGATTTGAAGGTTTGGTGAGGTTTCTCTGAGAGCAAATAGAGTTAAAAAATGAATATATTTTGTTGAATTTGTTAATGATGAAGATAAATTTATGGATAGTCTAGAAGTTTATTCTAAGAGTTTTAATAAGTTAGGGAAGTTGCCAAAGGGTAGTAGATTACCTTGGAGAAATAAGTCTTCTGATATTTTTGTTAACTTTAGGGTTTGTTTAGAGGGAGTTATCTATATAAGGAGCTCCAAAACTGAAATTTAGAAGACATTTTCAATTAATCAAATTATTTTGTTAATGTTACACTTTGTTCAACTCATTGTGATTTTTATTTATAGTCTGGTTCATCCAAAGGTCCAACCAATCATCTTATCCATAGCTATGGTTTTCATTGTCGTGTTTGTACCATTTCCATGTCCATAAACGAATTTTATATGCGACTAAAAGCTAAATAGTCATTTCCCAAGTTTTTAGTTAGCTATAAGCACATGTTTGAATAATTCTATACATGTTATTTAGGAAACAAAGAAGAAGTATACACCTACGTTTATATATTTATTTTTTCTTAATCTGCAAAAATTATCGTTTTAAAAAACAAATACCTCCGGTCTGAGATGGTAGAGAAAATTGAACAATTATATATGAGACTCTGATGCAAAGATGATCATTCAGAAAGTTTTAGGGAGCACAAAACCTGAATTAACAAAATTTTGCTGGAAAGGGAAAGACGAAGTAGTTGACCATAATAATAATTTGAAATCTCGATTTTGACATACGTTTTAACGATGATCTCGTTTGATGAGGTTATGTGTATACAACTAAGATAAGAAACCAAAAGAATATGATAAACAGTTGATTTGCAATTCTTGTAAAATTTCTTCATTTCAAATTTATAATTAGGTTGATTGTTTTGACTATAAATATGAGTGCAACGAGGATGAAATCCAACATATAAGAAATTTTAATTATAAAGAGATGCGTATTTGAAAGGGTTTATTCAGTAGCATATTATTTGTCATTGTTTTTAATGAAACAAAACAAGGGAAGAAGTGCAACATGATATGGTTGATTTCTATTAAATTTTTCATTGTATCTTGTCTTGGCAGTATCTACACGGGGTTATTCAATTCAGATGTGCAGAGATGTTGAAAGAATTTCAGAGACTTTTGAAATCTCTTTTTAGTCAATAGAGAGTTTCTCAAAATCTCAAGCAATCTCGGTTTTGGAATGTGCCTTTTTAAAAGTATTCAGAAGTCTACGTTATTGGGATTTGGAATTTGAAATCAATGGCTTGTAGTTTTTAGAGACTTGTAAATACTTTTGTTACAAAACATACGATTCTGCTACATGACCCGCTCAATAACAGCTAAATAACAACGATTGTGACGTGGTTGATTACATGGAGGATAGAGGTGACTTTTATCCTTGCCAAATAACAGGATATTTTTTTTTTAATCTCCGGACGGGAAAGAAACCATCTTTCTTTACCATCGTTGGGTTCTCTGTGCAGATCTGGCTTTTCTCATTTGAGATAAAGCTAGATAATCTCTGTTCCAATCTATTGTTTTTCTTTTCTCTTCTTTTACTAAAGCCCTTACTTCCTTCATTGTTGACCATCGTCATCCATTAGTTATTTGCTTCCATTGTTGATCACCTTCGATGGTATAGCGTCATTACTAATAGAATCTAAACAAAACCACTACCTAATCAAGCTTTGATTAAACGAGAAAAGTTTAAGTAGAAATGAAAAATTTAAGATTTGATCGAACCAGAAAAGTATAAGTAAAGATGAAAAACATTAAGAGTTTATTTCGAATTGTGATATTTTGCGGTGTTTAAAACCTGATTTCTTTACATGACATGTGAAGGTAATAGAACTTCTCTCCACCACGTCAATTACCACATGAATGTACACATCAGCATCAGCTGTTAGATAGATGGTCATATAGCATATTCACAAAACATACCAATAAAGACTAAACATACCAATAATCAAATAAGCTACAATTAAACAGTTAAGAAAATGAAAACAAAATTTGTTGTCTTACAAAACCCAATAAGTTTACTAGAGATTCAAATCACTACTGTTTGTCCCGTTATGATTTTTGGTTGTAAAATGTTTACAGTTTCTACTAGTCATACATTTCCTAATACATTCTCATTGGAACATTCATGTATAATTCATTTTGTCAAAAAATAAATATACTGTTTGTTTCATTTGTGTAGGGTGATATTCATATATATTTTTTTTGTCACTATGAATCAGCGTAGATTTTTGTTATAGGAAAAACTAAAATGTTTAAGGGGAAAACTGAATTTCAAGCAAGCAAAGTTGATTACGGTAGAAATAAAAAAAAACTCAATAATCTTCCATCTGAAACACCATTCACTGTGTTTAGCGTTCTTCTTCCTTTCGCATACTATGTTTTCCCGTGACGGAATACACAGTTCTCCCCCGTATATTGATGTTCATCTCTTATGATCCGATGTTTCTCAAATATTGAAACAAAGGCTAATTCTATCATTACCCATTTGGATCCGGTTAATACTAGAATAATTTTTTTATGACCTTATAATCAAAATAGATCGCCATTTCCAACGAGTACACGAGTTTTTAATTGCTATTCCTATAAACATAACTTTTAAAACAATAATCAATTCTTATTAACTGATCACACGGTTAAATCCAAATTATTACTACGAGCATGTCATCATGACGGTGGACAAAAACTTAGGGATGGCCATTTGCCCCACCCAAACCCATCCCCGTGGGTACCCGACCCTATTTGGTAGGGTTTTACCCGTACAAACGCGGATGGGTTTGGGTATGGGTAATACCCGAAATCAATGGGGTGGGGATGGGATTCAAGGTCCCCACCCCATACCTTTTACATTTTGGGGTTTTAGATTTTTAGTTTTAGGTTACATGATTACTTCATATATTGTAATTTATTACATTTTGGGGTTTTAGATTTTTAGTTTTAGGTTACATCATACTTGAACTTAATATTAAGATTACCCATTCATATGTTGTAATCCTATGATTAACATCAATTATTTTTTCAGGCCAATTATTTTTTTCGCTTTTTGCTTGTTTTAAGATGAGTTTATGAGTTTGAGTTTTAGAAACCATTTTCTTAGACTATTATTATTATTGGTTGAAATTACATTTTGGGGTTTTAGATTTTTAGTTTTAGGTTACATGATTACTTCATATGTTGTAATCCTATGATTAACATCAATTATTTTTAGGCCAATTATTTTTTTCGTTTGCTTGTTTTAAGATGAGTTTATGAGTTTGAGTTTTAGAAACCATTTTCTTAGACTATTATTATTATTGGTTGAAATATCGTGATTAAGTTTTGATTATTAAATTAACTCATCATACTTGAACTTAATATTAAGGGTAACCCATGGGGAACCCGCCTCGTACGGGTATTTCCCATACCCGCCCCGTCCTAGATCATGCGGTAATAGGGAGGGTCTGGGTTTGTTTTTTTTGAACGGGGCAGTGACTGGGCTACAAGGTCCCCGCCCCATACCCGCCCCATGACCATCCCTACAAAAACTGTTAATTGACGTCAAATTGATATTTCTCTGTCTAGTAATAGTTCCCTTAATGTCATAGTATTAAGGAATCACGTTTCATCTCTTGCATCTCCTGACCTTGGTATTCTCATCTTTGCATCATTTAGTTCATCATCATGTTCAGTGCTTCATACTTACAATTTTTTTCGGTCATGTCCCTCATCTCTCCGCAACACTGAGTTCTTTCTGAAGTTTTTTTTATATTTCTGTCGTGGTTATCTATTATCAACTTCGTTTGATCGAAAGTCACCTTTTTGCACAAACTATTTATCTTTTTCCCTTTGACAATAATTCACCATAATTCCTTGAAAATAATTAAGAGAGTTTCACACAATCTCTAAACTCACAGAGAATTACCTAAAATTTCGTAAAAGTTTTTCAATGTCTTTACTAATCCCAGTTAACAAACCCTTGTTGGATCTACAATTTCTCTGCAATCTAAGGGGTAAATCAAGACATATATAATCAAAAGATATATTCGTGGGGGCAGCTAATGAAATTCGGTTGACTTGTCATTTAAGTTTTGATTCCTGATACTTTTTCTTTTTTTAAGTATTTGTAATGTGCATGACCAATTTAGTTAATAGCTGATATTAGTTTGTCTCATCCGGGATCGATACACTGGTACAATTTTGTATCTGGAAGATTATCGTTGAAATATCGGTGTAATATTGGAACCAAATTTTATACCTATAATTTTTATAACAAATTTTTTGTCACACATTTTCTGCTATGATACGGTAATAAACACAATCAATTTTAGAAAATGAAACAAGTATTTATTTAAAACACAAAAGCAACCATACGAAGTTCAAACTTTAAATAGAAGAGTGACTTCAATAGCTTTAAATTTCACTATCTAAACCTGTAATATCGGCTGTATATCAGTCGAGATTACCAGTCACATTTTGTATCACCGATTTAGTGATTTTTGTCTCGCTCAAGTTCCGGAACCGATAATATCGGCAATATATCGGCCATATTGATCGAGATTCACTACACAGCATGACTTATTTTATTTTACTATTACGATGTAGATGCGTAAGTTAAAGTTCTTCTCATTTAAACGAGAAAAGAATAATTCGGGAATTGCATATTATACGCTCTCCTCATTTAAAGTTCGAGCTCGTTAGCAATACCTGTGACTCCTATGCCAACAATATGCATGAGAATTAATGATAAAACTAACAAGTCTGGAATGTTGTGTGGTTTTCTATAATTAAATTCAATAATACAATATGAAACTTTAAAATAGATAGTTTATAAATTGTACAAAGTATCATTGTCACCAGACTCACGACTTATTCTGAAAATAGAGTTGAGTAAACAAAAGGTTGAGGTGAGGGAGGAAATTGATGTCAAATTATCTGTTCTTATAATTTATGCTAGATTATATTTTTTGGGTTTTTGAGACCATATGACATGTATATGTTCGACTTTAATTAGGTAGAAATTGACGTTTAGCCCCAAGGTTAGTGGGCTTTAGACGCTTTAGTCCACTAATCTGAAGCCTAGTACTCTCTAGTCCTAATAAACCCCGCTTGCTACAAAATAGTCCAAACATGGAAGATTTAGTCCAAACACCCAACAACTCAAAATTTTCCAGTACCTTAATTACTCTTTCCTCAAAGGATATAGATATATGAATGTGACTTTTTAGTTTTATATCTAAGATTTCAAATTAGGAGAGATTTAGAGAGAGACGAGAGAGATTTCAAGGCAATTTCTTGGATTCAATCGTTTCATCATATTTCAATTCCAGGCTAGAGATCTCATATTTCAGTCCCATTTTTTTTTGGTTTGGTTTGTTTCCTGGATTCAATCCCATTTTTCTATTTATTTTTTAAATGCGTAATATGAAATTGATTTGTCTTTTGATTTTTGTTTTTGATTTTGTTATTTGTTAGGATTTGATTTTCATGAAACTCTTTTGGTTTATGTTTATGGTTTTGATTTTATTTATTTTTTGATGTATGATATGAAATCGATTCGATCTTTGATTTTTTATTTTTAATTTTTAATTTATTATTTCAAATAATTGAACTCTTTGGATGTTTATAATCGAGCTGAAATTTATTCATTGTTATTAACTGATAGAGTAGTTGATTTTTTTCATTTTTTGACTGTACAGAATGTGTACTTTCTTGTACACTATATATATTTCGATTTATTGTGAATTTAAGGTTGATTCGAAAAAATAATTCTCATATAAATTTAAATATGATTCAGATCTTTTTGATGTTAAATCTCTGTGCTAGTGGATTCAATTTTGAGATCTTTTAGATGTGACTCGGATCTATTTTATTTGTTTTTTGATTTATCATTTGTGTGTTGATTAAACCTAAGAATGTTACTTTTGAGATCTTTTGCATGTGGTTTAGATCTTTGATGTCTTCATTTATATGTTTTTTGATATATGATTTTTTGTAAAATGCAGTGTATCAACAATGTCTGGGAAGATTGTGTATGCTATCTCGAATCATGGTGATCATTCGACCCTATTTGGTAGATGTATACACATTAGTACGGTAAATTTCTCTATGATGAATGCATGGTTTTTTTTATTTGAACCATTGCTCTATTTTGTTATCTTCATGTAAATATGTTTACATACTTTGTACACTAGTATGCTCTGTTATGGATGCATGATCTGTTTTGCTGCTATATATGCTAGATTTTGGTGTTTTTCAGTAGATGTGTACATGTTTGTACACTAAAATGCTCAGTGTTGAATATATGGTTTGTCATGTGGGTATGGATGCTATATTTTGTTAGGTTTTTGTAGAGTGTACATGTTTTGTACACTAGGATGCTCTCTGATGAATGCATGGCATGTCCAGTAGGTATGATGCTAGGATTTGTTAGTTTTCTATAGAAGAGTAAACGTTTGCACACAAAATTTTGTTTCAGTTTATATAGCATGTTCATGCACTTTGATGCACACCGTATATGCTTTTGATATATGGTTTTTGTAATATATTAAGTATCAACCATATATCTGAGAAGGTTATTGTGTATGCTATTTTGAATCATGGTGATTATTCATCCATATTTTGGGAGATGCGTACAGATTTATATACTAAAACATTGTGTGTGATGAATGCATGGGTTGTTTTGTTTGAATTAATGCTATATTTTTGTTGTTTTTTCTGTATATGTGTACATACTTATACGCTAGTTTGATCTCTCATGATTTTATGTTCTGTTTTGTGGGTATGGTTGTTGGATTAGTTGCATTTTTGAAGGTGTGTATATAGTTGTACACCATTGCATGTGATGTGTCATTGTTATATTGCTTGCTTTAGGGGTATGGATGTCATTGTTATATGGTTGTTGACGTTTAATGTGTACATATATAATTGTACACCTATTAATCGTTAATGTGAACATAATTGTACACATCGGTATACATGTTATGTTGGGGTACATTTTTAGTGGGTATACACGTTGACTTTTAAAATACGTAGTGGGTACACATTAAAGATCAACTTAGTGGGTACACATGTTGATCAGTATGTGTATATAATGGTACAATTATGTGCACATACTTGTTTTGCTGTTAAAAATAGGGTGTAACAGATGGTACACATGTTGATCTTTAATGTATACATAATTGTACACTTGTTGATCTTACTGTTTACATAATTATACACCCATTGATCGTTAATGTACACATATGTTTACACTTGTAGATCGTTTATTTGTACTTGTTTGTATACCAGTTATACACAGTGTACTTTTTAGTGCACTAGGTTATCATACATGCTTGTTGTAAACATGATCACCTCTGTCATTCCCATGATGCTTGTTAAGCACATATGCATGTTTTGAAGCGGTGTACGTATTGGTGCACCTCTGTCATTCCCATGTAAAAGTAGGTTTTTGTATGGTTATGAATTATCGTTTTTCTACATGTTTTGCATGGGTGTACACATTGTTGCACCTGTATAATTCCCATGAAAAAGTGTGCCCAAGTGTGAATATGAATGACCGATTTTATTCATGTTTTGAAGGGGTGTACACATTGGTGCACCACTGTATTTTCAATGGAAAAGTAGGTTTGTTTTTGGATATGAAGGATTGGTTTTAGGAATGTTTCACATGGATGAATATATTGATGAACCAATATACTTCTCATAAAAAAGTAGGTCTGGGTGTGATTAAGATTGATCTGTTGTGCATGTTAGTAATCTCCTTTTCAGTAAAGTGCAATGAATCAGTGTACTGGGATATTTCGAAGCCATATTAAGTTTGTGTAGTAATGCCCACATGTGTCTCTGACCATAAACTAAGTTTTTGTTTTGATCATTTTTTTGCTTTGTTTTCTTAAGTGGATGTTGGTGAAAAGATAATCACTTTCTTTTCAAGCTGCGATTTCTTATGTTCATTGTTTTGTCCTCGATGCAGTCCGGCTATTATGGATGTTATCCAACTGGAGCTTGGCATGGTTGATATTTTTCTCAGTCTGTGCGGACTAGGGTGGCAGTCTGGCTATCATGGATTTTGAATTTTTTTGGATCTTTGCAGCGGTGTACATAATTGTACACACAAATGTAAATTATTTTTTTTTTTAAATGATAATTATATAGTCATATGTGTACTCTTTTTGTAGATCTCGGAAAATGCTTTCCAAATATATAAAGTTAGTCGATTTTGGACGAGCGGGTCAAAAGATAAATTGTTTTTAATTATTTTTTATTTTATTTAAAATTGTTGATGTGTCAGTTACAAAAAAGTTTCCACACGCGGCACGTGTGCTTTATGAAACACATGTGGAGGTCAGCAGCGTCTTTAAGCCAGCATAAAATGTTAAAAACTAGCTAGAATAGTGACTTTTTTGTGAAATATATAAAAAAATTGATGTATTATGCCTTGTTATATGGTGCATTTGTATATGTTATGACTTGCTTTCTTAACGTGTTGTGCTGGGCTAGGCCACGTGCTTATCTGTGCTGCGTGTTGTGCTACTGTGCCAATTAGTCAAACCCAGCACGTCCCATTTAACTAACGTGTTGTGCCGTGCTGGGCTAAGTCACGTGTTGGGCTAGGCTCAAATTTTAACGTGCTATGCTCGTGCTGGCACAGCCTAATTTACACCTCTACAGGCATGCACCCTTTAAATGGATTCCTAATTACTCTAAGCCAAAAAAAATAAGATTAAATGCGAATCACGTCAACAGTGGAGGCTTTCAAATTTTATTTTAACTGTAACGTCTGGACGTCCCACATCGTGATGCATGCAATCAAGAGGCATGTATTGTAATTTTTTTTCTTTTTTTGCTTCTTGTTGTGTTTGTATGGTCCCCTTTATCATCATGAACGGTTGATGCGTTTGCGATTTTCATGTCAATAATAAAATAATTGTTATACACGAAAAGCTAACAGATCGTTTTCATGTTTTTATCTATCTATAAATTCATCTAATTTGAAAGTTTTGAACATGAGTGAAGTTATTTAACGGTGATTACATTCTCTTACAAAAAATAGAGTGGATTATGTCTTTATCAGATACTTGTTATCTGAAATGTGGGAGGAAATTGAATACCAACATTGAAAATGATTCAGGTGACCGTTACTGAAAGCTTATTTTGAAAACCGATGGCAAGTAGAATTTGAGACAGTCGTTTCACAATTGCAACCAAGCCTAGAGTGATTTTTTCAAACAAAATTCTCATATTTTAAATTCTGGCAATGTAAAAGATGTGATAGATTTCTATGCTTATCAAATGCGTTGGATAATGTTACTCATGTGTGCAGGATCGTAATTACTTAAAATTCTCAGTTGAGTAATCTAAAGTTTTTTACTATTTTTGGATGATTTTTTAAAATAAAAATCATAAAACATTTGTTTCATTCCATCCATGACAAACTTCGTAAATTATATTGTTTGACTTTGATACGACACATCAATTTGATTGTTTTGAATGGCTTAATTATGTAACAGTTGATCATATTAAAGAATTATTTCAAGATTGAAATGATGGAGGATAGAGTAGATACACAGATGAAATTAATTAATGGTGTAAATAATACCCTTGTGAAGCTCTTGCACAACATACAAGGTGATTTGAAGGATACATCACGGGAGCAATTGAACTCAACAATGTACATGTTGTTTCATATTAACAGTTTAGACACTAAATTGATCAAATTGATAACCAGTGTTGCGAAAAAAATAAATTAGAATGAAGCAAATGTTATGTTCTGGTTTTAGTAACAAAAAAATAAGCACTTTGGACATAAGAACTTTCCCTGCCACCACCACCCACATAAAAATATATCATCAATTCTTACTCTGCAGTGGGTATTCCATCAATGACCATCAATTTGGATGAACAATGGAGAGAGAAGCAGCGGAAAAACCGCTGTATCTGGAAAGGAAGATTTTCTTTGTTTCAATGGGTTCTAATGGTATGCGATTGGAGGAAAAGAAACACGGAGGATTCAGATCATGGATGGATTTTTCAGTAGAGATTACTAATTGGCTGGTAGCAGTTCTGGAGGAAGCTGGGGAGACAGGAGGTATGAAGAAGAGGTGGCCAAGAAGGGAGGGGGAATCATCTTTCTTATGTGAGATAAGAGAGAACGAAGCTGGGAAGTATTTCAGAATCTCAAGAATCAGAAGAGGGGACGAAAAAAAATCTTATGCACTATGTATTCCAAGTGGTAATTCTGGTTATTATTGGGAAGTCTTGCGCAAAGAAATCAGGAGACTTTTGCAGGAGAGACACCTAATTAACAAGCCGATTCAACAAATCCCATCAAGATCAGATTTTGCAGCTCATCTGCCTAAGAGAGTCTCTGTTCAAAAATCTTATGAAGGTATTGTCCGTGTAGAAGGTGAGGTCCGTTGGCAGAAGGTTGCAAGAGAGATTCGAAGGCAGATGGAATGGGAATCGTTTGTAGATATGGAGATAATAGATGAATGCACTGCAAGAATTGTTTTAGATAGAGATTATTGGCTCGATCTTTGGAAGCCTCAGAAGATTTTCATAGATATGGCAGTGGTGCATCTTTCTCAAGCTAAAGGGAAGGGGGAGATCAATGAAGGTAAGTCTGGCAAACTATCGCAGGTGGGTAAAATTGTCAGTGAGAATGTCATTCCATTACAGGCCTTGTCAAAGTATGGTAAATGGATGAAGATCAGAGGTATACCTCAGCGGTTTTGGAGTTCGAAGTTGTTTACGAAGGTAGGTGATCTGCTAGGAGAACTTATTGAGGTTGCCACAAGTTCTTTACATCTGGGGAATCACAAATTTTTCAGAATCAAGGTCAGGGGAGACTTTACTATGATTCCGGCGGTTCTCAAGGTAGAAGACAATGACCAACAATGGGCGTTAACAATAGAATGGGACTTCAAGTTTGATCCACAAATCAGGGCAACAATGGAGGAGTATATTAGGCTACTTGATGACTTGGATACCAGAAATTCAAAATCAACAGTTAACACTCCCGTTAATTTGGGATCTATGGACTCTGCTAGCGGTACAAAAAATGGTAAGTCGAGTCAGCAAGGTGGTGGTTTGGATTCTGGCTCGGGTAACAAGTTCACAGCATCAGGACCCAAACTCGGCTTAACAGGTGACACATTGCATAGAGAGAAAGGCCCGAGTAATGATCGTTTAGACTCTAGCTCCAGAGGAGTGGGTGAGAATGGAGGAGCCCAGCCTATTGTGAATATTGGTGCACGGAGTAATTCCCAAGGTGGTTTCAGAATCGATACGGTTAATAACTTTCAAGTTCTACAAGAGTGTGGAAGTAATGTAATTCACAATTCAGAAAGAATTGAGTTTATTGATAGTGTTATTGCGGCTGAGGTACTTGGGTCACATCGCATGATTGGTGGTGAAGGAGATGCACCTATCATTAATGCTGAGGTACTGCAATCAAGCCAGTTGGAGAATACTCATGTGTCAGTAACTCCACAAATGGTGCAGAATTCACAGGGGGAGCAACAAGTGAAACTGTTTAATGTGGTCGATGACCAGATTATTATCAAACTGGGGGAGATTCAAAATGCAAACATTGATTCAAATGAGGTAATTTTCTCTACCTCAAAACTTGTGGTGGAATTATGCTGCAGGATGGGAGGAATTTCGGCTAATGACGAGGTACAAGCCAAAGCAGTCATTGATGAAATCTTGTTCAAATACAGGGATAGATATAAATCCATTGCTGAAGGTCAAAGAATAGTTGATAGCTGTGATTCGGATGTCTCTAAATCCTCTACTGATGAGGAGGAGAATGAGGAGGTAAGCTCAAGGGATAATAATACTCTTGATGGGAACTAAGATAGTGTCTTGGAATCTAAGAGGCATTAATGATTATGGAAAACAAATTGCAGTTAAGAACATGATTGCTGAGCATAAATGCATCATTTGTTGCATTCAAGAGACTAAGATGATTTCAATGTCTCATTGGTTTGTTAGACAGCTTTGGTACGACTCTGATTTTGGGATGGAATTATTACCATCTCAGGGAACTGTAGGCAACAGTGGTGGTCTTATAACCATTTGGGATAATGCTCAGTTAGAACTGATGGACAAGAGAACAGGATTAAACTCTATTACCTGTTTTTTCCGGTTCAGAAGTTCTGGCTTTAAATTCTTATTGACGAATGCGTACTCTCCATGTGATCTCAACAGGAGAGAGGTTTTTTGGTCTGATTTGGCGGATGTTCGGGCTTGGTCCTTGGAGGCTTGGTGTTTTGTAGGTGATGTTAATGCAGTTAGAAATGATTCAGAGAGGAACAAGTCAGGAGGAGATGTCAGAAACATGATGTTCCTTAACGATTTTATTTCTAATCAGGAGTTAATTGACCTTCCTTTACATGGCGGCTCGTACACTTGGAGTAATAAGCAAGTTGATCCTTTGCTTTGCAGGTTGGATAGATGTTTGGTTTGCCCCTTGTTTGATGCTAAGTTTAATACTGTCACACAAACAGCTTTGATTCGTACTATTTCGGATCACAATGCTCTTCTTCTGGATTTAAAGCCTTCAACAAAAACTCACCCTAGCTTTAAGATTGAGAATCATTGGTTGGAACATCCAGATTTTGTTAAGATGGTGGAGACGTGGTGGAATTCCCTGGATTTTGTTGGCAATCCAGGGTTTGTGCTCTTTAGGAAGTTCTGAACCTGAAATTTTTCCTCAAAAACTGGAGCAGGAACACTTTTGGGTGCGTGAGAAAGGAGGAGGAGGAAATCAAGAAGAAAATTCAGGTCTTGAATGTTGCGGAGGAGACGTCTGTTCTATCTTCTTCCCAGATTGGAGAAAGAGCTGATTTATTGCAATCTTTGAACAATATTGAGATCACTAGTGCCAGAATGGCGTACCAAAGGGCGAAGGTTAAGGGGTTCAAATACGGCGATAAGAACACCAATTATTTCCATAAAATTGCGAATGGTAAGAGGAGACGGAACTGTATAACAAAATTGGAGGTGAATGGAGCTGATGTGTTTAATCATGAGGTCATTAAAAAAGAAATCCATGAATACTATACATGTTTATTCACGGCAGATTCACCTGTTAACCATTCTTTTTCTAATATGGAGTTCAGAACTATTGATGCAGCACAACAGTGTTGGATGGAAAGGGCTTTCGAAGAAGAAGAGGTGTTTACAGCTATTAAGTTATGTGGAGCTAACAAGGCTCCAGGTCCAGACGGGTATAACCTAGAATTCTTTAAAGCTTGCTGGGGAGTAGTGAAGATGGATGTTTTGGCTGCTCTGAATGAATTCCACACAACAGGGAAGCTAGATTGGAGATTGAATGTTTCTTTCATGAAGTTAATACCCAAAAAAGAGGACTCAGCCACGGTGAAAGATTTTAGACCATTGAGCTTGATTAGTAGCTTTTACAAAATTCTTTGTAAACTATTAGCTGAAAGGTTGAAAGTGGTAATGCCAGCGTTAATCTCGAATGCACAAGGAGCGTTTATTAAAGAGAGACAAATATTAGATGGTATATTGATTGCTAACGAGCTAATTGACAGCAGACTCAGGCAAGAAATTCCAGGAATTATGTGCAAGATTGATATGCAGAAGGCCTTTGACAATGTTAGCTGGCCATCTCTTTTTTCTATTTTGACAAAGAATGAGTTCGGGACGAAGTGGATTCAGTGGATGAGATGGTGTGTGACTGAGGCGCGGTTCTCAATTCTTGTCAATGGAGAGGCAACAGGGTTAATAAATCCTTTGAAAGGTATTCGTCAGGGTGACCCATTGTCACCTTTTCTTTTCCTATTGGTAGTTGAAGTGTTATCGATTCTCATCAACAATGCAGTTTCTCAAGGAAAAATCAGTGGCTTTTGGGTGAAGGAGGGAGGAACTGTGGTATCCCATTTGCAATTTGCGGACGACACAATCATCTTCTTGGACGCCACAACAGTCGAGGTGAGAAGACTCCTTGTTATTCTAACTGTTTTTGAGATTTTAACTGGTCTTCGCTTGAATTTGGAGAAAAGCACTATGGTGAGCATTGTTGCTGACAATTTGGTGAGTGAGTTAGCGTTGGAGTTGGGGTGTAAAGTAGAATCCATTCCTATTACGTATTTGGGTATGCCCATTGGTTCAAATAGACGAAGTGAATTGATTTGGGAAGTAATTATTCAAAGGATGCAGAAAAAGCTTGCACTGTGGAAAAGAAGGTATTTGAATAAAGCTGGTAGGGTTGTGTTAATCAGAAGTTCACTTGAGAGTCTAGCTGTGTATTTCATGTCTTTGCATCATATGCCTGTTGCTGTCGAAAAGAAATTGAATTCGATAATGAGACAGTTTCTTTGGGGGGAAGATGATGGGAGGAAGAAGATGAGTTGGGTCTCTTTCAAGAGAATCTGTAAGCCAAGGAGAAAGGGTGGATTAGGTATTCGTAACTTGAGGCTAGTGAATAAATCCCTGTTAGCAAAGTGGCACATTAGATACTGCAAGGAAAAGACGGCATTATGGAGGCGTATTGTCTGCGAAAAATCTCGAGCTGAAGAAGGGTGTTTGCTTCCTCTTCAAGTTAAGGATCCGGTACGAAGAAGTATGTGGTTTGATATTCTTAGAGAAAATAATGCTTTCATCGATTCTGCGAAAGTACAGGTAAAAGATGGTTTGTCCTTAAGATTCTGGAAGGACAGTTGGTGTGGAAAGAAGTCTTTCAAGGAGAAATATCCGAGGTTATACAAGATCAGCACACAAAAATTGGCTACTGTGGGCGAACTATGTAACAACAATAGGGTATTTCAATTTAGTAGAACCCTCAATCCGGCGGAAAGCATCGACCTTTTGGAGTTGAAGTTTGACATCAGGCTTGTAGTTATATCTCAGGGAGAAGATTGCATTGATGGTGTTAACTCAGCAAAAGATATTTACGGGAGATTAACAGATGCAGTTCCGGACTGGGATGGTCATCGGATTTTATTGAACAACCGTGTACCTCCAAAAGTTCTTTTTCTATGTCAAGGCACTCTCTACATAATTCTGTGCCGACAAGGTTTATGTTGCAACAAAGGAGGGTAGTAATACAATCAAATTTGTGTCTTTTCTGCAATTCGGAGGTGGAAACCATGGAGCATCTTTTCATTCATTGCAAGGTGATTTCAAACCTGTGGGAGTATTTTATAGCGTCTATGAAGGTTAACTGGGTCATGCCACTACAGTTCAAAACGTTGATGCTAGGATGGAGATTAGAAAGAGTTTCTGCTAGGACTAAAACGGTGTGGCAATTGCTGCCTTTTGCGATTTGTTGGGAAGTTTGGAATGAGAGAAATAGAAGAGTTCATGGTGGCAGGGCGAAAACAAGTTTTGAGCTTCAGATGGCTATAAAACAATGGATTCATCTTTGGAGCTCAAATACAGATGTTTTCAAAAACTATTCTGCATCTCAAATTATGCATCATTGGGAGGTTATAGTCAGTCTGTAGATTAGCTTTTGTCTTTCTTTGTGGTGATGGTCTTTGGACCTTGTAAATAGCCTGTACATACTCTTTTTCCCTTTTAATATATCCTTCCCTTTTCAAAAAAAAAAAAAAAAATGACCATCAATTCCTAAGAAAGAAATAAATATTTTCCTTATTTTCCTTTTGATAACTCTAAGATGGATTATGTTAGCTAACAAAGAGAAAGGTTCACAAAGCGTGAACTCTAAACAAACAACACCGTCCAACATTACAACAACCAACCAGAAAAAATAGCAACACAAAAAAACATGCTAAAAAACACTAGACCAACCAATAGCTCACGGGGGTTCGAACCCTACACGCTTCATTTTTTCGAATGAGCCAAGAGACTTATTGTTGAAGGCCTTTGGTTTCCTTCCTTCTATAAATTCCACCCAATGGCGGCTGGGATGACGAGATCTTTTCTTGTCTTGCACTTGGTGTGAGGCCAATAGTGAAGTGCTACATCAATGGATCGAGGAATGATCCACACTAGATTGAATTCCTGAGTGAAGGCGTAACATACCTTGCTATTAGATGAACAATGGAGAAGCAAATGTGTTGAAGACTCGGCACATAAAATAACACTGATTCACCCACTCTTTCCAGTTCCTTTCCACAAGTTTAGGCGTGGCCAGAGCTTGGACCAGATCTTTTTGGCAGGGATATATGATTGCTTTCCTCTTGATTGTTGCTACGCTGCACAAGCCAGTTCCAGCATTTTTCAACTGAAAAGTTTCCCGCAGTTTTTTAATCCATCCAAACATTTTGTCAACATAATTGGCAAGGATTATGTTGTTTTCCTCCAATACAAAAAGGAGACCAGCTACATTATTGATGACATGGTCCAGAATTCTTCTAGAAATACCCAGCGACCAACTTTGGTTGGAACAATATTGTACATTTACTTGATGGAGTGATTCATAATTTCTTATCGGAGGAGGCTTCAAAAGGAAGAGGGAATTGTTTGGCAAGGGAAGTTTTACCAATCCATCTGTCTTGCCTAAAACAAATTCTTTCACCATTTCCTAGATCGCACTCGCAATTAGATTTCAAAACCTAGACTGAACTTCTGAATTCCTTTACAAATACTTCTCCCATAAGCTTGTTTAGTAGATTCGGCATACCATCCCATGCAATTCCATAATTTTGGGAGATTAATTGTTTCAGAAGTGACTTATCATCCTCACCAAACTTCCATAACCGTTTCATGAGGAATTCAATATCCATTAGACGCAAGTTTTTAACACCCCGACCCCCGGAATCTCTAGAGCGTCTCTGCTATAAACAACAACAGCATAAATAAAAAGATGGTGATAATGAGAAGAAAGATTGGGGCTTTTTTCATGAAGAAAAGGTTGAAACCTTGAGAAGGAAATGAAGAGAACCCATGATATGTTTCTATTGATAGATTCATGCCTAATAATTCTCCTTTCGAAATCAGGGTGGGATTTTTTTCTTCTTTTTTCTTATAATTGTGAAAGGTGTGTGGCACTAATTGATTCTAGAATAAAGATTCAGAAGTTCTGAGTTCTCCGTGTATCGATATCGTATATAAGCCTAACTTATACACGATATGGTGGTCAGGTGATACTTCCTTAAAATGGCCATCTCCGACTGTAAGTGGCAAAGCCAACGTATTCCTTCTAGAATGAGAATATATTTGGTTTCTGGACAGCTGAGCTAATGGTGTAATCTAGCTAGATGTTATGACAAGAAAGAAGAATTATTTAAGTAGTTGCATATTATATGCGCCTTTCATCTGAAGTTGGTACTCAATTCATTACACGCCATGTGAAAGCTAAAACTAATACAAGGAAGCTTTAGAACCTTCTATCGGTTCTGAGATAGTTGGAAATAAACTAATCAACTAACAAAGAACTAATAGAACTACTACCTATATGAAATATACTTGGGGTGTTAAAGTGCATCAATTTTTTTAGAATTACACAAACCTCTTGTGGTACGCCCTGGTAACATCAAGAAACACTAATTTGGTCAAGGCAACGGACCAACCCGCCATAACAAATTATATTCCAATAAATAAATTATGTGAAACAGCTAAAGAAACACTATAGACAATAAATAAACTAAGAATTCATGACTTATTTCATAGATAAGATTCATTCAAACACAACTTAAAGTTAGGTTTCTTACTAGAAAACAGAAAACTATTACCGCATGCTAATTACATAAATGAATAATAGAATCAATTTTTCTTAATTATTAATATAAAACAAAACCTATGATCACCGCTTTTCCTTGTATTCCATCCAAGAAGTATAAGTCAACCCCAGAAGTATACCGATTGAAACATTTCTCCGTAAACCCTCCATACAACATTCTTTGGAAACCTCTTTGGCTCTATCAACCTTTGGACAGTTACAGATCGTCCTTACTGATATTAACTTCGTACCAAAACGAGTAAATTGGGGACCCATTTTCTGGAGAGAGATTAAACCGGAATTAATCATGCAGATCAAGAGGGAAATAGTTATATGATCTTAAGCGAGAGAGAGGAATAACAGAGAGGAATAATTACCCCAAAAGAGATGATGACATTTTTGTGAGCCAACAAGTTTCTTCTTCTGAACAAGTCAATTAAGGATGATTACGATTATTATATGATGATTGTTAAACACCTAGGGCAGAACCAATTAATATCAAACAAACATAAATAAAAACGAGCAAAGGGCACCGATATTCCTCCTTTCTTGAAAAGGTACAACCCAGGGACAACTCTTGAAAAAGTTAACAAGAATGTGCGTTTTAGACTAGGTGGACTAGGTGAGTTGACCCGTAACGTTTTATTACTAACTTACCCTCCCAAGTAGGGTTAGTTAATTAACTCGATAACACAGCCTTATAAATTTAAATGGGTACCTTGTTTCGTACGGGCTTATAAAACAATTAGGGTAAGACCAGAACACGGCCATATAAAAATAAATGGGTACCGTGTTTCATACGGTCATATAAAAAAATTGGGTAAGGAGATAACACGGCCGTATAAAATTAAATGCGTAACTCCCTTGGTGCGAAGGCTTTATGTTCCAGCAGCAAAATCAATCTTGGTTTGCCAGGCAATTGAAAGGGAATCTGTTCTAGCATGCGTTGTGAACTCTACAGGGTCGTTGACGTAGTAACCAAATTGTTTCTTCGTATACAGAAATATACAAAGAACAAAATAGTTATTAGTTCATAGGATACAGATTGGATGAATACTACTTGGTTTTCTTAGTTCATATCAAGAATTAATCTTATTATTACTAGATGACCGTTGCCACGGTGGGGAGGGCGGACCGAAGAAAAAAAGAAACACTGCTGCAATTGGACAACAAAAGAAAATTTGTGCCAAAGTGAAAGTATCACTTTCTTGAAACGGGAAGAGTACATCATTTTATTAGTTGCAAAGGAAAATTAGTTGATGAATAAACCAAAATATGGTTACATAAAGTATTATGTATCCTTTGTGCATAAAAGATATACATTTATTTTCAAAATTGTGCCTAAAATGATAAATCCCTCCGATTTTTTCGTAAAAACTCTAAATTTGATATTGTTGTTTATGCTCGTTGGATAGGTTTTTTTATTAGCTTTCCAACGAGATAAAATTTGTAAAATTCCAAGGAACGGATTTTTAGATATGTTATTTTAAAGTTTGGTTACCAATTATACCCTTAAAGAATAAGAAATTATAATAAAATTTGGCTTTATATCTAGTTCCCCTTCTTTATAAAAATTACACCTACGTCCTTTTTGGTTACACCAAATCCAATCTTTTTTGTCCAATTGAAAAAAAATGTCACGCTTCACATTGACACAAAGTCACCATACTAGATGACTGTTGCCACGGTGGGGAGGGCCGACCGAAGAAAAAAAGAAACACTGCTGCAATTGGACTGTAAAAGAAAATTTGTGCCTAAAGTGAAAGTATCACTTTCTTGAAACGGGAAGAGTACATCGTTTTATTAGTTGCAAAGGAAAATTAGTTGATGAATAAACCAAAATATGGTTACATAAACTATTATGTATCCTTTGTGCATAAAGGATATACATTTATTTTCAAAATTGTGCCTAAAATGATAAATCCCTCCGATTTTTTCGTAAAAACTCTAAATTTGATATTGTTGTTTGCGTTCGTTGGATAAGTTTTTTTATTAGCTTTCCAACGAGATAAAATTTGTAAAATTCCAAGGCACGGATTTTTAAATATGTTATTTTAAAGTTTGGTTACTAATTATACCCTTAAAGAATAAGAAATTATAATAAAATTTGGCTTTTATATCTAGTTCTCCTTCTTTAAAAAAATTACACCTACATCCTTTTTGGTTACACCAAATCCAATCTTTTTTGTTCAATTGAAAAAAAATGTCACGCTTCACATTGACACAAAGTCACCATATAAGGTCCTCCTCGCTTCGCTCGGTCAGCCCAATTATAAAATTCCTTTGTACGGGTATCCAGATTAAGAGAGAAACTGGTCGAAACCCATATCTCGGTGACAATCAAACCGGAATCAAACTGATCGAAACCCATTCCCTTCGTATAACCTAAACGAGTAAATTGGGGACCCATTTTTCTGGAGAGATATTAAACCGGAATTAATCAAGCAGATCAAGAGGGAAATAGTTATATGATCTTAAGCGAGAGAGAGGAATAATTACCCCAAAAGAGAGGATGACATTTTTGTGAGCTAACAAGTTTCCTCCTCTTCTTCTGAACAAGTCAATTAAGGACGATTACGATTATTATATGATGATTGTTAAACACCTAGGGCAGAACCAATTAATATCAAACAAACATAAATAAAAACCCTACCTACCTAAAACGAAAACTGATGAAAAAGATATCGATCGAGAAAGGGAGAGAAAGAAAGAATTACCAGCCAGCGACAAAAAAGGAATTAGGGCTTTGCAGTGCTGCACGTTGTTAGTTACTTCAATTTATATATACACCTGAGCTGTCCACGTCCGATTCGAGACTTGGCTGACAATGTACAACAGAACCCTAATCGCCAAAGGGAGATAATACATAGAGATGCCGAGAGATAAATCCGGATTTATCTCCCACCTCTCCTTGACTTGTGGGGTCAGTTTTTGTGTGGTAGGTCTCACAAATCAGTGAGGCACGGGAGTATCTCTAGGTTGATTTATCATTTCCTATCGCCAAATCTTTTTCTTTTCACTTCTTTCAATTCATTTCTGTGCTATTATTAGATGCAAGGTATTGGATAGCTCCGTCAAATGGTAACCATGAACAAGTATACCCATATGCGCATCTCCATTCCTAAACGGCATTGATATCATCTTCCCTACTAGTTCATATGGATGCCGCATCAACATCATTTTATACTGGTAAAAGGTCTGGTCAACTATTTGACAGGGGCTTATCGATATCCAAACTCGAAACTGCACAAAGTTAGGACATAAGGCTTTGAGATCCATACTTAAATCTAGGCTATGCTCGTTCTGGCATAACCCAATTCACACATTCACTATCACACAATCATGATTATATAACCATTTAAGGCATCAAAGTTGGATGCGAGAGAAACTATCGGATCCATTTTTTTCTTTTCAATGACATAAACAAAGTTGGGCCCATCCTCACTCTCAGCCCAAAACTCAAACCCACACCAGTTGTACTTGTTTTTCATTATTTAACATTAACTCTTTCCCAAAAAAAAAAAAAAATTGATAAAGGAGAAATCTTTCTTTATAATTAGGGACCCCAAGTCGCCACATGTCAGCATCGCAGTCACTCTTGATTTTGGTGAAGCCATGTCAGCGCAATCTTTCCATGTCATTGCAGATTCATCGCCATGTCACCATACTTAAGAAACAAATAACACCCATGTTCAGGAAACAAAAAAATACCCATTGAATATTGTCCAAAAGACACGATTGCTTGGAAAAAAAGATGATTAGATATGTCTTTTGGTGAATATATGATAAAGACGTCTTTTGGAAGTTTCCCTTGAATTCACCAAGAAAGAATTCAGTCACGACGCTTCAAGGGGCTTCAAGGAAAATTATTTATATTTATTACCTTTACTTCTTCTAAAGAAATCTCTCACGCCTCTATTATTCAAACACACAATAGAGGAGAGATCTTCTGTATCGTTGGGTTAAGTTGTCCTGGCCTTGACTTCAGTACTGTGTAAAGAATTTTCTATGTCCTTGATATAGGTCATAGGATGATAAGATACAAGGGAAACTTGCAGCAAACCCTCTTTTTCGTCAATCTATGATCAATCAAAATGGTAAAACATTAACTGTCTCAATTCCAGTTTTGTACATGGCGATTTAGGAGTAAAGAAGTTTAGATTACTTTTCTTAAAATGATTACGTAACTTCTTAAAATTCGTCAGATATACCAAGGATATATTAAATCGGGGAAGGATATCTACGAGTTTTCGTGATAATGATGCCAGCACATGCACCATAATTAAAAAGAAAAGAAAATGTGCCTAGCATATGCGCATGGTGGGGAGACGCGGAAGAAAAGTGGCCAGCAAATGTGACTCGGAAAACATCATCAAATGCATGCGGGGCGGTGATAGAATTGCTACCTATCACCGTAATTTTGGCGCCACCATTAACTTGGTTTCTTCAACAGGTAGCAATGGCGGCGCCTGCATCACTATTGTCGTAAAAAGGTGATAGAAATGTTATTAGGGTTTTGGTTGACAAGTGGTGGGCAATTATAATTGGGTAGGAAGATGAAAAATGACCTTTGGGCTCAAATGGGTGGGCTACTATGTAGTTCTGTTGGGTTTAGGTAGCCTTTAGGCTGGTACGTGTGTTGGAAATTTTATTTTTGTTTCTCTTTTATTAAGGATATGAGGAGGAATATGGGTGAGAGCTTCTAGGAGTATGTTCCCACAGCTCTTTGTTTAATCCGTGGTCGAGTGATGATATCAGAATCAAATTTATTTCTTGATAGAATGAAGCGGTGGTTCTATTGGGTGTCGGCATTAGCGGCGGCGGACAATGTCATTAACAGATTGTTCTCCTTTTGGGTTATGGTTTACAAATGGTGATGGAATCAGGTGGTGGTTCCATACGGTGTCAGCGGTGGCGGAATGTGACATTCAGTGTCACCAATCGTTCTCTTTTGGGCTAAGGTTTTGGTTGGGTCTTTAAATTGGGCTTTTTATCGTTTTTGGGTACTATCAATTCTTGATAGGGTTACTTGGGAACCAATGCTTCTTACAACAGTGTAATTAGCATTTGGGAGCTTATTTACAACTTGTTTTGTGATAAGCATTTATGCTCTAGGTTTTCATTTTATATTTCGTGTATAATCTTCAATCTTAATAAAATTTCTTTTCCAATCAAAAAAAAAAAATATCTACCAGTTTTAGTCAGGAGACCATAAAAGGAACAACAGAGAATAACAAGGTATGATTCTTATTTTCGTTTTGATGAAAATTAAAATAAGTTGTTTTGTGCATAATTCAAGTACACTGGCCTTAATGTTTTCCTTTTATGGGCTTTGGTTTCACTGCATCCAAAAAAGAAAGAAAACATTTTCTTCAGTACAACTGTGTTAATAAAAAATTGCATAGATCATAGATGACAATTCACAGTTTCTTATTGATCTAAGTAAACCAACCAGGATTCATTGATGTGTTCAAGGTGATGCAATTCTGGAATGCATCTATATGGGTAAAGATGTATATGAATCCATATATTTGAATGAATATATATGGTACAGGTGGAATGTTGTTCAGGCTTATGATTGACATGTCATTTGTTCGATCAAATATTTTACTGCCTAACTTGGAGGATATCAACATCCCGTGGGATGGAAAGAAACAATAAGATTTCAGAAAAGAGGTACCATGGTTTTTCTTTCATCGTTCTCATTTTATGGAATATTGGGAGTTGAATGCCCATTACATTTTTGGCTAGGCGTACTTTTTTGGATCCTCATATTGATGGGTCTACGGTCTACCACTGGAAAGTTAAGATAAGGATAAGATCATGATACTTTAACTAGACGAGGTGATGGAGATTTTGCAGCATATGAGAGAAATAGTGATTCTTACATACAAGAAGAGAGAGAGAGACTACGTGTCATATGGTATTCAAGACACAATGGATAATGGAACCTGCAAACATGATGCGATAGATGATTTTGATGTTCGAAAGAAAATTGTGTGTTGGAAATAGAAGCCAGAATAGGAAAATGATGATTTGCACCTTCATCCATTCCAAGACAGCACACTGGGTCATCATGGAAATTATGTAAAAAATCATAAGGAATTATTTGATCTCCATAAAGTTGAGACAACAAAAAAATTAAGAGACAAGAAGTTCAGATAGTGAGTATTGCGGGATAACATATACCAAATTAGATGGTGCAAATAACATTGGCATTTCAAGGGTTCACACATCGGTTGATGATATATTCCTGCTAATTATTAGCCAAGTTACAATTTTCTTGGAAGAGACATGGAACTCAAGTTTTTACCCATAACATTTTTTTTCTTGATCATCGGTTCAACACAATTTCAATGATACTGTGAACATGGTTTTATTCATAATTAGAAACTAAGCATGCATTTTCAATGAACCTTAGTTAGAAGTAGCACCGGCTGTTTGCTCCACATGGATTTTCAAGGAAGTGTATGTTCTCTGATTATAATTTAGCTTCTTCTGTACACAATACACTTCTTCAGGACATTATTAGGAGGCGATCTAGTATCTATAATTCGTAGTGCATCATTGCGTTCCGGAAATTACACTCTTATGGAGAGGTCACTTGAAAGCTGAAAATACATCAGAATAAAGTAGTGACTAATGTTGTATTGGTTATACAAAGCGAAAAATCAAGCACCTGACAGTTGAAGAAGCTTTTAACAAAGAAAGATAAATACATCAGGTGAAGTATAATTTCGAAAGTGGTTATAGTGAATCAAGAGATCATAAATTATATGTTTATTTTCTTTTTGGAGAAGATGACTTAGGTGCTATTGGCAAACAAATTAGTAAGGTAGAACGGTTCTGGGGATGGTATTTTGACTCTTATGTGAAAATAAAGAGAAAACCAGAAATACACACATAAAATTCAGTTTAGTATACCTAAGGGGAATTATTAGAAAAACGTTATAGTTATAGACAATCTACTCTTTTCTTTTATCAGAAATGAAGCTTCGAGTTACTCGGGTTCAGAAATAAGGCATTTTATTAAACAACAATGATGTTGCTCAAAAAAAAAAAAAAAAAAAAGAAAAAAGAGGCTTTAAAGCGTGAGTCTTGAAAGAATTAAGGCATTTATTAAAGAAAAATGAGGCTTTGAAGCATGAGTATTAAAAAACAAGAAGAAGAAACAAGGAATATTGAAATTACAATCACTTTGGCATAACACACTATAACAGCCTTTTGAAGTGAATTGTTACGTGTGTATCAATAAAGAGAGAAGAAGACAAGTTACGGCAACAAATATAATGATAGTAATAGATTATTTGATCTTATATCTTAGTATGTTAGAAATTCAATCCGGTGCGTATGCACCGGGTTTGAGGCTTGTTTTATTAATTAATCAGCTTTAGGCACTGCAAGCCTTTGTAGCAAAGAAGTGATCCATATATTCTTCTAGACATAGTTTGTCTTTCCTAACTCTTTTTGCTATACTGTCTGCAATATTATTACCTTTTCTCTTAACATGAGAGATTTTGCAGAATTTAAAAGAAGAAACTAAGTTTTTAATTCTACTAATAAGATGATTTTTCTCCCATCTAACTTGAAGATTGTTAGATGTAATAGACTGCACCACTAACTCTGCATCAGTAATAAGATGAACTTCATTGGTGTGTTGATCTTTAATCCAGCTTAGAGCTTCTAGAATAGCTATGCATTCTGCTGCTTCTGGGTCAATTATTCCATCTGCATATGATCCTTTGGCTCTAGCAAAGGTGCCTGCACAAGAAAAGAGCACCATACCAATGCCAGGAGTATTAGTTAGATTGTCTAAGGAAGCATCAACTTAAACTTTTGAAAGATAATCTAGAGAAACAATGTCAGAATGGAGTTGTGGTTGATCTAGCAAAACATCTCTAGCTGCAAGTGCAAAATTATGCATGTGAAAATAAATTCTCGAAATAGTGGATAGAGGGTTTGAGAGTTTTATTCTGGAAGACTCTATCAGATCATTCTTTCCATATGATCCAGCATCCCACCATCATTGTCATTCTCCAATTATTATTCTCTTCTAAACCATTTGCTTGCTGAACCAAGAGATGATCCAATCCTTCACACTGTCACAGTTGTCTACAACTTGATCAACATTGATATTGAGACACCTGCAAACTGCTCTTGCATGACGACAAACCAATAAGAGGTGGAATAGTGTTTCATTTTGCTGACTTCATATGTTGCAAAGTGGATCTCTATCACTGTTCTAACGAACAGTTTTATCCTTTGTTTGAACTACATCCTGAAGGCACTTCCAGATAAATAACTTCACCCTATGTGGAACTTTCATTTTCCACAGAGTTTTCCAAACTTCTTTAGGAACTGTCATTATTGATTCTTGATGGTGAGATCTGTTTTCCATAAGTTTGTTATAAGCACTTTTAATATGAAAATACTATCAAACAAATTACTTCTTCTGAAAAAGTAAATAAAGGAAGATTAAGATTGTTAGATGAATGTTAAACACCCAGGCCAGAATCAATTAATATCAAAAAAATGTAACATAAAAACCCTAACCTACGTTTAAAGACAATTGATGGAGACGAGACATTTAGCAAGAATTACCAGGAAAGGCGACACAATCGAAATTAGGGTTTGCTGCAAGTTGTTGGTTACTTCAATTTATATATGCAGCTGAGCTGTCCACGCCCGATTCGACTTGGCTGACAGGGTATAATTGAACCCTAATCGCCAAATCCACGTCTTTTTGTAATCTTGTCCAAGACACCTAGACTCGTAAGATAGGGGACGTGTACATATATGGTTATGATACTGCTCTATTCCATAATAACCACGAACAGGCATAGTGGCAAGTACCCCCATGTACATGACCGTTCCTGACAGGCATTGACATCATCTGCCCTGCTCGTCCATACGGCGCCGGCATTGGATTCCTCGGGAAACTATGACATTGTCCACAAAATCAAGTGCAACTTCATTAATTAATCAAACTAGGAATCGGTTTATTAGGGCGTTTTTGAAGGGAAGGTATACCGAGAGATCAATTTCTCTAATACAATGGCAAGCACAACGGAAAAAAATTTGGTTTATGAATGCGATATTTTTGCATAAAATGATCTTCAAGTTTCTAAGCTTCACTGGAAATGAGGAATTGCTTCTAGATCAGTTCTTATCTACCATTGACATTAGATAATAATAATAATAATGGTACCTACTTCTAAATTGTCGTAGGTACCTGATAACCATCTCAACCAGCTACTTGTCCCACCATATACTCCGAATTCTTTAGGTTAATTTCTTCTTTGAAAAATGAAATGGAGGTACACAGATATGGGTCCTCTTGTATCAATTTATGTGATTTTCTAGGTCTTTTCTAAAAGGCTAGTGTTACACTATCACGCATTCAAGTGCACTAGGGACGTAATGTCCCTCATCTTCGTGATGTACCGAATTGATACAAAGCGTGTGCGTGGTCATAATTTAGCTACAAATAGTGACATGTAAGAGTAATTAGCTAGATGCATATCATATGCACTTTCATTAGAAGTTTGTGATTTGTAATCTTGCAATTCTCATGCCAACAAATGAATCATGCGTCAGAAAGAAACAATAGGACGCAAGCTTCATAAAAATATAGACTGAAGTTGGAGTACCAACAGTCATGCGCCTCACAATTTTTTGTAAGTTGTTGGGTTCTGGAACCCCGACACTTCCTTAGACTGACAGAAATTGAATTGTGAACTTGCAAGTGTGCTGTAAATTGACGACTTCTGGAGTCCAATTCATCCAAATTTTAGGGCCGTTTTATGTTTTTTTTTTTTTTTTGTCAAGCCTGGCTCGCTACCTTAGTCAGACATATTCCTGACTCATCAGACACGTTTGACTCGGGAATAAAATTCCCATGATTCATAGAGTCAATTTACTTAATCGAACATTTTTGAATTAGCCGAGTCAGGTCTGACTGAAAAACAAACACATATATTCAAATATCCAAATGAGTCAAGTGATTTCAAACAGATCTAGACGATTCAAATTCAAAAGAAAAAATACACAGATTATGTAAATTATAAGTACATTTGCACTGGGAAAATGTAAACAAGAATTTGGTGGTGGTTGCATAATATATGCGCTTCTAAGTTCTCACTAGGAGTTCGTGTTCATTACCAGTACTTGCAATTCCTATGTCAGCAAATGATTTATGCACCAGGATGATAAAACTAATATGTTCATAATGCTGTGTGCTTATAAATGCATCACTCTGGAAACTTTATGAAGGAAATTCTTTGTGCCTGTTGTTAGTTGTAAGTTGGAAACATTGAAATAGATAACCTTTCATCGCCATTAAATCTGAAAATAGTTGTAACAGTAACTATTTTAAAGATACAGTGGCCAGAGTTTTAGATGAGGGAGGAAATTTATGAAGTCACCTGCTACAAGATATATCTCAAGCCTTTAAATATAATCATCTAAAGTAAATCACCAAACTAGGCGATACATGTTTATTAACATTGCCCACCCTCCGGACATTTATCATCGAAGTTTGCATTTGAATTAAAATAAAAAAAATGAATAGCATGGATTTTTTAAGGTCTATGTCTCCCATTTCGTGTAAATTTTTCAAGTGCAAGAAGGTGCCTACTTCTAAATGGTATCTAGTTTGGTCCCTAAAACCATCTCTAATAATATCTTACTTCGGACTCATTATCACCACTCGCGCATGCATGGGTAGTTTGGACTTTGGATGACGTGGTAATGAAATCTGTGTTGGGGGAGGCTTACGAAATCCGAGCCGCTATGCGCAATACGAAACCTACGCGAGCAATGAAACACAATGCGGAAATACACAAACTATGACGATATAGAAGCAATCACACAACACCGTTTGGTCCCAACAATTCATTCATATATAATATGAGATTCACTATCAATTTAAGAATTAGAAGTGATTTGAGATACTTACTACTAGGGTTTGACAAACCCTAGATTTTTCCCCTTTTGAAGAGTTGTGGAAATTGATCAATCAATTCTCCACCACAATCAACCAAAGATCCTTCAACAAGAACCCTTTCTTCTCTCTTCAAGATGCCTCTAACCTCACCAAAAATGGTGGATTAATTCTCTCTATCTCTCTCACTCTCTTTCTCTTCTTCCTCTCTTTCTCTTTTCTTCTTATAATACCTAATATTGATGTGCTTGGACCTCGAGTGAAAACTCGAATTCTTGCTGAGATGGATGTCACTCTGGCTGTCACAGAAAACTATGAACCTCTGTTGCTTCACACCGAGTTCTCTAACAAACCTCTTCATCCATATCATCTCCTTGCAACTCTCTGTAGCCGCAATGTACTCTGCCTCTGTAGTAGACAATGCCACACATTTTTGTAACTTGGATTGCCAAGACACGGCTCCCCCTGCATAGGTAAATAAGTAACCCGATGTAGACTTGAGACTGTCTTGAGCACCTGCCAAATCTGAATCTGTGTAACCAACTAACTCTGGCTTGTCACCTCCATAGCACAAACACATATTAGAAGTACCCCTCAAATACCGTAGTATCCATTTCACTGCTTCCCAATGCTCCATAGAAGGATTTGATAGAAATCTGCTTACCACTCCAACTGCATGAGCTATATCCGGCCTTGTACACCATTGCATACATCAAACTACCAACTGCGGACGCATAAGGAATTTTCTCCATCTTCCGTTTCTCAACATCATTCACAGGACATTGATCACGAGTTAACTTAAAATGGTTTGCAAGTGGACAACTTACCGGCTCAGCCTTGTCCATGTTGAATCTTTGCAACACCTTCTCAATGTAGCTTTCTTGTGATAAACACAGCTTCCTCGCTTTCCCTATCACGAGTGATCTCCATGCCAAGAATACGCTTTCTTTGCACCCAAGTCTTTCATAGCAAAAGACTTGCTCAGAATCTGACTTCAACTGTCAATCTTTTTCTTATCTTTGCCAACAATAAGCATGTCATCAACATATAGGAAAAAGTAAGAAAATCACCATCAACAAATTTTTGAATGAATACACAATGATCAAAGTAGTCCTCTTGTACCCATGTTCCTTCATGAACGATTCAAACTTCTTGTACCATCTTCTTGGAGCTTGCTTCAAACCATAAAGACTCTTCTTTAGCTTGCAACCATCTCTAATAATATCTTACTTCGGACTCATTATCACCACTCGCGCATGCATGGATAGTTTGGACTTTGGATGACGTGGTAATGAAATCTGGAGGGATTTTCTTTCAATCGTTCTATTCAGCCAAGATTAAACCCATAATTAATATCAAACCCACTTTTTCCTTTTCTTTTGCTGATTCGTCAGGAGCTGGCTGACTTTGAGATTAGTCAGATTTAAGACGGCAAAATTTAAGACCTTCTTCTGCAATAATGTTTACGGGCTCGAAGAGTTCAATTTCCTCCCCCATTGCCTTCCAACGAACAACGATTCGTTTACCGGATGCTAAGAAGCTGACCCAACATTTTCTCTCCAATATTTCCGTCGTTTAAATTTTTGAAAATTTGAGCGGTATAGTTTCATTAGTTCATTTTTACGTTATAATACTAGTTCAATGCCATTGAAGATGGAAGAAAGTGCAGTAAGAGAAAACAAACTGCTGTGCGTTTTTATATCCCGCAAATAAATGTGAAGATTTTGTAACAAACTTGTCTACATATACATACAAAAAAAAAATCGAATTGTCGCCCATGGTTTACCCATCGTGTTTTCAGTTTAATTTTAACCGGTAAAAGTTTATATTTTGTTACGACTGAGAAAATGTTGTTGCCAAATTTTGGGATCAATTCTTGAAAGTGTATATAATGTTGGAAAAACTGGGTTGCAATTGAAGATGAAATAACACAGGAAGAGATTGTTGTACTCCAAACTTTCAAGGCCCATAAGATTTCTTTTAGACAATTATTTCTACCCTCCCAACAATAATTGGCGATTACAACAGGTATGTGAAATAATGCCTTCAGGATACAATGAAAGCCCTGCAACATAAATTGAATTCAAGGTTTGTACCCATTGATCCAATTAAGAACACATGTAAACAAAATTTCTGATGATGCCTTAGAAAGATAGAAAACAGAAAAGGTTTTTCGATATCTTTCGAACGAGTTTTGGGAGATGCTATTTATAGAGGTTTTCGCATCTGTTGGGAATAGACATCTTTTCACCAACAGGTTTCTCTTCACCATCAGACATCAATGGCGTCTGTTGGACAGCCTGCGGGGCTACGCCCCCCAAGACCCCCCTTGGATAGCGCAACTGAAAATATTCCAACATATAACACAGTGCTACTTGCATATTACTCTTACCCTTTAAAATCAGAGATTGAGGGGAGCCACCATGTCTGAAAGGCGCGCGTTTTAGGAAAGATACAACTTTCTATGTTCAAGGAAAATTTTGGGAATTTCTCAATGTTAGATTTTTAAATTTGTCATGTTAAGGATGACTTTCTTTTATCATCAAAGGTTTCATATTCCTGCAATTTTCATGTCCAAAAATGAATTTCGTATGTGACATGTATGTGACAAATAGCTAACTGGTTTCATTCATGTTTTTGTACCTGTAAGTTAATCCATTTGACAGTTTTTTCAATGTCAAGTTAGCTAGAGGTGATTATATTCCTTGAAGAAAATAAACAATGAATATATGTTTTACATCTGATTTTTCAAAATCATGGGATATACTTGCAGACTGAGATGATGGAGGAAACTGAATAACTGTCGGTATTTAATCAAAATTAGATTGCTTTTGGGTATGTTAGGTTACACGAAGGAAAAATAGCAACAGTCTCAATTACTTAGAATAGAAATCGGATCATTACAAAATTAACCTCTTTTGTGAAGTTTCTTGACTCTAAACTCTGGAACTATGGTGATTGTTAAGTCATTTGGGCGGGGTGCATTCGCTGACATTACAAAGTTAATCTCTTTTGTGAAGTTTCTTAACTCTAAACTCTGGAAGTATGGTGATTGTTTTGTCATTTGGGCAGGGTGCATTCGCTGACATTTGTATCTTTTATTCTACTTTGTTGCACAAAGGAAAATAAAAGATACAAATGTCACCAAAATTCATAATCGATCACAATTATATTACTTTTTTATTTTAATATGTTTAGTTATGTATTAATTTTTATCTTATGAATATGTTCATTTATGTAATCGATCAACGAAAATTTGAAGGCTTAGCATCTTCCATCAAAAAAAAATAAACGAAACATGTCCAATATCCAAAATGTTGACATCTTACTGGCCAAGTAAACTTGTTCATTAGAGGAGGTGAAAAATCTTTCCAACAACGTCGAGTAGTAAATAGTGTTCCATCCGTAACTAACGTGTTGACCCAACAAAACCGACCTTTAACTTTTTATGTGTGTGCAATGATAAACCCGCTACCAAACAGCACCTAAGTGATTTATCCACAATAATTAATCGGCCATTTCGTTTGGGCATTCTCTAAAGCCTAACCATCTCAATATTCTTGATGATGATGCAGATGATAAACAAGGTGAAGGAGATGCTGAAAGGTATTTGTTTTGATTTGATAAATAGAGACCGTTAGTTGCTGCTGTATTTTTTCTCAATCAAGTTTTTAGTCTCCTATAAATTGTATACTCTAAAATGGAGTGGGTTCTTTATTACAGTTCATTATCTGAAAATAGTTGTAACATTCACTAGTTCAGAGATACGCAACGGAAGGTGATGAAACTGAAAGTTGAATTTTTGAAGATATGTGAATAAGGCTCACATAGACATCAGCAAAGATAACTACCACCCAGTTATATTACTGCAATAATGAAGTAAGATTACATTGTTGCAGGATTAATGTGAGTCATGTGACATCCATTTCCTTTATTTAAAGAAGACACACTCTCAAGTTGTTTTGTATCTCAGTGTCATTGTATAAGAGATAGTACCTGCACACTATTTCTCGCACTATACTCTGAACTCAAATCACTGCATGCTCCTACATGTATGTTCACTCTTTGGCTATTTCTTATTCTGTGTATACTACTGAGCTTTTGATGATTTCCAGAAGCCATTTGTAATATTACAAACTAACTAAATCAGGTTGTGACAATTACCCAACACCTGAATGATATTACCCAATGAACTGCAACTTATAACAGCATAAATAAACGTGTATACTGATTTCAGATTTTTCCCATGAAGAATTTGCGGTACTCAAATTATACTTTGCCATATCAGGAAGAGTCAACTATATAGCTTCTGTAATTTGTAGCCAGTTAACCATAAGACGAAAGATTGGGGATTTTTTCATATAGAAATGATTGAAACTTTGAGAAGGAATTAAAGAAATGAAGAGACCCCATGATTGAATTCATTTCAAATTTTACATTTTCCATTAATAAATTCATTGACTCATGCCTAATACTAATAAGAAATGAAGAGACCTCATGATTGTCACAATCCTATTGTCATCATCCAAAAGTTCTCTAGGTAGCTGCATACCTTTGAATCAGTCATCAGTGATACCCAGAGAGGCTATAACTTTAACTTTGGAAGAAATCTCTTCCAGAAATTTTTCTAATAACCAATGAAGAGCTCCATTAACATGTACTCCAGGTATTGGACCGTAATAAAAACCATGAGAAATAGGTGGAATGGTTTTCCATGTATTTGTTCCCAACCTGTAAACTTCGGCAAACGAAGTGTCCTTTACACCATTAGAGTCTTTAATGCATACTCCATCACGATCTATCACATTCACCAGCTTGTATTCGTCATTTTTGGAATCATAACCAAAAGCATGAACGCACTTTCCAATGTACATATATTTATTTGGTGATTGAGGTAAATCTTTGTATTCAATGGAGGCTGGGTTCCAAAGACGAAAGCAATTCATTTCTTAATTCCAAACGCAAACAAGACCGTTACATGAGCTGTAGCTGCTGTACAACACAAAGCTATTGGATAATGGTGATGTAAATTCCATTTCTACGACATCATCTTCGTTATCATCAAGTCATCATAGTATTATTAGAAGTTTTGAAAATTAGGCTGTATTTGTTTCTCTGAATGGTAAAATCAAGATGCAATTTTACAAAATCGGGTTTCGAAATCAAGGATAACCATATTTTTTGGCATACACACTTGCATATAAATGTCGATTTACAGGTAGCCTTGCCAAGATTTCAAGGTAAATATCTTCTGGAATGCTTGACATTGCTTTGCTCGCCTTCTGATAAATCGTAGGTATCTGGGTTTCTAGGGTTTTCTTACTTAAGTGATATTCTAGGGCTTTTCTAACTGCGCTAATTAATGTCATGGGCTACGTAACACGAAAGCAAAAAACACAGTCAGAAGACTACATTTTTAGTTCATAGTCTCTTTGATACTTAGGTGTCTCCAATCGAGAAAAGACAATACGAATTTTAGATTAAAGTTCGGCTCAGTCTCTATAATGTGCTGAATTGCCACAAAGCAAGCATGTATTGTTGGAATGAGTCTAATCTAGCTACAAGTATTATTGACATGAATGAACAACTTGGTAGTTGCATACCATATGCATTTTCTCATAATTTTGCATTTCCTATGACAACATATGAATTATGCATGAAAATGGTAAAAAAAACAAAACAAGTTCAGAATGTCGTGTGCTTGCCTATAAATTCGTTATTCTAAAACAGTATCACTAAATGGTAAAAGGTTGCGGCCACGGTTGACGGTTAGGTATGAATTGTAGACACTAAAATAGATTGGTTCTACAATACATCATAATTATCACGATTATATCCGAAAATAGTTCAAACATTCGCTATTTTAAACATAGGTAACGAGATGTTGAGATGAATGAGGAAATTGAAAAGTCACCATTCAAGGCATCAGAACACATTTCAAATGTATAAATGTAAAATCGAGAAAACAGTTTTCTTATAGTATCTCAATATGCCACATGTTTGACTTAAGTACTGTTAGATCAAATATATTGTACATTAAATTGCCAACTGCCGAATGTGGTGAAATTTTCTTTTTCAAATCCATTACAATCAAACAATTTGCGTCTATTCATTTCTTAAAATGAGATTCACCAAAAAAAAAAAAAAAAAAAACCAAATACTAGGTTTGTCGGTTGGAAATGTCAATGATGGAAGGGGTACCTAATTCTGGAGGGTTTTGTTAGGTCCATAACCATCTCTACTAACCAATCTCTTGTTCTTCTCTGAACTCAAATCATCATCACTCCTGCATGTATTTTCTCTATAGGCTATATTACTCTACCTTAGTGGAATACTGACAGCCAAAGCTTTTGCAGGAAACTAGGAATGTTGATTTCCAAAAACCATCATCCTTAACGTTGCAAACCTAAAGAATAGGTTCAAAATTTACTCAAAACATGAATGACAAACAACAAGAAGAGCCTTGAACTATTATGTATTCAGTGATTTCATATTTGCTAAATTAAACATGCAGTGCTCATATCGGATTTCCATACAGTAGAAGACTATGGAATGATATGTCTTCCTTGGTGTTATATCTTCTCTGTCTACCCACAAATAGAGCTTTGTTGAGCTGACATATAGAGACATCATTCTAGAAAGAGCTATATACATCTGATATCTTTCCTCAAATCCACCCTAGGTGATGCAGCTCAATTTTTCACGCATCCAATTGCATTATAAGTCTAAATACAGAAATTGGACTAGGAACAGCCATTCGCCTATCAGTGTCCTGTAAGTTGCTGAGTTCTGGAACCCACTGACATCACGTCGTCGAAACCTAAGTAAACTGACAGAAGTTGAATTGGGAACTTCCATTCGCATAATGCTCCGTAAACTGCTGACTTCCAGAATCCCATTCATCCAAACAATAATGAGCCAAACGTTGGGATATATGCAACTTCAAATTTATTAAATTTATTTGCGCAGATTGATATGGAAACATTCAGATAATTTCAGTTGCCACATTTAATATTAATATGTGACGGTAAATAAGTTGAAAAAGGTAAATAAATTGAAAATTAATACTCCCTTCGTCCTGGTTTATTTTCCAAAATTGGTTTTTGAAAACATATTAAGAAATGTAAAGAGAGTAGATTTTTTTTTCAAAATTACCCCAAACTAATATTTAAGATACATAATTTTTATATGTCTAGTTTTCTGGTTTTTTTGTTGAAGAATTCAAAATAAAAAAAGATAAAGGATATATAAAGAGAGGAGAATTTAAAATTGTGTATAGAAAATAGAATTACACAATTCTCAATAATATGACCTGATTCCAACATGGGTAAATTAGGATAAAAATTGGAAAAATATGAAACTTGGCAAGTAATTTAGGACAAAAAAAATCCTCAATTTTGGTAAGTAAACTAGGACGGAAGGAGTATTAAGTTGGTCATTTCCTAATTTAACCATATTTTTGACAGTCAAGATGGTCAATTCTAGTCCTGGTATCAAGGGACCTAAACACAATTTTGGTCACGAAATTAGGTACTAATGTGGGCTTGTTAATGGTTATCAAAAGATCACTTTAGGAAAATTTTTATTGTGCCCCTAATAAAACTGCATTGTTAGTTTTATGTCAAAGTTGCCCAAACGCTATCGGCTGTGTTCATGGAGTCAAAGTCGAGTTTGGGCTGGGTTTTGAAATCTCTCGGAGTAACTTTCGTATCACCAAAAGTTGTAAATTTGTGCAATTTCTATGCAAAAAAATGAATTTTCTATGTGACGGGACGCTAATACTCATTTCCCATGTATTGTAATAAATCACCCATAAATTCAATCATTTTGATATATTTGTACAAGTTATGTTAAGAATGAAGTAAAGGGGATATCGCGACGTACGTTTCATAATTAATTCTTCTTATTCAGATATTATTGTTAAGAAAACAAATACTAGTAATGTGAGATGGTGGAGGAGATTGAATATTTACGTTTGAGAATTCGAATCTCTTGTCGTGAACACAAAACCAAAAGAAACAAGATTTTGTTTAGTGGGGGAAAATCATACTAGTAGTTGGCAAAGGTTAAGTTAAAACTACCCAATCAATAAATTTAAATGATGAAGCTTGATTTTGACATGAACTTAGATGTAACCTCGTTTGTTTATGGCATAAATGGGTTTCCAATTATATGCAGAAAGCCTAGGAATAGCTTGATTGCCATTTAAATTTCAAGTTATTTAAATGCGGATAATATTCCAGTTCACTGTTGCAGTTGGAGCCTAGTCTAAGTCCACTCGTTCTAGTTTTTGTAATGAAGAAAGATCGAGGGTTAAGGGTTTTGTCACTGTAAATGAAGAAAAGGGTGAAACTTTAACAAGTAAATGGAGAAATCAAGAGAACCCATAATTGAATTTCAATGTCCATTGATAGATTCATCGATTGGTGCTGCCTCATAACTCTCCTTCACTTTTTTTTGTTCATGTACCAAGAAACTGTTTTGCCATTATGCGGATAGCTTTTGTTAAATTTAGTCCACACTTTTATTAAACATAGCCCATATTAATTATAACCCACGGAAAAATCTCAATTTATTAACTGTAGTCCTTTTCATAGCACACAGTGAGTCGATACGATATATAACTGATTCAAACATTTGATTGAGTCGATTCAAGCCTTTCTAACTGATTTCATAACCTTTTCATGTTTTAAAACGAAAATCCTAAATTTCTTTTTCAAACCAAAACACGAATAGTAGAAAATTTTATTTGGAAAAACAAAACTCTCCATTAAATCATCTGTAAGTGTATGGCATCAAGATACTTTTTCAACTCTCAACTTAATCATGTTAAATATGATCATAGATTCAAATTGGATTCTTATTTTTTTAAATACGATCATAGTTTCAAAGGATAATTAAAAACAAATTGGATTCTTATTTTTTTCATCGATTTTTGAACTTTACTAATAATGAGATTTTTGGTTAATTAACATATTCCTTAACTTAAGTCTAGCCGTGAGATTAACGTTTGGAGGAAATCTGTTTGCAACATATATGGAGTTTCATCAATAGTTGATGACTTGATTCAATGTTCTGTTTTATACTCCGTATCGTCAAACAGGGACACAACATAGTCCATATCCAATTGAATGTCGTTTTGGTAAATAAAGCAATTTTGATCGAACTTTGATGACATCTGATTCAATGAATACAATATCTGATTCATTTCACCATCTCTAGCCTCCGAAGTAAAGAGAAGAGAATTGGGTTTTAAGGATTTCGTATCTTGGAGGGAGGAGGAAGACGAATAAACAATGAGAGTAGCTTGGGTCACTGACTCACTGATTTACCAACTTATTACCTTACCTATTCGAGTCACTTACCTAGTTTTTGGACTATCAATAATAATAAAAAAGGTCAATTATAGAATCATGGTCAATATCTCTACCGACCAAAATCTAATGGACTACGGTTAATAAAAGTGTGGGCTATGTATAAGAGAAGCCACGTGGATTCAGGGTAAAGGTATAATAACCTAGTGAAAAAACTGTGAAAACTAAAACAGTTAACATTGATGAGCTAAAGGGCTACTCGGCCCAGTGGCGGAGCCAGAAAAACCAACGAAGGGGGGCTAAAGAAAAAATTACAGAATTATGGGGGACTAAATCTGAAATTTTCGTAGGGGCTATGAGTAGTTACAAGATAAGATAAAGGGTGATTCTATGACTATGAACATTTTTTGGGGGCTAGAGCCAGGGTTAACCAACCCCTAGCTCCGTCACTGATGCTAAACCTCAGGGTAGCCCTTTCATATGTCAGCCAATGTACTTCAGTATATAGGGGGATATTTTTTCTTTTGGTGACTCATCAGTCGTCATTCAAAATTTCAAATGCTAATTTCAGAAGATATTCTTTGGTGGTATATATAGCTTGACTAGTGAATAGCACCATTTAAAGCAAACTAGAAAATCTACGTTCACCATGCATTAGCAATCGACCTATGGTGATCAAATAGGCCTTAACTGGGCTAGTTGATGTGTTAAACTTAAGGTTCAGCTCAAAAATAATTGTTATTATTTATCTCCAAAATAGGAGGTATTTATAACCAACATTACAAGAATTAAATAATTACATTAATTAAATAATGGAGTAGGTAAATGAAGAAAACAAGGAAGTCTATGTTAGGTAAAGGTTGGTGGAGTAGGTGTAGAAAACAAGTAAGTCCATGTTAGGTAAAGGTTGGTGGTGTAATTGGAGGAGTGATTGGTGGAATTGGTGAAGGTTGATTCAACACTCTCCCTCAAGGTGGTGCATATATGTCACAGATGCCCAACTTGACAAGTGAATCGTTAAATATATTATTTGATATAGCCTTAGTCAGAATATCTGCCAGCTGTTGTGTTGTTCGGACATATGGTACTTCAATAATTTTTTCTTCAAGTTTCTCATAAATGAAGTTCCTATCAATTTCCACGTTCTTCGTTCGATCATGTAGCACCGGATTCTCTGCAATTTTGATTGCTAACTGATTATCACAAAACAACTTCATAGGTTTTTCAGATGGGAAACCAAGCTCTCCCATAAGCCTTTTCAACCATAACAATTCACAAATGCCTTTTACCATTGCTCTATATTCTGCTTCAGCACTGGATAAGGAAACAACATGTTGTTTCTTAGACTTCCATGTCACTAAATTTCCTCCAACAAAGGTAACATACCCAGATGTTGATCTTCTCCTATCACCTTTACCTCCCCAGTCTGAGTCAGTGTAACCTGATACATCAAGATGTACATGTTTTGAAAACATCAAACCTCTGCCTGATGCGGACTTCAAATATCTTAGTATCCTGGTGACTGCATCCATGTGTTGCTGACCCGGATTATGCATAAATATGCTTACAACACTTACAGCATAAGCAATATCTGGCCTTGTATGAGAAAGATAAATCAAGCGACCAACTAACCTATGATATTGTCCTTTGTCTGCTGGTATTTGATCAGAACATTCTTCAAGACCATGATTTTGTTCCATAGGAGACCCAATTGGCGTACAACAAGTCATACCAGTTTCCTTCAACAAATCAATCACATATTTTCGCTGACACAAGAATATTCCCTTTCTGGATCGATTAACTTCAATACCCAAGAAGTACTTAAGTTCACCCAAATCTTTCATATCAAACTCAGAATACAAGCAATTTTTCAGATTACTCATCTCTTCAGGGTCATTTCCTGTTACAACCATATCATCTACATAGATAATAAGAGCAGTTACCTTGTCACCTACTCTTTTTAGGAACATGGTATGATCAACATTACTCTGTATATACCCAAAAATCTTCATTGCAATGCAAAATCTACCAAACCATGCTCTGGGAGATTGTTTCAAACCATATAAATCCTTCTTTAACTTACACACAACATTAGCATTGTTTGGAGCATTATAACCTGGAGGTAGTGTCATGTAGACTTCTTCTTGCAAGTCACCATGTAAAAAAGCATTTTTTACATCATACTGTTGTAGAGGCCAGCCTAGATTAGCTGCCAAAGACAATAATACTATAATAGTGTTTATTTTTTCAACAGGAGCAAACGTCTCTTGATAATCAATACCATAAGTCTAGGTAAACCCTTTAGCCACAAGTCTTGCTTTATACCTGTCAATAGAGCCATCTGGATTATGCTTGATAGTATATACCCACCAGCAGCTAACTGTTTTCTTTCCTTCTGGTAGTGAGACTATATCTCATGTACCATTTTCTTCATGTGCCACCATCTCCTCTTTCATAGGACCAGCTCATTTCGGATTAGATAGTGCTTATTCTACTGTTCTGGGAATAGTAACATCTGCCATTTGACTGACAAACGCTTTCCCTCTTTTGATAATCTATGAGTTGACACGTAATTCGCAATAGGGTATTTTACCTTCCTTATTGCTTCAGGTGAAAAACGATCTGGTGGAACTCCACGATTACTCCTTGGTGGCAACTGGTACCTGTCGGTGTCAGGTAGTTCACAAGTATCATTAGTATTAATCGAACAATCTAAGATTACCTCAGGGACATCGGCACCGTCTGGAGGATAATTAGATATAGGTACTGTTGATGAAGAGAGAGATGGAGCTTCAAGAGAAGGGGTGTCAATTTCTTCGGAAACAGGAATATCGAACTCTTGAACCGGATCCGTGACTTGTATATCATCAATTATTGAACTACTGACAGTTGGATGTGTACTTATGCTTGTTTCATTTGCTGTCATATTTATTTCACTATTAGTCGGAAACAAATCCATCAAATTCAACTCTTCAATAACACTCTGTTCCTGAAGAGGAGAATCAGATACATCAGATGAGTAAAACATTTCTTGCTCAGATGACATCCATAGTAACATAAAATTTATGATTTTGAGGATGATAGCACCTATAACCCTTCTGGAATGGATGATAACCAATGAAAACACATTTGATAGCACAAGGATCTAGCTTTGTACGTAGATGTTTCTGCAGATGTACAAAAACAACACAACCGAATACCCATGGAGGAAGCTTAAGATGAAAAGGTATTGTTACAAACGAAGCCAATTTGTCCAAAGGTGTCTGAAATTTCAAAACACTTGTTGGTACTCGATTAAGAAGATATACTGCACTAGTAATGGCTTCTTCCCAGAATTTTGGCTTCATATTTGACCCAATCAAGCATGCCCTCGTAATTTCAAGTAACTGGCAATTTTTATTTCCGCCACACCATTTTTCTGTGGCGTAGACGGGAAACTAGTTTCATGAATAATTCCATGTTCTCCAAAGTACCCTTATAATACTTCATTAACATACTCACCACCATTATCAGAACGAAGAACCTTTAAGTTAGCCGAAAATTGTGTCTGAATCATTTTATGAAGAAAATGATCATCCACATCACTTTTATTCTTCATTAAATAGAGCCAAGTCATACGAGTACAATCATCGATGAAGATAACAAACCAACGAAATCCAGAAGTACTGGTAATACGAGAAGGTCCCCAGACATCAGAATGAACTAAATCGAATGGGACGTATCTTCTACTGAAACTATCTGGGTAAGTAGTACGATGACTCTTCGCAAGAATGCAAGTATCACATTTAAAGTCTGACAGTTTGCAAGACTTAAACAAATCAGGAAACAAGTGCTCCAAATATCCAAAAGAACCATGTCCTAACCGGCGGTGCCACAGTAAGATCTGATTTTTAGATGCACAAGAAGACCTTTTAACTGAAAGAGATCTCCCTTCACAAACATCGTCGATGTAATATAAACCATCTCTCTTAGTACCTTGCCCAATTATCTCCCCGTTGCCGAGATCCTGGAGAAGACAGAAAGTGGGGTAGATTAGTACTAAACAATTTAACTGTGCGGTTACTTGTGCCGCAGACAAGAGATTATTTGAAAGAGAAGGAACCAATAATGTGTGTTCTAGGGACAAGGAAGGTGTTAAATCAACTCTCCCAGCTCCGGTAACCGGATATGGTACACCATTGGCGTTGGAAATAGTTGTATACGCAGGTATCAACGGATCTTTCAAAATAGAGGCATCGAACGTCATATGACCCGTAGCACCGGAATCGAGAATCCAACCATGATCTTTTCCAGAATCAGTAGCAAGTAAAGCGACGTCAACCTTACTTGATTGCTGGAAGAGGTTCGGGTTTACCAAAGAATGAGATTCCACCATGGAAGAATGAGTATCGGTTGTCGTAGTCATCATTGAAGTACATGTATCTACCCCTTTTTGGTCGATCTTTATTTGTATTTTATAGGCGTCCCACCAATCGGGATAGCCCATTTTCTTGAAACAATTCTCCACAAAGTGTGAATTGCTTCCACAGTAAACACAACGTCTAACGGAAGACATTATCATGATTAAAGAAGAAATTATATGAAGTATGAATACAGGTCGCAAGCAGCTTGCGAAAAACTTGGCAAGTGTTTTTTTTTTTTTTTTTAATTACTAAGAAAAAGGTACAAATGAACTGATTGTGTACACAACTGTTTCTAGGGGGTGAAAAACAAACCGGCTAGATTCTACCTAGCAGCTAATAATTATATGAGTAGTCGAATAAGAGGAACAAGTCCTATAACGGTAAAAATGGTAAGAGTTTAAATTCAAATCAAGTTTTCTCTCTTGCACAGAGAAATTAAGTTTGACAAATCAACCAAATATATGAAAACAAACTTAACAGGGGTTTGCTTATAAGAAAAACAAACTCAATTAGCTAAAATAAAAAAAATCTTGATCAAAGATGATAACTGTTTGTACGAAACAAAAAACAGCAGTACAACTTACTTAGTCCAAGATAAATGGATTAACAAGTTTAAGTCGGATTTAAAAAGGACAATCATAAACTCAACATAACAAGTTTATCATAAAATCGGTAGTACAACTTACTTGTTTCAATAAGTGTATAAAGAAAAATAAGAACCTTAAGCCAGCGGAAGAAGGATCAATCGAAGTAACGAAGCACTCACTATTACTAAGAAGCACTCAACTCACCATGGAGCTCTGATACCATGTTAAACTTAAGGTTCAACTCAAAAATAATTGTTATTCTTTATCTCCAAAATAGGAGGTATTTATAACCAACATTACAAGAATTAAATAATTACATTAATTAAATAATGGAGTAGGTAAATGAAGAAAACAAGGAAGTCCATGTTAGGTAAAGGTTGGTGGAGTCGGTGTAGAAAACAAGTAAGTCCATGTTAGGTAAAGGTTGGTGGTGTAATTGGAGGAGTGATTGGTGGAATTGGTGAAGGTTGATTCAACATGATGTTGTGGGCTACTTAGTTGGAAAGCAAAGAGCATATCAGAAGGTTACTTTAGTATTTAGGTATTTTGCCATTGTTTCCCCGAATAAAACTGAATTGTGAATTTTGCATTTGATGATGAAGTTGCCGGGCGAAAAGGGATCGGCCGTCATTGAAAATACACTTTTTGCTGCTGCAATTTAATGAGTTTTTAACTCTGGACCTCTGGTCAACCAGAGGAATTAAAGTTGCAAATTAAGCTGTTCAATTTCCATGAGAATAAATTCAATTTTACGTGTGACTGAAAAGCTAATTTCTAGTCATTTCCCGTGTTGTTTTACCTATAAAATCATCCATTTAAATGTTATTGTACATTTTATGTTAAGTTGGTTCATAAAAATTATATACATTTCAAAAAACAAATTCTTCCGGTCTAAGATGGTAGGGGAAACTGAATAATAACTATTTTGTTGAAAATATAATCATTCATAATTGTCATTAGTAAAAGAAAGAAGAAAAATCTAGGAAGCTTTCCAGAAACAAGCTACTGTAGTTTGGTTGGTTATAGTGTGAAGTAGTGTAGTTAGTCAACCAAGTTAATGTATACTTGTAGTCTAAGTATTTACTGTATAACACTTGTACTCCAAGTTGTTCTAGCCTATATAAAGGCACATGAATATCAATGTAACTGTGTGAGCAAGGTATACTAATAAGAAATTCAAGTTTAGTTTACAGAGAACAAACTTGCTCCACCACTACTATCTTCCATCTTTATTTACTAAGAGCTCTGTATCAGCTATTCTAATACTAGCTCATACATCCAGAATATTATCGATAATCAAGTTCTTATAAAAATGAACAGTTTCAGATTCCGACAGGGACTATATTATTTCTGCAAATGGCTTTGCATTTTAACATAGAGTAAGCAAAGGATTATTCGTTATCAATAGATGCACAATTTTTGCAATAATCAAGTCAATAAATGTAAAATATGTTTTACATCAAATTCTCTTTCTATCCTAGAGGTCATCAATGTCATAAAACTATACTAGTAATAGTAGTTTGAGATAATGGAGGATATTACCATAATTGCTGAAGGATGTTATTGAGATTAACGGGGTACCATTTAAGTGATCCGACATCACAACCTGTTATTATTGTTTTGTCTTACTAGGATATGACCCGTGCCGTAACATCCCGGGTTTTTGTTAGTTGTCAATAATAAGTGATTGCGGAATTTTTTCTTTTGTTATGCATAGATAACACACCTATATTGTTTTTGGTTGTTGTTGACGCATGGTGCTTGCTTACATGAGCATACTCTAAAACCCCACCGATATTGTCATGTAAGTACTGTCATCATCTGCCTTATTTTTCCTTACAATAATATGCAAGTAGGATATGATACCTTAAAGAGGTTTGAAGAGCGGGGACGACACGGTTTGGATGAGCATCATAGGTCAAGAGCTTTGAAGTGATAAATAGTTCGTCTCGAGATTTTATTAAACCAAGTTGAAGTGCTTCAACTATAGCTTTTCTGGAAACATTTCAAAATGGTAAGAAGCAAATGTATCAATATGTCTATAACCAATCTTGATAGCTTTCAAAATCTCAAATAATTTTGCTGCTTCTTCGGATTCAACTAATGTGTAATTTCGCTACCTCTTCTGATTCAGCTAATGTGTATGCAGTATTGCCCATACCTAATATAGGCGTCACACTTCCAAAACTCAATATTACTGCAGCTACTATCCAACTGAGGAATGTTATGAAAAAATGTGACCCTTCACTGATTCAATGCTTATTCTTATATAAAATAAGCTTCTGTCAAGCATCTCACACAAACCGATCTGAGAGGTTTATCGAGTTTCCAACCAACAGGTTCTATTCCTACTCAAAGTGTGTAAGTAAAACTGAGTTGGCTTCTGGCATGTAATCCCACTAATGAGCATCTTAATGCCATGACATTTGATTTACATCCTGTCTCGCCCAATATGATTACAATGGTATAGTGACTTCATAACACAACAGGAGTACCCAGTAGTACATGGACCAATCTGAGATGGAAGCGAAATTCTACTAAAACGGACATGCCATATGATGAGATCTCATACAACAATCAATGAGTTAGGCATAAGATGAATGAACACTAATAATGAATTACTTTCAGAAATTACGAAAGTATTCTGTGTGAAAGTTTTGTACAAATCTTTCCATGTTAACTCTAGGCCAAGGAGATGGAAAGTGGAAACCTTATATGTCAGAAATGTACATAGCAAGACAATAATACAGGACCAAGCCAAACTGGGTTCCCAACATTAGTGCACCGAGATAAAAGTAAAGTAAGAGCAGGAACCACTGAAAATTGCGGACCTATTCTGGAGAGAATATCATTTAAAACTTGGGTTCGTGATCTGACACTACGGAAGAAGAAACATTGGCCTCTTCAACTGACATTTTCCCCGTAACATCCTTGGGTAAAATGTGATTTCTCAGAATTTTCTCCTTCATGGGCATCTTTGGGTGTTTTCTGCATGCTGTAGCAAATAAAAAGGAAACAACACATGTAAGAAGATTTGCAAGTCCAGAACACATAGCATAAAAACAGTCGAATACAAAAAGCAAAACCAATAGAGAAATCCAATGGAGGTCCAGCAAGACTCCAAGAGTTTGGCAATTCATTCAAAAAATTGGTCCTAAGATATAGGTATCTGACTGTAGCCTCCTCTTTTTCAACTAACAGTATAGGTATCCGACTGTAGCCTCCTCATTCACAATTAAAGGCATGTTTCAGGCTAACTTTCAGACGTATGCAATGTAAAATGTAGTGTATCAGTTAAATAGGATGGATTTGACATATGACATCCCCTTTGTATAGTCATATACCATATATGGTTAACACATTTTTCAGCTCATTACCGCCACCGATGACTAAATTGTAGCCCATTTAATAAGCATTGTCAAAAGACTTCTAAAAGAAAATAGGAGCAGCTATTCTGAATCACCTCAAGAAAGGTTTTCCAACATTTACTTCAGATTTTTGAGGGGATTCTAACATAAAGTGTAGAGCTCTCTTCAGCATCATGGAACCATAGAAGATGACGGACGATAATCATTATCCAGATTTATAGCAACGACAATCATGAAAAACTACCCAAAATTAGGCATTTGAGTCCTACATAAACCTACTTTACTAATGTTTATTAATAGGAAACTCAAAAATTAGTAATGAGAAGATTCAGAAGTAATACCTATTTGAGACAAACCTTCATATCTTCTCCACCAACAAATTGGCCTGAATCCCAAATCACGAATTTCTAAAATGATACGATCAAACTAAATCAGTGATATAGATAGTTGGCTGGTTTGTTTATAAAAGAATCAAGTGTTCAAGAGGCGAATGCTTCGAGGTTCGACCAATTTTCCTGCAAAAAAAAAGAAAGAAAAAAGTGAATTTCCTTATAATGATTAATTAGAACCTCGACTACTATTCATCTATGGAGAAGAGAATTATACACAAAAACAACGACCTCAATTGACTAAATACATTCAATGTTCTGCAATGGGGATGAAAACTAAAAACACTAACACACTCTTAAGATTTTACAACCACTGATTGCCATATTTTATTGTTAAAGTTCCAAATGAGAACTAACAAAGAAAAACAAATGATGAAGAACTAACAAAGAAAAGAAAAAAAAACACCATGTTTTATGAATCCACTCAAAGAGATAATGAAAAACGATACGATAGTGAGAAACCATCATGTTTTATGGATCCACTGAAAGAGATGATGATAAATTAAGATATGAATTGAATTTGAGCGGAAAAAAAGAGAGTAAAATCTTTACCTGGATGATTTCTCCAATGAAAAAAACCATGAGAGTAGAATCGCAACTTGGCAGGTCCGCACATCCTAATTGACTGGGTACCTTGAGATTTTAGTTTGGATGGCCACTAATAGAGCTTGCCGCCACACCAAAATCAGCTTCAAAGACTCCAAAACTCAATCTATTTAATTATTTCATTTCGGAAAAATGCACCTCTTTTAGCTTCTTATGTAGTTTCATAATTGCATATTCACTCAAAATAGGCAGCGGCTTGACACCAGCCTCATCTGTAATGGGTTGGATTGTTAACGTGGCAACTTTCCTGTATTTGAGCCATTGATTTTTCTTCGAATATTTTTGCTATCGGACTCCTACAAATGAGTAGAGTAATAAACACAAATAAACACTATTACTGTAAGGACCAAGTTCCTTCTTCATATGAGTTTAACATCTAATAATTAAATTGTAAGAAGGAACCAACTTAAGTACATCAAGTGGACTAATTATTTTATGTGGAGAACAACCAAAAAAGTCTTACATGAAACTGATGGGACACATATATATCATTTCTAAGTTCTAACCAATCAGTCAGCATATACAAAAAATCACTTTGATCTCTATGTAAAGCCAAATTAAGCCATTGGAAACAACTTGTACATTCAGGAAAACAATTTCTGTTCAAACTTCAAAAATATATATTTCTTAGATTTTGACACTGATACCTACATAAGGAAAATATTTCCCGACCATAAGTAGGAGTGTAGGACACATCTGCGAATTCTTGTGCCAAAGTTAAGAACTCTAAGGAAAAGTTATAAAGAAAGTAACATATACCTAAGTACATGCTCTCCCATTCTTGAATCTGTCTTCAATTGTCAAACACCAATTGGTAAATGGCTAGGCAAATTGAACCCTTTCAATGAAACTACAAAATGCGGAAGCATTACGACAAATCGAAATGCCAGAAAGGAAAAAAATTCCTTGTTTGACAGTTGCACAAATATGAGACAAAGCTTTGAATATTGTCGAACAAATTATTGAATTTTTAGTTTTTTTAGGTGAACCGCCAGAAACATTTTCTCTTGGCACATTGTATCCATCAACTCCAAAGGATAAAATCTAAACTAGAATTTGGGAGAAAAAACATTCTAGTAATTTCACACTGAGCCAACATAATAAAATGGTAAACATGACATAAACAAATTAGGAAAACCTATTGAAGCTCTATACTAACAATTTGACAATGAACCATAAATAACAAAATACATACAGTATGATTGAATAAAGAAGAACAAAAACAAAACAACCTGCAAGTGATATTGAAAGCAATAAAACAAAGCAAAAAAGGGGTTATAGAGATAGAGAGAATGTATATATTTGGTAATTAGGGGGCTACGTATTACTATTATGTACCTGTTATCATTAGAATTATGTGGCTGGTGATAAGATCTTCCTTATCTCATAGACTTTTTTCTTCCAGAACTGAGAAACCCTGTGTTCATCAATAGCAGAATCAACACAAAACTATGACAAACATTCATAATTCGACAATACCTTCAAAATCAACATTGAAATAAGAACCCTAGTTTTAAGATTAACCCAAGTCATACCTTGGATTAATGGATCCAGTGGACATATATCTTCACGTGTTTGGGTATATAAGATTTCATTGCAGTGGGTGCAAAGAAAAAGGAACGACTTCAATTTCATTGATTGCAAAAAAAAATCCCATTGATTGCAAAGAATTTGAAACGGCTGGGGCATTTACTTTGGTGCGTTTTCTTTTGGCGTATCTCTTTCATGGAGGGAATAATCTAAAACCTCTAGGAACAGAAACCAACGTGGCTGGATTATGTACGTTGGATTGGGGTTGAAAAGTGGAATCATTTTCGGCCACGATTTATCTCTAGAACTTGGAGAGCGATATTAGACGTCGATCGCTGAAAAGAGCCCATTCAAAGCCATCAAATCAGGAAAAACACATTTGTTTTTGTAAGATAGATATAAAATGGTATGTTACATTGGTACCCCTCGTTATAATAGGTACCGCCTTTAGCAATTATGGAAGATTGCCTTTGAGAATCTAGTAGCTTGAGGATAGTAAAAAAAAAAAAATTGTACGGCGAAGCTTCATTGTAACTTGTAAGATTAGTTACAACCATAATTTTTAACTTGGTTTTTGTCTAAATTGTTTTGCACTTGCAGTTAACAAAGAGAAGAAATGGAAGATTATAAAATCAAATCCGCAGTTTTTGTGAATTTTTCCTATTGCAAATGTAAAATTACTATCGCTGACTCACTGTTTACTACCATGACATATGTATCATATATGCTAACCATGTTTATATGGCTGAATTTCCTTTACATTTTCCATTCAATCTTGTCTCTGTGACATAGATTCGCCACGTCTCCAATAACTAATGGGAAAATCGAGCTAAGACTATAACAGAGATTTTTCCAATCACTAATGGGAAAATCAAGCAAAGACAATAAAAGAAATCTTATCCTGGGCTTAGCTCAGAAATATGATTTCATATCAGATTAAAATTAGAACCGTATTTTGGGGACCATGATATATTTGGGGATCATTGTCTATTTTAGGGTAGGGTGCCCTTATCAAATTTTTTTTTCTTAATACCTAAACTACCCTTTTGATTATGTTTTGGTTATGATTAGTGAAACAATTAGTGAAATGACTAAGTAAAAAATAATATTAACCCACCACCGCCGATTACCACCACCACCTCCGATTACCACCACCACCACCGCCGATTACCACCACCACCACCGACGATTACCACCACCACCAACCACATATTACCACCACCACCTTCGATTACCACCACCACCAACCACCACTACCTCTATATATGTAGCTTAATTTAAATCATTAACAAAGATATTCTCACAAACTCATTGCTTGTCATTCGTTTTTGGTTGAAAAAATGAGAAGTATCAAAATGAGTTGAAAATGGAAGTTGCAGAGAGGTTTAATGAAGGTTTTTTTTCTCCAGAGATAGGTTCGGTTACATCGCAAAAAAAAGTCTTAGCCGAACTAAGAGTTCGGTTATCACGGATTAATTCTTTATGAACTGAACTCAGAGTTCGGTTCATTCGCAAAAAATACTTTTAACTCATTCGCAAAAAATACTTTTAACTATGAGCTAATTCCATTTATGCATTTGCAAGTGCAGTTCGGTTGGATCGCAAAAATTGTTAAGTTTTTACTTTAACCGAACGTTTGCCTAATTGCATATATGCATATACAAGCTCAGTTCGGTTGATTCGCAAAATATGTTGAAGTTTGCGAACCAACCGAACATAGGTAAATGAGTTCGGTTAACTCACAAAAAAAATTTCAAAACCAAACTCTTCTCTATATAGTGAAAATGTTGAGTTCGGTTTAATCGCAAAAAACAAAATTCTGCTAACTTACCGAACTCTGTTGTTTAAAGTTCGGTTACAACGTGGTCTAGTCGTCTAAACCGAACAAAACTTTGAAAACTCAAGCATAGTAGTTCGGTTACATTTGATTTTTCATCAGCTAGCCGAACAAACAAAAACTCCATTAAAGCTCTGGTTCGGTTGCCTGTGATTTTGGATTTATTAATCGAACTGCATTTGCAGATAGTTCGGTTACATGTTCTTCATATAATAAAACCGAACTTTGCCTTTTTTGTCCTACTCTTACCTTCTCCCATTTATTGCTCATTCCTTTTGTTATCATGAAGAACAGTACCCAAATACCAAATCTGGAAAATGTCCCCCAAACATTATCCTCAGCATTCATTGCAGCTCTCAAAGTAAAATGGTGGCTGTCTGGTCTCTATCTTTATGAATTAATAATCAGTCTCTGCAAAATATTTTCAAGCAAATAAAAAAACCGGCAGCTTCTTCAGCTATCCTTCACCCTGATATCCAAATGAACTCCCATCCCATCTCTTCCCTTGAGACTTCGACGGAAACACAAATAATTGATAGGATGAACACACAATTATCCCTTTCAAAATTTCTAATCATCCCGAAAGAAACTAACTCAAAATGCAAAATCAAAGCAGAATATTTTGTTGTAGCTCACATTTTCTGCCCTTTCAAACTCAATGTTCGAAGAATGGTACAAATGCTCCAATTTTTATGGGTTCTGGCCTACCAACCTCTGGCTACTTTAGTGAGTGGTTCGGAAGAAAATAACAAATTCATCATTGAACTGAAGAACCAAGAGGATTTCCAAAGAGCTCTTAGATACTCTCAATCAAAATATGACTCGTGGCTCCTGGTAGTAAAGGCTTACCAGTTTGCTATTCCGGCTTCCAGGATAATCACAACTTTGGTCAACTTGTGGGTCAGTTTTCTTAACCTCCCAGTAGAATTTTTTGGTGAAGGGATACCGGAGATGATAGCTAATAGGATTGGTGTCTTTGTCATGAAGGAGCTTCCCGAGGATTGCAATCACGCGAGACCTTTTATTAGATGTCTGGTACAAATGGACTTAAACAAAATGTTGGATGCTACCTTTAGATTATATCATGAAGAAAACGACTGGCTGGATGTCATGTTGTACTATGAACCACTGCCAAAATCCTTCTGTACGTAAGATATGTAGAATCATAAACCACTCTAAAGAAAGATGTAGAGCTCCTTCGCCAGATTATTTTTCTCCCTTTCTTAATGAGCCGGAATATGAAGAAGTTCCAGGCATGGCGCATGCTTACGACCAAATGGAACATATTCATGAGATGGAAATACTCCCAGAGAGACAACCAAGCGTAGCTGAGGAAGTTTTCGAGTTTGAAGAGCTCATTTCTCCTTCTTCAAGAGTGCCTCAAAACCTACCTGCACCGAAAATTCCACCAGGTTTCTGCCTCAGTGTCACTAATACTGATCTGGAAGAAGCGGAGTTTGGCGACATGTCATTTTGACTTTTGATTGCCAAATCGAAACTGGTTGATAAAGGCACCACAGAGGGTATAAAGGAGATAATAATGATTTTCCTCCTCTGCCTCCTCAACTGTTGCATCATTTATCAACCAGAGGAGGAAAATCAGGTAAGTCACCCAACTCCCCAAAACCATTATTATCTCCTTTACATATGCCCATTGTCTTCTTCTCTTAGTTCTCTAAAGCATTATGAAAATCTATCATCAGTCTATTTGTGTTGGGATGTGAATTGCTTGAGAAAAAAAACTGCTTATACTGTGAACTGCTTGTGTTGTGATGAGATTTGCTTGTGTAGTGCTGTTCTCGGCTTCAGGAAAAAATCTGATGCACAGCACACAATCCACTGTAGAATATGGACCCTTAGTTTGAATTTTACTTCGACTCGGGAATCTTTAGCTCTTTAGGGGACTGTCGTCTAGTTTCGCCGGATCTCCATGAAATTTGGGTCTGTGCAGGGTGTAGGCCTCATCTTTTTGATCATACTTTCCTTTTCTTTCTTTTTTCTGTAGAAATGAGCGTTTAGTCCCAAAGTTGTTGGGCTTTGGACACTCTAGTTCTCCCCTCTCAGGCCTAATACTGGGAAGTCCAAATTCACATAATTCAAAACGAGTTAGTCCTTTCATCAACGATTTAGTCCAAAATGATTTTTTTTTGTGACAAATATACCCATCAACATTTCTTCTTCACAATCGGTTTCTTTCCGAGCTCCATATCTCGACAGAGCTCTCCATCTACTCCGTCAAAGACGACATTATAAGATTTTGACGACATTTTAGCTTGGATGCGATTCATGATCAGGTTTAGATCATTTTAGGCGTCTCTAACTTTCCCCTTTCTCTCAACCCCGAAGAATCTCTGGAAGAAGATCTCAAAATAACCAGATTTGGTAAAATTTCATCTTAATCTTTACTTAAATTCATAAATTTTACGCCGGCGGTTTGTTTTGATCTTATATCTAAAGGTTCTTTTTCATTAAACAAAGTTTTGATTGAGGAGAAAACGAGAAGGAACTGTAAATTTTGGTTCCATTCCTTTAATTTTCTGTAAATTTGATCTCATCTGTGATTATTAATTTTTTCGGATGGATTTAGGTTTTTGCTTTTTTTTTTTTTTTGTTGTTGTTGATTTGCTATGAATTTTATATTAATTGATGCGTTTTGGTGAAAACATATGAGCTTTTATGAGAATTGTTGAATGTGTATCTCATTTTAAAAATTGAGAAGGAACAATATTTTAGGGATTTGAAGAATTTTAGTAGAGGAACCATTGTAGAGATTCAAAGACTGAAATGAATAGAGTATCTATATGAACATTAAACTTTAAATCTAAAACAAAAGACAAAAAACACTTAACTTCAACTCTGCTGTCTTTGGCTATTAATCTCCTCGTACTGACATGGTGATAGTAGGTTAATTAATTATTAATGTTTGCTTGAGACCAGCCAGAGACTCTTTTTGTGGTTCATATTAGACTAGATTTATATGTTTATGTCAACTACCTAGAGTAATGTGGTAGATTTTGCAACTTAATGCATTATTTGTCCACAAATTATAAGTTAATTGGTATGCTTTGGGTGGTGTATGCGCTGATAATCTTTGAACTTTTTATTGTTTTAAGGTGTACCAATGTGTTTTCCTAGCAGTGCATGGTTTGCACAGTTGCGGATTTATCTTGGCATGGCTTCTTGACAGTTAGGTTACCATCCTTGTATAAGTGTAAATATTGGTGCACATGTAATACAATGATTTAGAAGAGGATTTGAAGTAACAGCAGTACGTACTAAGCATTACGTACTGCTATCATTGTATGTATAGATGACATCAGCAGTACGTACTAAGCATTTGCATTGGGTGAAACAAATGTTTACAATGGACTTGTCAATCCTGATCTCGTCCTGTAGTAGTTGTTCATGCTTTTCGTAAGTATGGACACATAAATTAGGCTTTCTTAGTGCAGTCTTTACCATAATTATTGAGCTGTATATATATTTATGTACTAACTCAAAATAAGGATGTATGATTAGATTATTTTCGTATTTTTTTCATAGTGTTTAATTTTGCTAAAGCCATCGAATATCTTTCACTCTCTTTTCTTTTCATTCATTCACTTAATAGTAGTGATGCAACTGAGATATTCATATCCTTTTCTTTCCCTTCCTACTATGACAAGTTTCTTGTCAACTATGTTTTGATGTCAAGATCCTGATCAGATTTTCATATATAATGCTCATAATACAGCATTGCATGGTTTTAACGTATACAAGTGTAAGAAAGAACCAAGTGGCATTGTTCATGTATCATATTTACAACGTATTTCTTCGGGCATTCAGAAAGGGATATTTATCATCTCATTAATTTTTTTTACTCGTTTTGGTTCAAAGACATGGATGGTTATAAATTCTCAGGGATTGGCCATCATATGGGAACAAACTACCTGTAATGGAGTCGCCAGTCCCTAATAATTGGATTGTGAACTTAATGTGTACACATGTTGATTTTTGGTGTGTACATTGTTAAACACCTGTTGATTGTTATTTTGCATATAGTTGTACACCAGTTAATGGCTAATGCACACAATCTCTTACTATTGAGTTTAGAATTCTGTTTATTTACTGGAAAATGCATGCTTAGGTAAATGAAAGAAAGGCCACTGAAGAATTGCTATTGTTGAGACAAATGGTTAAGGAGCTTGAACATTTACAGTGTGCGTATTATCAATTATCTTTTTAGATGAGTTTTTTGTCCATATTAGTTTTTTTTTCCTTCTATCTGGTTAATTTGCTGATTCTACTCTTAATTTATAGTATAATTAGGTTGCTTGAGTCGCACTATGATAAGGTTGCTCGTAGAAAATGCACCCAATTATCCAAGAAGATTGTTGTTGCACAACTGGTAAGTGCAATTGTGGCATGATGTTATTGAATTGTTGATGTGCACATAGTTAAACACATGTCGATTATTAACGTGTACATAATTGTACACATCTTGATTTTTAATGTGCATTAGTTGTACACATGTTGGTCGTTAAAGTTCACATAGTTGTACCATACGCATAGTTTTTTTGAAGCAAATCACTGAAACTGATCGTTACCAACTATATTTATCGCTCCTAAACAAGGATATCGCCATCTCATTGAATCTTCGTTAATTACTATTAGATTTCCTGCAGAGGCAGCATTTGATGTGGTTTTTGTTACTTTAACTCACTTCCTATATTCCCTGTCAAACAGTTTGCATTACTTTAACTCCCTGCCTATCTTTTTTAGTTTTACGTATGAAATAGAATAGTGTATTAATTTTTTAGCTTAATCTTGCGCATATGGTTAAATAGTAATTTACTGTTCATACCGGCATGGTTTTTCGAGGACAATTTTTTTTTCCGACCATGCCGGTATGAACAGTACCCCGTACCATTCATATCCCCCAATTAATTGTTCTTTTTTTAGTCTTATGTTGCTTTTTTTTTTTTTTTTTTTTCTCTATTGATAGTTTAGAGAAAATAAGAAGAAAAAAATTCATTTGAGTTTGTTAGAAAAAATAATTGATTATAATAAATTTTCTAAACAACTTTTTTTTGTGTATGGAAATAATGAATTTTTCCATTTATGATTAAAATAATAAATTATCTTTCTTTATAATAAGAGACCCCAAAAGTGTCACATGTCGACGTCATAATTATTCTTGATTTTGGTGAAGCCATGTCAGCGATATCTTTCCATGTCATCACAATTCTGATTTGCCACGTCATTAGTTCTTCACAGGTCACCAATCACCAATGTATCACGAACATCTAGATTACAATCGTAGAGTCACAATATATGCTGTCTCCTTTGCAATTGCATACAATAGACGTGTCTCTTCAACTATTAAGAGTGTTAATATGTTAGGATAAACCCAAAAGACGCAAATCTCTAGCTTTACAGTTTCCCCAGCAAAGAGACACATGTCAATAGGTGTGTTACAATAAAGCCCAAAAGACGCAACGGTTATAACTTATACCGCCCTAGGAAAGAGGCATATATGAATAGGTGTTTAGGTAAAACGATATAAATCTTCTTGGCTCTATCATGTCTCTTCAATTTTCATTTTTCCTATAAAATGTTTGTGTCGTGAAGCTTGAAACTCTAATTCCAAAAATGAAGATTTTTACATTTCTGTCTTGGTCGTTCTTAGAGGTGTAAAACGTGCCGGCCCGGCACAGCCCGGCACACGAAGTCGCGTGCTTCACGTGGCATGTGCCGTGCTGTGCTGTGCCAACGATTTAAACGTGTTGTGCTTTACTAGTCAAAAGCTAGGCACAGCACAGCCCATGGGCACAGCACACAAATAAACGTGCTTAGTGTTGTTAAAATGCTAGCACACGTGCTATAAACAATTTGAAATCACTTAATGTATACATTAAGTCGGACATTATCACAAGAATTTAATTAGACAACATACCATTTGATATTATTTCAAGTAAAATTAACAAGTTTATTCAATAAAAATAAATAGTCCATCAAATATAAAATTGGATTATCGTCATGTAAATTAATGTTCTAGTTAAATATAGATGACGATATTATAACAACGATATTGAAATATATTTTCCAAATATTAAGATATTATATGTGTTGTTATAAATAAGTCAGTATAAAATGTTAAAAACTAGCTAGAATACTGACTCTTTTGTGAAATATATAAAAAATGTGATGTATTATGCCTTGTTATATGGTGTACTTGTACATATTATGACGTGCTTTCTTAACGTCTTGTCTTTGAAATTTGTGCCACGTGTTTATCCGTGCAGCGTCTTTGTCTTTGTGCTCTCATGCCAATTATTCAAACCCAGCACGTCCCATTTAACTAACGTGTTGTGTCGTGCTGGGCTAAGTCACGTGTTGGGATGGGCTGTGCTCAAATTTTAGCGTGCTGTGCTGGGCTGTGCTCGTGCTGGCACAGCCCACTTTACACCTCTAGTCGTTCTCTTATGCAGATCAGTGTATGCCCAACTCTTTGAACATAACAACCAAATATTTAAATTCATACGTAGGATGAATTCATACGCCGCATAGATATTTAAATTCATTCCAATATCAACAAACGGGAGGCTGATATTCCTTCTCTCAACAGACAGCACGATGTTCATTCCAATCTCAAGAAACGGTATGATGATATCTAATGCACTACATTACTTTCAGTCCGGTGTAAGTATATATGTTCTCCAACAATTTTTAAGTGATAAATTAAATGTAACTAGATCGAATATATTCTTAATAGATCATTTGCCACAGTGCGTGAACAAAGATACTTGAGTAGTGCGGGCACCAACCAGGCACAACAAAATCATGGACATCTTTGCAATCTTCACAACTTAATGAAATAATACCAAGCCAAACCAAAGTCATAGCACAATGGGATCCCGATTAAGAGTCCTATGGCAGCTTTTCAGTTTATTGGTATATACATCACAATACGTAATTTTGATTTTTTTTTTTTTTTTGCAGAAACACTAACTACTAATGATGCAGTACTCAACGCTTCCACAATTCCCTGACCGAAAGACTGTAAATGAAGATCTCAGGAATACATATATGAAATTGGAACAAGTTGAAGAACCAAAGGTCAAGTACTATTACTTTCTCACAATTTGTTATTTGCAAGAATTATTTATTTTGTTCACCGCCGAAAATTTTCCGAGTATACATTTTTTTTTTTTGATCGGTAATTTTCTGAGTATACATTTGCAAGCAACTTTCTGTAATATGTCTAAAATAATAGAGAAGTAAATGTGATCGGAAACCGGTAATGTCAACTATCTTACACGTAATTGTATGAAACCTTTCCAGTACAAATGTATATTCATTTTCAGATGACCATTGTGTCCAGAGGCAAGAATATCCGGTGTGAATGCACCGGGTTAGGATCTTGTTATATTGGTTACCAAACAACCCCTATATCTATATGGCGGAACTCATCTTATAGATAAGCTCAAAAAAAAAAAAAAAATCGGTGGCCTTTGTCTGCCTAACATAACCTTCAGCCCTACCCAACAGAAGTTCTTGAGTCCGTCCCTACTTCTCATTTCTCTGATAATGGAGTAATCATTAAGCTTGCCTTGCCTTTGGTTAAGAATGGATTATGAGCCATAAGGGACGGAGCTGACGGATACATAGGTATTGGTCCAATGAGATTTTTACTGATTTTATTTTACTCATTCGAAACTCTTTTTGTCCCTATCATAACTTCCTTTTCTCTCTGTTCTCCATTTGTTAGGCTGAGTCTAGTGGCTCAATTATGTACAATGTCAATGATCAAAAACCGTGGTCTAAAATCCAATTTTTTTAAATCCTCCGTTCTCTCTCCTTGAAAAACCAAAGATCAAAGACTAAAAAAAACATTCTTATCCTAATTACCCACCTTACCACTAGACTAAGACCTCCCTTCTACGTGACGTGGCGGCACCGTAAAAGTCACACCTTACCTCCTTCACTAGACTCATAGCGCGTTTGGATACAATTATGCTTCTCCAGAAACAGAAGTCAGAAGTCCAGATATTTTGTTTCACAAAAAGCCGACTTTTTTGCTTCTAGAATTCGTTCTGAAATTTCACACCCAAACTGATTTCTTACTTTTTGACTTCTAGAATTCAAAAACTTACTTCTAGATGTGTATCCAAACGCGCTATCAGCCTTAGGCTGTTTGTTTGTTGGTAGCTGTTTGGGTACAATAACAACACACACGAGTGCTTTTCCCCTTTCTTTCGTAACCTTCTTTCACCTTAGCAATATGTTGGTTCTGGCCTTTCTTCGAATATCTGGGTCTCCTTTATCTTGGGCTAAATCAGGCCCATTTGATCACCTCCGTCCATTGCTAGTACGCGTTTTTCATGAAGTGTAAAATTTGAATGCATAGACAAGTTGATGGAAAATTGGAAATTAGCAGTGAAAGACGCGTGCATACCCAAAGAAACTAAAAGGTTGTGATAGATAGAGCTGCACAGGAACCGAACCGAAATCCCGGACCGTCCCGGAACCGGTGGAACCGTACCTGTTTTTGTCCCGAACCGAGGAACGAGGTACAGGTACCGGTCCAAATAATAGGAACCGGGGCTGAGTAGGTACAGGTACACGGTCCTGTCCTAATCCTGCATCGAACCGGACCGCCCCATCGGATTACTAGCGGTAAATCAAGTTAGATTTAGGTATATCTGATGGTACTGTTGATTACTAGCAGCCGTTAGATTTAGCCAGTTGAGCATCATCTACTCCTATTGATCATCATCTACTCCTATTGATTCCAGTTGAGCATCATCTACTCCTATTGATTCCACGATCAAAACGAACTCAACACCAGCAACACCAAACTGTTCTTCTCGCTGGTTCCTGTCAGAATCCAGTTCACCCTTCTACATTAACAACAACCCCAGTATGTTGTCGTTGCTGCTGTTAAGCCATCACCACCTGTGTCTGTCCTTTGTTTACTGCCAATTCTCTTTCCGTTCGAGTGTAAGACACCCACAGGCTCTCATGAAACCAAACTTGCTAATACACGCATCTCGACTTCTCTGTAACTTGAATTCGCAGTCACCCATTCATGGTGCACCTCATGAAACCCCAGCTCCATTTATCTACTGTGAAGATACAGCCATAGTCTGCGTGTTAACTTCTCCCTGTGCAACTCCATCTTCATCTCACTCACGTCCAATAAATAAAGTCCCCATGTTAACTTCTCCCTGTGCAACTCCATCTTCATCTCAGTCACGTCCAATAAATAAAGTCCCCATGCAACCATCGCTAGCACCAGCTTCATGTCCTTACCGCTCTCATCTCCCTGTTGTACCGTTATGTCCGGAATTCTGACAGAAGGAACCGAGGCCAGTACCGGAACCGTACCTGGTACCGCCCGTGTACCGTTTGTCCCGAACCGAGGTACAAGGTACATGTACCGGTCCAAAATTTTGGAACCGAGCCTAGGGAGGTACAGGTACTCGGCCTCGGCAAGAACCGAGCCGAACCGTACCGTGTGCACCATTAGTGATAGACGCATTTATGTGTTTATATTAGGCTCAATTCTCTGTAATGTTTATTTTGGTATTTTATGTCTTTGTAGGTGTTTTTGGAGAAATACACATGTGTGGAGAAATCGGCTCGAAAAGTTGATTAAGGCACCTGGAGGATATTTATTATTCGGACTCTCAGTTTGGATAAGGGGCATCTCAATTACTAAGGGGTACTCCACTGATAAGGGGTATCCTAATTGTTAAGGGGTACCTAATTCTGGAGGGTTTTGTTAGGTCCATAACCATCTCTACTAAACAATCTCTTGTTCTACTCTGAACTCAAATCTTCACTCCTGCATGTATTTTTTCTCCTACTTTAGTGGAATACTGAGCTTGAAATATTGACAGCAAAAGCTTTTGCAGGAAACTAGGAATGTTGATTTCCAAAAACCATCATCGTTAACGTTACAAACCTAAAGAATTGTTGGAAATTCTGGGCTGCAATGGAGAAGAAACACAAACAGACTGTGGTTGTACTCAAAAGCTTTCAAGGCTCTGGTGATTTCTTTTAGACAAATATTTCTACCCTTCCAACGAATTGGCAATTGCAACAGGTATGTGAAATACTGCCTTCAAGATACAATGAAAGCCATACAACTGGAAATTGGATTCAAGGTTTGCACCCCTTGACCCAATCAAGAACACATGAAATAAGGTTCTGATGATGCTTTAGAAGAAGAGAGAAAACAGAGAAAGATTTTTCAAGAGATGATTTCGAAATGGGTTTGGGAGATGCTACTTATAGGGGTTTTTGCATCTGTTGGGAAAAGACATGTCTTTTCACCAACAGGTTTCTCTTCACAAAGAGATGCGTCTCTTCATCAACAGACACTGTCTGTTGAATTTAGAATTTTCTGGAAACTTTTCCAACTGTCCAAACAATTGCATATCCAAAAAATTCTTCCGGGGGCGTTTCCCCCTAGACCCCCACCAGGGGCGGTCTCCCCTGGACCCCCCTTCGCAGCGCAATTGAAAATATTCCAACATTCTCCCCCTATTTTCAAAAACCATAAAACAAAGTTAAAAACTTTTAAATCGGAGCGACTGCATCACCGAAGTGACTTCCTACGTACCCGAGTGGGATCAAGCCAACGTATTTCTAGCACGATTGAGACTAAGCATCATCGTTGAAACCAATACATAAATGATAGGTACCTTCTGGGTTTGAACCTTCACTTAGTGTAAGAAACTCAAAGCTTTATCGATATTCTATGGTGAAACTAGTCTTGAACCAAGAATCCCTTATGACAAAACCGGAGTCTCCACACATATTGATTCCATAAGACATGTGTTCTGTAGCCAAGCACTATAAAGGCCTTGTGCTTATATCCTTATTCATGAGTCTTCTTTATAGAACGGTCTTCTTCTCTTAGGAAACGGCCCACATTTCCATACTCATATAGGTAAGTCTCGAAGGTGTTTCTGCGAGTCACCTTTTAATAATCACAGACTCATTAAGGATTTACATCCATCCTATTTTCTTGCAGAAAAAACCAGCACTAACTTGAAATGGGAAGTTTTATGTTAATGCTCCATAATCTACAGCCATAACTTGTTGGTACCACATTGAACCTTGTTTATCCTTTTCAAAACATAGGTTGGGTTTCTGCTATGGGAGATCAACCTTCCTTCACAGACCTTAGTCCCATTTCATTACATTTTATTGAAGCAACTAAATATGGTAGACTTTTTGTGAATGGGTCTGCCAAATTCCTCTTTGATTCAATAAAGTTAACCGTAACTACTCCCCTCTTGGGTAGTTGCCTAACCATTTGGTGTCTCAGACTCGCATGTCTACACTTTCCATTATAAGTCTTATTAGAGACATTATAGATTGTAGATTGATTATCACAATTAATCAAAACTCCTGGAGATGGCTTCTTCCAAAGTGGAATTTCCATAAGAAGGTCCCTAAGCCATTCTGCCTCTTTACATGCATTCGTTAAGGCTATCAATTCTGACAACATTGTTGAATCAGATATACAAGTCTGCTTCTTGGAACTCCAAGACACAGCAGCACCCCCTAAAGTAAAAATCCATCCAGATGTCGACTTGTACTTGGATTCTACTTTGTTCCAGTTAGCATCGCTGTAACCTTCCAATACAGCGGGATAGCCTTGGTAATGCAAACCAAAATCAATTGTTCCTTTAAAGTAACCCATAACTCTGGAAACCGCTTTCCAGTGTTCAGAACCAGGATTACTTGAGAAACGACATAATACCCCCACCGCATGGGCTATGTCCGGTCTTGTGCAATGCATAGCATACATAAGACTCCCAATAACACTGGAATACTCAAGTTGTGCATGAGTACGACCGGTGTTCTTCGTTAACTTGATAGTATGGTCTAAAGGAGTAGGTGCTGGATCGTCATCAAAATGATCATACCTTTTGAGAAATTTATCAATATAATGAGATTGGGTTAAATCCAACTCATTCCCCTTTCTTAGGATCTTAATTCCCAAGATTACATCAGCCTCTCCTAAATCCTTCATATCAAAGTTAGAGCCAAGAAACCTTTTTGTTTCTTCCACCACAGATATGTCAGATCCAAAAATAAGCATATCATCAACATATAAACAGAGAATCACACATCCAAAACTATCATGCTTACTATAGATACATTTATCCGCATCATTCACCACAAAACCATATGACAAAACCACTTCGTCAAACTTCTCATGCCATTGCATGGGAGCTTGCTTCTAGCCATAAAGAGATTTAACCAACTTGCAAACCTTCTTTTCTTGTCCTGGAAATATGAAACCTTCAGGTTGTTCCATATATATCTCTTCTTCCAAATCTCCATTTAGGAAGGCAGTTTTGACATCCATTTGATGAATAATTAACTTGTGAATAGAAGCAAGTGCAATTAAACAACGAATAGATGAGATGCGTGCAACAGGAGCATATGTATCAAAATAATCAATTCCATGTCTTTGCCTATAACCCTTAGCAACTAATCTGGCTTTGAACTTATCAATGGAACCATCGGCATTCATCTTTCTCTTGAAAATCCATTTACATCCAATAGGCTTTACGCCTGGAGGTAAATCACAATATATCCAAGTATCGTTGGTCAAAAGAGAAGAAACACAAACAGACTGTGGTTGTACTCAAAAGCTTTCAAGGCTCTGGTGATTTCTTTTAGACAAATATTTCTACCCTTCCAACGAATTGGCAATTGCAACAGGTATGTGAAATACTGCCTTCAGGATACAATGAAATCCCTACAACCGGAAATTGGATTCAAGGTTTGCACCCCTTGACCCAATCAAGAACACATGAAAAGAAGGTTCTGATGATGCTTTAGAAGAAGAGAGAAAACAGAGAAAGGGTTTTCAAGAGATGATTTCGAAATGGGTTTGGGAGATGCTACTTATAGGGGTTTTTGCATCTGTTGGGAAAAGACATGTCTTTTCACCAACAGGTTTCTCTTCACAAAGAGATGCGTCTCTTCATCAACAGACATTGTCTGTTGAATTTAGAATTTTCTGGAAACTTTTCCAACTGTCCAAACAATTGCATATCCAAAAAATTCTTCCGGGGGCGTTGCCCCCTAGACCCCCCTTCGCAGCGCAATTGAAAATATTCCAACAAGAATCAGGTTCAAAATTTACTCAAAACATGAACGTGCAATTGATTTTAACAGAAACAGAACAGTAATGTACAATGATTTCAGATTTGCCACACTTAACATTCATTACTCATTTCAGACTTTGCCACACAGTAAGAGTCTATAGAATGATAGCATGAGTTTTCTTGTAATTACGTAAAGAAGGTGACAAGAGCATAAAGGCCATCTGCTACAACACCACTTTCTACTAGTCCTCCGCGAGCTCGGATAGTTGCATTCCGTCACCAATCCACACCATATACCTCTATAACGGAAACTAAAATGGTTGGAATGGTAAATAAATCGAAAATTAATATTAACTTGGTCATTTCCTAATTTAACCATATTTTGTAAAGGTCAAGACGGTCAATTCTAGTCCTGGTATCAAATTATAAGAGCAACTGCAGTCATACGAGCAAAACCAAAGATCAAAGACTAAAAATATTCAAAAAAATTGGTTTACTCTGTGCTGTGACATTACCGTGCAAGAGCAAAAATTTGGTCGGGCGCAATCAGGAAAGTTCACCCCATCAGGCGTAGTTTAAAACTACGCCCCATATTTTTTTTTAATTATTATGGTGCGTAACTTTGAATTACGCCCCAATTTTTTTTTTTTTTTTTTTTTAATTGGGGCGTAATTTTGAATTACGCCTCACCTCAAGCGTAACTCGTATCTGCGCCCGGTGTCGGGCATAACTTTAAATTACGCCCGACTAAAGACTAGAGTAAAGATCAAATTTAGTATGGGATTCGGTCAATGGTCTGGTATTTGCTCTTTGCTCGCTCTGTAGTGTCTGTGTTTTCGACCAAATTTTAGTCGATGATCCATGACTGTGGTTGCTCTAAGGGACCTACAACATAATTTTGGTTACAAAGTTAGGTACTAAAATTTAAATTGGGCTTTTTAATGGTTATCAAAAGGTCACTTTAGGTTTTCTGATAGTGCCCCTTGTTGAATTATGTGGCATATGACTTAGGATCTGGGTTGCACGGACGCGACGCGGCGACGCGGACACGACAGGACACTGACGCGGACACGAGGCCAATATTGCAGCGTCCCAGTGCATATTTTAGCGTCAGCGTCCCAGGGCGTCGGACGCGGACACGAGGCCAATATTGCAGCGTCCGTGCAACCCAGCTTAGGATGATTCATGTACGACTAAGTTTGACTTGGTCCAAGTAATGATGTGTCCAGCATTAGGCTCCTAAGCACTGCAGGTGTCAATTATTAAGCTTTGTGTTAGTATAGCTTAGTCACACGTGGTGGCAATTAGCTTTGATGAAAAGCTAGAAATCACTCTTTTATATCTAAAGGAGATCTCTTATTCTCTCGCCTTAGAATGTATGTTAGCTGTAATTCCATCTCTAACGGACAGCAACTAGAAAAGTCAGGGTAAAGGAATATATGTTCTGCTCATGCAATCTAAATCAGCAATATTAGCTTAACCTTGTTAATCATTAAAATAGACAAGCAAATTGAAGAAGTTCGTGATAAGGTTGTCTTTCTGAATCAGAGATATCTATCAATCAAATGAATCGTTTCTCCGAGCAACCTCATTGGAATTGTTGTATCAGAATTATTTAAGGATGGTAGTAATCAAATTATAAGGTATGTAACTTACTTTTCTATCTATTTGATTAAACATGTAGATTCCATGAATAGCCTAGGTCATGTTGTTCATGCCTGAATTGTCTTAATAACATGATTGTAATTCTAACAGTTGGTATCAGAGCTAATTGGATTATCCATGTTAGCTCATATAAATAGATTGAGTTTGATTAATTGAAAGTTTGAAGGGTACATATTTTGTGGTTTACTGTATTCATCAAAAAGAATAAGAATATAAGATGCTTACATGGGGAGTTAATTATGCAATCAGCATAAGAACATACCAAATTAAATGAAAGTTAATCTTGTTTTAATGATTATGCTTTATCTCCATGAAAGTGATGATTAATAATTATTTCATGATGAACATATTTATTTTTTTGTTGTCATCACACCGTGAAATCCTCCTTCTGATGCTTTCAAAGTGATTGTTTGGTAGTTGAGTGCTTAATTTTATGATTCTAAAGCACGTTAGTGGTTAGTGAGTTTCCGTTCTCTCTAAAGGAGATAGATCTCTGTTGAGAAATTAAAATATTAATTTCATATTATTAAATATTATTACATGAAACTAGTTGGAAGCCTAATAAGCTAGGCTCCAACGACGTACTACTACATTAATTGAACAAGTTGTAATTTTGAATTACGCCCCACCTCAAGCATAACTCGTATTTGCGCCCGGTGTCGGGCATATATTTAAATTACGCCCGACTAAAGACTAGAGTAAAGATCAAATTTAGTATGGGATTCGGTCAATGGTCTGGTATTTGCTCTTTGCTCGCTCTGTAGTGTCTGTGTTTTCGACCAAATTTTAGTCGATGATCCATGACTGTGGTTGCTCTAAGGGACCTAAAACATAATTTTGGTTACAAAGTTAGGTACTAAAATTTAAATTGGGCTTTTTAATGGTTATCAAAAGGTCACTTTAGGTTTTCTGATAGGGCCCCTTGTTGAATTATGTGGCACATGACTTAGGATGATTCATGTACGACTAAGTTTGACTTGGTCCAAGTAATGATGTGTCCAGTATTAGGCTCCTAAGCACTGCAGGTGTCAATTATTAATCTTTGTGTTAGTATAGCATAGTGACACGTGGTGGCAATTAGCTTTGATGAAAAGCTAGAAATCACTCTTTTATATCTAAAGGAGATCTCTTATTCTCTCGCCTTAGAATGTATGTTAGCTGTAATTCCATCTCTAACGGACAGCAACTAGAAAAGTCAGGGTAAAGGAATATATGTTCTGCTCATGCAATCTAAATCAGCAATATTAGCTTAACCTTGTTAATCATTAAAATAGACAAGCAAATTGAAGAAGTTCGTGATAAGGTTGTCTTTCTGAATCAGAGATATCTATCAATCAAATGAATCGTTTCTCCGAGCAACCTCATTGGAATTGTTGTATCAGAATTATTTAAGGATGGTAGTAATCAAATTATAAGGTATGTAACTTACTTTTCTATCTATTTGATTAAACATGTAGATTCCATGAATAGCCTAGGTCATGTTGTTCATGCCTGAATTGTCTTAATAACATGATTGTAATTCTAACAGTTGGTATCAGAGCTAATTGGATTATCCATGTTAGCTCATATAAATAGATTGAGTTTGATTAATTGAAAGTTTGAAGGGTACATATTTTATGGTTTACTGTGTTCATCAAAAAGAATAAGAATATAAGATGCTTACATGGGGAGTTAATTATGCAATCAGCATAAGAACATACCAAATTAAATGAAAGTTAATCTTGTTTTAATGATTATGCTTTATCTCCATGAAAGTGATGATTAATAATTATTTCATGATGAACATATTTATTTTTTTGTTATCACACCGTGAAATCCTCCTTCTGATGCTTTCAAAGTGATTGTTTGGTAGTTGAGTGCTTAACTTTATGATTCTAAAGCACGTTAGTGGTTAGTGAGTTTCCGTTCTCTCTAAAGGAGATAGATCTCTGTTGAGAAATTAAAATAAAAATATTAACTTCATATTATTAAATATTATTACATGAAACTAGTTGGAAGCCAAACTAGTTGGAAGCCTAACAAGCTAGGCTCCAACGACATAATACTACATTAATTGAACAGGTTGCTGTGCTAGTCTACCAGCGAGCCTTATGAGAAACCTTGTCAAAGGAAGCCGAAGCGGAAGGGGGGGCGAGATTGTGTCACAAGGGGCAAGCCAACTCTACCTTCCATGTTAATTTCTGCCTACCAGCGAGCCTCATGAGAAACCTTGTCAAAGGAAGCCGAAGCGGAAGGGGGGGCGAGATTGTGTCACAAGGGGCAAGCCAACTCTACCTTCCATGTTAATTTCTGCAATATTACGTCATTGGAGGCTCGAACCTGGGACCTCCTGGAACGCATGAAACTTCGGGGAACGGGATAACCAGCCGAGCTAGGGGAAGAAGGTGATGACGTGGTAAGGTCACTAGTAATTTTGGCCGACAATTGTGAAAAAAATAGCTTTTAGTGCGAAAATGATTAACCTCCCGCGGATTAGGTCCCGCGGGACATCCCGTGGATGGGTTTTGTGAGAGAGTGGGGGTGGGTCTCACCCATAGCCCACCCCTGCAAATCCGCCGGTCCCAGGGGTTCCCCTGTTTTTATTTCACGCGGGACACACCGCGGGATCCAGCCCGCGGTAGGTCTATCAGTTCCGCTTTTAGTGTGTGAACGTGTCAACGTGAGGCTTTAGTACTCTAGTATGGTCATCAATGAAGACTTACGAGAGATAATGATGTGTCCATTTTCTCACACGATCAAGACTACTGCTTGGTGGTTGAACCCACTAAATGTGAATGAAATGAAATTTTCCATCCGTTGGTCTATTGTGATTATTTAGCATAACCATGTGGGACCAATTTGACCAGCCGACTCTCTATGATGTAAACCTATGTGGATCCAAGTTAGCAATTCGGGGTACGGGTAGTAGTTCGGGACGGCATACGTACGGGAATTATACGGATTCTGATAGATCGGATTCGATCAAAATCCGGTCAACGGTTCGTTATTCGTACAGTAGTTCGGAACGACATACGTATCTGCATATTCGTTTTATAAATGTGAGTGCGGCACTTCAAATTCGTCTAACATATATGATAAATTGATAAGTATTATGACCTTATTACGAGACTAATTTGATTTGTATATGATTTATAAGATGGAAAAAAACATTTTAACGTGATTATTTAACAAGAAGTAAACAATTTAATTGCATAAATGTATTATAAAACTTATAGATTTTTAAACAAAAATCAACACATAAAATACTGGTTAAACAACTACCAGTAGAAAAATTTAATTGAATAATTGTATTTAAATATAAAGTATATACAAAATCAAACAAAAACCAATCAACAGAACTTTTGTGAGAGAGTTACCTATAGGAGTTCTAGTTCGAAATATCATTGAGTCAGTTGGTTTGGATACGTTCGCGAATCATTCGTGAGGTCCATATAATCAGGAAATAGGTTGGAGTTCAAATAGTTAGGAAGTATCATTGGATTGGTCAATTGAATCGTTAAAAATCATTCGGGAATGATTCGGAGAATTACTAACTAGGATGTGGATCCGTTCGGAAATGATTAAGGTCCCACGGGTTAGATCCCGTGGGCCATCCCGTGAAGTGTGTTTGTGAGAGAAAGGGGGTGGGTCCCACCCATAACCCGGCCCCTACAAATCCTCCTGGTCAGTGGGGTTCTGTTTTTTTTGTGTCTGGCGGGATGGACCGCGGGACTTAGCCCGCGGTCAGTGTATCATCCCCGGGATCCGTTTCCTCTAATTTGGCCGTTTAAATCTGAAGGAAAAAAAAATGGTGGCTCTATGATGTGAGACCTAGTTGGTTAAAATTTGACCAAGTTTTCTAATTATTGTTATAGGAATGGTCATGAAATTAAATGAGAACCTGGATTGTTGTATAGGCTAAAGAAAATTTATAGAGTTATTTAGCATTTGGGTCGTAAGTTTTGGTATGGCTTAGGATTTGGGTCCTAAGTTTGTCCAGTTTTGAGTTTGGGTCGTTGACCCGTTAGTCAACTTGGTTTTCTGGTCAACTTGGGTCCTATTTGCTTATATCACAATTTTATTTTATTTTTTTTGGATCTAAAAAAAGAATTATAAATTTTTATTTTTATGCTAAGGGCTTATATCACAATATTCCACATGTTTGACTCAAGTACTATAGATTAAATATATTGTAGATTAAGACGAGCCTAACCTTGGGATATATGCAACTACAATTTTATTCATCTGCGCAGAGTGATATGGAAACATTCAGATAATTTCACAAAACATGAACGACATTATCCAATCCACTGTAGCAACAAACAACAACAGCAGCCTAAACAGAAACAGAACAATAATGTATGAAATGATTTAAGATTTGCCACATTCATTACTCATTTCAGACTTTGCCATACAGTAGGAGTGTATAGAATAATAGCTTGAGTTTTCTTGTCAAGAGTATAAAGCACGATTTGGAATTTTGGGAGGTTCGAACTCATGACCTATTGTGTCATAAGAGTGGCCTCTAACCATTGTTTCACCTTGGTTGGAATTGATAGAAAAGATAAATCAATCGTGGTTGTTTGTTCAACTTAAATATTAATTAGTATAAGTGTTTTATTAATTAGTATAAGTGATTTGTCTAGAGAGAAGATAAATCTATGGTCATGGTTTGTTCAATTTAAATATTAATTAGTATAAGTGTTTTATTAATTGATGTCTCATTAATTTCTCATGATAAATGATTTATTAATTTTACATCATAAATATCCCTTAATTAATATTAATACATATCTCCATCAGTAGTAATTTTGACAAAAATTATTTCAATAGATATTAGTGGTGGTGGTGGTAGTAGTGGAAGAAGTAAGTGGTGGAAGCGGTGGAAGGTGTTACTAAGTGGTGGAGACGGTAACATTAGTTTTGGTGGAAGAAATAGTGGCGCTGGATGGTTTTAGTGGTGGTGGTATTGGTTTTTTCTTTTTGAATCAAAAATAATAAAAAAATTTACATGACGGGTAACATTGTATTGTGAAAAGTATAGTTGGTTGTTTTTGACACGATCAAAAAAGGCGGATAACAAATACTTTTGGGATTATGCCAAATCAAATCATATAAGACAAAATGGTTATTTTTGGTACCACTGCTATCTTTGGTAACCGTTCGTACGCATGATTTTCAGTATTAACAAAAGACATATAGTTGAATTAATTAATTGACGACCTAAGTTTGTTAACATATAGTTTATACATGACGTGTGGGATCAAAAGTTATATGTGTTCCCAATATTCTACGAGGGATGGAAAATGGTGGTGGTGCAGAAAGAAGTGATATCTGGTGGTTTGTGGTACTGGCCGGTATTGATGAGTAGTAATTGACTATGTTAATTATGTGCTGCTACAAAAGGATAGCACTATAAATTAGAAATGTGGTTGATCGTCTTAATGATAATATAAACTCGGTTAAAATACATGAAAATTAAGAAGAAGAAAAAATCATTTGGATGTCACGTTATATAATAAATAACACTAAAAACTACATATTTAGTATCAAGGTTTCTCCGTCCAATAGATAAATCTAAGGTTGTATTGAGATCCTGTAAGCAGAGGGCGAGTTGGTCTTGGATTTCTGAATGATAATGAATATAATGAAATGCTCCCTCTCGGTTTCTCCAATGAAAACCGAAACCTTCTAAAAAAATAATCAATCGAACAACACTTAGATGGAACGCATCACCACCAGTGTAAACTTCTCTGAATTGCTACATATCCAGTGAAATTTCTACAGATTAATCTGGTGATTTCGTCCTACCGTAGTTTTTAACGAGGCATGCAATTAAATCTCTCATAGTGATTTTAAAGGTATTTAATAATTACAAAATTCTCTTATAAGTTTTGTTTGTGCAAGTATTAATTTAACTTGGGTTATTTTATATTTTTGTGTTAAGTTGATGACTTTTTAATTTGAATACATGTTTGGTTAACAAACTTTGATACATATATGGTATTTTATTTGTAGAACTGATGTTCGTCTCTCATTTTTCCCGTTAACACTTTGTTTCGATCCTGTATTTGTAGACATTATTTTACTAATGTTGGGGTATTTGTAAAATCTCAAGGACGGTTAAACCCAATGTGTGTTGTATATATTGAAGGCGACAGAAGTTTGTGTCGGCTCTACCTTGAAACTAATTATTTTTCTTCGGAAGGTTAGTTGAATTTATGTAGATACAAATATCAATATGACTATACTCTTTAAAACTCCAAATTACTTGAGTAACACTAGATGTGAGAACGTCATTCATGCACTACTTAGCATAGTTGGTGTGAAATCTTTTTATCCACCAATTTCTTCAATTTTATGTTATCAATATGATCGAGAAAGAATCTTACACATGCTTTGATTTACTATTATATGTTTATTTTTTCAACTCACATGTGTATATCTCAGCCTTCCAATAGCCAAGGGTTCTTCATTTTTATAACTCTCACATTTGCAAAAAATAAATAAATAGTGTTTATCTATAGTAGGGAAAATATTATGGGTTTTTGCTTCACTCTTTAGAGCCTTAGTTATCAATAATTTCGGAACAAATATATTCATAAACATCATGGAGTTGGATTGGCAGTTTAGGTATATGTACTGTTAGATGAAATATTCTTTTTGAAGTTTGAAATTATAATATGATGAAATTTTTTATTTACTGTATTTTTTTTTCCATGTTGGCATAACATTATTACTCCATCCAGATAATAAATTGGAATAACATGCTTAAGTAAACAATAAAAAGATCAGGTAACCCATTTTGTTTCCCAAAACCTATTTGAATATCAAAATAATTACTCACGAATAAAATGAAGCAACAGGATGTGAACAATATCATATTAGAGACAAAACATCTAGTAATTACATAAAGAAGATGAAGAAGATCTAGTAATTAAGATCTAGTAATTACATAAAGAAGATTATCACAAGAGCATAAAGTCCATCTGCTACAACACCACTTTCTACTAGTCGGCTCGGATAGCTGCATTCCATCACCCGTCCACACACCATATAACTCTCTAACAGAAACTAAAATGGTTGGAAAGGTAAATAAATTGATACTTAATATTAAGTTGGTCATTTCCTAATTTAACTAAATATTTTTTTAACCGTCAAGACGGTCCTCGATGCCAAACTTTATAATCAAACATTTTGGTCACAAAGGTGGGTACTTCAATTTAAATTGGGCTTGTTAATGGTTATGAAATGGTTACTTTAGGTATTTTCTAATGAGAGCCCCTAATAAAACTGAATTTTTAATTGGGGATTTTAATAAAGTGCAACACTTCCAATTAGGTGTTTAAAAAAATGCCACCGTTTTTTTTCAGAGTTTATTAAATGCCACACATTTGACCTTATCCATTCAAAAAATCTATTGACATCAGTTAGTACATAGGTGGCAGTTACCCATCTTAGTAAAAGACATATACACCCTCAAATCGTCTCACTATAGCTGAGTTAAATAAAATCATCGTAACGAGTCATTACCGAGTTAAGTCGTGAGTCAGAGCATCAACACTCATTCATACTTTGCAATACAACCCCTGGAAGTAACATAAGCCTCAACTATACCTGCAACAGCATACTAACACCACCAACAAACACCAAAATCTCCAACTGAACTACAAGCTCATCAGCAACATAACATAACTCCAACCATTCTCACTGCAACAACAACATCTTCATCTCAATACCACCTCAATCCATAGCCTGCACTTCATATACAATACTTGTATCTTCTTAGCTTCAAGCTCCATTCTTCTCTTGCTAAAATCATTTGATCTAGCACCACCCACTTGCTTAAAAAAACATCCACCTGCAACTGTCACCTAGCTACCAGCATTTCCTTTTCATTGCAGTATCATTACACCCATAGAAGTAACATCAACATACACTGTAATAACCAGCACCATTTAAAACTATTTGCTCATGTAGTTTGTACCTGTCCTAGACATTCATCTAAATAGTTCCATACACCCTGTAATAGCATCATTCAGTTGCAACGCCGCCAACATCATACTTGCATCTCAACTTTAGTTCAAATCACGGTACCAACACAATCTAACTGCAACAGTTCCTGTAAATCCATTTTCATCTCAGACTCATAGCTTTAGTTATGAATCTCCTTGTAATCCAAGAAAAACCACTTAGCATAACCCATTTCAGTTTTACCTCATACCAGCCATAACTTCCATCACCAGATTCAACCATATAACCCAAATTTGCAAGCCATTGTTCCCTGCAAATTTCCTAACATTCATATATACTTTCATTGCTGCTTTATTCTTTTCGGTTCTCAAACATCCAAAGAAATGCATCTTATCCACGCAATGATTCAATCTAATAGAAACACATTCAACTTCTATCACTGGAGCTCTAAATTCTTCTCTCCAAAACCCATAATTAGCTCAATAATTACCTAAACTCTATAACTCATCGCAATAACAAAATTGAATTTCAATTGATTGAATAAAATTACCTCGCACCCAATCTCTAACCTCTTACAATTAACCAATCTTCACTGCTAGCTCGATTAGAAACTTCAACCAACACCAAATACCCATCTCAAATCCTTCCATGAGTTCTTCTCTATGAAACCCTATATTTTCACTACAAAATGATATTCGATTACTAAATCATTCTCTCTTGCTCAATAATGTAAAAAACCCAACATCAATTGTTCGATTTTGTCATAAATTTCTCCCAAATCCAAAATTAGTGTTTGATACCTAATTTTGAATCTCACGATTTCACTTCTTTTCAATCGAAAATAACGCTAACCAATTCATAACTCCACAATTCCATCTCCTCATCATTCATGCAAGCTTCACCAACTAATTCCTTTATTCAATTTTTATTTTCAAATCCAAACCTAACTAAGTCTTTGATTTACTTTTCGTTTGAGTTTGAATCAACTATGCACAATCCTCACCACCAAGAATCATTTCTTAATGTTCCTCTAATATTTTACGATCTAAAACTCCTCAAAATTATTTCTAATCGCTAGAATGAAGAATGGGAGAGGAGGAGAAGAGAGAGGACGAAGAAGAGAAGATAAAATCTCGTCCGGGTTTGGATAAAACCAAAGTATAAGGAAATTCACGAAGAAAAGAAGATTCACAAGGTTAGTTAAGTAATCATGCTACATTTTTTTTGACTTTTTCAATAGCAATTGATTGATCAAGTGGGCCTTAACAGAATACTTAACGTGTGTGGAATTTTATAAACTTTTTAAAAAACTGTGGCACTTTCTTGAACCGGAAATTGGAAGTGTGCCGGTTTTTTAAAATTCCATTTTTAATTTTATGCCAAAATGTTATCGGTTGTGTTCACCGGAAACGCACATTGCTGCTGACAAAAGAGATCTAAAAGAGTTAGCCTCGATCTTCAATGGGAGTCAAAAGTCGAGTTTGGGATAGGTTTTGAAATTTCTCAGAGTAACAACCCCTTGTATACTGTCGTGTTAGCAGTGGTGGAACCAGAAAATAAATGTTGGATGGCTTGAAAACAAATCGGCTTGACTTGGGCTGGCTTAAGCCTTGTGTTTAGGCTTAATTTTTTGTAACCAAACACAATTACACTAAAAAATAGAAGGTCTTTTTGGACGTAGGGCTGGCTTAATCCAGCCCAAGTCATAACATAGATCCTCCCCTGCGTGTTAGGTATGACTTATATGTCATAAGAAGTTGTAAATTCGTGCAATTTCCATGCCAACAAATGAATTTTCTATGTGACGGGAAGCTAATACTCATTTCCCATGTATTGTAACTACCCATAAATTCAATCATTTTGATACATTTGTACAAGTTATGTTAAGATAGTACCATAAATTCAATCATTTTGATACATTTGTACAAGTTAGGTTAAGATAGAAGATGGAGATTATAATCCTTGAAGAAAAGGGTATATTGCGACTTACGTTTCATATTTAATTCTTCTTATTAAGATATTATCGTTAAGAAAACAAATACTAGTGGTGTGAGATGGTGGAGGAGATTGATTATTTACGTTTGAGAAATTGAATCTCTTGTCCGTAATTTTGCAATTATATACAGAGTGAGCGAAGCCAAACCAGTAAATGTTGTCAGTTAGCGAAGCCAAAAAATGGAAGATTACAAAATTAAATCCGTAGTTTTTATTAAGTTATTTTTATTTCAAATGTAGAAATTACTATCGCTGGTTACTATCATGACATATGTGCTGCTAACCATGTTTATATGGCTGAATTTCCTTTACATTTCCCATTCAATCTTGTCTCTGTGATTCATAGATTCGCCACATCTCCAATAACTAATGGGCAAATCGAGCTAAGACGATAACAAAGATTTTTCCAATAGGGCAAATCCAAGAAATCTTGTCCTGGGCTTAGCTCAGAAATATGATTTACATATTAGATTAAAGTTGGGCTCAGTCTCCGTAATGTGCTGAATTGCCACAAAGAAAGTACATGACTGTAATGAGTCTAATCTAGCTACAAGTATTATCGACATGAATGAACAACTTGGTGGTTGCATACCATATGCATTTTCTCATAATTTTGCATTTCCTATGACAACATATGAATTACGCATGAAAATGGTAAAAGAAACAAGTACAGAATGTCGTGTGCTTGCCTATAAATTCATTATTCTCAAACTGTATCACTAAATGGAAAAAGGGTGGCCGTTGATAGGTATGAACTGCAAACACTAAAATTGAATCCATATTATAATCATCGCCACTGTATCCGAAAATACATCTAACATTCACTTCTTTAAAGATGGGTAATAACGACAGGTTGAGATGCGGGAGGAAATTAAAAAGTCACCGGTCAATGCATTGGTTAAAAATGTTGGAAACTTTGAATAGAAATTATGTTAGTTATAATTGAAAAGTTGTGTCCACTGGTGAAACCCTTTCAATTTGAGTTGGAAACTTATCCAAGAAATGTGACTTTCTATGAATGGATTCTTTCCAAGGGACGTGACTCTTCGAAGAGACACTATGTCCTTTCCTAAGAGACACTAATCAAGTATATAAACTCCACTCATGTGTCATTCTAAACATAAGAAAAGCACACACAAAAATCTAATTTCACTTGCATTCATTGTTGTCATAGTATTAAGAGATAAACACTAAATTTGGTTCGCCGTTTTCTTGAGTTTGGAGTGCTTTAACTCGAGGAAGAAAGATCGTTGTATCTTGGGAGACGTTTCGCAAGTAAGGACCCATTAGCACCGGAGTGGGGCGAATTTCGTCTTAAGGACAAAGTATCGACTCGATATATACATAGGTTTTTAGTCTTCTAATCTCTCTAGTTTTCTTTGGTTTTCGCATTTCGGATCAACTTCAGTTGCATAAAAGGTGAAGATATCCAACAATATTAAGACAAAAATTTTCTTTATCTTCTTCATTTCTTCTGCATGTTGTCTTCTTGGTTTACTAGGGACGGTTGGTTAAGTTACCGGCAGTTTCAATAGAAAATTGATTAGAAGCTCTTTACAAGAACGACGGCCATAGCACCAAGTTCCGTTTAGAATTGAGATTCTGATTGAATACTCCAGTGTGATTAAATATTAATATTTAATCTTTAACATTCGGTTAAGTCGGAAAACTTGGAAGTCACTCCAAATTGGCGAGATCGAAAAGTCAGGAAAAATTGGCAGTTTTTGGTTTGATTAAGCAGGACACGTCTTCTACCAAAACGCCTTATTTTCTTCTTGTCTCAACTATTGATTTGTTTAAATTATTCTTTTACAAGTTGAGAGTATAACCAGTTTATAAATTACTAAACTCTACAATTGTTTTGTCTCACTGAATAGCACTTATGGAAAACAGAATCCATATTTCCGCAGACGTTGGTACAGACGAAAACAATTTCTGGTGCAATACTGTTTCAGAAGTAAACATGATTAGCAATTCTAACAACTGGTTTGTCGACACCGGTGTAACATGACATGTCTGTTCTAATAAGAGTGTATTCTCCCATTACCGGAAGTTGTCCCATGGAGAAACTATATTCATGGGAAATTCAACATCGTCCAGAGTGGAAGGACAAGGAAAAGTCATATTAAAAATGACATCTGGAAGAAAACTCACACTTAATAACGTGCTTCATGTTCCGGACATTCGAAATAATTTAGTTTCGGGATCCTTGTTGATCGAACATGGATTCAAACTGGTTTTTGAATCAGAAATGTTTGTACTTTCCAAAAGTGAAGTTTATGTTGGAAAGGGGTATCTTAGTAACGGCTTATTTAAGATGGATAGAATGCCTGTTTTTTGCGAAATCAAGGATGTAAACATTCTCGAGTCATGTGATTTATGGCACGAAAGGCTAGGTCATGCTAATTATGTCTTTTTAAGAAGATTAATTCACATGAATGTATTGCCTAATTTTCACATAAACTCAACTTGCAAATTTGAAACTTGTGTAGAGGAAAAAATGACGAAAACCTCGTTTTCTCATTCAATAGAAAGAGTCACGGAACCGCTTGAATTAGTTCATACGGATATCTGTGATTTAAAGATGGTACAAAGTAGAGGTGGGAAAACATATTTCATAACCTTCATCGATGAAAGTACACGATATTGTCATGTATACTTACTAAGAAATAAAGATGAAACCATTGTAGTGTTTGAGCATTACAAAAATCCAGTTGAGAATCAACTTGATAAGAAAATAAAATTTCTTAGAAGTGATAGAGGTGGAGAATATGAATGTCCACTTATTGAACCGTGTTCAAGATATGCCATTATTCATCAAACTATTGCGATGTTTTCACCACAACAAAACGGGATTGCTGAGCGTAAAAATAGAACTCTTAAGGAAATGATGAATTCCTTACTGTTGAATTCTGGAGCACCAAAAAATTTGTGGGGGGGGGGGGGGGGGGAGCTTTTCTTGCGGCAAATTATGTCGTAAACATATTACCCCATAAAAGGAAGGATAAGACTCGATACGAATTGTGGAAAGGAAGGAAACCTTCCTATAAACATCTTAAAGTGTGGTGGTGTTTGGCTAAAGTGGAAGTTCCATTTCCTAAAAAGGTTAAGATTGGACCTAAAACGATTGATTGCACTTTCTTAGGATATGCAGAAAATAGTTGTGCTTATAGATTCTTAGTGCACAAGTCTGAAATTTCTGATATACACGTGAATACCATTATGGAGTCAAGAAATGCTACATTTTTTGAAATGTATTTCCATGTAAGAAAATTCAAAATTATGGTTCTACTGAGAGAACTCATGACGATATGGAAAGCACTAATCTTCCAATTGAAGAACCTCGAAGAGGTAAGCGAACAAAATTTCCTAAGTCTTTTGGTTCAGACTTTCTAATATATATGATACAAAAGGAGACTCAAACTTTTAAATAAGCGATGTCTACCCCTGAAGCTCCTTTTTGAAAAGAAGCGTCGAACATTGAAGTTGATTTTATTTTACAGAATCATACATGGGAAATGGGTTGTAAAGCACTAACCTTTATCTTTCACCTGGTTGTAAAGCACTTGGTTCCAAATGGGTTTTCAAAAGGAAAATGAAACCAGACGGAACTATTGACAAGTACAAGGCTAGACTTGTCGTTAAAGGTTATAAACAGAAAGAAGGGTTGGATTATTTTGATACTTATTCTCCTGTTAAGATGATAACATCAATTAGGATGTTAATCGCAATTGCAACCTTACACTACACCATATCCTGGTTTTAGCAACACTTAATTTTCGGAGGTGCGCAACGGATACAGACGTTGCACAGTAAAAAACGTTAATATCCGTTGCGCACCAGATTATCCATTGCACAAATTATTTTTTATTTAATGTAGTAATATTAACCTAGTGTACAACGTATGTCAACGTGTGCAACCGTTGTACATCAATAGATGTTTTTGTAATATACGTTTTCTTTAAGGGATTTTAGCATTTCTTTATTTATTTATTAATTTTCTGATTTTTTTTCTTAAAAATATATATATATCTTTTGTAATATACATATTTCAGCCGAGTCTCTCTCTCTTTCTATTTTTCATCGAAGGCTGTCTATGTTCCAAGAAAAGAGAAAAGTTTTCCTCATTAATACAGTTTAATTGAAACCCATCTTCAATAGATTTTAGATTTCAACAAATCGTATAAGTGTTTCTCATGAATACTGCAGTCGAATCAAACCCCATCTTCAAGACCGGTATGAGTTTTTCTCATCAATACTGAAATCTCGATCTACAAATTGTTTCCATGAAATCCAAAAATCTAAACTAGTTAGTTGGATTATCATCTGGTATAAACTAGTTTGTGGTTAATTTTATTTTTGTCTGAAATCATTTGATAGAGTTGGTGTTTTTGATTTTGAACTAACTAGTATCTGAAAGAGTTAGGGTTTTTCATTTTGGTGTTTTTTTTTTTTTTTGTAATATGTAGATTTGATGTATTGGGTATGTTTTGATTCATTTGAAATGGTTTTTTTTGTGAATGACTCAGTTGTATGTAGAGTTTTAGTTTTTGAGTCATCTGATGCTTTTTTTTGTAGTCATTTGTGTGTCGGTGGTAGGGTGATTCTTTTGGTCGTTGTAGCAGGTGTTGGTGGTGTATTTTTTTTGTGAGAATGGGTGGTGGTAGTGGTGGTGATGCAGGTAGAAGTTGGTGGATATTTGAATGAAGTTGGTGGATATTTGACTGAAGTTGGTGGTTGGTGATGCTTTTGTTCTTGTTGTTGTTAGGTGGTGGAGCTGGTGATTCTGAAGATGTTGGCATGTGGATTAGTATTGGTGTCGTTGGTGGTAGTTTCGGTGATGGTGGATGATTTGTTATTTTTTTCGGTTCATCTATTGCTACTATAACCATCAATTGTTTGTACATTTAAATCAGTTTGTAAAGGTTGCATAATTCTTAATATTATTACTACTAAAGAGCATTGATTTGGATTTGGTTTTCCTATTTTTTTGTTGGGTTTCAAACTGGATATCAGGTTGGGGTTTCTATAAAATTGAATGAAAATTGTGGAGTAAACAAAGAGAACGATGGGTTCATAAGTAGACACTTGATTTTGTATCCAAGTTGATAAAGAGTTTGACACCAGTTACTGAAAGCACATTACCTTTTTGTACTCGAGTAAGGTTATGAAGCTATAGAAAGTTTTAAGAAAAATAGGCTTCATATTTTTTAAGGATGTTAACCTTGAGATGGATCATGCGATTAACCATTTGTGTAGTATACTGTTATAGGTTTTCATTCTTTCCTTCAAATGAACCTTAAGAATCATATTGTTAATTTATTACTTGGTCTAGGTTTCAGGAGTATGACGTCGACGCCAAATACCATAACATGCCTCTGAAGGTATGTAAATTACATGTTTTTCTTCTTCTTATTCATGCACTAGTTCACTTTAAGGCTTGAATCTAGTTAAATTTTATTAACATTAAATCATTGTAGACTCTGAGATTTGATGAGCAAGACTTCTCAGGAGAATCTATTCATGCTTTTTCGGAGGTAATCTGGCTGAAATTAAATTATATTTTGTGTTGCTTGATGCAGGGTATAGTTGAATGCATAGAGTGAAGTCGACACCCGGATCAAGAAAACTTAAGCTCTGGATGATCCCTTCAATGATGAATTGATTGTTAGGTGATTCTTGAGAGTGTATGTCCCAGATTCATATATCATATTCATGATATTTTCTTCTGTGAAATTGATATTTACGTATGTACAGTTCTATTTGTAGGGTTTCAATTTAATAGATGGAAGAAAACACAACGAAACCTATAAGGGCAACACCATAATTCTCAGTGTTATACATTACAGTATCAGCGGCAGCAACAACCATGGTAAAACCCTTATCTCATTACAATCTGAATTTCTCACTGTTCATATTACAAGTATGCTTGAATCATCTTATATTCTCTTTAATTTAAGATATCTAAATATCTATTTCTATTGAATCTATTTTCAGGTGAAGTACTCGTTAGAACCAGGTAACCCTACCAAATGTAAGCACATCTCGATCTTGGGTTCTCTTTTGTCAGGGTTGTTATGGTTTTTTTAGTTGTATTGAAAAGACTTTGTATTTTTGTTTTTGTTTGTGTTTTTCAGTTATACTCTCTTGCGTTCTATTGGCATCTCCACCTGAACTTCACGTCCATAGCATACACAAACACTACCAGTTCTCGCATTCACATTCAGTTCACATCAATCTGCATACCACCACTCAGCACCATTCATAGTTCCTTCTTATTGATTTTCAAGTACAATCCAACAGCAAGCACTTGAACAGACGCTCGTTCTCGGAGTCACCATCTCTTCCACCTATAGTACATCCACTACACCACTAGTTGCAAGGCCACGACACCACCAACATCATTCAGTTTTCCATCCCGCATCACCAGTGCCTTGCAATAAAATGGGTATGTTTTGGAGTTGGATTTAGACAGAATTCCAGCTAATATATGAAGGAACGAGGGAGCTGATGGGATGGTTTCCAAGATGTGATTGATGGAGACTAAGTTTTGGATGGTTGTCTTTTACTAAATCATGAAAGAGGGTGGTGGTTAGTTTCTACAGATATGATTTGAGTCACGTTTCAGTGAGAGCCTAGATTATTCATAGTCTACACGTGAAGGACTAGTTGTTTAAGCTCTCAAAAGAGGATACCAATGCCATTTGCAGAATGACTGAAGGTATTTAATCATCTGGTTCAGTTCATGGTGTTGAGGTTACTAATGATAAGAAGCATGATACTGTTGTTGATACATTGGTAAGTCACATCCGACTGTTGTCTTTGTTAGCTAGTACCTGTCTTTGCTTTTAAGTTTATTGATTCATGTTGTTTAGTTTTATGATCTTCTGTAGCTTTTTGTTGATACTTCTGTAACTTCTTTCCGGTCTTATTTTGTAGGTTCAATCTGATTCTGTTGCTCAGATTGTTATTAACAAAAAGAAACCTGATGTTGACTTGCTTACAATGGTAAGTTACATCATCTGGCTAAAGTGAATCCCAGTTACATCATCTTGCTGAGTCTATTTCTTTCTTGTGATTAATTGCTTTGCAGGATGGTTCTTCTACTCTTCTACATCCTTGTATTCATAGTTCAGTTGGTCTTGAAGAGCTTTAATTTGATCACTCGGTTGGTCTTAAAGAGATTGGAGTTCCTTCCAGGGGGTCGTGTTTGGGCCCTGTTGTGTCACAGGGTGATGAATGAGGAGTGTCCGAATTTGAGAGGTATCCATGAAAACTTTTCACTCATTCATTTTTTTCTATATTAGAACATAACATGTGGTTCTTGCTATTTCATTTTAGATTACTCATTCATTATTTTCTTTTGGAAGTTGTTCTTATTGGATCATCTCTCTCTCTATATATATATATATATGTTTTCAACTGTCAGGAATTTCTATCTTTCTTCAACCGTCCTTAAAAGTGTGGGGGTTCCATCAGACAAGGGAAACATCTACGTAGGAGTTGGGAATTTATCTGGTAAAGTGACATATCTTTTGCGCTTGTATATTTTGGATTTATGAGAAACCTTTGTATCTTCTTTTGACTTGTAGTTGTTTTTAGGGTCAATTATAACTAGAACTGATGATTCTTATTCTTGGGAGTTCTTTTGGCATGGTAAACCTATAATGATGTTTCATATATTGGTAACTATTTCAGAATGTATTCGATTGAATCAGGCAGTAGCAATGTGCATTCAGGCCTCTGCGTCAAGTTTTAGCGTGTCTGGAGCCTCACCATACTTATCTATTGGAAGGATGTTGTTGTAAGTAACTTGGAAACCACAATGTTAAATTTATGGCCGTAACTCAAAGTAACAGTTTTATTAGATATACTCACCTGATTACTATAGCTAGTGGTAACACTACTACTTCTCATGTATGTCGAAGGCTATAATGATATTGACTGTCAAAATGGAATCATTGGAATTTTCTAATAATCAGTCTTAGCCTTATAAATATCACACTAATTAGAGTGTATGTAGAAAAATGTTTTTATTGCAACAGTTAGATCGTGGTGTGGCCACATCCTATCTCTAGCCATATGGAAACCATCGATGAGGCAAAAAAGTTTTGCTTTTGACGCAACAAGGTTTGGTGTGCGGCAAAAAAACAGTTTATTGCAGCGGTTAACGTTCTAGGTGTGGCAAATACGTATTAAATATATATATTTATTCTTTATAAATGGAAAGAAATATTTATTCTTCTTAAATGGAAAGAAAAGGAATTAAATTTCTATTAATTAATCAATATTTTCCGGGGAGTCAAAGTCCACCCCACGTATACACAAGTTATATAACCATCAAAACACTTTCTCTCTATAACTTCTCTGATTCTCTTTCCCTCTTTCTCTCTTTTAACTTATCTGGTTCTCTTCTATTTTACGGGTTAGATCTAAGAAAAAGCCTTCATATCAATGGTAATCAAATTTCTAAGGGATTTTTTTTTATCTTGTTGCCGCTTGGGAACTTAGGTTATTCAATAATACTATTGACGGGTTCCACTTCAAGAAGATTAGATTGATTTGGTAAAAATTAAGGGGAAATCTTGTGATTATTTGATTTTGCTTGATGACTGTTAGTGAAATAATTCACAGTATATGCAACGATTTTACGGATTGTTTATTTCTAACCTAATTTATTTTCACGGGTTTGGTATTTTACATTAAAAAAAATTCTCTGTTTCTTTAGATTTTTTTTTTTTTTTTTTTTTAAGAAAACTTAGGCTGGACCTAAGAAGATATATTAATGTTGGTGCAAATGGAGTCTGTGTTTGGACAAACACCAGACTCATTGCTTAAGTTCTTACATGTTGTAGCCATATTAAAAGCATGGCAGTTTTGAGTTCTGGTAATAATTGTAAGACCTATTAAAACAAAGGAAACATGTTTGATATAAGGGAGATCCGCATCACTTAGGCTCCTGTGTTCCATATGATAGTCTCTGCTAAATATTCCATGGATAGCTCGGTTATATAGATTGTTGAAGTGCTACAGGATATCGGGTGTCTCAGCTTGTACGTCAAGGTTAATGTGTTGTTGTTGCTTTGCCCATCCAAACGCTTGTTCTTCTCCTTCTGAGGCTTCTCTTCCTCCCCATTGAGTTGTGAGTCCTCTACTATCAATATGGTTACCTACAAAATCAGAAATAATTAGAGCTGAGAAAAATTTAAGTGTGTTGGGATCCTGAACAGTTCCAATTTTGATTATGAAACCAAAAGAGAACTGATGTTTAGGATTCCCAACAAACAAATTTATGGGAACAGTAACACTGTCTAGATTAAGGTGATGAGAGTTCAAAGCATGTAAAGGCATGTTGTGAACTCTATTGTAATCACAAAGATGTTGCTGAATACTAATAGAAGTACTCTAAGCATTAGGGTAGATGTTCTGGAAAGTATAATCACATCTAGCTTTCCAGATAAACCAACAGATAGTGGCAAACATGCAAATAGCATACTTATTGGTGATAGTGGTAAACCAATCAGAGAACCAATCCATGAAGTTTGTTTGGTTATCAAAGAGACCATGATTTTCTCCTAGCATGATATTCCATACCTTGGTAGCCGCCGGAGAGTTTAGGAACAAGTGGTTGAGAGTTTCTTCTCCACTTTTGCAGATTTTGCACATGGGATCAATATAGTGCAAAATGCTAGCAGTTTTAGCATTGGTTGGAATAATTTCATGACCACACTTCCAAAGGAAGATTTTAATTGCTGGTGCAACTTCCAACTTCCATATTGCACCCCAATTTCTAGTATTTTGATCATTTCGTACAAATGTTCTATCTTGGATGTGTATAGGCCTTTGATAGAGAATTTGACAGTATTATTGAGATTCCAGTACATATTGTCATCCTCATTGGGGTGTATTATCAAATTTTTGATGGTATTAGCAATATCAGTACTGAAGAGCTGTTGAAGGAGTGGGGTATTCCAATCTTTGTGGTCCACCATGAGGTGAGACAACAGATGAATATCCTTAGGGCAAGTAGCAGGCTTTATGAGTTTTCTAGATATTGAGGGAATCCAGAGATCTTCCCATATATTGATCTTGTTTCCATTTCCTATCCTCCAACCACAGTTGTGTTGAATATTCTGTATGACTTCCAAAACCCCTTTCCAAATCCAGGAGTCCCCATCCTTAGATTTGGTATTCATATTCAGAACATTCTTTCCCATCAGATATTTAGCATCCATGAGTTGAAACCACAGAGAATCCTTGTCTTGTTCCAGCCTCCAGCCTATTTTAGTTATCATAACACTGTTGAAAATTTCCATATTCATGAATCTTAGACATCCCAATTCCTTTGGTTTGCAAACTGATGTCCAGGATTTGGGGTAGTATCCAGTTAGGTTTTCCAGGTTTTTTCCCCAAAAGAAATCTCTCTAAAGTTTGTTCATGTCTTGACAAGTTTTTTTTGGAATTCTGAAGCAATTCATCTAGTATATGCTAGATGTTGAGGTAATATATTTTATTATAACCTCTTTGCCAGCTGGGTTCAGTAGGGAGTTCTTCCAGCTAGATAGATTCTGCTTCATCTTGTCAACTCCTGGCTTAAAACATTAGATTTTGCTTATGTGAGTGAATAGGGGGAGATCCCATGTATTTATCATTGGGGGGAAGTAGTTGAACTTCCAAAATCTTGCAGATAGAAGGAATGATTTCAGGATTTGTATCCTTACTGAAGAAGACACCAGACTTGTTAAAATTGATGAGATGACCAGAATTACCTCCAAAGATGTTGAGGATATCTTTGAGGTTTTGAGCTTCAGATGAATTAGCTTTACAGAAGGCCATGCAGTCATCAGCAAATAAGAGGTGATTGATAGAGGGGGCATTCTTGCAAATTTTAACACTAGTGATAATTCCCAATTCTTCAGCATGAGAGAGAGTTCTTGACAAAGCTTCCATGCAGAATAGAAATAAATAAGGAGAGAGAGGATCTCCTTGTCTAAGACCTCTGGTGGGGTTGAAAAACTTATCAGGAGAACCATTTATAAGAACAGCAGAGGAAGTGGTAGAAATACACTGCATAATTTTTTTACACCAGGTAGTGTTGAAGCCAATCTTTGTCATGACGGTGATGAGGAAGTTCCAGTCCACTCTGTAAAATGCTTTGGCCATATCTATTTTGATTCCCATGCTACCTTTGTTGCCTTTAAAAACTCTCTTGTTTCTCATGTGATGTATTATTTCATGAGCTATTGTTATGTTGTCAACTATTTGTCTTCCAGGGATAAAAAAAGATTGGTATGGAGATATAATTTTATGCAGATAAGGTTTCAATCTCTGAGAAAGAAGTTTGGAAATGATTTTGTAAGTAGTATTGCAAAGGCTAATTGGCCTGAAGTGGCTGGGGTTTGAGGGATTGTCAATTTTTGGTATCAGGGAAATGAAGGTGGAGTTCATCTCAGTGAGGAGGTGCCCAGATAGAAATAAATGTTGAACCATTTTGATAATGTCTGCTCCAACAATATCCCAGTTGGCTTGGAAAAAATTTGGGGGGAAACCATCAGGGCCTGGAGCTTTGTCCTTGGCCATACTGAAAAGTATAGACTTAACTTCAAGAGCTTCAGGGATTCTGTTGAGGATGGTGTTGTCTTCAGTGGTTATGATAGTAGGGATAAGGTTTATGATTTCTGGGTTCATTTCAGGGAATTCAGAGGTATCCATTTTGGAGAAGTGGTTAGTAAAGCAGTTCTTTATCTCTTGGTAATCTTCTATCCTGTTTCCAGAGGAGTCTTGGACAGCATAAATTCTGTTTCTTCTAACCCTGCATTTAGTATACTTATGGAAGTATGTTGTATTTTTGTCTCCCAGTTTGATGTATTGGTCCCTGCTCTTGATTTTCCAGAACTTCTCTTCAATGTCTTGGCACTCTTTGAGGTCTTGTCTTGATATTTGAAGGCCTTGACTTCTTCTTTGTTTGAAGTAATTTACTTGCATCCAGTGCAAGTGTTGTTTGCATTCTTCAATGTTTGTTTTGATGTTACCATAAACTTCTTTGTTCCAAACTTTGAGTTTCAACTTGATGTCCTTGAGCTTTCTACCAATTAGAAAGGCACTAGAACCATCTAAGTTCCTCTTCCAGCATTCAAGAATAATATCTTTGCAATCCTTGTGATTCAACCAAGGACCAAAGAATTTGAAAGGAATTTTCCCAGTGACCCAATTTGGGTTAGTATTTAACATAATAGGGTGGTGATCAGAGCCTATGGCTAAAAGATTTGTTATAGTAGTGTTTGGATAGAGAAGGAGCCAAGACTCAGTGGCTAGTCATGTATCCAATCTATATTCAGTGAGAGCATGCCAGTTCTTTTGTTAGACCAAGTGAAAGGGAAGCCAGTACTGCCAAGATCAGTTAGGTCTAACTCCACAATTTTGTTGTTGAAGGCATTTGCCTCAACAACATCCAAAGGTTGGGTACTGAATTTTTCATTATCATGCAGAATGAAGTTAAGATCCCCAATAACCAACCAAGGCAGAGAGTAGTTAGCAGCAGTTGATTCCAAAACTTTCCAAGAGTTTAGTTTACTCTTGGTATGTTTAGAGCGTCCACAGTCGACGAGCATACTAAAACTAAAACTAAAACCAAAAACTAAAAATATTTGGGTTTAAACCTGTTTGAACGTAACGGGTACGAGTATAATTATAGTCAAGCGGATTTTAAATCTCCGCCGATCTTGAGCGGATGTTTTAATCTCCCGTGCGTTTGCCAGACGGATCGTAGTTAAACGCCCCAACAGGGCGTAATTCAAATGTGCGTCTGTCATCAAACGAATGTTCCAGTTACGCCCGAAATGAAACGCAAGTTAATTTGTCCGCTTGAGTGAGGGACGAACTTTAAAAGTCCGCCCCATGAGACGCACAATTTAACATTCGCCTGAACCGGGCGTTACGTAATGTCCGTCCCAACCATTTTTTTCTTTTCAATATCTTACGTGTAAACCGTCTGTCGTGTGCAGTTCAATTCGGCGCAACTTACGTGTTCGCCCCATTCGGGCGAAAGGTTTTATGTCCGTCTTCATCGGGCACAAGTTACGTGTTCGCCCCATTCGGGCGTAAACTTTTATGTCCGCCCGTTAGAAAACATTGAAAAAAAAAAACAAAAAAACACTGCGGAAATCACAAGAAGTTCCATCTTCTTCCCATCTTCTTCCCTGTTCTCCCTGTGTTATTTTTATCCCAAGTTCAAAACTTCGATGCGTGTTCTTATTTCTCCTAATTTTTTCCCTTCTCTATGCTACTTATTTAATTTGGCGAACCCTATTCTCATATCTTTTTTATCTATTGTAAGGTATGATTCTATTACTTTTGAATTAGGTTTTGTTAATTGAATTTGAAAATTCCCGTTTAAATTTTTAGTTACGTTTAAAAAGTTGTAGATTAGGTTTTGGATGATTGATTTAATAGGGTTTTGGTTAATTTGGTGTATTTAGTGTTTTGGTTAATTTAATTAGGTTCATCTCGCGAAGAGCTAATATGTGTGTATGTGTATATGTAAATAGGATTAATTCTAAAATTAAAATTGTATAGTACATATAGAACACCTAATTTGTGTGTATGTAAATTTGGTTAAAACAACGATTTATAATCAATTATTATGAATTTGGATTGTTTATATTTATGTTTAATTTTTTTATTTTATTTTTAAGACCGGCACGTATTATATTTTGTACTTGCATATATAAATTGAAGACCTCCGCTTTACTTGTGCCAAATTTGTGTTGTATATCATTAAATTTTGAAAATAATTTCAAAGTGTGGAATTTGGTTATTATGTTTGTGTTTATGATCGGTTTATAGAGTTTGTATTTATAGACATTCATGGAATTCCTCGAGTATGGTCAGGGTTATGTATTATAGTTAGATGGTGACTCTTTTACTCATGAATATGATAATTAAAATTTGGAATATGTATTGTTGTTTGATGGTGATCGGTTTTTTTTTACACATGGGCGCGTGTGTGCAGATATCTAAAAATGTAGTGGCGAGATTCGTTGGGCGCCTAAAGACCAACAAGAAGGAGAATCAAAGACAATAAGAAACAAAAATCTAAAGCTAATGAGGATGTTGGTATTAACCGAAGTGTTGAAATGGAGAGAGGTCTCTATTCCGAGTTAGGGATCTATCGTGTAGTTGAAGATGATGAGAAACACGCTACTACGGAAATTACATTTGCAAGAGATCCAACATTTAGGTATGCACATCGTGGTTCTCTTGTCTCGGTCATTAACTACTATACGCTTATTAACAAGCATAGCCTTAGAGTTAAATATATAATCGAAAGGGCGGGGTGGGATAGTTTATTGACCATGAATATACGAGAAAGCTCACATTCCCTGATCGATTATATTCACTACACCATTTTAAGGATATAGCAACCCAGAGTAGCAACAGCACTATTGCCGTTGCTAAATTTCTTGCTTATTTTTTCCACTTATATTTTAGCAACGTGCGTATTTATGTTTCTAATTTAGCAACAATAAGTTTTAGGTTGCTAATAGCAACGGTAAGTTTTTCATGCATGCAAAACACGCGTGTGGTCGGAAACACTTTGACATTTGTTTCCACCCAAAGTCAAGATTGGTCACTCCTATTCTTTATTTTTCCACCCAAACTACCTTATCTACTACAAAGATTACCCCCTCTTCTTTATTCCTTAGAATTTTTTAGCCATTTCATTTTCATCTCCTCGCTCTTTATCTTCTCCAGTTAAGAAATTTTCTTCCTTGATATCAACCAAGATTCAATTCATATCTCGATCTAAATCGATCTAAAATCGATCTTGATTTGCGACCTTGTATTCGATCCGGTAAGTATTAGTTTTCGATTCGATTAATAAATTCTAGGGTTTCACGATTTTGATTTATGTTAATATATTCTAGGGATTTTGATTTCAGTTTCAAGCAGCTTGAGTTAATAGATTCTAGGGTTTCACGATTTTGTTTTGATTAATAAATTCTAGGGATTTTGATTTCGTTTCAAGCATCTAGTAGAGTAAATACATGGACTTGGGATTTGTGAATATGTTGTCTCTCGATTTGTTTTTCGATTTCTTCTTTGTCTTTCGATTTAAAGGTTTCATATGTCGATCTAACACTTAATTTATTTTTTCCATTTTAGGTTTGTCAAGGTTGAAGAGGTGAAATACTTTGAAGAAAGAAATCAAGAACTAAGAACATAGAAAGGTATAAGTTTAAATTATTGTTTCATGTTAAGCTATTTTAGGGTTTTTCATATAATTTCGTTTAGGGTTTAATTTCTGTTATATGGTTTGTTGTAGCTATATTTTACTATTTCTATGAACTGGTAGTGAAGTTGTTTTGATTGTACTTCAATGTTTTTTTGTGAAGTTGTTTTGATTTTGGATGGCAATAGCATTTTAAATTATGAACTCTTTACTAATTTTAATGAGATTTGGGTGTTTGTTGAACATGATAACAAAGCATGATAAATAGTCCTAGTGGTGATTCTGAAAAGCTACTTGTAGCTCATTCTCTCTTCGTTGAGTGGATGTTTACGTCACCTAAGTTAACCTTAGGGCTTCGCAACCCTACTTTACTAGGACTAATTTGTTTAAATTATGAACTTAGGAACTTTGTAATTTTGTACAATGAACTGAACTTAGGAAGTTTTTTAAGTATTTCGTATGATCTTGTTTTGATTGTACTTCAATATTATTTTTGTAAGTTGTTTTGATTTTGGATGATAATAACATTCTCGAGATTTGGTTGTTTAACTTCAACATGATGACAAACATGATAAATAGTCCTAGTGGTGATTCTAAAAAGCTACTTGTAGCTCATTCTCTTTCATTGAGTGGATGTTTAATCGTTAACCTAAGGGCTTCGCAACCCCGCCACTAGGACTAGTTTGCTTAAATTATGAACTTAGGGACTTTTGTAAGTTTGTATGAATCGAACTTAGGAAGTACTTTAAGTCAAATGTATGATCTTGTGTAATCTTGTGTTTGATCTTGTGAAGTTTATTTTGAAGAGTAATATATCATATGATGAGAATATATAAGCATTAATGGATGAAGCGGATATGTCCTAGTGGTGATTCTAAAAGCTACTTGTAGCTCATTCTCTCTTCGTTGAGTGGATGTTTCTGTCGTTAACCTTAGGGCTTCGGCAACCCTACCACTAGGACTAATTTGTTTAAATTATGAACTTAGGAACTTTGTAATTTTGTACAATGAACTGAACTTAGGAAGTTTTTTAAGTATTTCGTATGATCTTGTTTTGATTGTACTTCAATATTATTTTTGTGAAGTTGTTTTGATTTTGGATGATAATAGCATTCTGAGATTTGGTTGTTTCTTGAACATGATGACATGAACATGATAAATAGTCCTAGTGGTGATTCTAAAAAGCTACTTGTAGCTCATTCTCTCTTTATTGAGTGGATGTTTTTACGTCGTTAACCTAAGGGCTTCGGCAACCACCGCCACTAGGACTAGTTTGCTTAAATTATGAACTTAGGGACTTTTGTAAGTTTGTATGAATGAACTTAGGAAGTACTTTAAGTCAAATGTATGATCTTGTGTAGTACTTGTGTTTGATCTTGTGAAGTTTATTTTGAAGAGTAATATATCATATGATGAGAATATATAAGCATTAATGGATGAAGCGGATATGTCCTAGTGGTGATTCTAAAAAGCTACTTGTAGCTCATTCTCTCTTCGTTGAGTGGATGTTTATGTTTAACCTTAGGGCTTTCGGCAACCCTACCACTAGGACTAATTTGTTTGGTTTTATTCATTTCATTGATCAAGATATTGTTGGTTGTTGAGTACATATATGGTCTCAATTTTCATTTAACATACTTACATCATACATTGTCAATCTTTAGGATATGTCATCTATGGTTGATAAGGTCCTGGATGAAATGTCCCCGTAAATCTTTTCAAGACATAGAAGGTGTTAGGTCCTTTATAGAATTTGTTAATAAAAATGGTGGTGGAAATACCTTATACTCATGCCCTTGTGTTAGATGTAAGAATGGTAAAGGATTGGAGCCACTTAGTAATATTTCATTGCATTTGCTAAAGTATGGTGTTCAATCTACGTATACGCTATGGTGTTTTCATGGGGAAAAGTTAGAGGTAGAATCACGGTCACACGAGGATAATGCTAGTAATGGCAATTTAGTGAAAATGTAGATGTCGATCATGTTATAAAAGTGGGTGATAATTTAGGAGATGTTCTTGAGGATGTTGGTCTTTTCTATAGGGGTAGATGATAATATTGGAATAGATAGTGAGATTCATAATGATCTTGGAACCAGGAATAGGAAGAAAAGGAAATCTGTCTATGACTGCGTAAAAGAACCATTATATCCTTCATATCCTAAAGGAATGACAAGATTGTATGCTTCTATCAAATTGAATCACATCAAGACACAGTATGGGTTTTCTCGATAATGGTATGACTGCACTCTTAGAGTTCATGAAGGAGTTGCTTCTCAAGAAAACACGTTGCCATCTAAGTACCCGGAAGTGAAAAAGATGATCCAAGAACTAGGAATGGATTATATAACATATGATTCATGCATAAATGATTGTGTTTTGTACTTGGAAGGATCGTGCATCATTGGTGAAGTGTCCCTGTTTCTCAAGAATCTAGGTATAAGAAGGTTTTTAATGATGAGAGGAAAGCTTACTACTATTTCTCGAGAAGACGGTAAGACATTTTTCGTTGGTTACAAGGCTGAAACGATTTTATAGTGAACCATGGATCGCGGAGGCAATGACTTGGCATTCTAGAGCAAAGTCGATATAAACGTCATGCGTCATCCCGTAGATTCTTCAAATTTTGGCGATGTGCGAGATAGTTTTTCGCTCGAGTTTGCCAAGGAGCCAAGGAATGTTACACCGGGGATATCAATCGATGGTTTCAATCCGAATGGGTGTTTCGGTCTTGCACATAGCTGGGCCGGTGATTATATGTATTTATAATTTAGCTCCTTCGTTGTGTATGAAGCGGAATTCTCCTTGTTGACATTGCTGATATCAGGCCCTAAATCTCCCGGAAAAAACTTTGATGTTTATTTAGAAATATTGGTGGATGAGTTGAAGGAGTTATGGGATGGTGTTATATCATTTGACGCCTTCAACAATAGTGAATTCTTTATGAGAGCACGGTTGTTGTGGGAAATTCACGATTTTACGACGTTAGGTACTTTATCTGGCTGTGTAACACATGGATATTTTTCCTGTCCTACTTGTGGTGAAGGCACTGTTTCTGATTATCTTCCATTTACTAAGAAGATCTGCTATAGGGGACACCGAAGATGGCTACCAGTGAAACATAAGTATCGTGATGACATGAAAATTTTTGACGGAAGGGTAGAGCATGGTACAGCTCCATGGCCACTAACAAGGCAGCAGATACAAGAGCTTGTAGGTAAAATCGGTTCCAAGAAGGGCAAGAGAAAACAACCATCACAAGCAAGTCTGAAACGCAAAAGGAAAGCTGATACCATCAAGGTTAGTCCTCTAAGCTGTATTACATTTGGTTGTCTTCATTAGTTTTTGTGTTTCGGTTTTATTCATTAGTTTAATTACTCTACCTCCAAACATAAACCCACTTTCCCATGTTTCTTCTCAATGTCATTGGTGTGGTTTTGGTTCCAATAACTTGAACTTTTTCTTATGTTATCTATTTTCAGGAACTTGAAGATGACGTCAATATTGAAGATGAGGTTAATGACCATTCCTTGTTCACTCGAAGATCTATTCTCTATGATTTGCCCAACTGGGTTCAAATGCGATTAACCATATTCTGAGATGTCATGCACACGGAGAAGAATATAACGGAGCATCTTACGAATACTATGATGGGAAATAGCAAGTCAAAGGATAGTCCCGCTGCACGTCAAGACATGGAAGATATGGGGATAAGAAAAAGATGTGGTTGAAAGAGGAGGCTGAGACTGGTAAAACAACAATGGAAAGAGGATCATTTGAGATGACGAAGAAGGAGAAAATTGACTTTTGTACAGTTTTGAATAATCTAAAGGTGCCGCCTCGGGTTTCTCTTCTAATCTTAACAATCGTGTGTCAATGTTAATCCTCCGGAGCTAAGGAACTTTAAGTCTCATGATTACCATGTCGAATGCAAGATCTCCTTCCGCTGGGTTCATATAGCAACATCATTGCCTAAAGAGCTACAGTATCTCTTCTCGATCAACATCTTTTTTAATATTGTGTGCGCGAAGGTTATCAATCTAGAACATTTGTTAAAAGCAAAAGCCACCTTGTAGAAGCAATGTGTGTTCGGAGAAACATTTTCCTCCGTCTTTCTTTGTTATCGATTCACTGATGATACATCTTGCGAGATGAAGATTTAATCTCCTATTCCTAGGTGAGATTCGGGTGGATGTATCCCTTTGAGAGGTAATCCCACAACTGAATTTATTGTTTAATATTGTTTATAACTTGAGTGATGTCCAACTGACTTTTTGTCCTTGAATGCCTAAAAATTTAGTGTTGTCATATGTAACGACTTTGTTGTTTAATGTCTATAACTTTGTAGGTTAATGAAAGGTTTCAAAGGGTTGGTGCGCAACAAAAGGTACATTGATGGGTGCATTGCAAGAGGGTATACGCTGCGAGAAGCCAGCTTATATGGTATGGAGGGTCTCGTCAAAGGATGGTGAGGGTACTCATAAGCATACTCGAATGGCATTTTTTGATGATGACGATGAGTTTGCTGATGAGATGCCTTTAAGTAAAGCTAGGGATATCACTCTAACTCAAGTGCGCTTTGAACAAGCTCGCAAATGGCTTCTCTCTAAGTACGATGGGTTAGATGAGTGGCAAAGGTACAAATTTTTAGTTTTACACCTTTGAGCTGTTATTATGTATGTCTATATAATTTTTTAAAGTTATTGTTTGATTGTAGGAAGTATGATTCGTATGTTAACTGTAGAGCTCTAATGGTCAGACCAATCATTCATCCAAGAATACCTCAAATTTTCTTTTGTGGTTACGAACAGGTAACATACTAGCTTCAATTTTGTACATACCTTAGTTGTGTAATGGTCTGGCTGTGTGCCTAGTATATATGTAAGTTTAATGCTTAGTAACGCTTCCAAGAATAATCATTGCACGTGATAGAAGAACCTCATTTTCTTGAAATGTCAAGATTCATGTATGCAGATTTAGATAAACATTAAACAATGTCAGTATTTTCTTGAATTTTAACTATATATCGATGGTACACATAACACACATGTTCATTCCCTTGCGCTTGTTAGAATCTAATGAAGAGAACTCAACCCTTTGGCGACTAGTGCATGGACCTCTCTTCAAGGCGCAATCAGTATAAAAATACCAAGTCAATGGATTTACTTTACTTTCCGTGCACAAGATTACGAGGGTGGGGTTTTATCGCAAAAAATGGTGTGTCATTGAGAGCTATTACAAGTTATAGAGAGAAGTCCACAGACATAGATTACCAGGAAAAAGAAATGATCTATTATGGAGTCATTAGGCAGATTATCAAGTTAAATTATATGGAATTTGAAGAAACAGTTTTTATTGTGATTGGGTGAAGGTTGAAGACAATACTAATGGGTGCAAGGTTGATCCAAATTCAAGGTTGATAAAGGTTAACTTGTCTAAGATGAAAAGCATTGACGGAGCTCTGGATGAGCCATTTATTCTTGCATCCTGGCGAAGCAAGTTTTCTACTCGATGATATTTATGAAAAAGGGTGGTCTGTGGTGTTGCATTCATCTCAGGACTAACTTCCTCCATAGATAGTATTGAAATTCCTATTATTTATCAATCAGGTTCTTCGACAATGAGAGTTTAGAGAAGCTTATATGTGTCGATTTTGTGGTTTAAAGCTTTGTGTGGATTAAGTGATCTTTTTCTCGATATGTGACAATGATAGTTTAAAGTTGTTGCTTATTTAGGTTCTTTTTCCGATAAGTTTTATTTTATCACTTGGGCAATCTTGATAGGTTCTGTCTGCAGCTCTTTTTTACCTGTGTTTTGTTTCATGTGTTTATGTGGATATATATATAGTGACAAATGTTGTTATATGTTTCACTTGCTCTTTTTTTTTGCAGGTTATTATGGCGAAGTATGGAGGTTGATGAGAATGGTCTTCCCATTTCCCCCAATGCAACATCATACTCTGTCACACGAAAGGCGCCTTGGTTCGTACTCTTGTCCCTATATCTTACAAAACATGGAAGCATGTGCCCGATAAGTACAAAAATGATATTTGGAATGAACTAAGGTGTACAAATCTCATCTTCTCGCATGTTTACACTTTTTATAACTTTAATTAAGAATGATACAATGATTCGGTTATACATTGGTGGACCCGATCGACAAAATAGGTTCAAGTAAAAGCTTTAGGTTTTAATTAACAGGATTCTTAACCTCAACTATATGGGTAGGTTGTTTGTACAACTCACATACTATCTTTGCATCTTAATTAATATTCAATGATAACACCGTTTTTTCGTAAATCATTTCATTTACCCGAGACTTCTAAGATAACCATGGTTAAGGAGATGTCTGGTCCATGGAGGAGACGAAAGTGGGAGTTACGAAAGAGAGTATATTGATCCTTATGATACTTATGAAGAAAGGATTCTACATATTCCTCCAAATGTAAAAGAAGAGGAGTGGATAGAGTTCTGTAAGAATGAAAGCACTCAAAAAGCACAAGAAAGCAGAGCTGAGCACAAAAGGAAAAGAGCACTATACGATCACTCACACCACCTGGTCAAATCTCATTCTTTCGTGAAAGCTGAACTGGTATGTATATAGATTTAAAAATCTCAATGTATGGCCATTATGATTAGTCTCATCCTTCACTAGATTGATTAATACAAATTAACTCGTTGAATTTAGGAGCGCGAGAATCCCGATGTGGAAATCAGCACCTCTGATGTTTGGATTAAAGCTCATACTCAAGTGGGTGGGGAAATTCTACTAGTGCGCAAAAATACTTTGTAAGTCGGCACACTCCTTCATCTGTACTCATATACGTACTATTTATATATTTTACTTTCGCAATATTCGAGCATACTTTACTAACACATCAGTGGATGATTACATGTTCTATTTATATATTTTACAAGACAACATTCAAACCAAGAAAGCTTATCTCTAATATACTTGATCACCAAGGTCTTCTTTTTGCAAAAGACAATTCACCTCAAATAACGCTGCCACTTAACTTTTTATTATATCTATGTATTATATATATATATATATCCGACAATGTTATGCTTGACATGGCAGATGAGCTTAAGAAGGCCCAGAAGATATCAAGGAGAAAAAAGTCATGGGTGTTCCTCAGTATCGATTTAGATGTAATGTCTCAAGTTTTTCGAAGGAATGTAGAGGACGGGTTCGTCTTTGTTGGTCCCCGTTACTCGTACTCAACACGATTATTCTCTCCTCGCGTGCCAAAGTACAAGAGTTGAAATCTAAGGATGGAGTCTGTTAAGCATCAGTTGGATGACCTAGGTATCAAGGTGGGGATATTGATCGAAGGCTTGGGATCACTATGTCACACTCGTGGAAGGATATCCGGGCTGCAATGCTTGGTCAGTTGACATCAAACAACAGCGGTTGTTTACAAGGTCAAGCAGCTTCACCTGCTCGTAATAATTCTGTTACTCATGCACATTCACCTGCTAAAACACCTACACCGCCAAACACCTTCACCTGGGCAAACCATATCACCAAAATTTGATCATCACCTTCACTTGTTGAAATGCCTCCATGTTCATTGTTGAACATCAAGAGGAAGTTTTGGCTGTTGGTAGATCGTGTCTCGTGCTCAAGGACGTATGTGCCATGGCACTATTGTACCAGCTAATCTTGGAAAGGTATTGGTGGATAAGATTCTCATGCCGCGATGCAAATGTCATAAAAGCTAACAAGTTTGTTTGAGACCTTTAGAGATGTTGGTGTTGGAGGGTATGTGCTTCATCCAAAGGCCTGATCGAAATAATTAGTCGGGTTGGCGGTCGGGCTCTACTTTTTGGTATCTCACCATCATCTAACACTGATAACCCACAAACATATATGGCTTTATCTTTTTTTGCTTATATATATGTTCACACTTTTGTACATGTGCTTAGCATGCTAACATGTAGATTCTTATGCATTTTTATGTAAGGAAAACTCTCATGGTTTGTGCTTTATTTTTTTTGCTTTTTTTGAAACACTTTTGTACATGTGGTTAGCAAGCTAGCATGTAGATTCTTATGCAGTTGTGCATAAGGAATACTCTCGAGCACATTCTTATGCAATTGTGCATAAGGAAAACTCTCATACTTTGAATCGTAATGTATCTATATGATCGGACAAATTAATATAATCGGATTTTCTTTATGGATGTGTGTGGTTTGGGTTCTGTTGTACTTTGTTGCGCAGGTGACTGCAGTGATGGCCATTATGAAGCAATAGTAGCCACCCGGGGGAATATCAATCCTTGGTAAGTACACTCCCTCTTGCTTATGGTTTTCATATTGAGTTCAAATGGATACTAATCTTCACTTTATAATTGCTTTTGAGGTAATATGATGTTCGATTTGTGGCTACGGATTATGATGTTGCTCACCTTTCTCCTAAAGTCTTTGTTGCATTAATCTTCATTACACCCATTTATCCATTATGTATGGTGGGTTCATAATTCAACAACTTCAGAATTCCTTCATATTTGTGTAATTCGCAGTTTAAGACATCTATTAACAACAAAATATGATGATAGATTCAGTAATGTTACTACTTACTCTTAGATTTTTTGTGTCAATATATGTGTTGTCATATTTTTATGTGATGTATGAGTTATTTTAACACTCTTAAAGTTTTGCAGAATCATTTCAAATATAATTATGTCATGTCTTTGTTTGGGTCCCCATTCTGCACCGACATGTGCATTTCAAATTCCCTTTGTTGTCCTTCAACATGATGTAGCTAATGCACTCGAGAGCAAAGTTGTTTTCAATGTTCATGATCAAAAACTACTTAAACGAAGGTAAACAAACTTCTTTTGAAAGTTTTCGTCTATAAGTAGTAAGATTATAATGCTAGACCTTGCAAACTAGAGAATTAGTTGATTGAACAATCATTTCAGTCACTAGTGTATATCCTTAGTGTTTGGATTTGCTTCTACATACATCTCCATTTAGTTCACTTATAGCAGAGTTTGTTGATTTTACATGGTTCGACTTGTCTCTGCAGATTATACAAAATCTATGGTTAGTATTTTATTTTTGACCTTAGTACTTGAAACATAAAATTGGTTATTTTGCAGTATTTGGGCTCAAGTTAAAAAGCAGATCTACGATATTTTAACAGCAGAATTGAAATCTTTGTTGAGGAAATTGGTTAAGTAAGCGGAGTCCAGTGATACTTCGGTGATATTTAGTCTTTCTTTTCCCGTTTTTCAATGCCTCTATCATTGACAAATGCTAGGTTACCCATCCATTTAGAAACATCAACATAGATCAAATATTTTATGTTAGTCACAACATACATAAGTTACTTGTGTACATTTGTATCATTTGAAGAATCCTATATTTTATAATAAAATTATCTAGCGGTGATTCTCAACTACATTTGTATCTTTTTTGTTTTGCCATTGTAGTTTGTATATATGTTTGGATGTTGAATATGGGGAACTGGGTAATTGTAGGGGGAATTTGGGGTAATGAATTTTGACTGGGTCAATAGAATGGGACTTGACCTTTTTTTTTGAGGTTGCAAAAGATTAGCAACATCAAGGCTCATTTGCTAAATTAGAACCAACCAATACAGGTGAAACCAACCACCAAAGATTCCGGTTCCGGGATATGGTATTCTTGTAATTAGCAACAATATCCTGCGTCACTAATAAAAAATTTCGCAACGGCAACGGCTGTTGCGAATGTCCGTTGCTGACCAAGATTCGCAACGAAGCTTATGCCGTTGCTAAAAATTGCGACACCGTGTTTAGCAACAGCGAAGTCCCGTTGCGACCCCGTTTAGCAACATCTATTGTCTGTTGCTATATCCTTAAAATGGTGTAGTGATTGTTGAGCGGTTTTGGGACACAACAAACACTTTTCACTTTCCATTTGGTGAGATGGGGTTTACACCCCTTGATTGGGTCATGTTAACTAGCTTAAGTATTGGTGTTGGGCTTGATATTCCGTATGATTCAAGTAAGTACACTTTTGAATATGTTCGTGAGCATATTTTTCCTGACATAGAAGATGTCGAACTTTGTCCAAAAGGCGCCTCGTGGCTTTCAAATGCAATTACAGTTACCTTTTTAAGCTCATATTTCAATAAAGATACGTTGGAGGCGACTGAAAATGATAACACACTTGCTAAAAGAGTGGCAACAGCCTTTTTTATGTATGTTTTGGGGGGATTTTTCTTTACAAATGCAAAGAACTATATTGATGCGGGATGGTTAGCTGCGTTTGAAAATCTAGATACAGTAGCCACGTATGACTGGGGTGGTGCTGCTTTTTCAAGATTACTTACAGAGACTTGGTTTATCAAGTAGGTGCCAGAAGGCACTTTTATGCCCTTCCAAATCCTAGAGGTAATCTTATTTTTACATTTATTTATTTCTTAATGTTTAATTATTAGCAACTGATTAATTTGTTCGTCAATATTACGAACTAGTTTTGGGGGTACGAATATTTGGGTATATGTCGACCATATGTAACGATGAGCGGAAATAATGCACAAAAATGGCCTAGAAGTTCCATATGGAAGGGAAAGAAGAAGGTAATTGAGATTGGTCGTTGTAGGACTTTACTTAATCAGTTGACTGAAGACCAGGTGACATGGCAACCATGGGAAAATCATAAACATTTCCTCTCATCGGAAATTTGTAGCTCGGTTATGGAGTTGTCAGACTCAAGGGCTATCATGACCTGCGTATGGCGTGTCTAACAATACAGCACAACATATACTTGGGAGAAAGGTGTTGGAGGCAAAACCATCACACATTTGCTGTTCCGGAGAACCTACCTCAAAATATTGGAATCAACAGTATGCCAGGAAATATACAAGCAAAAGATGCTGGTTTGATCGATGCAACGATGATGGTGAAAGTTGTGGAATATGACAAATATTTACAGTATTGGCGACAAGTAACTCACTTTAAGAATTATGCAATCCATCCTCTTTGGGAGGTCGAAGCCTATGGGTATGTCGGTGACCTTCATAATCACCAAATTGATCATCCTGTTGAACATGTGCCTATTCCGCCTCCACATCAATTATCATACGTAAGTTAACGTTTAACTTTATTTTTTTAAACTTCACAAAAGATGTTTCAACATATTATTTTCCAACCTTTCTAAAAATATATTATTTTTAACACCACAGGATGAAGTGCATACATGTTTACAAGAAAATGTTGATTTTGTTCAACATTTTCGCGATTTTACATTAAACCAAACGAAGGAGAGAATGGACGCTTTAATGGAAAAAGATCAAGAAATACAACGACTACAACATCTAACCAAACTTTGAGGCACAAATTTCACATATGGGTATGCAACTACCACCCCCACCTCCCTTGATTCGGTCCATTTTCTCAAACTTTGCCACAACAAATTTGGAATAATATGAGTCAAGCATCGCCTTCAACAATGTCGTCTCTTAATCCACCTCCAAGAATGAATATGCCTTTTAACCCACCGCGGATGAACCCTTCATACCCGGATTCGTAAAATACAAATGTCTTCTGTGGTAGGACAATTTAGATGCTTTGTATCTCGGGAAAGAACCTTATCTTTGCTTTGTGTATTACCATTCCTTGCCGCGCTACTAATTGTCATTTCACCGAACTTCTATGGAGAATCTTTATTTTAAAATGGGATGTCTAAATTTGGGGATTTGTCAATTCACCGAACTCGCATGGGGAATCTTTTCTTTTTTATGTATTGTCATTTCAAACAGTTAGCAATCTGACTATACACTACCAATTTTTTTTGGTTTAAAATTGGTCTTAAATTTTCCTTATAAAATAGAAATAAGATCCACCATAATGTTTACACACCACCATAATTCTCCGCTTTCTCCGATAATTGTAGTTACTTTTTCTAGTAATAATGGAAAACCATGAAAATTGGGCTCATAACTCGTCTTCTTCTTCATCTAATAATAGTTTCTACTCATCGATGATGATCAAGATTGCAATTTCCCAAAATAACCTAGCTGTAAGTTTGGGATTATTAGTCGATAATATGCACCGGCACGAAACTCGTATTAAAATACCAAGAGATCGTGATGCAGGAGCTGAACTTCTATGGAGAGATTACTTTGCGCCGACACCACGCTTTCCACCAAATGTATTCCGTAGAAGATTTAGAATGAGGCGTGAACTGTTTAACCGATTAGTGGAAGGTGTTGTGTCTCATTCTTCTTATTTTGTTCAAAAACCGGATGCAATAGGGGTCCTTGGATTAAACCCTCATCAGAAAGTAACAACAGAAGTCCGAATGTTAGCTTATGGATGTGCCGCAGATGCAATAGATGAGTACTTAAGGATTGGAGAAACAACTGTATTGGAAGCTACTCGTAGGTTCTGTAAAACGATCGTCCATGTGTATGGGGCTGAATATTTACGTGAACCAACAACGGGTGATGTAGAACTGTTGTTAAAGCAAAATAGGGAAAGGGGATTTCCAGGGATGTTGGGAAGTATTGATTGCATGCATTGGAAATGGGATAAATGTCCGTCGGCTGAATCAGGGGCTTACACCGCATATAAAGGAAGCGAAAGTATTGTGTTAGAGGCTGTGGTGTCCTATGATCTCTGGTTTTGGCATGCATTTTTTGGTATGCCCGGCTCAAACAATGATATTAATGTGATGAACCGTTCTTACGTTTTTCGAAGTCTAATCACTGGGAAAGCACCACCAGTGAACTTTGTGGTAAATGGCCATTCATATGATATGGGATATTATCTCGGTGATGGGATATATCCAGAAATTGCTACAATTGTGATGGGAATAAAATTTCCAGGATGGTCGAAAAAAGGAATTATTTTCAAACATGCAAGAGGGTGCAACGAAAAGTCATGTAGAGCGGGGATTTGGTGTACTACAACAACAATTTGCAATCATCAAGCAACCTGCAAGAATGTGGAATCCAAATGTGCTTGCATATATCATGAAAACTTGTATTATTTTACACAATATGATTGTCGAGGATGAACGTATACCAGTGACTGGCCACATGTATACGAACAAACGACAGCAACGCAAAGACCGAATTAATATATCCGAAACCATAGTCAACAACTTTCCCAAATGAGCGCCTACCAACGCGATCGTACAATGCGCAACAAACAAATACATAATCGGTTTGTGACGACTTGATCGAACACATATGGTCGAATATGAGAATAATTAAGAAGTTGAATACGCAAAAGTTCAATATAATTTTCTTTACTTTTTATTATATTTCTTATGAAAGTCCGTAACATATGGGTATTTAATTTTTTAATAGTCTTTTTTTAGCCAACTTAGGATAATATGTAACTTAATAGTATCTAAAATGATCATTACTCTAAGTTTGTTAAAAATATTTTTATTCAATGAAAAGTAAATTTAAATCCTAAAAGTAAAAGAGTTAAATACTAATGATAATAATAAATATTAGAAAACAATGTAATTACTAAAACTATTAATCCCTTAATAATATAAATCAAGGTATAATTACTAATAACTAATCCTTCAATTATTTAAGCTCTGTTTCTTCTATTCTTCACTATCTCCGCCTTTCGAAGTTGGAAGTACTCTTTGTCATTAGGATCCATTCCATCAAGATTCATGCCCATGATGCTAATTTCTTCATCTGCTTTGCTTCCTTAGCTTCCACTCTATCTTGCCTTGCTTGTTTTGCTTCAAAATCGGCTTGTCTTTGTGTCATCTTGAGTTTTGATTGTTCTTTGTAATGGGAGTTGAAATCGTCTTGTTGTTTAATAATTATTCCCATTATTTCTGTTGGTCATTTGGATTTTTCTCTACCGTTTTCTTGAGTCGTTTTGCTTCTTTTTTCCCAATCGATGGAGATATGTCTTCTCTATGTCTCCTATATCGGTGTCATTACCGAGTCGCCTTGAGTTGTTCGTTGTTGTCCTTCCACATCAACCCCTACATTCTCATAATCTTCCATATCATCGCGTCGATCAAACACAAATGTCGATCGACGATTATATTTTATATTTTCTATCATAATTTGGTAGCACTCTTCGTGCCTAAATTTTTTATTATCATTGCATGCCTTGAACCGCTTATTTACTTCTTCAAGCTATTATGGTTTTTCAAAACTAGTTTAGTTAGTCCGATTGAAAAATATGATTAACAAGGGGTTCAAAAATATAAAGATTACTCACCAAACATTTCAGACCCCATCCTTATGATGTTCTCCTTCCACTTTTAATTCTTTTGCGTGAATGTTAACATCTTTACTTATTTCGATATCTTTTTTGAATTGAGGTCCAAGGACGTTTAGGTATGTTAGGTAATTGAAGTTCCATCTCATCTTTAATGCGACTCCATAACTCGCCTTTGATTGATCTGTTCCAACGGAAGAATCTTGAGATATTGATAAATGAATTTTACACATTGTTAAGTCTTCGGCTGGTGAAAAATTGGGACCTCGTGGTGCTCGTGATGACATAACTCTTAAACCGATCTGAAATATTAAATGATGCGGTGAGAGGTTTTTACGAGGTTAAGCACAAAAATAGGAAAATGTGATGAAATGTTGTTGTTCATGATATGCCAAATGAATTGGCATATATATAGGGTAAAGAAAAATATTACCGTTGAGACATATTCGAAAATTGTCCAACGGAAATAATCAAACGGTCGGAAATTTGAAAAATACTAACGGTCGGAAAGGAAAGTTCGCATCAAAGGACCTCAAATGTACGCCCCAATAGGGCGAATGAGTTAGTACACGCCTAGATGGGGCGTTCTCAAAATTTCCGCCCCAAATGGCCGGTAACCAAACTTTACGCCTATTGCGGGGCGGACTCTAATTCGTGAGCCCCATGGGGCGGAAGGAAAACATTGTTATTTGAATCAGGCGTACATTCCGTATCCGCCTCACCGTCGGGCGTAATTTTAAAGTTTCGCCCCTCCCCAAAACGCAGACTAAACTTATCGCCTCGTATCGGACGAACTTAAAATATCCTTTGAGTATAACCCATTTACTCCAGACTATAGACCAAATATAGTCTGGATTCCCTCTCTCTCTCCAACTAAAACCCAAAATTTGGTTTTAGTCACGCCCACTGCGATTGGATTTGACCAAAAATTTGGTTATACTCCCCTTTTTAGTCGTCGACTGTGGACGCTCTTAGGGATACCATAATAGACTGTGTAGATCCAAGGGGGGTTATTAGGGGTTTTGACTAGAGCATTAATATGATTTGTGGAGCAATCTAGGATATCCACCTCAAGATTGTTTTTCCACATCAAAACTAATCCTCCAGCAGTACCACTAGCCCCCCCTGGATTAACATGCCAGAAATTTTTGATTTGTAATTGTTTCATAGTATTTAGAAGTTTTCCATGCTTCTGTATTGTTTCAGAGATGAAACAGATATCAGGATTGAATTTAGATAATATATCATTCAAATAATTCTTAGTGACTCTTTTTCCTAATCCTTGACAGTTCCAGGCAATGGAAATAAAGAATTGCCAGAAATACGATACTAGGGGGTATTTGGAGGTAAGTCTCCTAGCTAGAGGATCAAAGTGTATCATAATTATGAAAATATTGATAGTGATGTGAGGATACAAGAGTATATTTGTACCTTAAAAGGAGAAAGTGATAGGTATGTACCTTAGGAGTAGAAGTTGTGGAGTCAGTCTCACCACTAGTCATTTGAGGTGCAACACAGTGTTCAGGGTACTCCTTAAACCTTTTGATGTTGTCATCTTCCTTTGTTTCCATAAGGGCTAAGCCATTATGTGCCTATTTCCTTTTATAATATCCTTTGGATTTGGCAATGTCATTAGTAGAATGAGCAGGGACTTCAGAGAAAACATGCATGTTCTTCCTAGCTTTCCAAGCTTTTTTGTTGAATTTAACATTTTCAGATTCCATTCTTTCCTTGATTTGAGAGAGAGTTGGTAGTTTTGCGCTAGGAATTCTTGGGAATAGTTCATGAGAAGTTCATATTTGAGAGTTCCTTGTTGTCATTAGTGGAAGGTTGTTTACCTCTAGCTGCTTCCTTGATCCTTTGTTTGTTCTGAAGGTGCTTGTAGTTTGATGAAATCTTCTTGATGAGATCCAGCTTTCTGTTTCTTATTTGGATGGCTATGACATCAGGGTGTGGGAAGTTTGGGTCAGTTCTAGAAGTGGATCCAAAGGTTATATGCTTGGTGGTAGGGGTTGCAATGTTAGCAATGGCTTTCTCAAGAGATTTTTGCTTGGAAATCCTCATCTTGATCTCAAAGTCCTGAGCAGCATCAGCATCAGAATAATATTTATGAATACCTTTTCCTACTTCTTGCACAATTTTTTGATAGGCTGTTTGAGGTGGTAATAAAGGTTGAGGTGTTGTCAGATTTTTGGGATTGGAGTAGTGAGATTTTGATGGTGTGGGTGGTATAGGGCAAGGTGGGGATGGGTGATCAAGAGTTCTACAAACTTTGCAGAATTTTATGCCATTAAGGGCATAAGAAAATTCAAGCCAATGAGAGATGGTAGGGATTTCAAAAGCTTCAATTCCAAATTTTAGAGGTTTAGAGACATTGATGTTGACCAGGACTTCAAGATTCTTCTCAAATTTGTCTCTTCCATAGGGTTTTTTCCCTCTTTGGTAGTCCCCAATAGGTTTCAAGATATTGTTGATGTCTTGTATATTGTGAGTAGGAATCCTTTTGATGAGAAGACAAACCATGACTTCTGAGAATAGTTCTTCATGAATTAAATCAGGGCCTCCCATAGGGACTTCAACAAGAACCATAAGCTTATCAAATACTCCTCTAGTTCCTCTATTTCTGAGAGTTGAATAATCATCTTCATGTGTGAGTCTAAGGATGAAGAAGTTTCTTCTTATGTTCCAGATTTCAAGCTCAACTCTGCCTGTAAACTCCCAGTTGTAGATGAAGTTAATGACTCTTGAAGTTTCAAAGAAGATGTAACTACAGAGTTTCCCAATAAAACACCATTTCCAGTCTAAAGTTTGCTTGGTTTTGATGTTATCTGGGTTTAGGAAGACTTTATGGTAGAGATCAGTTTTAGGGACATTGAGAGTTTTATTCATTTGATTAACTAGACTTTCAATATAAGGATTGGAAGACTTTGAAGTAGAAGCCATGGTTGAGGAGAGAGTGTTCAACCAGAGAGGAGAAGTATGAATGTTGTAGCAGGGTAGTGTGCTATGATTATAGCTGGGTTGTTGACCATTGAAAAGTCTTGATGTTATGATAGTTCCATTGATTTTTGGGGGGTAGCAAGAAGATGATATATACCTTTCATTGTTTCAATACTGATTAAAAAAATTGTTGGTGTGGGTGACTAATGGGAACTGACTCTTGTACCTGCATTCAAACAAAGCTGTTTTGTTAGTAATATGAGGAGTACTTGTACCTTGTTCTGACCAAGAGGTCAGATATCTTAGATATTTGGTGTTATCTTTGCTGAGAGCGAAGTGACCAGCTTTAATTTGAATTTTGTGGTGGGGGGAGAGATTTTTCTCAATAGCACAAATTTTGGATGTGGACTAGTCTATCCAATCAACCCGTTTAGACTTTCCGAAATGTGTGTGGTCGCCCAATTTTAATGTCATCCAATCAGCCCGCCAGCCAGCCAATTCGGAACACATAATCATCCTGGTATGAAGCTGACTCAGATTAGAGCTCTGGTTTTTGGTGCTCCTGCGAATATCACGTGAGATGCCAATACAGGAAGTTGTGGCAGTTATTTTCAAAGCGCCAAATGTAGGCTTAAGATCTTTCCCGCTTCCATCTGTCAAACAAGCAGACGGGCAAAAATTTAGAGTAGCCCTATGATTGAGGGGTATCATAGTCTGAAGGGGCTGTATCCCTAAGACGTGTAATTGACACCCGATTTGATGGAAAACCGAAGCGACAGCGTGAGTTATTGCATATGGAGAACCGTCTCCACTAACAACAATTAATGTTGTGATACAATATAATTCAATTTGTGTTTTTTCCAAAGCAGAGAGAGAAATTAAAAGAGAACTCCCTGTTGATCTTCCTCCCAACCTCTTCTGAAGAAGAAAGAAATTTTGTGTGGATTTCAAGCCATGTCTGATTTTCAAGCCCCAATAGATCGAAAAGGCAAGAGAAAGATGCAGGAGATTGAAGATGAACTAGAGCTTCGATGGTACCCTCGTGAAAGAGATATCACAGGGATGTACCATGGAATTACATTTCCACATGGATGTGCTTCGCCTGGTTATAGGCCTAATTTTAACTAGTACTTGGAAGATTTGCAGCATAATGTTGACGTGAAGCTTGAAGTTGATTTGGAAGATGATAAGCCGCCTGGAGCGATTGAGCATGAGTTGTTGTTTGATTCTCCTGTTGAGCGTCTTCGTCAACATTTTAAGCAGACCCAAAAAAATCCCATTGAGAAAGAACATATCAATCCTTTTGAAGATGTGCATGCAGGAGGAGAAGTTGGGAGCAATGCTCAACATGCCGCTGCAGGACAACAATCAGGACTTGAATATGCTGCTAGAGAACGATATGTAACCAGGTTTCCAAAGTCTGCTTCTCATACTTAGATGGGAAGAAGGAATCATTGGGTGTTGTATGCCTTCCACCCTAAGTATGGACCTTTTGAAGTACATGAAGGTGTTGCAATGGTGGCAGATCGGTTTCTTGTCTCCGGTGTCAGTAGAGTCGGGTATCAGGCAATAACCTTGGATGCACGGGAGAGGGACATTATAAGACAATTGGCTAGTTTTCCAATACATGGAAATGAGCCTATGTGATTTCCGGTTCTGGATGCTTTGTGTCCTGCTACCGGTCAAATTGGGCATTGTATTTTTGTAGGTACAAAAGCAGATGATGCTGCAGAAGAGGTACCGCCTTCGGCTAATCCTGCTCCAGATTAAAGTGCATCCACCGCTGCTCCTGAAGATTCCAATGTAGATCCAAGTGAAGAGAGTGATGGTGGAGATACTGATAGTGGTGAGAGAAATGGTGGTGCTGCTATTCAGCTGCCAGAAATTGGTCAAAATCGAGTTACTCCAAGAGTTTATTTGACTCATAGCCGAACTCGCAGCGTCATCCAGGGGACTCGGAGCAGAACCCGAAGAACACCACAGTAAGCTAACAACTTTGCCTTGATAAATTTAGAGAAAAACATGGTTTTTAGAATGAACAGTTTGGGATCGGTGGTTATATTGTTTATGTCTTTTTTGGTGTTCCAATTTCTTTAGCATATGTTTTTGATGGATATTGATGTCTAAGATTGGAAACATTGATGGTTATGCTTTGGATACACTAGTGGAAAATGGGATTTTATTGACCCACATCCTCGAACCCCAATGACGGTCAATAGACCGTGGACCGGTCAAAACGGTCATAAATCTAATAAAAAATGCGGATCACATCTAAAAGGGTTAATGTTGGTCGTTGAATAAATTTTTTTATTACTATTTTATTCCTTGTAGAACGACCCACACTGCTACCGGTGAGCCTAGCGCTTTCCATGGTTCAATTTTAAGATAAACGGCTGGATATGAAGATACGTATTCTCTAATAAAAAAGATATCTCCCTTCCCTTTTCAACTCGTTTTCATTCCGACTCCACGAAAAGAAAGAGAATATCTCTTCTTATCTTCTTTATCTTCTCTCTCCCACTCCCTCACATCTCTGTCCCACTCTTATTTTCTTTATTTTCTAACTCCAACAGAAAAAAAGAGTAGATCTTCTCCATCTTCTTCATCTCTTCCGAAGAGAAGAGATCTCGTCTCCATCTTCTGCTTCTTCTTCTATCATGCAAAATCTATTTTTCTCACATATATAAGAGCAGTGTAACTTTTAAGGTATTCTTTGATTGTAAAATCGTTATTTTGTAGTAGATCTATTTTTTTCAATATGATTTTGAACTGTTTTTTTTTTTTTTTGTACTTGATCGTTATTTTCAGATTTGTGATATTATTATGATTGGGTTTTGGTTATTTGTTTAATTTCAGGGATTCACCAACAGAAGAAGAAGTATAATTGATTTACCAGCAGTAAGGTAATTTAATTTAATTTTTTTAATTTTTATGATTCAATCTGTTTCCTTACTTTTGATTTTTATTTAAATTGTTCGATTTTTTTTTCATTTTTGGGGTTTTCATGGAAAAGAAACATTAGGTTTTTAGTTTGGTTTTGTTTTTAATTTAATTTTTATACTCGATCTATGTTTCACTCACAGCAGCTGACCAAGGCTGATTTGTTATGGGGAAAAACAGAATCATCTGGTTGGAAAATTGGACTTATTATGAAACTTGGTTGTTCAGAGATTTTGTTAAACCCCTTTCTTAGATGATTTTTGTGAAGGTCTTGGCTGCTCGAAGCTCCCCTAAGAGAAATAGTTCCATTCAAGATCCCCAACAAAAAAAATGGTATAATTCTCAAACCCCCTTTACTATGAACTGGACAATTTTATTTCATTTATTTTCTTTATCTAATCAAAATTGATTTGATTCTTATTTGCAGTCTTTGGTTGTAGGTGAATATTTTCAACACATTCTTCATGTGTTAAATACTAACTTTTATGTAAAGCAAAAGATTATGTTTACTATGACCTCTATCAAGGGTATTGGTAGGAGATTTGCCAATATTATCTGCGAGAAAGCTGATGTAGACATGAATGAGAGGTAGAAAAAGAGAACTATTCTTCATTTTTGCCATTTTTATGCTGTTTTTTTTTCTTTAGATTCAAAGTTTAGTAGATGATTAGGATTTCAGATTGAACATGATTTTAAGATGAATCTAGGATTTTGCTAGACATGAATTGGTATGTGATCTACTGATGTTCGAAATCTGTGGGGATGTTTAGTTTGTTGTATTAAATGGCAGGTTTGGGTTTTTTAAGAGAAAAAATTATTTAGTTTAAGAAATGGATTGGTGTTATATGTTTATTGTGTTCTTACCTTGGGTGTTTAATTGGAATGGTGTAGGGATGGTGAACTATCTGCAACAGAGTTAAAGAATCTGATGACAATCGTTGCTATCCCACGCCAATTCAAAATTCCGGACTGGTTCTTGAACAGAAAGAAGGATTACAAAGATGAAGATACTCACAAGTTGTATCTAATGCTCTTGACATCAATCTCAGAGATGATTTGGAGCATTTTAAGATCAGGTATATTCTTATGCATTTAGATAGTTAAATGTCAATGTTATTAATATATATAAGGATTTTTGTTAGCAATGTTATGTTTGACTTATTTTGTAGCATAGCTAGAAGATGTCATCTACCATGATAGTTGTACAGTCATTTTAATCTCTTGTGGAATTAATTAGAAGATACGATACGTTCTGTATATTGCAAAAATGCTTCACTTTTTTTTTAGGTTTGTCATATCATTTTGTGCCGGAACTTAGTAGTCTTCTGAGTCTATAATCCCTAAACTAAACGCGGCTCAAACAATTTAGTTAATTTATTTTTATAAATAAGCGTTTCCTTTTGAAAGAGTGATTGATTGGATTTGTTTTTTTTCATTGGCTTGTTTTTTTTTTATAGTAGTTGCAAAGTTATACACAATTAAGCCGATGCTCCGAAAAATAATGAGGAAAGCATGGTACTGTGTATAGAAATCAAATAGTGGGTACTAATGTTTGCTTGCTCTGATGCTACTGTCTTTGAGAAGCGTTAAAAGACTGGTTTCTATTCTACCTTAAATTATGATACTGGTATGGTATTATAATTAGGATTTTAAATATTTCATAATTTTAATGTCCTTCATTTTCTTACTGAAATCTGAGAACATTTTGGTTGGGGAATTTCTTTGTATTTGGCTTTCTTAATTTTCAATAGTTAGATGTGTATGCTGAAATTTGATTTCTTTTGATAGTTTTCTTTTCAAGTTCAGTTTCGGTTAGTCCAATTTAAACCTTGTATCTGGATAATCAGTGTCCTCATTGTGCATTAGTTTGTTGATGACTGAATAATGTAACAGAACCCTTTTCTCTTGTTTACCTGATTTTGTTGTAAATTGTATGATGCATACATGTAAATTTTCTTTTCTTTTTCTTCCATTGGGGTGATAGTACACACTTCTATCATTGTTGATTCAAGGAGCATATCATTTTCTGTTTCCTTACCAAAAGAGCATATTCTTTTGGTGGCTTACTATCACTGTTGATTCAAGGAGCCCAAATGAGATTAAATAGACTTCTATAACATAACTAAAGGAAATGCAGGATTGGGAGTGTAGGATGCGAAAGGATGGTTACTTATTATGTTAGTTGGTACTTGATCAACAGAGAGAATAGCAAATGCCTATTAACACAGTCAAATTAGTTTACTGCATCTCAACCGTTGAAAATATTCTTTGAATATTGTTATTGAATCATGGTCTCACCTCCAAAATCAGGATATATCTTTGTAGTTAAACTTCTAATTAACATCACTGATTTTTCCTAAAGGTACTTGCAAATTGAGTTGGGGGTTCAATTTATCTTTTGCTTCGTGTACCTATTTTAAAAAAAATGCTAAGTTAGAATTTGTAATGTGAGAATTCAGGTTTTGTTTTGATGTTTTGTGTTGTTTCTTAGCCTAAGTGAATTCAAACTGAATTCAGAATGCCCAATGAAGTGAGGGCTAATGTATCTGTAGGAGATCAATTGCATAAACCCATCATGCATCTCTTGGACTTGTGAAATATTTATCCCACTGCATACTCACACGAATCCAGTTCTCTAAGATTTCTTTGGTTTATACACAGGTTGGGAGGCATCACATGTTGTTGCAGACTGTTGGAAATTTCGGAGATATACGAGCATGGTTGTGTTGCTCGTACAGAACTCCTAGGAAGCAAGACTAATTCTTAAAAAACTCTACAACTTCTTACTAATTTCTTGCTTACTTACAACTACAAAATGTTGATACACATGCCTATTTATAGGCTTACTTACTTCTCTAGATAGTTCTATCTAGACTCTTCTTTACACTCTCATTACACCCTTATCTAGAGGGAATATTCTAGGTATAATACCAAGGATAAGTATGAAGGAGCTTATCCTTCACATGTCTAATAATTTCTTATCTAGAGAGAATACTCTAGAATACAACAAGGATAAGTATATAGAAGTTTATCCTTCACATGTCTATTTTGACTAATACTTATCCATTCTAACACGACTAATTTGACTTGTAGAATTCTCTACACAATTCTACACTAATATAGACAACTTTAAATTACAAATTACAATTTCCAACACAGACAAGGCTTTGAGCTCATTTATCAATTGGCTGGAGGAGGCAGGAGATTGTGCTGATCATGGAGGTTACTATTGATGCCCATTATCCATCTCTCATTTAATGTATTATGCATATAATTATGGAGAGCCTCAAATACAGGTTGCAAACAAGGTACGTACTGAGTAATGTCTATCTTGATTTATTAGTTTCATATTAGTGATATTTTACTTAAAATTTGTAATGGTTTCCTAAGTAGTAGGATTACAAGAAATTTTCCCACTGAAACTACATTGCAGGCTCAATTATATGAGTGTCTGAAATCAAGGAATTTGTAAATACTTCCAAAGATAATTAGTTCTAAATTTTCTGAAAAATGTTTTTTTTTTTTTTTTAATCTTTGGTGCTTGTTGTTCCATGCTGGACTTGTAGTATTTTGACCCTTCCATACATCTAGAATTCAGAATTTACTTTCTCTGTTACTTTCCAACATGAGTGCCAACTGAATCCATTTTTGTGTAACCTTTTTTGCTTCAGGTGCACCATTATGAAGTGTTATTTCATTTTACCGCAGGTGCATCAAGTGTGTGGGTTTAGTTCAACACCAGGCAGTTTATCATTTTGCTGGTTTGCACTTTTCTTTATGACACTTTGAACTTACTAGGGCTAGTTTCTCTTCTCTTTAAGAAATCTTGAACTTATTAGGATTTGTATTTGTGTGAATTCAGAATTTGAATCCTTTTTTGTATGATTTTGAATATAAGTGTAAACTGAATTCAGTTATCAATTGTATAATGAATACATTGACTGATTATTGGAAATGTCATATTAAATTTTATGAATTTGATTTTTGATTTGGTATTCATTTGAGTTTCATTTGAGATTTAATCAGATTCAGTCTGCCCGTCTGAATTTTTTTTTATATTCAAATCTATATCTATGACCGATTGGGGTCAGTCATAATACCTTGAACGTTAAAATAGGTCATTGATATAAGTTCTTCAGCGACCCGCATAGCCACGTCATAGATGAAAAGACGCTCAAACAGCGACCCTTTTCTCGACCGGCGAAGCAAGTCAGTTAACTCGTATATATGACTTGCTTTGACGGTCGCAAAACTGCTATTTTCCACTAGTGATAGTCTATGTTAAATTGATAACCGTATTGTGATGTTGGTTTTTTGATGGGTTTGATTCTGAATGGTTTAGATTTTCTAGTTTGAAAGAAGTATGTAGGAATGTTTGAATTTTGTCTAAGAGAACAATTGTTAGGAAGGGTAGCCCTTCTGAATGTGAAATTATGAATTCTGGGCATAAAATAGAATTGATTTTTTCCAGATTGGGTTTGAAATTCCAATCTACATGGCTGACTTGAAATGGACGAACTAGTGATTTGGTTATTCAGTCTAGAGAGAGCTTTAAACTTGAAATTATGTATCCAAGATGAAGAAATCTTACCTCCCCTTCCCTTACCTTTAGAGATAGCAGTAAGAATGTCATATTGAATTAATGTTTGATTACTCAAGTAGTTGAGGTAAACCCGAATAAGAGGAGTTAGAGAATCTTGGTTAGCATCATATGAGATCAACTGGTTTTTCTGAACATGAACAACATCCAAATTAGTGATAGAAGCATCAGAGTAGCAAAGTATACTGATATCAATTAGTGAGTGAGCGTTACTGGTTGTTTTGTGATTCATGTGATTCATGTTGAACTTTACAAATTTGTGACTTTTGTGATGACTAGTGATAGTAATAGTGATTTTGTGCTAGTTGTTGCTGAAACTGTGAAGATTAGAGACTTCCATAGGAGATTAGATTGAGCAGGGGGAGTTCATAGAGAGTCCGGCAGGACAACCGACTAGAAACCCGCCAGAGAATACTGTTGGAGGGAGCCGTTGGCAGAAGAAGACAGAGTGACCCAGACTAATAACGGCTAGGAAGCACCGGAGAGAGAGAAGAGTCGGGTAGAGTTTGACCTTTGTTTGCTTCCCTTCGTTTTTGATTTTTAACTAGTTTAATAAAATTTGTTGATCTACAGGTCTAATGGATATTGCTGATTAAGTTGGGATGTTTCCATTGCGAGGTAATTTTCATCCTCTAGAAATACTATTATTATATATACATTTAGAATGATCTGGAATTATGGAAGTACTTATGTTCCTGTAAACATTGATTTTGTAAGAATAGAGAAGAAGATCGGAATGAAGCTTTTTCTTTTTCATTTTCAAAACTATGGTGTATCATTTATCTATGTAATGACTGTATTGAGTAAAATAAATTTTTATGGTATAGTTGTACTAAATTGGATATGAAATAAAATCAAAAAGAGAATTTTATTCCAGTTAAAATTTTGTCGCTTAGAATTTTGTTCCTGAAAATGGTTTAGAATCGTATAATAGATGCAAAGATTTGGATCTAAATAATATTGTAGAAATGGACTGTAGAAATTAATATAAAAGAGAAACAAAAAATGGAAATAAAGATTTCATTTATAGAAAAACAAAGAGCCTGGCAACTGATTATAAAATAAATAAATTAATTAATTAAAATTAAATTAAATTAGAAAATAGTTTTTTTGCCTCGTGATATTGCCTCACCGTCTGGTGTGGCAAAAAGTCCACCTTTTGCAGCAGTACATTAAAGGTGTGGCAATTACTTTTTGTCACACAAGTTGTTGCCACACTATGTGGAAAAATGTTTTTATGTGGGAAAAAGATCTAGCCACACTAAATACGGGTTCTTGCCTCACCAGTGTCGTGTTGCAATACACCTCTTTTCTTGTAGTGTTATCACCCGATTTTGTAAGTTCTTGTAAAAGGCCTCAGTAAATGTAATTTTACTAAAGATACATTTCGACTGAGACGCAATTGGAGAAAGCGTTAGTATTATTGGGTGCTAAGTGGGTATAGGTGAATTAGGCATTAGCAAGTTAGTTATATATGAAAACAAAGACAATGACTCTTGTCAAGTTATTAGATAACCTCGATTAAACGGCTATAGAAGTGTAAACTATCCATAAGCTGTCGAAGTTTAATCCATGTCTGGAATAATTTGTTTCAAAGAAACTACCGATCATGTAGGTCTCATCAAATTGCTTAGACATGATTATTTTGTGATCTTAGCCTCTAAAATTCTCCCTATCTATTTTCCTTGATGCAGGTTTGTCTTGATGTTTTCCTTGGGGGAGCTGGACTATTTCAAAATTTTCCCAATAGACTGGGAGCAAAGGAGATGTCATTCTGTTTGGCGGTTCACCGGGTACATTTCTCTACTTTCTTGTTCTGTGAAATTCTTGTCCCATGAAAAACTGAAAATATTAAAACCATTTAATAAAGAAAAGAATCCAAATACTAGCCTCCTTGTTTTCCTTGTTTCTAAAGGTCTTGGTCTTGTGTTTTTTCAGGTTAGTTTGTTTGTTGTATTATTGTTCTTATGTTTGCTAGCCACATACATACTTTCTTTGAGTTCAGAATTGGATTCTAATTCTATCTTGTACTCTGCATGAGTGAAAGACTTCCACCCGTGATGGTGTTTGGAATGGAAAGACTTATCATAATGTAATAACAAAAGGTTAGGGTTTTCATAGTTTCAAATTCTGCAACTTGTGTTTATAGCATTTGGGATTTTGCGTAAGTTGTTTCCAACTACTCTGTTGATGTATGGATCGCTCTTGATGAATTGAGATGATGAATGATTGTTCTTGATCGATTTTAATGATATTAATGTTCCGTCCTAAATTGGATCTTCTAGTTCATCTAGAATGGTATGCATGCAGGTGCAGAAACATGCCGAAATTACATCCGGCGACTACTTTTTTTTGGTCAATAATTGTTTTTGGTCGATTGCAACTCAGGAGCAGAAATATGCCGGAAAAAGTGCCGGCGATAACTTTTTTTTTAACCTGAAAATTAATTTGCAACGGATATAAACGTTGTACAATTATAAATGTCCCTAAATGGCTGTTTTGGTGTAGTTTTATATAACCTTGAAATCCATCAAATAGATATGAAAACTACTTTCTTGAAAGGTGATTTGATGAAGAAATCTATATGGAACAACCAGGTTTTGTCATTCCAGGTCAAGAAAAGAAAGTTTCCAAGTTAGTGAAATCGCTTTATGGATTAAAGCAAGCAACAAAACAATGGCACGAAAAATTCGACAAAGGCATGATGTCAAATGGTTTTAGGATTAACAATACGACAAGTGTGTATATTCCAAGATTACAAAAAATGGGTATGTAATACTGTGTGGATGACATGCTAATCATGGGCAGTAGTACTGAAGCCATCAAAACTGCTAAGAAAATGTTATCTAGCCAATTTGACATGAAAGATTTGGGTGTTGCAGATGTTATTTTGGGAATAAAAATTTGTAGAACACCGAGTGAATTAGTATTGACTCCATCCCATTATGTTGAGAAGATTCTTGATAAATTTAACAAGAATGATGACAACATAGCAAAGACTCCTATTAGTTTGACTCTACCATTTGAGTAAAAATACTGGACCGAGTATTAATCAAACGGAATATGCTCGAATCATAGGAAGTCTAATGTACATTACGAATTGTACACGACCCGATATAGAAGACTCATTGGAAATAAACTGAGTAAGTATACTAGTAATCCTGGAAAGGATCATTGGAGGGCCATAACTAGAGTACTTAGATATCTAAGGTACACTAAGAAATATGGGTTGCATTATACTAGATATCTTACTGTACTTGAGGGATATACTAATGCCAAATGGATTTCTTAGAGTGAATCAAAATCCACAAGTGGGTATGTATTTACAATTGGTGGTGGATTCGTGTCCTGGAAATCCTCAAAATAAACGTGGATAGCCAGATCGACTATGGAATATGAATTTATTTCTTTGGATAAAGCAGGGGAAGAAGCAGAATGGCTTCGTAATTTTTCTGAGGATATTCCAATATGGCCAAAACCTGTGCCCGCAATTAATGTACATTGTGATAGTCAATCAGCAATAGGAAGGGCACAGAGTAGCATGTATAACAGAAAGTCTAAACATATCCGTCGAAGACATGATACGGTGAAACAATTGCTCTCTAGTGGAATAATATCGATCGATTATGTAAAGTCAAAAGAACACCTAGAGGATCCATTTACTAAAGTTTTGACTAAAGAGCAAGTGTATAAATCATCGAGGGGAATAGGTTTAAAACCTACAATTAAGAGTGACATAATGGTAACTCAACCTAGTTGACCGGAGATCCCAAGTTCTAGGTTCAAAAGGGACAACTATGATTTACGCATGAAAATGGTAAAACAAACAAGTTCAGAATGTCTTGTGCTTGCCTACAAATTCTTTGTTAGATATGAATTGTAAACAGTAAAATAAATAGGTTCTATATTATAATCATCGCCACCCTATCCGAAAACAGTTCTAGCATTCAAAATTAAAGATAGGTAACGAGAGGTTGAGATGAGGGAGGAAATTGAAAATTCACCTTTCAATGCATTGGTTACAAAAACTTAAATTTCGGACCTCATGATCCTAGTTACAAGAATAGATTTCACTTGTACAAATGTAAAATTGACAAGACTATTTGCTTATATCACAATACTCCACATGTTTGACTTAAGTACTGGTAGATTAAATATATTGTAGATTAAGATGCCTAGGGCCGAATGTGATGAAATTTCTCTTTCAAATCCCAATTACAATCAACAAATTTAAGTTCCTGAGATCGTCTGCGCTTACATTTTTGCATCAATTTATTTCGTGAATGAGATTCAGCCAAAAAAATGTTTTTTGAAAAAATACTAGCGGTGTCAGTGGAAATTGTCAATGGTTATGGGTACCTAGTTTTAGAGGGTATTGTTTGGTTCAAAACCATCTCTACTAATCAAAAATCTCTTGTTCTACTCTGAACTCAAATCACCACTCCTGCATGTATTTTTCTCTCTTGGCTAGCTATTACCCTACCTTAGCAGAATACTGAGCTTGAAATATTGACAGCAAAGCTTTTGCAGGAAACGAGGAATGTTGATTTCCAAAAGCCCTCATCCTTAACGTTACAAACCTAAAGAATGAGGTTCGACATTTACTACAAACATACATGAATGACAAAAAACACCACCAGCCTACACAAAAACAGAACGATTATGTATACAGTGATTTCAGATTTGCCAAATTGAATATGCAGTACTGACATCAGACTTTGCAGTACAGTAGAAATCTATGGAATGGTATGTCTTCCTTGGTGTTATATTTCTCTGTCGACCGAAAAATATAGCTTTGTTGAGCTGACATATAGAGACATCATTTTAGAAAGAGCTACATACATCTGCTATCTTACCTCAGATCCACCCAAGGTTGATGCAGCTCAATTTTGCACACATCCTAATTGCAGTATAAAGTCTAAATACAGAAATTTAGTTGGGAACTCGCATTCGCATAATGCTCAGCTGCTAACTTCTAGAATCCCATTCATCCATACAATAATGAGCTAAACCTTGTGATATATGCAACTACAAATTTATTCATTTGGGTAGATTGATATGGAAACATTCAGATAATTTCACAAAACATGAACGATATTATCCAATGCACCGTAACAACCAACAACAACAACATCCTAATCAGAAAGAGAACAATAATGTATGAAATGATTTCATATTTTCCACATTTAACATTCATAACTCATTTCAGACATTGCCATACAGTAGGAGTCTATAGAATGGTAGCTTGAGTTTTCTTGTAGTTACATAAAGAAGATGATCACAAGAGCATAAACTCCATCTGCTACAGAACCACTTTCTACTAGTCCTCCTTGAGCTTGGGTCGGGTAGTTGCATTCCATCACCAGTTCGCACACCATATAACTCTCTAACCGAATCTAAAATGTTTGGAATGTTAAATAAATTGAAAATTAATATTAGGTTGGTCATTTCATAATTAAACCATATTTTATAATGGTGAAGACGGTCAATTCTAGTCCTGGTATTAAATTATAAGGGACCTAAAACACAGATTTCACAAGGTTAGGTACTAAAATTTAAATTGGGCTTGTTAATGGTTATCAAAAGGTTACTTTAGGTATTTTATGATTGTGCCTAGAGGTGTAAATTGGGATGTGCCAGCACGAGCACAGCCCAGCACACTAAAATTTGAGCACAACCCAGTCCAGCACGTGACTTATTCCAGCACGGAACAACACGTTAGTTAAAAGGGACGTGTTGGGTTTGACTAATTGGTACAGTAGCACAGCACAAGGCACGGATAAGCACGTGGCCCAGCCCAGCACAACACGTTAAGAAATCACGTTATAACATGTACAAATATACACCATATAACAAGGCATAATACATCACATTTTTTGTATATTTCACAAAAGAGTCACTATTCTAGCTAGTTTCACTACGGGAAAAAACAACGTTTACAACACAATCTAAGAGTTGTAGTACCCCTACGACAACTCTATTTCATGCATTATGGAAGGAGGGTTTTGTAGAAAGTCCAAGCTTTTCTACAATACTTGACTAAGAGTTGTAAATGGTGTTGTGATTCATGGTTCGACAATATTTTGCCAAAGTTGTGATTCTCTTTCAATTTTTTTTAAAGCCTAACACAACTCTTGCTTGTGTTGTAGGACTATTTTACACAACAAAGGATGCGTATCGTAAAAATATGTAACACAACACTTGTATAAGTTGAAGGTCTATCTTAGACAACCTATGATGTGTATCATAGAAATATGTTTCACAACACTTGTTACTATTATGAATAAAATTTGCACTACACTTGTTAGAGTTGCAAAACTTTGTTGGACAACACCTAGTTATGTCGTAAAGACATTCTTTCAAAACCACTGGTTTTTGTAGTTGAAATATGGAACACAACTCTTATTAGAAGTTGTGTGCATAAAACATTTTTGAAAAAAAAATTTATAGCTGAAACCGAATTGCCGAAAGTATTTCACATTCTCATTAAGCTGCCAGTGTAACACATTTACACTCATTCAAGCTAACCTGTCACTCAATTCATCTCACCAACAGCACCTCACTTCCTCAGACACTGGGTCACTATACTCACTACCCAATCCCTCTTTTACACACAAATCATATTTTACTTGACAGCCATAGTACGATGATTACAATTATTTTCACTTCAACCCCTGAAAAACTCACCTCATCTCACTTTTCATTCAAAATGGGAACAATTTTGAAACCATAAAGTGATACACATTCAAGACGTACTAGGGACACTTAAGCTTTCAAGTCTTCAAAATCGAATTTCCACGCACCCACGCCTCGCTTGTACTCGCTCTGTCATACAAATCACCAAGACATTCCCAACATGAGTACAAGAAAAAGAATAACCATACATGTGATAAGAGTCCAAAGACTCAGCTACACTAACAACAGACTAAAAAGTGCAACACCAGGGGACACAAAAATAGAAAGCTCTTTCAAAAACTGAAAAACAGAAATAGTTGCATAGAAGTTTTGACCCAAAAAAATTTACCTTCATTGAAGGGTACTTGGAGAATGAAGCATGACCATCGGCTAACTCCAATGAAGTTATCCCAAATGACCAAATACAAGCTCTGCAAGGGGTTGATGAATTAAAATGGTCACTTCATTAACATTGGAATGAAGTTATATAAATAAAAAGTCATAAGAATAGGTATGGTTCTTATAGGGGTATGAATTCAAATTGCATACATCATTTTTGGGTAGTATGTTTCTGAATTCAAACTGTGTACAATATCATTTTGGGGTATGTTTCAGAATTCAAATTGTGTACAGCATTGAAGAAAGAAAAAAGGAAAGCATTTTTTCATTGAGAAAACAAAACACTTGTTAGAAGGAGGAAAAAAAAAACTGACCTGCATGGAGTTCAAATTAAGGTATTAATTGAATGTTGCTTTCTTCCTTTGTCAAACATACAAGCTGACACACCAAAATCCCCAAGCTTCACTATTCCATCACTATCAAGTAGTATGTATTTCCAGCCTTCATAGAAGCATCCCCTTAAATTTCCTGATAAATTTTCGTCGAATTTAACTACCCTTCATTATACAAAAGGAAAGCATGATAAGAGATCAACTTGTTTACAAGAAATTGATTGCAACAAAGAACGCTCATAATTCTCTTTTCAATATTATCATTCGTACCACAACAACGAAAGAAAGGAAAATGATAGCATTAGGACTACTACAGCAATTGTTTCCACCCATAGAAAACAACCACACCATTTTAGTCGAACACCAAACTTCATTGTTATAAACAATAATCACCTTAAGACCCAAAAACAGATCCACTCCAGCCATTGAATTTCACCATCTTTTCCTCCATGTACACACAATAATCACCTTAAGACCCAAGAACAGATCCACTCCAGCCATTGACTTTCACCATCTCTTCCTCCATGTAAACGCGGCCATTCATGGAAGCAACAACATCTACGCTACTTCCATCGACTACACCCGATACCCCATCTATGTCTCCGGACTCCCTAAGTTCTCCAACTAAAACAAAATAGAAAATGTAATTAGATTACAGGGTAAACTACGGAACAACACGACCAATAATTAACCTATCTAGCCAGATATGTTGTGGTCTCAATAGCATAATACAATAAAATTTATCTATGATAAAACTGTAATAAAATGGAGTTTAATGCATCATTGTATCTTATCTATCTCATTTCTTCTTACTTATAAAATTCATGCGGTATTATTCTAATTGATCCTGGGGTAAGTATTAATGTCTACAATGTTCTGGATAATAATAAGTGGTTATTCATGCAGCTGTTTAGGTCATATAGAACAAGGAGTAGGATGGCAAACTCAGCAACAACATCAACAGTCACGTTGTTACCAAGGTCGGAGCCAGTGTCGTATTGAGAACATAAATGCACAAGAACCTAACCGCTGTGTTGAGTCCGAAGATGGTGTTACTGAGTTGTGGGACCAGAAAAATGAATAATTTGAGTGTGATAGTGTGGCTCCTGCTCGATATATTATTCAGCCTAATGGACTTCTCTTGCCATTTTTTTTAATGCACCAAGACTTGTCTACATTGTTCAATATTTGTTCCCTGATATTACTTTTAATTCAAATTTCCAATTTCCACTAGTAGCATTAGTAACACCTTCATCATTGCAGGTAGGGGTATGTCTGGAGCTCTTATCCCTGGCTGTCCTAAAACTTTCCACTCAATTCGACAGTCTCACAACTAAGAGGAAGACCCCAGCAACATGGAGCTAGATATCAACATCAAAAAATTCGTCAAATCCAACAAGGAGATATTTTGGCCTTGCCTGCTGGAGTAACTCATTGGTTATAAAATGAGGGAGAAACCCCACTTATTGCTGTCTCCCTTCATGACACGATAAGCAATGCTAACCATCTCGATCGCCAACTTAGGGTAATATGAAATGATCAACCCTTTTAAATTGTTAGCGATGAATTATGTCATATATAAACCTAATTACACACAGGTACGTATGTGGCTTGTATAGATATATACGAAACACATAAAAACTTACCTATTTAAGTGCTATGTAGAGATTTCAATTGGCCGGAAGCCAGAAAACGCAAACCATGTCACCCTACCAACAACAACAACAACAACAAAGACAACAAGTTAGGGGTCAACAAGATATTCCTGCAAACAACATCTTCAGTGGCTTTAGGGTTGAAACTTTAGTTGAGGCTTTTGGTGCTAGCACCGAGACAGCAAGGAGATTACAGGGACAAGATGACCAGAGAGGTAACATCGTTTTCGTTGAAGGACGGATTCATGCTATCAGGCCACAACAAGGAGAATATGAAGAGGAACAAGAACAACGCTATAGGACCACAAATGGGTTATAGGAAACTATGTGTAGCATGAGACTAAAGCAAATATCGCCAATCCAACTAGGGATGATATTTACTCAGAAAAGGGTGGAAGAATCACCAATCTCAACAGCCAGAAGTTACCCATCCTTAACTTCCTCCAAATGAGTGCTGAGAGAGGAGTTAATAACATCAGATTTCATTAAGCATTGAAATTTCTACAATATAGTGTGAAATTTTTTATCTCACACAATAAATTCTAGCATTAATAAGTCAAATAATAAAGATCCACTCCTGTCTGGTAAATTATAATTACGAGTCTTAAGAGTGAGTAGGTGCAATGTATTCGTTACTAAACTGATTCAAAAAAAAAAAAATGAAATTCAACTTGAGACCAAGATGACAATCATGATTCAATTAGCTTAAACATACAAATACCCAATTATAAAAATCCAGGGTATCGTTCAATTGAAAACCCGCAAATATACAAAACAACTAAATCGAATGATTCTTCAATTAACCCAAAAATAATGGTGCAACTGCAACTTCAAAGATCCGAACTTTAAGATTTATTTTTAGAGGAGAAAATAGAGGTAACCAGTTGAAGATAAAGAATGATATAAGAAAAATCGAGAAGATATTGAGTAAAAATGTTTTACCCATTTTGCTGTAGAGATGGAGAAACACCTTAATACTGAACCCTGAAATCAGAATTGAAAAAACAAAATCAAAATTGGTAGCAAATCTAATTTCAATCACAGAACACCACCAAGATTAGCACAAACCCATTTCAGTAGTTGCTCAACCACCTCCGTTCATGCCTGCAGATCCACATATAACCACCAAGATTATCTTTCAATTAGTTTTTGTTGATGATTCTCTTCAATTACTCTTCATCGCAGATTCACAGTTGAAGATTCAAGTAGAAATTTCTTTTGGAACCCACTTCCACTGGATTAGGTTAATGCTTATCGAGATTTAGGCTTTGAAGGTCGAATCAGTCGATTTCTGATATCCGATTTAGGTTTTTAAAATTGATGTAAATTGAATCGAGTGTTTCCAATGCATACTTGGGTTTCTGAAATGCAGATGAGAAGAAAAAAAAATCCCTGAGTCTATGTTCTTCCCGACCAAGACCTAACCTAACCTAGGATAACCGTAGAAAGCAAATGGTTTGATTTTATGTAAAAGAATTAGGGTTTTTGGAAATATTTGGTAAAGCAGGTGAAGAGAGGGAGATGAGATGGCGATGATGAGAAAAGATGGGTTGAGTAGTAATGCCTTCGGTCATATGTGGAGTGTGGAGGAGACGAAGAGTAGAGGAGACGAAGATGGAGCAAAACAGATTGAGCTCGACTGGTTGAGGGAGGGTTTGGTGGGGGAATGAAAAAGATGGACGGACAAGATTTCATTTGATCAACCCATACAGATTGATAAATTAATCTAACGGTTGATATTGTATTTTTTATGGTCATACAGATTGAAAACTATTTGTGTTTCTATTTGTGCTAATACGATCTCATGTATCCAATTTATTATCAACCTTAGACATGAAAATAAAATCCAAAAAAAATATCAATAAATTTAGGACATTGTTATCGACATTCTGATATAGAAAAATCCAAAAAATGTATAAGAATGAAGCTTAAAAATATGAAATGAATTCGATAATTGGTGTGTTTCTTTGTGCTTTCTCTTTGTGCTTCCTGTTTGAATTTCGACTAGTCACATAGGTCACAAAGTAATTTCGACAAGTTATACAGGTCATGAAGTTCAAATTTTGTATGCCTTTATGGAAATCGATAAATATGAAGCTCAAAGGGGATTTGAACTTCAAATATGGTATACCGACAAAAATACTATGAATCATGAAGCTCTGGGAGGGTTCTAACTTCAATCGTAAGAACGGTGAATATATCATTTTACAAGTAAGTTTCCATTGGAATATTCTTCGAAACCTTAAACACACACGAATTTGTCAACTTCGAGAAAGAAACTGGCTCCGAGGTTGAAACCTGGCGAGGAGTGGACAACTATAAGTCAGAAACTTAGTAAGACCGATGAATCCATCCTTTGACAAGTAAGATTCATTAGGAATATTCTCTGAAACCTTAAACAAACCATATTCTGGTATATTATATGCATACACGGGCTCTGAAATCGAAACATGGAAGTTAGTGGACTACTAGAAGTCAGAAACTTGGTAAGAACGATGAACCCATCCATTTACAGGTAAGATTCCTTCAGAATATTCTTCGAAACCTTAAACAAACCCAATTCTAGCATATTGTATGCGTACCCTGGCACCGAGGTCAAACACATGGCCGTTAGTGGACTACTATAAGCCGAAAACTGGGTAAGAACGATGAATCCATCCATTTACAGGTAAGATTCCTCTGGAATATTCCCCAAAACTATAAACAAACCCTGTTTTGGCATATTGTATGCATAACCTGGCTTTGAGATCGAATCCTGGCTGGGAGTGGACTATTATAAGTCGAAAACTTGGTAAGAACGATGAATCCATCCTTTTACAAGTAATATTCCTTCGGAATTTCTCTAAAACCTTAAACAAACCCATATTCTGGCATATTATATGCGTACCCTGGATCCGAGATCGAATCCTGACTATGAATGGACTATTAGAAGTCAAAAACTTGGTAAGAACGATGAATCCATCCATTTACATATAAGATTCATTCGGAATATTCCCCGAAACTTTAAACAAACCCTGTTTTGGCATATTGTATGCATAACCTGGCTCTGAGATCTAATCCTGGCCGGGGGTGGACTACTAAAAGTCGGAAACTTGGTAGGTGCAATAAGTATTACAGAATGTGAAAATGATCATATTACCCTTAATGGAAATAAGTGCAATAAATATTATGGAGACTGTGAAAAATGACCAGATTACTCTTATCAGAAATAGGTAAAGTAAATATTACAAAATGTGAAAATGACGATATTACCCTTAAATGAAATAAGTGCAATAAATATTATGGAGACTGTGAAAATGGCAGACTACCTTTATCGGAAATAAGTAAAGAAAATATTATAGACTATGAAAATAACCATATTACCCTTAGTGAAAATAAGTGCAATAAATATTATCGAAACTTTAATAATGACCAGACTACCCTTATCGAAATAAGTAATGTAAATATTACACTTTGAAAATGACCATATTACCCTTGATGGAAATAAGTGCAATAAATATTATGGAGACTGTGAAAATAACTATACTACCCTTATTGGAAATAGGTAAGGTAAATATTATAAAATATGAAAATGATCATATTACCCTTAATGAAAATAAGTGCAATAAATATTATGGAGACTGTGAAAAATGACAAGACTACCCTTATCGGAAATAGGTAAAGTAAGCATTTCAGAATATGAAAATGACCATATTACCCTTGATGGAAAAAAGTGCAATAAACATTATGGAGACTGTGAAAATGACCAGACTACCCTTATCAAAAATAAGTAATTTTCAGAGAAGACTTCGCGCTGTTTGCGGCTCAATCACCTGAGCATTATTTTTTGAGCATTACATTTTATTTTACAACACTTATGAAGGGTTGTCATAAAGTTAGTGTATTAAAGAACCATAAACTTGACAGAACCTGTGATAGTGTAGGATGGTTAGTGGTGTAGATCTCCATGCCTGAGGCTCGGGATCGAATCCCCCCAACATCATTTTTTCCAACATTATATATTTTTACTTCAACAACACTTATAATTGTTGTTATAGGTTTCTATTTTAAAAAAATGAAAAAAACCAAAACTGGTGAACTGAAAGGATGGTTGACGAGCTAGACTTCCATGTAGTAGGTTCATGTTCGAATCTCCCCTCTATCATATTTTTGTGTTCTTCAACAACACTTGTGAGAGTTGTGATAGGCTAAGTCACTACACTTATAAAACAGAGTTGTTATAGCTAAATGTCGTCACAACACTTTTTCTTAAAGAGTTGTCGTTTGTTTTCTTAGCGCAACCCCTTGGTCCTAAGTGTTGGTAGTGATGATATACGACAACTCTTCCTTTGAAACCAGTTGTAAAACATAGGACTTTCTACAATGTTTAGAAAAGCGTTGTAAAACCCCAGTTGTAGATGTATATTTTTCCCATAGTGTTTTTAACATTTTATGATGGCTTATTTATAACAACACATATAATACCTTAATCTTTGGAAAATATATTTCAATATCGTTGTTATAATGTCGTCACCTATATTTAACTAGAACATTAATTCACATGACAATAATCCAATTTTATATTTGATGGGCTATTTCTTTTTATTGAATAAACTTGTTAATTTTACTTGAAATAATTTCAAATGATATGTTGTCTAATTAAATTCTTGTGATAATGTCCGACTAATGTATACATTAAGTGATTTCAAATTGTTTATAGCACGTGTGCCAGCATGGCACAACAGGGCACGTTTATTCGTGCGCTGTGCCCGTGGGCTGTGTTGTGCCTAGCTTTTGACTAGAAAAGCACAACACGTCACAACACGTTTAAATCGTTGGCACAGCACAACACGTCACATGGAACGTGAAGCACGCGACTTCGTATGCCGGGCCGACACGTTTTACAACTCTAAAATGATAAAAAAAAATCAGTCCCGACTCGGGACCTTAGTGCTAAAATAATAAATTCGATAAAATTATAACATAATACATTTAAAAATTTCCCCTTAAACATTAATAGGTCCCAAATATTATACAAAATAATAATTCCATTAGAAAATAAAAAATAATTTTCATACACCTTTGAGATGAGAAGACATCCTAGTGATTTAGAAACTTGTATTGTTAGTGACTAAATTGAATTGTAAATTTGTATGTTAAATACAAAAAAAATATGTATAAATTTTTTTCTTGTAAATTAATAAGATTTATTACTTTAAAAACAAATGCATGTTGTTCTAAAAATATTTTTGTTAATGTTTTTTTTTAATCTTTTTTTTTATATTTTTCACTTTTAAAAATATATTTCGGTATTTATCCTATGATACTTTTTATTTTTTTAATATGGAAATTTTCGTTTTCTCCAAAAACAAATTTTAAATTAAGAATTATTTTTTAAATTAATATATTATTATTATACGTATAAAATAATAAATTATTATTTTATCAATTAAGAAATATCTTTTTAAAATAATAGGATTTCAGTGGTCCCAAGCCTATTATTTTATAGATGTTTTACTGTAAATGAGTTTTCCTCAACAAAAATTCTGGACCGAATATGATTTCCAGACTTCCTAAAAACCGCATAGACTTGGCCAAACCCTAAAGTGGACCTCCTGTTTTCTCCAGAAGGACATATTACGTGTCCATACGGTTTTAAGTGGTTTTATTAGACAGTCTGTCCAGAACGGCCGTTTATGTTAAGTTAGTAGGCGGAGATTATAATCCCTGAAGAAAAGGGGATATTGCGACGTACGTTTCATATTTAATTCTTCTTATTAGTGGTGTGAGATAGTGGAGGAGATTGAATATTAACTTTTGAGAATTTGAATCTCTTGGTCAGTATTTTGCAAATGTTGGGAACACAAAACCAAAAACACAAGGTTTTGTTTAGAGCGGGAAAATCATACTAGTAGCTACTCAAGGTTCAGTTAAGCCTATAATTAATAAATTTAAATGATGAAGAACTTAGATGTAATCTCGTTTGTTTATGGCATAAATGATAAATGGATTTCCAATTACATACAAAAAGCCAAGGAATAGATTTTTTTTTTTTTTTTTTTTTTAACAAAGTAAACGAAATATATTTTATTAATTTCCAAATGAATAGCTTGATTGCCACTTAAATTTCAAGTTATTTAAAGAGAATTTTAATAAAGTGTCCTACTTCCAATTAGGTGTTCAAGAAAATGCCACCGTTTTTTTCAACATTTATAAAGTGCCACAACTGTAATGTAATCGGTTAAGTCCCACCAAACTGGTCCATAATCGTTGAACAAGTCAAGAAAAAGTGTCAACATTACTTATTTACCCTTCACAATCGTTAAAGACTTGCAACCACACCATTAAAAAAGAAGAAGAAGAAAATCTGATTTCATTCATCTCCATTCTATTCACTTAGGCTTTAACGATGAACCAAACAATTTTACCTGAAAGAGAGGAGAAAAGCAGCAGCTGATGCTGTGATTTCCGAGAACCTAGATCGAGTAATAGACGGAGAAATTGAGAGATGGAAATCGAGAAGAAATTGAAGATGGGTCTGAGAATTGGATCTGTTGAGATTTTGAAGGTTCAAATTGAGGATTTGTTACGAAATTAGAGGTGTTCTTGGTGATTCAGATGAATATTTAGAGTTAATGTTGTTGTCGATCTCTAGAAATAGAAGATGAAGAAGAATTGGTGGGGTATAGTGATGAAAATTGAATTGAGCTACAACCTACAACCTTGAACGGTTGAGAATGAATTGAACATTGGGTTTGATTTGCCGACAGAGATCAAGATATTGATTTACCTCTTGTTGAAGCTTTACAGAAAATCAAAGAAGGTAAAACCACCCCTTATCATCTCTTTACTTGATTTTACCCAATGGGTTTTGATTAATGGAGGTAACGAGGTCTTTAAGATTGTAACTTTTTGATTTGATTTTGTTTTTTTTTATTTTGCAGAATTGATGCTTTTAGGGTTCATTTCATTGCTAATGACTGTATTTCAAAATACAATCTCGAAAATCTATATACGTGAGAGTTGGACTAATCATCTACTTCCATGTAGTAAGCCTCAGCTTAAAGAGGTTGCTCATCTTGGTTTGATTTCTGGTATTGGTAGAAGGATACTTGCATCAGGAGGCAATAACGAATATTGCACTAAAAAGGTATGTTAGGATTGTCTTTTAAAGATTTCTATTTGGTTGGATTTGATTCTCTTGTGCGACCAGGCTGTGGACTAGTGAAATTGGTGAATTTTTTTTTTTGTTAATTGGATGGTGAATTGCGATTTTCTTATGGTTGTGCAGGGGAAGGTCCCTTTGTTGTCGACTGAGGCATTGCATCATTTGCATATCTTTATCTTTGTATTGGCTATTGGCCAGGTCACATTTTGTGTACTCAGTACTCACCATTCTTTTCGGCGTTATAAAGGTAACTGATCTCATATCTTTTGATTTATCGGTTATTCGTTTATCATCTTTTAAAGTTCTTTTTCTTATTGTTTATTATGTGTGGATGTTAAAATGAATTTTATGTTATCGATTCGTATGTGGAAGCACTGGGAGGATTCCATTTCGAAAGATAAATATGATACTACAAAGCATCTGAACAAGGTCACATATGTCCATCAACATGCTTTTGGGCGGTGAGAAGACGACAGAGACGAACTTGATGTTGTTGCTGCCGGATGAGCTCGACGTGGTCTATCTGTTCGATGAAATGACCCAAAGAAGACACGAACTATAGTGAGATGATTCAATGGCGTAAATGTCTTTTCCTAAGCTGAACTATTGCCACATATGCACTAACGGATATTAACTGTTGTTTGAAAAAAACGTGACGGAAAAAGTCAAGAGTGTGGCATTTAATAAACTCTGAAAAAAAAGGTGGCATTTTCTTGAACAACTAATTGGAAGTGTGGAACTTTATTAAAATCCCCTTATTTAAATGCGGATAGTATTCTAGTTCATTGTTACTGTGTAAATGAAGGATTGAGGGTTTTGTCACTGTAAATGAAGAAAAGGTTGAAAGTTTAACAAGTAAATAAAGAAATGAAGAGAACCCGTAATTGAATTTCATTCCGAGTTTAATGTCCATTGATAGATTCATACATTGATGCTGCCTAATAACTCTCCTTAACACTATACTTAATCCTACCACGGAGGTTTATTTGGTAGGAAAAAAAAAAACTCACACGAACGATTTAGTGAGTAACCAACTCGCACATGATTGATGCCTTTTGGACGAGTTTAACTATATATGTACCTTTGGTGGAAATGAGTAACATCCACAAGCTGTGCTCATGAAAAAACTGTGAAAATTAAAAAGAAATTAATGAGCTAAAGGGATCCTTAGACTAAACCCAGGATAACTCTTTCATAGGTTCCCCAATGTACTTCAGGATACAAGGGGGAATTTTTTGTTTTGGTGACTCGTCAGTCGTCATTCAAAATTTCAAATGCGAATCTTGAATGAGGCAAACATTTCAGAAGATATTCTTTGGGTAGCCGTGGTATATATAGCTTCACCAGTGAATAGCACCACTTAAAGCAAACTAGAAAATCTCCGTTCACCATGCATTAGCAATCGACCTATAGTGATCAAATAGGCCTTAACTGGGCTAGTTGATATTGTGGGCTGGGCTACTTAGTTGCAAATTAACCTGTTCAATTTCCATGTCAATAAATTGAATTTTGTATGTGTCATTAAAGCTAACTTGTCATTTCCCGTGTTGTTTGACCTATAAAATCACCCATTTAAATGTTATTGTCCATTTTATGTTAAGTCGGTATGGTGATTATAATCATTGCAGAAAAAGAGACGGTTCGGGTAATATATGTATTTAACATAATTCTTCGGTTCTTAAAAATTATATACATTACTAAAAACAAATGCTTTCGGTCTGAGATGGTGGGGGAAACTGAATGGTAACGTTTTTGTTAAAAATATAGCAATTTGTGATTGTCATTAGTAAAAGAAAGAATAAAAGTCTAGGAAGTTTTCAAGAAACATGCTAGTGTAGTCTGGTCGGTTATAGTGTGAACTAGTGTAGTTAGTCAACCAAGTTATTGTATACTTGCAAGTCAAGTATACTTGTAGTTTAAGTATTTACTATAGTACACTTCTACTCCAAGTTGTTCTAGCCTGTATAATGAATATCAACGTAATTGTGTGAGCAAGGTATACTAATAAGAAATATAAGTTTAGTTTACAGAGAACAAGCTTGCTCCACCACTACTATCTTCCATCTTTATTTACTATGAGCTCTGTATGAGCAACTCTAATACTAGCTCATACATCTCCACACTACTTCCACAATATTATCGATAATAAGGTTCTTATAAAAATGAACAGTTTCAGATTCTAAACTATCAGAAAACTATACTAGTAATAGTAATTTGAGATAATGGAGGAGATTACCGTAATTGCTAAAGGTTGGTATCCAGGGACCGAGGAAACAAGGGACAAATGGGGTCCCTTGACCCCACTTAATTTTGAGTTTTGGGTACAAAAGGCAGGAGGTTTTGGTAATTATAACGAGTTGTGGGGACAATTTTATTGTAAAGTTGAAAATTTTATGGCTAATGGGTCATAATGTCAACTACAATACTCACTTAAATCCTCTTCTATCACCCGTAAACCCTCTAAACTAAACTACTGAGAATATATATACCTTATTAGTTTGTGTTGTAAGGGTATGGGGTTTGTTAATGATAACCTGAACTTGAAACATAGCGTATTATTGGCTAATCTGATTGCTAGTGGATCCTTTACATTGTGAGCAGCATTTGCATAAATTTTATTAATATTAAGTGGACTGGCTGAACCAAAACTCTGTTGTATCACTGCCTTGGTTGTGTTAATTTCTGTAGGTATATTAGGCTTGCAATTTTGCAAAATATCTATAGGTACGTATTGAACTGATGGGACTTGGGACCATTACTGCACTTAAAGCTTAGATATTGTTCACAACTGATAACATTTTTTTTCTCAAGTATGTTTATTTTTCTAAACCATAATTTTTGTTTTCATAACAAATTTTGGTCATTATAACATTCATTATTCTATATAACGAGTACTCTTTATAAGCAAATCACAGTTGTCCAATGGTACTACGATTTGTTCTAAAAAATTCGTCGCGGCCTTCGGCCGCATAGCCAATTAGTAGCATTACAACCATTTCGTACCTAAGAAAAAGTCACGAATCCATTCATGTTTTTGTATAATGGTTGCTGCATGTTTATTTAATTTTTATACTATTGTGCAAGGTTTTGCAGTACCTTAACTGTAATTTAAATATATTTTGAAAAAAAAATTAGTAAGTGCCAGAGTAAATTTTATTTGACCCCAGGACATAAAAGCGTTGGCTCCGTCACTGTTGGTATCGGCATTAATGGGATACCATTTGAGTGATCCGACGGCAGAACATGTTCTTATTGTTTTTTCTTATATACAATGGTACCCCTCGTTATAATAGGTACCGCCGTTAGCAATTATGGAAGATTGCCTTTGAGAATCTATTTACTTGAGGATAGTTAAAAAAAAAAAGTATTACGGGGAAGCTTCATTGTAAGATTAGTTGCAACCATAATTTTTAACGTGGTTTTTGTCTAAATTGCTTTGCACTTGCAGTTAACGAAGCAAAAAAATGGAAGATTACGAAATTAAATCCGCAGTTTTTGTTAATTATTTTTTATTTCAAATGTAGAAATTACTATCGTTGTTTACTACCATGACATATGCAAGATTAATACGTTTATATGGCTGAATTTCCTTTCCATTTTCCTTCGATCTTGTCTCTGTGATACATAGATTCGCCACGTCTCCAATAACTAATGAGCAAATCGAGCTAAGACGATAACAGAGACTATTCCAATCACTAATGTACAAATCAAGCAAAGACTATAAAATAAATCTTATCCTGGGCTTAGCTCAGAAATATGATTTTCATATTAGATTAAAATTAGCCTCAGTCTCCGAAACATGCTGAATTGCCACAAAGCAGGTATGTATTGTTAGAATGAGTTTAATCTAGCTGCAAGTATCGACATGAATGAACAACTTGGTAGTTGCATACTATATGCATTTTTCATTTGAAATTCATGGCTCATAATTTTGCTTTTCCTATAACAACATATGAATTACGCATGAAAATGGTAAAACAAATATTCAGAATATCTTGTGCTTGCCTACAAATTCGTTATCCTAAAACTGTATCATGAATGGAAAAAGATTGTGGCCGTTGTTAGGTATGAATTGTAAACACTAAAATAAATAGGTTCTACATTATAATCATTCTTCTCGAGGCACGCAAATGCACGTGATCTTCTCGAAAATAGATCTAAACCCACACCCACACCCACACCCACACCCACACCCTCACCCCCTCACCCTCACCCTCACCTCCCTCGCCTAGAATTCAATATTTTAAAGATAAGTGACGACAGGTTGAGATGAAGGAGGAAATCGAAGACACCGTTCAAAATGTTGGCTGATTTCTAGGATCATTCGCATTTCTCAGGATCTGGAAATTATATTTGGAGTCTTATACCTCTTCCCAACATCCACAAAGCAATTGTTACACCCCGCTTAAACAAAGCCATGGTACAACCATCCTTTAGTCCGGAAGGAAAGGAACTAAATTAGTTGTCTCATTGAACCTCCAACTGCACAAGGTTGAGTATCCTTCTGGTGGTGATTTATTCAATGAGCTGTCCCATCTCGATGAAAAAGGATTTGCAAATCTTGTCCTCTTGTGTAAAACTTCCGTTGTATACATTGCCAACCAAGTATGTACTTGAAGACACGAGCTTGAGTTCTCTCTTTTATAGAAAATTAGGAAAATTGATTTCCAAAAGCCGTTATCCATAACCGTAATGTTACAAACCTAAAGAATCAGGTTCAACATTTACCCAAAACATAAATGACAAACAACAACAATCTTCTAAACATAAACAGAACGATTATGTATGCATTGATTTCCGAGTTTGCCAAATTGAACATGTAGTACTCATATCTTACTTTTCCATGCAATAGGAGTCTATGGAATGGTATCTATTCCTTGGTGTTATATCTTCTTTGTCTGCTGAAAGATATATCTTTCGTGAGCTGACATATAGAGACATCATTTCAGAAATAGCTGCATATATCTGTTATCTCACCTCGGATCTGCTCAAGGTTGATGCAGCTCAATTTTACACACTTCTAATAGCATAACTTAAAATGGAAATCAAGATTTCATTACAGACCATTGAAGCTTAAGCTTCATTATAGAAAAAATAAGAAGAGATTACAACCAATAATAAAACCCTGATATTTTTTTTATACACCAACACTAAAGCTACACATGTAAGAAGAGTGTGTGAAGAAATAGCTGGCAGATCACGTGAGTTGCACGTGAAAGCACAAAGAGGGAAAATAGGTTTAAACAGTGTTATCCTTCACTGCAGCAAACCTAATCCTTTAGCACTTCAGTAGTTGTGCTAACACCCCCCACCACCCCCACCCCACCCCCTCTATCTCATGGGTGGAGCAAGCACACTAAGCTTGGCACATATCATCTGAAATCTAGGTCCATGCAAATCTATTGTGACATTGTCAACCAACTGATCTAGAGTGTGTACATAAACAACATCCAATGCTTTTGACTGTACTGATTGAACTGATATTATCACACCCCAGTTTAGGTATTCCAGTGATAGGAAAGTGCAAGTCTTGCAGAAGAAAGCATAACCAAACTACTTCAGCTGCACTACTGGCAAGGGTTCTATATTCAGTTTCAGTGCTAGAGCGTTCCACAGTTGATTTGATTTTTGGAAGACCATGATATGATGTTAGGACCCAAAAAGATACAGTATCCACCAGTGGATCGTCTGTCATCCTTGCAGCCTGCCCAATCAGCATTTGAAAAACCTAATAAGAAGTTATCCCCTTTAGTGAAATGATGACCAAAATTAATTGTGTCTTTGATGCAGCGCAGGAATCTCTTGGTAGCTAGCAGATGTGGTGTTCTTGGATGTTTCATAGAGGTGGAAAAAGGTATGTAATCAACATTTAAGGCTTTGAGGGTAATGACAACTAGTTCTTTGTCAGATATAACTTCACCAAACGCAACTAATTGATCAGAGATTATCTTGATTTTTTTGATTAAGGCAGGTATAGTTTTAGTACCTTGAGTGATAGATAGCAGTTTGGTGGAAAATTGGATAGAATGAGTTGAAGTAGCCCTTGAAAAACGCTCTTCAATCCTCATCCATCCAGTCAGTATATAGTGAATTCTCAACACCATTCGCATGATTCCTAGGATTTGTGAACTTTGGAGGATATGGATATGAGCCATCAAGATACTTCATAAGTTTGTATTTCTGAATTACTGGATTCATAAGATGTCGCCATGTGATGAAGTTGTCCTCCTTGAGTTTGAGATGAACAAAGTTGGTCAACTGATTAAGGGGGATGTTGGAAAAAGAATTTGAGGTAGGATTTTCCATGGTTGGAAAGAGATACAGGAACTAGATCTAAAATTGCAAACAGATAAAAAATTTGGTGAAGAAATTGAAAAAATATTTCAGTAGAGAAGACACTGAGAATGAAAGATCGATAGAAAAAAAAAAGAGAACGAAACCAAAAGAATGAAAATTTGAAACAATCAACAGTAAAAAGGCGTTTCTGTAATGAAAGGAGGTAAAAAAGAAGGATCAAAAACTGATCAGAAGCTTGGATCGATGTAGAGTTTAGTCTAAATCTAACCTATCTGATACCATAATAGCATACTTAAAATGGAAATCAAGGTTTCATTACAGACCATTGAAGCTTAAGCTTCATTACAGAAAAACTAAGAAGAGATTATAACCAATAATAGAACCCTGATATTTTGTTTATATACATCAAAACTAAAGTTACACATGTAAGAAGAGTGTGTGAAGAAATAGCTGCCAGATCATGTGAGTTGCATTTGAAAGCACAAAAAGGGAAAAGAGGTTGGAACATTGTTATCCTTCACTGCAGCAAACCTTATCCTGCACCTCTTCAGTAGTTGTGCTAACAACTTCCTAACAATTGCATTGTAAAGTCTAAATACGGAAACTGGACTATGAACTTTTTGTCCTTTTAGTGTTCTAAAACCTCAGTAAACTGACAGAAATTGAATTGGGAACCTGACTGGCGTGACCAAGCCACTGACTCATAGATTTTTGAGTCTGAATCAAATCTGGATGAAAAAACAAACATATTGATTTACATCCATATAAGTCGGGTAATACCAGATAGATCTATACAATTTAGATCTAGAAGAAGAAAAAAAAAACATTATGTAAATTGTAACAATGGTGTAATTTCATTGTTTGCAGTCGGAAAATGTAAAAAGAATTAGGTAGTTGCATATTATATGCCCTTCTCATTTAAATTTCGTGTTCATTAGTAATACTTCCAATTCCTATGCCAACAAATGATTTAATCATCAGGTTGATAAAGCTAATATATTCAGAATGTTTTGTGCTTATAAATTCATCATTCTGAATCTGAAATTGTATGAATTTTTGTAGATGTTGTTAGTTGTAAGTCGGAAACATTGAAATAGATAATCATTCATCGCCATTAAATATGAAAATAGTTTAAACATTAACTATTTGAAAGATATAGTATTATAGTGCCAAAAGATTAAGATGAGGGAGGAAATTAAAGTCACATGCGGCAAGATATATGTCAGGACCCTAAATATAGTCTAAGGTGAATATTTAGATACGTGATGAATTTGATTAATGTTGTACTCGGGGATTTTATAATTAAAAAAAATCATTTGAATTATAACAAAAAATGAAAATATGAAACACTTTTACTCTTCTAGCATGAATTTTTAAGGTCTTTGTCTCTGATTTTGTTTAAATTTTCAGGTGTATGGTTGTGCCTAGTTAATCTAATATTCTATAGGTGGGTTAGAATTAGCCATTCACTACACACTCGTTTCAAAAAGCGCGGATGGACACCTTGTAAAATATTCATGCTTATAACCATCTACACTAACCACTTCTACCATCATACACTAAACTCAAATCACAACTATTGTTGTATTTTTTTTCTCATGGATATTGCCCTATCTGCACGGAATACTGAAATATTGACAAATAAGCATTCTTAGAAAACTAGGAGGAAAGATTTCGAGAAGCCATCCATGCTATTACAAACCTAAAAAATCTGGTTCAACTGTTACCCAAAACATGAATGACATTATCCAATGTATTATAACAAAGTTACAAACTATAACAACCTAACACAAACAAATTATGCATGCGATGATTTCGGATTTTCCCAATTGAAGATGCAGTAGTAGCAAAAGTCACATCAGAACAGTTCTCCATTTCCATAAATTTCGTGTTGATCCTTTTATATATTTGTGCAGGTCAATGGCTTGAAAGAATTTTTTAGTATTTTTAGAATAAAGTTGCGTGGTGTCATGGACTGCTAAGCTGAACAAGTAGAAAGGACATATCAATTATGGACGACTGAGCTGCACAAGTAGAATAAAATGCATGCATAGTCTTTCTTTTTAAATTGAATTACTATTATGGTTTGATTTTTTGTAAACAATTTAGATTCATGAAGTTTGAACATGAGTTTGTTGATTTGTTTATGGAAGTATTTGATTAATTAAGTTGTGGAAGCCACTAAAACTTGTTGATAGTCTAAACTTTATTATCATATATTGAAGGCCCGCCCAGAACCTGTCCGCCTGAGCCTAAATTGCTAAACAGCCTTGGGCAGTTTAATAATTAGGCCAGGCTGCCCGGCCCGGCTCAATTTACACGCCGATATCAGACTTTGCCATAGAGCAGTTTATAGAATGGTATGTCTTTGTTGGTTTTGTATAACTACAATTTTGTTCATTTGCAGAGATTGCTGTAGAAACATCTCAGCCTTCACTAACATTGACGTCAAATTTTAGTATGACCAGTTAGAGTAAGTTATGGACACCTCTGTTACATGAATAGTACGTATTACCACAATAATTTCTTCATTTTGAGATAAATTACAATGACAACTTTTTACGTGTTTTATTTTTTTCTAAATTCCTTTGCAATTAACAAAGAGAAGAAATGGATGATTACAAAGTTAAGATCTGGAGTTTTTTCTTTTTTTTTGAAGCTTCTGATATATGTAAGCTAAACATGTTTATATGGTTGAATTTCTTTTCCATTCGCCATAAAATCTTGTCTCTGTGACACTCAGATATTCCATGTCTCCAATAACTAAGGGGCAAATCGAGCAAAGAAAAGAGATTTTATCCTGGTTGTAACTCAGATAAACGATTTGACTAACATTTTATTAGAGTCCCGTTTTTTCATTTTGCAATGCGCGTGAGTATAGTGATATTAAATTGTACATCGTATTACCTCCGTTTCTAAAGAATAGGTTAGTTTCATGTGCAATTTATACATGAAACTAACCTATTATTTTGAAATGGATACATTAATTTACTAGACCTTAAATAGTAACCATTTACTTGTTTATAGACTCTTGAGTTAGTATTGCTAAGAAAACTAGTTTCTGCAATGTTTGCTGATTAGATTAAAATTATCCTCGTCTCAGCAATGTGCAGAATTGCCATAAAGCAAGTTTGTGTTTTTGGAATGAGTCTAATTAATCTAGCTACAAATTAATCACTTGAAAGAAGATAAAGGAAATTGCATATCTTACGCACTTCTCATTCGATGTTTGTGATTGATTTATTTTGCACTTCCTATGCCAACCAAATGCATTATGCATGAAAATGATAAAACTAACAAATTCAGAAAGTTGTGCGCTCGACTATAAATTCATTATTCAGAAACTGTATCACTAAAAAGAAAAAGACGTATAAATTTAAACACTAAAATACATTAGTTCCATATTATAGTACGTTATAGTCTTACCTACTACCTCTGAAAATAGTTCTAATATTCATTCATTGCCATAGAGATAAGGTAACAAAAGGTTGAGACGAGGGAGGAAATTGAAAAGCCACTATTCACTGCATTGGTTATAAAAAAAGAAAATGCAGAAAAGCATCAAATATTTTGAACGTAGAAGTGGTGAAAGTGTTATTAAAAGCCTGATATCGTAAATTAAGTGATACGGATTGTTGTGTTTTTTACATTTTTTACTTTTACATACTATTCGTAGCTTATATGAGATTCAACAATTCTTTGAACTTTTACATATATTCATGGCTTATTCGAGGTTCTCTTCCAAACATGAGATTTTCGTGTCTGTAAATTGTCACTGATGTGGGTGTGGACCGTGAGGTACCTAATTTTAAAGGGTATTGTCATTACCATCTCTCCTGCAAATATTTTTTGTTCTCTGGGCAATTACCCTAAAATTTAATGAATTTAAACCAATTAGCAACTCAACCCCATCGAAAGAGCAGGCGTTTGACTTCAATTATCAGAGAGTATATGTGCTTCCTTCTTTTATTGGCCATTCGAATGGCATTTCTTTCACTCCAAAAAGTCCAGATGATAACAAAAGGAATACGTCTCTTTCACAGTTTCTCAATCTGGGGTTCAAACCAAATTTTCAATTGACTGTGTAAAGATGATTTGTGTAACCATGCATTAAGGATCAAATTCAGCGACAAAACAATTCCAAATTTCCTTGGCTACCTTGCAGTTATGAAGTAAGTGATCCACATTTCCTCAGTTGCATTTCAGAGGAAACAGTTTGTGTCTTCTATGTCAATCCTTCTTTTAGTAAGACTATCCACTATTGGTATCGCATTTTGAATTGCCGACCATGTAAAAATCTGAATTTCTGCCGGAACCGTTTTCACTCTTATGCAATTTGGAGAAATACTAACCGGAGATGTATGCTGAGAAACCTGATGGGAAGTTGCAAATGAGAGAGTTGGAGGTTCCCGAAATGCGTCTAATAGTGACCTCTTCCGGTTACCGTCCTCCACTAACTCCGTCACTTTAGCAAACTTGTTTTGAGTCAACTTAAAGCCATTGGGAAGGATAAAATTTAGAGGAATTTGACATCTTGCCCGTTTCCAAGCTGCACCTCACAGTTCTGTTCCACCAATCTTTCTTTTTCCCTTTCATAATCTTTTACACCTTAAAATAGTAGAACCTTTCTCGAAAGACTCGAATTAATATTGCTGACAAAACTAGTTTATGCAACAACCGCCGGTTAGATTGAAATTAGCCTAGTCTCGAAGTGTGTATTGCTGTGATGGGCCTAATCTAGATACTAGTCGTGACATGAAAGAAGAAGCATCATTACCAAGTTCAGAATGTTAATTATGTGATTCATTATTCTGAAACTGTATCCCAAAAAGAAAACTGTAAACATAAAAAAAAAAAAAAATAGGTTCTGAATTATACCATTATAATCAAGTTTATGTGCTTGACGTGTCTATTTTTCCGGCTTACACTCGTAGCTTATATGATATTCGGCCTAAAAGATAAAAAAAAAAAAAACTTATTGCAGGCATATTCTAGTTTTCTGTTCCAAGCTTGTTTGAGTTCTTCTCTATCTGTGCAATGACAGACTAAAGGCTATCGTCTGTCATTACTGTGTAACTCCCAAAATTATAACATAGTTTTTACGCCAGCCTGTCAAAGCCTCGCACATCCCGAAGGCATGTTTTTACGCGGGCCTGACAATGTTAATCACTTCTCTCACCATCAGCACGAAATATTGAAATATTGACAACTAAGCATTCACAGAAAACCAGGAGGATTGGGTTCCTGAAGCGATCCAATAATATAACAAACCTAAAAACATGAATGACAAACAACAACAGCCTAAACAAAAACAGAAAGATTATGTACGCATGTAGTGATTTCAGATTTGCCACACAGCAGGATTCTATGGAATGGCAAATCTTCCTTCTTGTTGTATCTTCTTTCTCTACTGAAATAAAGCTTTGGCAAGTTGACATATTGAGTAACCGAGAGATCATTTCAGAAATAGCTACATACATCTGCTATCTTACCTCGGATCCACCCAAGGTGATGCAGATCAATTTTGCACACATCCCAATTGCATTGTAAAGTCTAAATACAGAAACTGGACTGGAACCCACTGACATCCTGTCGTCCAAACCTAAGTAAATTGATAGAAACTGAGTAGGGAACTTGCATTCGCATAATGCTCTGTAAGCGGATGACTTCTAGAATCTCATGCATCCAAACTACAATTTTATTCACTTGCACAGAACGATACGCATACATTCAGCTTGATTCACAAAACATGAATGACATTATACAATGCACTGTAACAACCAACGACAAGAGCAACCTAAACAGAAACAGGACATTAACGTATAAAATGATTTCAGATGTGCCAAATTAAACATGCAGTACTCATTTCAGACTTTGCCATACAGTAGGAGTCTATAGAACGGTGTCTTCCTAGGTTTGTATCTTCTTCGTCTACTGACAAATAGAGAGATCATTTCAACAATAGCTACATACATCTGTCATCTTACCGTAGATCTGCCCACAGTTGCTGCAGATCCTTCTGCACACTCACTACCAGCGGAGTTTAAAAATCTACAAATAGAAATTGGACTACAAACATCCATTCGCCTTTCAATGTTCTGTAACTTGCTGAGTTCTGGAACCCACTGGCATCGCCTTAAAGTGACAGAAATTGGATAGTGAACTTGCATTCGCTTAGTGCTCTGTAGGTTGTTGACTTCTACAATTTTATTCATTTGCACAGATGGCTATGGAAACATTTCAGCTTTCAGTAAACATTGGCGTCAAATTTTAGTATGACCTGTTAGAGGAAGTTATTGACAACTCTGTTACATGGATAATATTACTCAATAAGCAATAGTGATTTTAATTCTACTCGGTTCACTAAGTTAAATTGGAATAATGAACTATCACATTCACTTAACAACAGTAAAGCTAAATAAGATCAAAGAGTAACTCACCTCATATCAAATTGCCAAAAACGGATTCAATTTTATTTATCATTTTGATTAACAATAGGATACGACGAAATTGAATGGAACCTATTACCACCACCACCACCACTGTGCCAATCTCTTTGTTGCTCTCTATACATATGATTGTGATACTGCTCCATTCCATGATAAGGCATACCCATATGTCCATGATGACCATTCCAAACCGGCATTGACATCATCTGCCCTACTCCTCCATACGGCGCTGGCATTGCATTCCTCTGAACACTCGGAACATTATGACCTTGTCCACCTGATTCATTTAAATTCTGCGGAACCGGCGTCGTTGCAAACAACGGATCCGAAGACGACGGCCCTTCATTGGACAACCCCTGCATTCTTTTCAAATACAATCTATACTTTTGCAAATGACTAGCAACATTCTCTCTTGTCAATCCCTCCACATTCATCAATTGCATAATAGTTTTCGGAACCGCATTCTTAATCCCTAAATGGCCAACAACATCAACAAATCTCTTATGAAGCTGTGGGGTCCATACTAACCTCACCCTCTTCGAATTCCGATCGGAATCATCCTCACCAACGCCGCCGCCGCCCCCACCATCATCATCATTAGTACCGTTTGTGACCTCCACCACCGCTTCCGTGCGCCGTGTTTTCCGCGACGGTTCCTCATCCTCCTCCTCCTCATCGTCTTCTTCGAGGATTTCAGTTTCTTGATAAAACGATGGGAAATTCCTTGATTGATTTTCAACACGGAGATTCGACAAGGTACTTTTAGATGCGCGATTAACATCGACCATCGTCCGGTACGATTCTGGACTGATACTGAAAGCTGATGCGAGTTCCGGTGAAATTAAAGGGTGAGATAACGGTGTTAGATCATCGCAATTCGGTAATCCAAATTCCCATTCTGATACTCGTTCTTGATCATCGTCTCTACCTTGATCTTTCATCTGTACTTCTTCTCCCATCAGAAACCTAGGGTTTGTGAAATGAGAAATGTTCCCAAATTGAACCCAAAATCGACGAAATCGAGCTTGAAAATTGGGGGAAATTGGATTAAATGATAGGGGTTTTGTTGGGTTTGATTAGATGAGAAGGAAATTTTGAGTAATTTTGAGGAAATTGTGAAGAAATCTGGGGAATTTTGTGGTGGGAGTGAGTGAAGAAAAATGGGGATAGATATTTTTGGGGGAGGAAGGGGGAGATTCGGAAATAAAGAAAAAGCAAGTGGGTTGCTTTATTAATTGGGCTGCTAAAGTGGTCTAAAAGTGTGAACTTTTTGCTCACGTGGACGTTTCTAGAGAGATATTTTTGTCCTATTTATTGTTGTGTTTGCTTTTAGGAGTGTTTTTGTTCACTCGCTTTTAGTGACGGTGCTAACTGCTAAGAACAAGTGCATGTTGGAAATGCATAGCAACTTGCTAGCTAGGCGTAAATTGGGTTGTGCCATCACATCATGCTAAAATTTGAGCACAACCCTGTTCAGTCCGCGATTTAGCCCATTACGACACATCACGTTAGTTTCATAGGACGGGTTGTGTTTCACTAATCGGCACAGTAGCCCAGCATAGCACGCGGCACGGATAAACACGTGGAACGACACATCACAACGTTAAGAAAGCACGTCATAATATATACTCGTATAAAATACTACACAATAAAGCGCAATACATCACATTTTTGTGTATATTTCACAAAAGAACTATTATTCTGGCCAATTATTGACATTTTATTATCATTGTGTTGACTTATTTTCATAATACCTAAATATTTGGAAAACATTTATGTTTAAAAATATAAATATATGTTCCCGGCACAACACATCACGACACAACGCGTTTATTTTTCTGGCATAGCCCAGCACATCACTCATTCTAGCACCACACGTCATAATCTCCGGCACGACACATAGCACGCTAAGCACGTGATTTCGTTGGTTGTGCTGTGCTGGGCCGACACGTTTTACACCTCTAGCTATCTCTCTCGAAAGCCTTTATCTTTCTTTTTTTGAAGCACGAAAATGTGGGATTGCCTGGTCCTATATTGGTATTGATAAAGTTCCGACTTGGCTTTCATCAGCTGCAAAATTTGTCAAATCATCATGTGCTTTATTCTTCTCTTTATAATTGTGTTGAAAAACACAAAGAGCTCGCATTCTCTTTTTAATTTCCAAGATCATTCGTGCAATATGCCACGGAGCTTCAGCCTACACTTTTATGAATCGTATCAGATAATTCGATTTTGTCCAATTGAAAATCTTTATTTATAAATCCACCAAAGTTTTAATATAAAAAAAAATGTAAATCGATTTAAAAGTTTAGGTTGCAGAAAGGAAACAAATAAAGAAGATATAGCTAGTGAAATTACCGGGCCAACTTTTTTTTCTTTCTTTTCTCAGTCTATCGCAAATTGAATTTGACCATGCCAAGATCTTTTTGATTATTCTCAAACCTCTATACATGTGCTGATGATTCTTCTCAGAAGAAGAAAAACTCAATTTCACAATAGAATATGTCTCAGCCTCTCAGGGAAACTTAGTTTTAAAAATATTTTTTGATTACTTAAAAGATGTTCGCAAATTATAATTTTTTTAACACAGATTGCCTAAAGAGAAAAGGATTAGCGCGTAGCTTTAGATTTAGAGGTCACACTTCATTTGGATCTTAAAATCGGTTCAAATTTAAGTTACCATTTTTCTTAATTTTTTAAAATGTTATCCGAGATAGAAATATTCTAGGTTGATCGAGATTTATCCCAAAAAATAGACCACGGATCCAAGGGTTAATTATTTGGATGGGGATTGGAGGGGTGAAATTATGTAGTGACTTTGGCCAGCCCAAGGTCGAGGAAAAGCTTACATTTTATAGTGCAGGTGGGTTTGGTTAAAAAAAAACAAGCCTAAACAATAGGCTTAAGCCAGGCCAAGTCAAGCCAGTTTATTTTCAAGCCACCCAACATTCATATTCTAGCTCCGCCAACGGGATTGGTGGAAGTGAACCCACGTCACCCACCACAGCGTGGTGCTCAGGATTTTATCATTCTAACTATTTTATAATTCGAGGCAAGTTATCTACCATTATAATTCGTGGCAAGTTATCTACCAACTTGTTAGCTTTAACGTGGGTGATGTTAGGTGTCGGTGTGGACAAGAAAAAGAAGAAGACGTTTGTGTGGTTCTGACACGTAGTAATCTTATCATTGACTTTATTCGACAAAATATTGCAAAGAAATCTACTCAAAATCTTTATATAGTAGTTTATGTGGAGGTGGATAATATCAGAATCTCGATTCTGATTGAACGGATGGTTTCCTTACATTTGAGTCAAAGTTATATTCATTGGGACTGGGTGGAGGCTTTTGGTCCAGATCAAGAAGCCTAGTGCGAATTGAAGGAATACTACTGCTGAGTGATATTCAAATCATTTTGAGCGAGTAGAGTGTCCGACAAAAGTGCGATTAACCAAGGGAAATGACTAGTTGAATTCGCGCACTATCTGCAATCAAGTAGTTAAATGACCTTCTAAGAAACTAAAGGACACCTATGGTCAATAAGCCAATTGCTAATTTTAAGAAGAAAGACGGTTGACAAAGTAGCAAAGCTACACCCACCCAACACGGATAAGGGAAGAAAAAACAAATAATAAAACCCACAAACTAAGAAAACAACTATGAAGGATCGAAGAATAACCTTTTCCCAAAAAATCGTTCTCTACTGCACCCGATAATCGGAGGTGGAGCCCATTACAAGGGTATATACTTGCATTCTCTGCCAAGCTGGCTCCAAAGCCTATTTTAGGCCAAAGTAAACAATATTTTTTTATATATAAGCCTATTTTTATTTTCTTGCACTCTTAAAAAGATATTTTGCATCCCATCCCATAATTCTTGGCTACGCGCACGGTGGTAGGTGATACTTAAATGAATTGTTAAGTAAAATAAAGCAAGCACTTATACAAGAAACTTAGTTAAGAATGTGCTGTTGTGCAGTAGTGCCATCTTCTTACCTCCTTAAGGTACAATATCCTTCTCAAAAACTGATGGGTAGTCCCCCACTTTTTTTTGGGTAGTCCCAAAAAAAATCATTCTTACTAAACCCTAGGGGTGTGCAACGGTTGGATGGTTGCGGATTAGGGGTCACCCGCAACCAAACCGTAAAAGTTACGGTTTTGGAAAATCAAACCGTGTCCGGTCCAATCACCCGCGGTTTTTTCATCCGCGGATCAGCGGATGATACGGTCCGGTTGCGGATCAACCGCGGATTTACTCAGGAAAAAAAAAAAACTAAGTTAAGAAAGATAGACAAAGAATGCAGTGTTAATTCAGTTTATGTTTTATGTTCTGATCTCTTAATGCTTGGGCCATGTCATGTGACTAGAATTTTTTTGTTGGTTTCAGACTTTCAGGTATTTACATTGTGCTAACATGCTTTATGGTTTATATATAAAACCCAAAATTGTGGCTACACAAGCCCACGGAACTAGATAGGGAAGTTAAGGCCTTTACTACCTTACGGTGCGGTTAAAATCGCGGTTCTACGAATCCAACTGCAACAAAACCGCTAAACCTTGCGGATTTGAAAACTCAACCGTGTCCGGTATGTAGCCTCTTGCGGATTGGTTTTCACCCGCAATTTTGCGGACGGTTGCGGATGAAAACGGAGGTTCCGGTTTTTTTGCACACCCCTACTAAACCCCACCTTCTACTCTAACAGGCCTAGGCCCATGCGAATTACGTGCTCTATAATTATTGCACCAACCAAGACATTACTAGAGGCTGCGAGCTGTTTTTAGGGAAATAATCAATTGTGCAGGTGAGGGAACCGGTGCATTGTAAAACTCATAGATATTCAACATCTATTGAAAGAAGAAATTCATATTGGCGATGCACCATTCTCTCTAGGTGATTTGATTAATGGATGATCAGTTGCCATTTCTATTAGTCTAGCATAATATTTGCCTCTCCATTGAACTACAAGTGTATTAATTCCAAGGAACATGAAACAACGAGCGCAGATGAGGTTGCAATAAAGAAATCGGCAGACGCGAATGGAGCTATACTACAAATATTTCTGCCATTGCAATTATTGTAGAAGACAACTGCCGAGCAGTGCAATTCATCCTCATGACCTAAGGCCATGAGTAAAAACGTAGCAGAGAAACAAGATTCTACCTAACCTTCCAAAACAGAAACCATGCACCTCTATACACACAAAATAGAAGCACATCTCTTGGTTCAAAGTAAAGAGTTATATGAATTAAATTGGCACCTTACTTGAGCAAAACTGAACTGCTGGTCCTATAATTCTCTGTTACAGTTACCCTTTCAGCATAGTCAGAATCCAAAATCAATTTTCTATACATAAATTTCTATGTATTTTCTTGTTTGGATCATATAAAATTAAATCCCCCTGAAATTTGATCCTCCATAAAGTCCCGCTGTTCTTGAAATACCATATGAATGTTGATTGCGTGTTAGTAGTTAAATTTTCCAGGCAACTGGAGAATATTTTCACCTAAGAGTTTCTCACTCCATATTCTTGCATCATCCATATGTCAATGCGGACACTGAAAACATGAAAAACTATACATAAGCACCCTTCAACTACTTGCAAACTCATATCGAACATATCGCCTTCCAAAGCCACTTCTGGATATGGTATAGGTGCTTTTGGCGGTGCTACCTCCTCGAATCTCTCATTTACAATATCAAAACCGATCAGTTTAGTATACACGTAGCCTTCTTCAAAGTCACGCGCAAGCCAGTAAAGAGCTTCATTAAATTTCAATCCTAAACAGTAGGGATGGTATTTAAGAGCATTAGGTATGCTCTGAATTTTTGTCCATGAATTCGATCCTAATGTATGGACAAGGACATCACAACAGTTCATATCCCGGTAAGCCACAACAATGACAATTTTGTACTAAATTGGGGTCTTCTTGTCGGTCTCGGAATCATAACTAAAGCAATATGGATTTGTACTGTTTTTCACAACTTGTGAGATTGATTTCGTTAAGAGTATTTATATGAATTACATGAGAATACAGATGAGAATCCCAAACAAACTAAACTAAAGAATAGGTACATCAATATAACCGGACTTTACAACATGACTAAAAACTAAACAGTTATAGAACAGGACTTCTCAGCAAAAGAATAGGAGGACCAGGGAAGATTGTAACAAGTTGTACGTATACGAAATATGTATGTACACGTGAGATTTAATACCCCCTCAAGTTGGAGCGGTAGAGCCAGAACGAACGCCCAACTTGCTAACCAGACGACCAAATTGTGGAGCTCCTAGTGGCTTCGTAAAAACATCCGCAAGTTGATCAGCAGATTGAAGATGTTTAGGCAAAATCAACCCACTGACTAGTTTTTCACTAACGAAATAACAATCTATTTCGATATGCTTAGTGTTGGAAAACGATTAATAAAAAAATGATTTTTAAGGTTTTAATAAAATTATAATTTATTGTTTTCTTTTGTGAATGAAAAACTTATTAGTCCCACATTGTGGAGTTTCCACTTTGTAGTTGTTTTAAAAGACTATATAAGCTTTTTAGTCCCACATCGGGGAGTTCTTCTTCTTAAGTTGTTTTGTTTCATTATATAAACAAATTCACTACTTTTGTAAAATCAATGGGAAAGGGTTGCTCTATATTTTAGAGGGACTCCCAAGGGAAGATATTTTATATGTTTTCTTATGCGTTCGCGATTTTTCTTAAGGGTTTTTCTCGGAGTTGCCAAGCTCAAGTTTGAGCATCTACTACGTATGCTAGTCATAGGTGTATTAGGGTGTTTTATCCTGGAGACATCCGTCCTGTGAGGGCTATAACATCACTCTTGAGTGTAGCCGGGCGCTAATGTCTTAAGGGAAACTTGTTGAACACGTGACTCACTCTGTTTTCAAGGTTTTGCCTTGTTGCTATTGCGGAGATATGGGGATCTCATCCGTTTCGTCAAATCTATCACTTCATTATAAAGGAGATAAGTATCAATAACTTTTGCTTATTTTATTTTTTCCTTGTTTATGATTATTGCATCCAACAATCTTAAGACATTAGAATTTGTAATAATCATGGATGTTAATTATGGAGTGAAAAACAAAAAACGAATTTTTGGTCAGCTGTAGAGTTTCGAATTTATCTCTCAACCTCTAAGGAATTTCGATGAACCATTTTGACACAACGTAGTGGACATCCTGATAGTTACCCACGTACAATTTCAGAATTTTTGAAGTTGTAAAAGTATTATTTTGATATTTTACAAAACAGAGAAACGTTCCTGAAAAATTTTGACGGGCAGAAATTTGTTGTTAACTAAAGTAGTTTTTATGGGGTAATCATAAGTTGTTTGATATGGTGGTTCAAACGAAGTTTTTAAATCTAGATATTATCTTCAAAACTCATATTTCATCTTCTGTTTCGGAACTAAGGTTTGTGAGATGTGGTGTATTAGGTGATTGGGAAATTACCGTGTCCGTGGTGAGAGTATAAATGAAGATTGTGACATGAAATTGAAATGGAACATGGCTACCAGGAGCATGTGGATGAACACAAGTCTTCCAAAGCTGACAAAGTAGAGAACATCAAACACAACTCTAAGCGTAGTCTTCATAAGAAAGGTATGTTTCGTAAAACTAAATCTGGCATTACTTGAATTAAGGGTGATTGTTATGTTTGTAAAATTCCTGTCCATACGGCAGCAAAGTGTAGACAACATAAAACCTTAATAAGTAGAAAGTAAATGCTAATTTAGTTGATACAAATTAGAACGAGTTCATTGACATGATGTCAGAAGTTATTTTAATAACCAATGTGAGAGACTGGTGGGTGGACTCTGGAGCCACTAAGTATGTTTGTTGAAATAGAGACTTGTTCACCTCTTATCAGAGGATAAGGGATGTCGAGAAACTCAATACGAGTAACTCATCTGCGACAGAGGTTGCATAAAAGGGAAAGGTCGAGAATTAGCTCATATCTATAATATTCTCACACTGTATGAAGTTTTCATGTTCCGAGCATATGCAAGAATCTTGTATCTTGTTCTTTTGAAGATGGTAAAAGATTGAAGATCTTATAATTAAATGTGAAAAAATTGTTATAACTAAGGGAGGTGATTTTTTAGGCAACAGTTATAGGACTTAGGGTCTATATAAGCTTAAAGGAAAATATGATGAAGTGAAAATAGTTGATTCATGTGCTTTCTTTTGTGTGACTTTGAATGTTTTGCATGGTAGACTTGGAACCGTGAATTTCTAAGTCAATGCATAAACTGCCTAGCATAGGCTGCGTAACCAAATTTAGTTTGGATTTTGAACACAAAAGTGAAATCAATATGCTATAAAATCTTTTATAAAAAATGTTCAGTGTAATTCTAAGCCCTTAGAATTAATTCAGTTAGGCCTAGTTGAAATGAGTTCAACCCAAACTAAGTTGGTAAAAGGTGGTTTGTAACTTTCATAGATGATTGTACTAGGTACTCTCTTGTATACTTTCTTAGGGTAAGGATGATTCCTTAGAAGACTTAAGAGTATAAACTTGAAATTGAAAGCGAAGTATATGTTACTACTAAATTGGTTAGGTCTAAACATGATGGAAAGTATGAATTTCATATAGGAGAACTTTACTTGTTAAATGGCATTATTCATGAGATCGTACCTCCTTGTTCACCATAGTCTAATGGTATAGTTGAACGTAAGAACATAACTATTATAGAGATGATTTATGCCATGTTGTTTAAAGGATAACCGCAAACTTGTGGGGGAAGGTGGTTCTATAATTTTGTTATATCCTGATTAGAGTAATCTTTAATGGATCAGATAAAAATCCATATGATTATGGATAGATAGACAACCTTTTTATGCATACGTCAAAGTGTGGGGGTGTTTAGATAAGGTTTCTTGAGTACCCTACTTCATATAGATTTTTGGTTGTGTGTTCTGGTTTTTCTAACATTGGTGTGAATATTTTTATGGAGTCTAGGGATGTTCTTTGAACATGTTTATTTTGAAACCTGTCTCTTCTTAGGGATGTGTTGTTGATCCCCTAGATGTTTTTCAAATAGCCAGAACTTATCTTAAAGGAAGATGAAGTTAAGGTTGAGCCTAACCTTCCTAGATTAGTCTGAGCTCCAGACTTGTAAAGAAGCCTTGACATTTATTGAAACCCCATTCTGGTAAGAAGCTTCATTTAGTGAAATGGACTCAGTCCGTCGGAACCAGACTTGGGAGCTTGCTAGTTTACCTCAAGGGAGTAAGACCATGGGATGTAAATGGGTCTTTAAGAGGAACGTAAGGTAGATGGATTTGTGGAAAATATAAGGATAAGTTGATAGTTAAAGGATATAAATTAAAAGTAGGTGTAGATTTCCTTGATTCTTATTCACTTGAAACGAGAATTATTTCTGTTGATATGTTAATTGCTATTAGTTGTTGTCATAAACAGCTTAGAGATACATCAGATGGATGTTAAGACAAATTTTCTAAAACCGTGAATTAGATAAAGAAATTTACATAGACCAACCTGAGGACTTTGTAGTGAAAGTTTATGAAGACAAAGTTTGTAAGCTGAACAAATATTTGTATGGTTCCAAATAAGCACGTAAATAGTGACATGGAGAATTTGATCATGTAATAATGTGTAGTGGATTTAAGTTAATGAATCTGACAAGTATATTTACAAGTAACTTGTTAAGGATGCATGTGTGATTGTATGCTTGTATGTTGATGATATGCTTATACTTGATACAAACATAGATGTGATTAATTCCACTAAAATATGCACTGAATGAGAATGTTGACTTGAAAGACTTAGGCCCTTTTGATGTAATCTTAGGGATGAGGATTAGAAGATAATAAAACATTTATAGTCTTAGTCATTCTCATTATGTTTAATTGTGCTTAAGAGATACAATAAGTCTGATTGTAAAACTTCCTGTACTCCGTACGATTATTCTTGTAGACTCAAGAAAAATAAGGGTAGTGGAGTATCTCAACTTTAATACTCAAGAGTTATAGGATGTCTGATGAATTTTATGAACTGTAAGAGTCCAGACATTGCCTATATTGTGAGTAAGTTAAGTAGATATAATTGTAGTCTAGAGCAAGAGCATTCAGATGCACTGAGTAGAGTATTATGGTACCTAAAATACTCTATTACCTTTTATTTGATTTATGAAAGGTATCTTGCTGTCCTTGAGGGACTTTATGATGCAAACTGGATAGTTGACTCAGAGGATTCTAAGTCTACGAGTAGATATGGTTTCACTCTAGCATGAGGGTTTGTTTTTGGAAGATTTCCAAACAGACATATACTGCTCAATTCATTATGGAATATGAGATTATTGCGTTAGATAAAGCACGAGAGGGGGCCGAGTCCCTAAGATGCTTTCTAGAAGACATTCCTCTCTGGCATAGGCATGTGCTAGATATATCTATACATTGTGTTAGCCAAGCTATAATAGCTAAAGCTAAAAATAACTAATCTCAATCGGCGTTATTTCCATTGATTGGATAAAGTCCAAGGAGAATATCGCGCAACCTTTGACGAAAGATTTATCCAAAGAGATAGTTAGAAATGCATCGATGGGGATGGGGCTTAATCTCATAAATTAAAATTGCCATGAAGGATACTCAACCTTGCTGACTGGAGATCCCAAGATCAAGGTTTCGAATGAGACAACTAATTTGTGGTGGGTAAAGGTAAACAATATCTGAGAATTTTATTCTCTGTCCCTTCCCTATGGTGTAGACGTGATAGTGTGACTGCATGCGAAGGATGACTTTTAAGAAGTCTTAATGAGTTCTATAGTTTCAATTTAAGATTTAAGTGGGGTGTAGAAGTAACACTCTTTATGGAAACTCACCTATCTGAATGAGGAATTGGGGTGGATTCCTATGTGAATATGAGCTTTGATTCTCTAGAGCATTCTGAGAAACAAGATATGTCCAGGGCCAAATTGGACAAAACGGCACGAGCTTGGAAGCACCCTGGGAGATATCATCCGTGGTTGTTATCGCGAATTACATCAAACGTTAGTAGTTCAAGACATAGTTCACCGTCTCTAGCAAGTAATTCCGGTAATATCTCACTAAGCAAAGGTTCAAGACCTCATGGACACCTCTGCCTAAAATGGCATTTCCTGCGCTTTTTATGTGATTTTCATTTTGATGGTTTTGGTATTACTGGAACTTAGGACCTAAGGGTGACTAAGGGTTCACAAGTTCATGTTTTTTCACTTTGGTGAAAGAAACCTTTAGGCTCACTTGTGAAGAACTAAAGATGAAAGCTCTTTATACTATATGATTTTTGAAATCCATAGTATGACCCTGGGGTCAACACACTGTTGTGTGAGGGAGATGATGTTGGAATGGCTAGTATGACTTCAACATGCACGATCTGTCTGCCTATTCAGTCAGTTCGGGTCGTGAGATTGGGTTGTTGATTTACCAAGATCTATCTGTGTTTTCGTGTTTTATTGAGTTTTCATTCATGTGGGGGATTGTTGGAAAACGATTAATAAAAAAATAATTTTTAAGGTATTAATAAAATTATAATTTATTTTTTTATTTTGTGAATGAAAAACTTATTAGTCCCACATTGTGGAGTTTCCACTTTTTAGTTGTTTTAAGAGACTATATAAGCTTTTTAGTCCCACATCGGGGAGTTCTTCTTCTTAAGTTGTTTTGTTTCATTATATAAACAAATTCACTACTTTTTTTAAAATCAATGGGAAAGGGGTTGCTCTATATTTTAGAGGGACTCCCAAGGGAAGATATTTTATATGTTTTCTTATGCGTTCGCGATTTTCCTTAAGGGTTTTTTTCGGAGTTTCCAAGCTCAAGTTTGAGCATCTACTACGTATGCTAGTAGTAGGTGTATTAGGGTGATTTATCCTGGAGATATCCGTCCTGTGAGGGCTATAACATCACTCTTGAGTGTATCCGGGGGCTAATGTCTTAAGGGAAACGTGTTGAACACGTGACTCACTCTGTTTTCAAAGTTTTGCCTTGTTCCTGTTGCGGAGATCTGGGGAGCTCATCCGTTTCGTCAAATCTATCACTTCATTATAAAGGAGCTAAGTATCAATAACTTTTGATTTTTTGATTTTTTTTTCCTTGTTTAAGATTATTGCATCCAACACTTAGTACGTTCATGAAATACTGGATTTTGAGCAATATGAATTGCGGCTTGACTATCACAAGAAACCGTGATAGGAAGAGGACACGAAATATGCATGTCTTTAAAAATATAATATAACCACTGTAATTCAGTTGTTAGATTAGCCAAAGCACGATATTCGGCTTCAGCAGAAGAACGAGCCACAATAGGCTGTTTCTTTGATTTCCACGAAACAGGACCACCACCTATTTTTACCAAGTAAACTATAGTGGAACGGCGAGTTATAGGGAAGCCTTCCCAATCGAAATCCGTGAATCCATGTAGGGAAAGTGAACTACTGGAAGATAAGAAAATTCCATGACCAATGGTACCCTTTGGGTAACGTAAAATACGAGTAGAAGCATGGAGATGAGTCGTACGAGGAAGTTGCATGAACTGACTCAAATAATTCACTGAGTAAGTGATGTCAGGACGAGTGACTGTGATATACAAGAGACGACCAATAAGGCGTCGAAAATAAATCGGATCAGATAACTCCTGACCATCAGTATGTGTTAACTTAAGATGAGTATCCATAGGATAAGAGGAAATACGAGCCCATGTTAGACCGGAGTCTTTAAGAATATCAAGAACATATTTTCGTTGACATAGGAAAATACCTTTAGAAGAACGAGAGACCTCAATGCCCAAAAAATATTGTAAGCGACCAAGATCCTTGATAGAGAAATGGGAAGCCAGACGTAGCTTAACTGAACTGATGAATCTATCATCTGTGACAGTGATAATTATGTCATCGACATATACTAAAACAAAGATCGAATTCGTGCCTCGATGATATGTGAAAAGAGAGTTATCACATAGAGATTTTGCAAAACCCTCAGCTAATAAAACTGAACATAGTTTAGCAAACCATTGGCGTGATGCTTGTTTAAGGCCATAAATAGATTTCTGAAGTTTGAATACCTTAGACTCAACTTTACGTGCCAGACTGGGTGGAATGCGCATATAGATTTCTTCATCAAGGTCACCTTGGAGAAACGCATTGTTCACATCCAATTGATGTAAAGACCATCCTTTTGATGGCTGCAACAGATAGCAACACACAAATAGTTACAAGTTTAGCAACCGGAGCAAAATTATCAAAGTAATCGATTCCTTCTTGCTGAGTATACCCTTTCGCAAGGAGACGATATTTATAACGCTCTATAGAGCCATCAGAATTGAACTTGATTTTAAAAACCCATTTACAGCCAATGGCTGTTTTGCCAGGGGAAAAGTAATTGAAATCGTTCCTCGTTCCTACTCGGCGGAGTACCTTGTAGCGAGGAGCAATGAACTCTGACTTAGAAATATCCAATACTCGGAATCATACTCGGTCACTAAATACTCATGAGTCATGAATTATACCAAGTACTCGGCCAATTTTTATATAAAATCGGTCTCCTCGGCCTAATACTCGGTCTACTCGACTACTACTCGGTCTCCTCGGCCTACTAATCGGTCTCCTCGGCCGACTTAATCGGTGTTCCTCGGAATTACCTTGTACTCGGAAATCGCATCGCTCATTTACCTTGTAGCGAGTACTAGCCGAGTACTCGGCCTTGGAGAGCGATTTTGACTACTTTGGCCATGGGGTAAATCAACCATTATCCAAGTGTTATTTGCCTCCAAAGCTAAAATTTCTTTAGCCATGGAAGCACGCCATTTGGGAGATTTGGTTGCTTGTGAAAAGGATTTGGATTCTTCCTGAGGAAGAAAAGAAGATAGAAAAGCCTTATGTGATGGCTTGAATTGATCATAATGTAAATAATCTGTCAACGGATATGTTGAAGTGGATTGACATCTCGAAGACGAGCAATGATAATCTTGCAAGTAAGCTGGTGGATTACGAGAACGTACCGGACGGGATTGTGCATCTGGAACAAGCGACTCATCAACCAGTGCAGATTGAAAAATTGGCAAACCAGATGGTAAAGCACTGTTTTGTGCTGATGAGGAAACATTACGTTGTGCTGGTAAAGAAACACTGTTTTGTGCTGGTAAAGAAGCATTTTTTTTTGTGCTGATGAAGAAGACCTACCTGAAGAAGAAATAACAGGAGATACGCCTGTAGTTTGATCAGGTGACATAGATGATTGACTCGGAGAAGTAATGGAGTGCATTGACCTAAAGACGAACCTACAGGTGGGACTACAGAACTACCAAAGATATTAGGGAGATACTTAAGTAATGAACCTACATGCGGGACTATGGAACCACCTGGGATATTATGGTGAGGTGCAGAGATAAAAATACCTGGATCTTCAGAGTTTTGAGCAGCGGAATGACCTGCAAGGTTTCCATGAAGAGGATTGTCACAGTCCAACTGAGAAGAGGATTCAGTGGACACAAGTGCAGGAGTAGATAGTGGAAAAAATACCGAATCATAGAAATATGAATCCTGAGAACGAACAGGTGATTGTTCATGAAGATTGTGTGACATATCTCTGAAGGGGAATGAATTATCATGAAACACCACATCCCTAGAGGTGTAAATGGATTTAGTTTCAAGATCATATATTTTGTAACCTTTCTGACCATGCGGATAGCCAATAAAAATTCCCGGTTTTGCACGTTGATCAAACTTATGAGCAATACGAGTATTCCTCCCAAATCAAAGGCAACCAAATACACACAAATTAGAATAATCTGGGAGTTGACAAAGTAGAAGTTCATGAGGAGATTTATGAGACAAAATAGGAGATGGTAACTTATTTATTAAGTATGTAGCAGCAAGCACACACTCTCCCCAAAAACACATGGGTAAATTGGATTGAAAACGCAATGATCGCGCTATATTGAGCAAGTGGCGATGCTTGCGTTCAACAATGCCATTTTGTTGTGGGGTATAGACAAAACTTGTTTGGTGGAGAATACACTTTTTATGAAACCAGGATTGAAGTTCTTTAGACTTGAACTCCATACCATTGTAAGACCGAAAGGTTTGTAAAGATGGTACAAGTAAAGTATTAGTACTAGAAGAGATGTTGCGAAGTTTATGACCAAATTGGGTCATAACAAAATTAAAAAAATATTGAAGAAACTTTAAGGTTTCTGATTTTATTTTCATTAGATAGACCCAAGTGCATCTAAAATAGTCATCGACTATTGTAAGAAAGTATTTTGCACCGGAAAGAGATGAAACGGAAAAATGACCCCAAATATCAACATGTATTAAATGAAAAACACGAGATGATTTAGAAATACTTTTATTAAACTTTAGACAAGTTTGTTTCGCTGGTGGACAAACATCACAGAAATGATTACATTGAGAATGAATGTAAGAAAATTTACTAGATTAAAATTTAAAACAATCCATGTTTGGATGGCCGAGACGGCGATGCCATGTATTGACAGGCTTATTTGCACTAACAGATAAAGAAAATGGTTGAGAACTGAAGTGATAGAGACCAGCGATGCATTTACTCCATCCAATCTCCTTGTTCGTGAGATGGTCCTGAAATATGAAAAAACCATTGGAGAATGATACATAACAATTAGAAGTGCGAGTCAGTTGACTGACAGAAAGCAAGTTAAATTTAAAACTTGGGATATAGAAGACGTGCGAGAGTTTGATATTGGGTGACAAATCAACACACCAAATATGAGTCACAGATGTATGAGAGCCATCTGGTAATTGAACATGGATTGGTTTAGAAACCACAGTATGAGAAGTAAAAAGGGAAAGAGACGAACATATGTGATGAGTAGCACCACTATCAACAATCCAATCATTCACAGTACAAGAAAGGGAAATACCTGCGAAGTTGACAAAATTGTTGTGGTTTCCTTCCGCAACTAGATCAAGCAAAGAAAAGAGATGTGCATATTGTGCAGTGATGATATTTGGAGCAGCAGGATTAGTAACAGCAGCATCAACATGAGATTCCAAGTCACTGGATTTGGGCAAATCCTTAGGGTAGCCATGTAGTTTCCAACAAGTAGATCTAGTGTGACCATGTTTGTTGCAATGATCACATAATGGTCTTTGGCGTTTGTTATTTCCCTGAGTGGTGTTACTTCCAGAACCCGGATGTGCGAAGTTTCTTGAAGATCTGTAATCACTACGAGAGACATTCAAAGTAGCGGATTCAATAGAAGGAATAAAAGATGAGTTTATACCCTGTTGTTCTTCCTCCTGACAAACATGGTTGTAGATTTTAGCAGATGAGGGCATTGGATCCATAAGGAGGATTTGACTGCGCAAAGATGAGAATCGATCATGCAGCCCTTGCAAAAATTCCATGTAACGATCTTGATTATGATTGGTCGCATAATTCTTTCCTTCTCCACAGATGCACGACTCAATTAGATGAAAGACATCTAACTGATCCCAGAGAAACTTAAGAAGAGTGTAGTACATGGACACACTCAAGTTTTCTTGTTTCAGATTTCCAATAGACTGCTTCAATGCATACAACTTGGATGCATTATGATGAGAAAAACGTGATTTTATCTCGATCCATTGTTCCCTTGCCGATGGAAAATTCATTGTGCTGGATCTGATTTACGGATCAACTGAGTTGGAGATCCAACTCCCAACAAGATCATCAGCATGTGTCCAGTGTAAGAAATCGACTGGATCTGTTTGCTTCTTCACCGTTCCATCAATATAGCCGGTTTTACCTTTCGCGCTGAGTGCCTTCGTCATTCCTCTACCCCAGGTATAATAATTATCGCTGGTTAGGAGAGGAGTAAATATTACAGACGTAGGATTGTCTGCTGGATGTACATAATAGGGACTTCTTGGAGATAAAGCAGCATCCTTATCAGAGGTTTGGAGGTTGTGAGACCCCATTGAAGGATCTGATTGATCATCTTCAATTGCCATGGATAAAAAGTTTCAGGAAAAAAAAAATCTAACCTAACTCGTGAATACCATAAAGAAATATGGATTTGCATGTACTGTTTCCCACAACTTGTGAGATTGATTTCATTAAGAGTATTTATATGAATTACATGAGAATACAGATGAGAATCCCAAACAAACTAAACTAAAGAATAGGTACATCAATAGAACCAGACTTTACAACAAGACTAAAAACTAAACAGCTATAGAACAGGACTTCTCAGCAAAAGAATAGGAGGACCAGGGAAGATTGTAACAAGTTGTACGTATACGAAATATGTATGTACACGTGATATTTAATAATAGCCAAATCCATATCCATATCCATATCCATGTAGATTCTCGTAGTTTAGTTCTAGTTTCATGGGTATCTTCTCGCACCCTTCAGTTATCGTATTCCAAAACTAGTCATAAAAACCCAAGGTGACCAAACTTGTGGTACAAAAACCCCACTCAAATGTTGAGATCCATTAAAACTCTATCTTAAACAAAATTGATACAAAAACCCCAAATTTTAAAAATTGATACAAAAACCCCAAATTTCAAAATTGGTTGCATCAAATTTTATGATGAAACCAAATTTTGGTTTCATCAAATTCTTTGGGGTTTCATCAAATTTTATGATGAAACCAAATTTTTGGTTTCATCAACCGCGAGTTAATTTTGTTTTGTTGGGGTTTTTGTGTTACTTTTATTTTGATGGGTTTTTTGTAGATGGATAGTGACATCTTTGGGGTTTTAACTCGCGGACCGATTCCAAATATAAAATTCTTTGCCACTACCTTTAGTAGTAATTATCCAATGCAAGCCACGACATGAAGAACAGATTTCAACTTTATCATCATCTTGAAATATGAAAGGATAATCCATAAGATTAACCAATTCATGACAGTCACACATAATCGCTGTTGATGATGATGATGATGACATTAACGGAAATAGAGACGACACTGACTTATAATCTATCTTGTACCTGATTTTCTTATTTTTAGCATCATATAACACAACTCCGGGATTGGCTTTAAAGTTTTTAAGCTCATGAGTCATGACGCATATTTTGAAAACTACTGCTACCAAATAATTCATAATATAACTTACTCATGCATTTAAATCGCAAAAGAGACTTCCTTGGTAACCTTAATAAGATTTCTTCGAGAACCTCTTCCGGGAAGTACGATCCTTCTTTTCACGCATATTGAGTCATGAAGAAATTCTAGAAAACTAAACACGGAAATTAAAGAAAAAAGAGGACGACCACGTGAGCAAAAAGTTCACCCAGAAACGAAATTCTCCATGTTGCACGTTTCACACCTCTACCTGGGGGTAATATTAACGACAACAGTGAAAAGAATGGTCTCCCAGTTTTCTTGATGGAGAAATCTTTTATGGTATTTGCGATAGCTGATGCCTTAGCACTCTTCTCCTCAATCACATCAGTGCTAATGTTCTTGGCTGTATTCACATCTCGATATTCTGAGGAGGATTTTCTGAAATCCTTACCGCAGCAACTCATAATAGGTTTTGCAGCACTATTCATATCCATGGCCAGCATATTGATTTCTTTCTGAGCAGCTTTTAAAATTAGTCTTGGAAAATGGTTTCATTGGGCTCCAACAGCTATATCATTGTGCAGTTATTGTGTTCCAGTTCTTTTGTTTCATTTTCTTCAATTGGTAAGCTCTACTTATTGGCCTACAATATTAGGGAAACAAGACGATGACTTTGGCGACATATTCTACGAAAATGAATGAGACTACGTTTCGGTGGGAAAGAGGCCGGTAATATAGTACTCTGTAAAAGCATTGATTAACAATCATTGATTCGCTCTATTTGATCTCTATATCTTTTATTCTGTAATACTCCCTATCATTAAACTTTGTAACATTGACCTGGGAATTTTCTACAGAGCGGTGCAATGCATACCCATGATCTAAAGCCATATATAAAAACATTGTTCATTACTAAAATTCATTTTCCATAAGAGAAAGAGTTTCACCTGTAACAAAAATAAAAAAAGAAGCACATCTCTTGGATCAACGTAAAAAATTATATGAAAAATCGAATACGTAAGTTAAATTGTCATCAAATAATTTCCCTTTCCCTGCTTAGATATAGTACGTACCTTACTTAAGCAAAACTGAACTGGTTGTATAGTTCTTCTCTGCTACAGTTACACTTTCAGCATAATTAGAATCCAAAATCAATTTTCTACATATTTTCTTGTTGGGGTCATATAAAATTAAATCCCCATTATAGTCGCCCCTCCATAGAGTTTCGCAGTTCTTGAAATACCATACGAGTTCTGAATCCCTGATAGTAAAATTCTCCAGGCAACTAGAGAAAATTTTCACCCAAGATTGTTTCACTACATATATTTGCATCATCCATACATCAATGCAGACACTAAAAACATGAATAAGTAGACATAAGCACCCTTCAAATACTTTCAAACTCATATTGAACATATTGTCTTCCAAAGTCTCTTCTGGATATGGTATAGGTGCTTCTGGCAGTGCTACCTCCTCGAATCTCTCATCAACAATATGAAAACAGACAAGTTTATTATGCACGGGGCCTTCTTCAAAGGCATGCGCAAGCCAATGAAGATCTCCATTGAATTCCACTGCTTCGAAACAGTACGGGTACTCCTGAGAGTAAGGTATGCCCTGGATTCTTTTCCATGATTTCAATCCTAATGTGTAGACAATGACATCAGAATACTTCATTTCCACGTTAGGCACAACAATGATAATTTTGTAATCCTCAATCTTGTTATCATAACCAAATCCATATCCATCTAATTTCTTGTAGTCTACTCCGGGTGTCAAGCGTATTTTCTCGCACCCTTGTGTTTCCGTATTCCAAATATAAAATTCTTCGCAACTACCTCTAGTAGTACCTATCCAAACCAAGCCATCGCATGAAGCCCAGATTTGAACTTTATCATAATCATGAAATATGGAAGGGTAATCCGTTATCCGATTTGCAAGTTCATGACAATCGGTACACATAGTTGTTGATGATGATGATGCTGACAACGGCAATAAAGACGATACCGACTTATAATCTATCGTATAAATTTTTTTATTTTTAGCCTGATCATGTATCACAACTGAAGGATTGATTTTCAAGTTTATAAGCTCATGATGCCTATTTTGGAAAATAGGGCTACCAAATAATGCATAAAATAACTTAATCAGGCATTTAAATCGCGAAAGAGACTTCCTCGGTAACCTTAAGAAGATTTCTTCGAGAATATCTTCCGGAAAGTATGACATTGTTGGTGCAATTCCTTCTTTCTTCTTCTTCTTCAACTCCATGTCGTGTGAGAGGAGATAGAGGAGGAAGAACAAAATATGGTTCTTGAGTAAGTTGTGAAACCCTAACAAATAAAAAAGAAGATTAACTTAACAACTACTCATTTTTATTCGATGTCCTTCGAAACCTAAATACTCACACCATTTTTTATGTCTGGGTTAGGCAGTAGGCTATTGGGTAATTCTCATCATAAATGGCGACCATCTGGTTAAGGGTGGGTGTGCACAAATGGGAAATAAAAATATATATTTGTGAGGTTTTGTTTTTTTTAATCGGATGAAGAAATTTGGTGTGACCGAGTTTCGAACTCAGGTCACTAGTATCATCATCCAATGACTTTACCACTGTATTACAGTGGCACCAATTATTTGAGGTTACGCCATGTAGTAATCTTACCATCGATAAAATTGGGATGAAAATCTACTAAAAGTCGTTTATATATAGTTTTTGGGTGGGTGGTTAATCTCAGTATCTTGATACTTATTGAACGAATTGTTTCCTCGTTGAGTCAAAGTTAAATTCAATCCATTGGGGAATGGGATAACCTTAAAACAAGCTGAAGGATACCTATGTCCAAGAAACCTAGTAATAATTTTAGAAAGAAAAATCGTTCTACATGATAAATTTGAGTTAACAAATTATCGAGTATAATACGAGTTAATTAGGGAAATGAATGCTTAAGAAATATTATCCCTATTAGAGATAAACTTTCTAGGTATAAGCAGGACATTGATGTGCATTGCAGTATGTGTAATGCTCCTTATGAGACTTCTGAGCATTTATTTATTGAATGCCCCTTTGCTAGATCTATTTGGCTTGGAATGAGCATTTATGTTTCTAATGTGTTGAATGACCATACTGATATCTTGCACTGGATTGTTAGTTGGTTTTCTGCAGGGGAAAATGGAATAATAGGCAATACTGAACTAAGGGAGTATCACCTTTACACTCTCATGATAACCATATGGGTGATTTGGAAAGACAGATGTTCTGTTATTTTTCAAAATACATAGCCTACTAATAGCAACACTATAGAGCGTATTAAATACCTTGTAGCTCAATGTTGTCTTGTGACTAATCATGCAGAGAATGTACATCCAATTGCTACTAAAAAATTGGATCCACCTGATCTGAATTTTTTCAAGATAAATATAGATGCTTCATACAAAAAAGAAACTAATACGGCAAGCATTGGTCTCATTGTGCATAATTTTGCAGGTGAATGCACTGGAGCTAAGGGACAATCCATCAATTCAAGGTTGAATGTTGATCATGAAGCTGAACACCTGGAATGCCCGTCTATGAAGACTGTAGTAGAATGGGCTAGTTCAATGGGGATTCAACGAGTAGTTTTTGAATCCGATAATGAGCTTCTAATAAGATCAATCAATGAGCACAGTCCTTGTGTTCATTGGTTAAATCAATCTTTTATTCTAGACATCCAAGCTTATTTCCAAAACAATCCTAATTGGTCTTGTCAGTCTGTTTCTAGAAATAAGAATAGAGTAGCAGATCGTATTGCTAAGAAGGCTAGGCTAGAAAATATTAATTTTGAATACTATGGAAATTTTCCACCAGACATTTACGGATGGATTAGTGAAGATAAACAATATGTAACTACTCTTTCTTAACTCTTAATAAAATTCTCTTTTTGAATAAAAAAAAATAGATAAAGCACGCATTTATATGAGAAACCGAATACGCAAGTAATCAGCTTTCTCTTAGATATGTCCATCATCATCGTGCATAATTAACTTACTTGAGCAATAAGTTCTCCTCGACAGTCCTGGTAGTGCAACTTTCTTAGGAACCGTAATTTGGGGACCATTGTTTTTTTTTTTAGGGTAGGACACCCCTTATAAATGTAGGTCACTCCTTATGAATATATTTTAATTAATACCTAAACTACCATTTTAATTATTTTTGGGTTATGATTAGTGAAATGATTAAGTAAAAAATAACATTAACCCACCACCGCCTATTACCACCACCACCACCTCCGATTATCACCACCACCAACCACCGATTACCACCATCACCTCCTCCCACCACCACCACCACCGCCCACCACCACCACCGCCGATTACCACCACCACCACCTCCGATTATCACCACCACCAACCACCGATTACCACCACCACCACCTCCGATTACCACCACCACCACCTATATATTTATATATAGCTTAATTTAAATCATTAACAAAGATATTCTCACAAACTCATTGCTTGTCATTCGGTTTTAATTGAAAAAATGAGAAGTAATCATCAAAATTAGTTGAAAATGGAAGTTGCAGAGAGGTTTAATGGAGGTTTTTTTTTCTTCAGAGACAGGTTCGGTTACGTCGCATAAAAAAACTCGACCGAACTCAGAGTTCGGTTATCACGAATTAATTTTTTCCTAATTCGCAAAAAATACTTTTAACCGAACTATGGGATAATTCCATATATGCATTTGCAAGTGCAGTTCGGTTGGATCGCAAAAATTGTCAAGTTTTTACTTAACCGAACGTTTGCCTAATTGCATATATGCATATATAAGCTCAGTTCGGTTGATTCACAAAATATGTTGAAGTTTGCGAACCAACCGAACTTCTAACACTAGGTTACTTTTAACCTGCAGTTCCGTTGGGAACTTGGTTGCGTTGAATTTTGCGAACCAACCGAACATACCTCTGTAAATGAGTTCGGTTAACTAGCAAAAATAATTTCATAACCGAACTCTTCTCTATATAGCCAAATGCTGAGTTCGGTTTAATCGCAAAAAACAAAATTCTGCGAACTTACTGAACTTTGTTATTTAAAGTTCGGTTACAACGTGGTCTAGTCGACTGAACCGAAAAAAACTCTGTAAACTCAAGCATAGTAGTTCGGTTGCATTTGATTTTTCATCAGCTAGCCGCACAAACAAAAACTCCATTAAAGCTCTGGTTCAGTTTCCTGTGATTTTGGATTTATTAACAGAACTGCATTTGCAGAAAGGTCGGTTACATGTTCTTCATATAATAAAACCGAACTTTGTTGACCTGGTTGAAATATTTTTGTTACAATTTTGATTTTGAAGATATTTTAGGTCGTTTATAGCAACCTCCATATTCACCCATCTCAAAATAATTTTTTTTCCCATCTTCTTCTTCTTCTTCTTCTATCACTTTAGTCACTTAAGAATAAGAGGTGATGGTGATAATCAGAGGAGGTGGTAGTGGTGGGCGATGGTGGTGGAAATCGAAGATCGGAGGTGGTGATGGTAATCGGTGGTTGGTGGTGGTGATAATATTCGGTGGTGGTAATCAGAGGAGGTGGTGGTGGTGGTAATCGGTGGTTGGTGGTGGCGATAATCGAAGGTGGTGGTGGTGGTAAACAGCGGTGGTGAGTTAATGTTAATTAGGGTTAATATTAAATAAGGTAAGGGGCAAATTGATAAACTCATGACTTTAGGACACCACTTATCATTGTAGGATAGGGTGGCCTTAAAAATCAATGGTCCCCAAAAATACATAAGTCCCCAAAATATGGTTCTTTCTTAGGGTCGCCGAAATTGAGCCCATCACAATAATCACACCTTCTACTCCTATGGGCCTAGGCCCATGCTCAAAGAGCTTTACATGCACTGTAATGGTTGCACCAAGACATTTGACGGTGAGGCTGATTACAAGCTAGTGATTGTAGTTTACCTCTGTTTTGGGGTAGATTACATCTGGCTTTAGAAAATCTTACGGTAATTCCAACACTGTATAATCTGCGTAATTTGCATCATAGTTTACTGATTATGGTGGTGGCATTGCACAGGTTGCAGGTAATTGAGATATGTTCTATGTGAAGGTGGGATTGGTCCTATAATTGGTCCAGAGTCCAGACTCTTCAGATTTAAGGCCCACACTTTTGTAAAGTCTTTTACATAATTTCTTGAAAATGTTATTTGAAGCAAATTATCTACCTACTTGTTAACATGGGTGATTTTAAGGTTGGGTGTGGAGTCTGTAGACAAGGTTGGGTGATTTAGTGTGGCAGTAACGGATGGTTTCCTTCTTCACATTTATCCAATTCGGCAAATAAAGTGTAGGAAAAAAAATGCACGTTAATCAGGAAAATGAATGGTTAAAGCAAGCAAAATCCGCAATCTAGCAGTGAGACTTCCACAAGTTCGTTATTTTGATTTACCAGCAAGAGTTTAATGGTTTCGGTTTACCTTTATTTTTCTGAAAACACAACAACATGAGTTTGTGGATGGTACATGTTACCCTCACTATGAATTTATTTACGCTCTCGTTGAGAAAATGACCAATCAAATCTGCATACTTATAGTGAGAATCTTAAAACTGTTTTTCATATCTAGCTAATTTGCTCTTGTGTGAAGTTAAATGTTTGCTCTACAACTGGTCTTTAGGTACAAATATTTTTGATAACATCTCTTTAAACAAGCACCTTACCCGGTGCATACGCACCGGGACTGTCCAAAGCGTCAGCTCTAGTAAAATGGATCTTGCTTACGAATCTCATTAAAAATTTATCATCCAAAATATATGGAGATATGGAACTCTAGTTAATCTTTTTCTGCTTCATCAAATAAACATGATCTATGCTTCGTGAATGTGTCCCTTTTTGGGATGTTTCACCTCACATTTCTCCATCTTTCAAGCCATTGTTGTGTCCCTTCTTTTTGCTGATAGTGTGCTATCCTCGAGGCCCTTGTCTTTGCATCCTGAATATCTTCTGATGCTTAATCTGCCATTACATCGTTTTTGTAGGATAAGTAAGATAACCCTTTATCAAATTAACACGTAAACTCTGAATAAAAACAATTAACTGAGATGCTTTTCTAATGGCTAAAGAAAACTTCTGACCTATTTTGCGATAGATTTCTAATCGTATGAGTACCAAACTATCATTAAGGAAGAGAACATGGTGAAGAAATGAATGTTCCTCTTCTAGCGTGAGTCCAGATAAAATCTTAATTTTCTGAAAATGAGTGTTTCCCTACTTTTATACTTCCCCGACCTACAACCTTGGATGGATATAGGTGATCAAATTTTGTACGATTGGTGAAAGGTGTTTCTTACTTTCCTAACCAAAACGTTGTTACCTGTTGGTGATGGACACAGGTGATTAGATTTTGGACGATTAGTGAAAGGGAAATTCTTATCCAAGACAAAACTGAAATTTGAAAAGGTGTCTCTTGCTTTCATGGCCAAAACGTTGTCACCTTTTGGTGAAATGGTGTGCCCTTATAGTTTTAACTTGTGTCTGTTCATGTTCATGGTAACTTAAAATGTGTCTCTTTGTACATGAAATGAAACTCTTCATTTTTTTAGTGAAAAGGAGTTAATTATATTTGTTGGCATCATCAGCATGGTAGACTTGGAGGGATTGATCTCCGAAATTGTAGAAAGTGACGATAGGTGCGATTTAGTTTTTATAAGTTCATTAACCGAAGGGAGACGTCATTTCTCTTTGTTCATCCTAACAGTGTGATGTCTATAGTGTATTTAACTGTTTATTGTTTTTGTTTTTTTTTTGAAGCATGGAGATGTTATTAAAATTAATCAGCAATTACACGAGGGTAAGTAGTACTTAAGGAGTCATCCACTACAAGAAAAATTGGATTAAGCAAGCTTGCATTTTTGGTTGCAGAAGCTCATATTAAGTCGCTCTAACCCTTAAAGCGACTTAATTTGGCTCTCGCTCGTTAGTTGCAAAAGGTGGGATTTGTACAAGTCTAGAGCAGCTAGGCACTCGCTCTAAATATTTTTCAACTACCATCAACGATTAACTGATATCATTGCTTTAAGTTTATTCCAATTATCCTAAATGGAGTCGCTCTAAATATGCTTCAACTACATCAGTGACTAGCTAACATCATTGCTTTAAACTTACTCCAATCATCCACAAGTGAGTCGCTCAAAATATGCTTCAACTATCATCAGCGGCTAAGTAATATCATTGCTTTACATTTATTCCAACCATCCAAGCGAGTAATATATTAAGTTGACATTCGCCTTGAGCAATTGCTCAAGGTTGTTTGAAGTACCAGATTTTAGTCGGTGCAAACTTTGAACTTGTCTGAATTTAGTTGCTCTAATTGCTCATCAAACAAGGAATGTCCCGGTTCGTTAAAAGACTTCCGGCCAATTTTGACTCAAATTAAATAAAATTAAAACTAATACAAAAAACAAATATGAACCAAATTAAATGCAAAATTAATTTGATTTATTATCACTAAATTCTTATTATTCAGAAAAATTACAATCTCATGTTTTACAAAAACAAAAATTATATATGAAATACAATCTGATATCTTTGAAAAAATAAATTAGAATCTCATCATGGCAAGGAACACCGTTGATACAACTACTTCGACTTTGAAGCACCCATCGAAGTTCTTTTAATCACTGGAAGAGCTTAAAAACACTGAAATATCATTCAAACGGTTCTTTTAGCTCTTAATCAAACTAAATCAAACAAAAATTAGCTGAGATTTTTGTGATGGGGTTATAGTTATAGCTGAATGTAGGTTTCAAATAGTCAAGAAAAGAACATGATCTTCAGTGGCCCCAGTTTACTTTGTCCTGATCTTTTTTCTTCTTCATGATTCGATGCCTGTTTGCCACTAAAAAAATTCAATGAAAAGAATGAGTAAATGCGCTTGTGGATAAAGAAACCAATCAATGATATTTTGTCCTTTCTTTAATAAAGTGAGTTGAGAGGAGCAAATCTAACATAATTTGTTCATTCCAACAGTAAAAATCAGCCCCATCCAAAAAAATCAAAGAATCCTAAGATAACCGTATTCATATAGCGGCTAAGTTATTAAAACCTTACCTCTCCTCCCAAAGACTTTCTTATCTCCCTCAGAAACTGCTGCTTATTTGTATTAAATGCCGATCACCCAAGACTTTGATAGCTATGTCCAAATCTCCCCATCTAGTATAGAGATTGGATACAAATGATCCAAATGGCTCAGCTATTGCACTAGCGTACAATTAATAATTATTGATATTTGAATCTCATAACTACCAAAAAATCGCATATGAGTACACACGAATTGTTATATACTTATACGTAAATAAATAAATAAAATTACTTTTTAAACTGTTAAGTCATTCATGGTGGTGTATCGAGCTGTAACATCTCCACCAAATGGTTTGATAACTTTGAGCATGTCTTTAAAAAAAAAAACGTTCCAGCAGCGTTCTACTACCCATTGTACCACAGGATAAAGAAAAACTGAACTTCGACATTTCAAGTGAAAAACCACAAGAAACCACAGTTGTATTAGAAACCCGAATCATACTACTACTAGTGATCGATTAGTATCAGTGACAATACACAAAACTGCACACAAGGTTCCTGACCATCATAAAGGCAGATACAAAATCAACCATAAAAGCAAAATGGGGAATTTGGAGAAGTTGATTATGAACAGCAATAATAGCATTACTCACTTCGTTAGGAACAATCACCCTAACACCCAAAATATCAAAATTGACTAAAATATACAAGTCACGATCAGTTTTTGATGATTTTGTTTTTCTGATTATGTCAAATATATGTGAATTCAGTAAATTCATGGAGAAGAAAGAAAGAAAGAAACTTACTATTCCTCCGCTCTTCTCTTAAGGCTGGTGTGATGATGAGAGACTGGTGCATCAAAGTTTGCAGCTAACTTTTGTTTGAGAATAGGGACGAGTCCTTGAGTCCAGTTTAACTCAATTCCATGATGTTTCGTTCTGCTGCAAATCAAAAATACAACAAATAGATTCAATCAACAAGAGAAAGTACTGATTAAGATCAAAAACAGGGGTTTGTGTATCCAAAAAAAATTAATAAATCGAAAGATAAAAGGACACTGAGAAGGAATCTTAAAGGAGAATTCCCTAAGCTTTCCCGTGAATCTCTAGTTCTCAATTGAGAAGAACCTGAAACCCTAACTTACTGATTATTCATCAAAACAGTTACACATCATCAATTATACAGAAACCCCTCTTAATTACTTGATTTCATCTTCAATTTCTCATTCATCTTCAATGAATATCAAAACTATGAAACCCTAACTGAATTCTAACACAGAACCAAACCTTAACTACCGATTCCAAGTTGTTCTCCAACCTTAATTCATAACTCGTTTTAAACCCACCTCCAATTAATCCTCTGTAGTATCAAATTCATCTTTAGATCTTCTCAGAATTCCTTCTCATGACACCCTAACTTCATCAAACTCAAATCACATCAGCATCACTTTCTCCTGATTCAGATTCGCCTACTTGAATCAACAACATAATCAACAACCATTCTATGAAGTTTCCCCTAATATCTATTTCTCAAAACCACAGTTTCGATAACTCAATTCTTCAACAGATGAAGAACATGAGAAGAGGAAGGAGGAAAGAAGAGATGGATCGATTGGATAGAAAGAAAGAAAGAAAGAGAGAAACAAGAATGAGAATTAAAATTATCGACGGACCACGTTTGTTTTAATCCACCCATACGGATCAAGAAGAGATCTGACGGTTGAGATTGTATTTTTTATGGGCATACGGATTGAGAAGCATTTCTGTTTCTCTTTGTGCTGATACGAACTCATATATTCGGTTTTATTATCAACCTTCGACACGAAAAAACTTCCAAAAAAAATATTAATAAATTTATTACATTGTTATCGACATTCTGATATAAAAAAATCCAAATAATGTATAAGAATGAATCGGGAAAATGAAAATGAATTCGATAATTGGTGTGTTTTCTTTGTGTTTTTGTGCTTTCTCTTTGTGTTTCCGGTTTGAATTTCGACTAGTCACATAGGTCATGAAGTAATTTTGACTAGTCATACAGGTCATGAAGTAGCTTTAGTATATGATACATCATCGAAATCGATAAATATGAAGCTCAGTGTCAAATCAAACTTCATATTCAGTATAACAACAAACAAACTATGAACCAAGAAGCTCCGGGAGGGTTCAGACTTCAAACTTAGCAGGATACATCATCGAAATCAATAAATATGAAGATTAGTGTTGATTCCAACTTCAAATGTGGTGTAACGACAAACTAACTATGAACTAATAAGCTCGGGAGGGTTCTGACTTCAAACGTATCATGATATATCATTGAAATCGATAAATATGAAGCTCATAGTCGATTCGAAGTTCAAATTTTGTATAAAGGCATAGAAAATATGAACCAAGAATATCTGGGAGGTTTCTGACTTAAAACTTAGCATGATACATCATATAAATCCATAAAAATGAAGCTCGACATCGATTCCAACTTCAAATGTCGTATAACGACAAAAAAACTATGAACCGAGAAGCTCCGAGAGGGTTCAGACTTCAAATTTAGCATGATACATCATTGAAATCGATAAATATGAAGCTCAGTGTTGATTCCAACTTCAAATGTGGTAACACACACTAGGCTTGTATTCGAATCTCCCCAACAACTGGCCGCGAGTTGAATACTCAAAAATTTGGTAAAAATGACCAATCCACTACCCTTATCGGAAAATAAGTAACGACGCTAGTAGTGGTTTTGGTAGCTTTATTTTTCATAGACTAAGTATTGTCATTCAAATGGGTGTTGGTTCCCAGCTTGTTGCTAGGTTGCCAACCAAAAGCTTTGTTTGAATTGTCTCTAAAATAATTAAAACAGAAGATAATTACTTGAAGAAAAAAAAAGTAAACTAAATATTATAAACTTGTTAAAATCACCATATTACCCTTACTAGAAATAAGGGTAAAGTTCAACTACATATAGGAGGAAATTTTTTGATTATTACAAATATTAACGAAATAATCACGAATTGTTTAGATTTAATTACATACTGATGGATTAAAATAAATAAATATCTGCTTTAAAGATAACAATCATAATCCGTAACCAACCGGAAATAATTCAGTTCGACGACGGTTCAACTCTCATATTATAGATTAGATGTTCAAATCCCACGCCGGTCCTATAAAAAAAAATCACAATCCGTATGACATTAATCTAACTAAATTGTTAATCGAACGGATATATTTACGAAAAAGTAAAACTCATGCGGATTGTCATTTTATCCGACGACCACAAATTATGATCCTAATGACATTAATCTGGCCAATAGAGAATTAAGATATATAATCCAACGGATATTAACACAAGAATAAAACTCATACAGATTGCCACTTTATCCAACGACCCAGCATTCGTTTTAAAATGGAACAACATTTTAAATTCCCACCACTTTTTTAAGATGTTACAATAACAACCACTTTTATGTCGGTCCAATAAGGAGTTGGTTGTTGTTGACTCTTATCCTTCACGTGTTTGTTGGGAACTTTGTTTACTGAAGTGATTCAAGTGAAACCATGGAAGATATTCCGCCACGTGTTGACTGTTTGAAACCACTCAATAAAAATTAAAATCCCAGATTCTCTCTAATGGTAGGGCGGTGGCTAAACTTAATCGCTCAAACAGGTTCGACCAACCAAACACATTTTGAGTCGCAGGTCATCACATCTTAAAGTAAGTAGCTACTTACCCTAAAAAAGTGGTTGCTATATATTTAGCTGGAAAAACATTTTACCGACAAAACAACTATTGGGGTCGCTAAAATTAGTGGATATATATTAAAAGCGACCTAGTAATCAGGTAGCCGCATCATTAGTTGCTTGAAACATACCAGAAAATCTCATATAATCTCTCTAATGAACGGGTGGTCGCTAAATTTAGTCGCTCAGATAGGTTTGACCAACCAAATACTAATTGAATCGCTGGTCATCCTAGATCGAAGTAGGTAGCTACCAAACCAAAATTTTAGTTGCTATATTCTTACCGGGAAAAGCATTTTACCGACTAAACTACTCTATGTGGTCGCTCAAGTTAGTGTATATATGTGAATACCGAGCCGCTAGTTTGATGATCGCAAGTTTAGTAGCTTGATTCTTAAAGCGACCAAAATTTTGGGTGCTTGCTAAGATTTTAGTTGCTTAAGCCATGTTTTCTTGTAGTGATCCATTACAATTTGATTGATGCATTGTGGGATTATGTGATCCCAAAATAAAGTTGTAAGGTTCTCTAATTGGCTTTTGTCCGCTGCCAGATTGGCTAGTCCGTATGCCGCTTGATTTCCTTCCCTATAGTTGTGGTTGATGGTGCAGTGAGGGATCTGACCCATGATTTGTTTGGTTTTAGCGATCATTCCTGATATGTACCATGGTGGATCGACATCTGAGATTAGGAATCGAAGTAGGTTTTCCGAATCGGTTTCAAATTGAACCTTTGGCCAGCTTTGTTCTTTTGCTGTCCTGGTCGCTATGAGCATTGCCCATGACTCAGCTATGAGGGCGGTGGTAATTCCTAGTAGACGTTCGTTCTCCATTTATTGCTGCCTATTAGGGTGAAAAGTCTGTAATGATCTGGCGATGACATGAAAAGTGATGCTGATATAGCTTCACTATGTAGCAGAATGCTTATGGATGCGCCATGTGACAATTTTGGGGTCTCTTATTATAAAGAAAGATAGTTTGTTATTCAATTGGGAAGGAGTGATAGGAATGACTTAATCTGGTTGGCAACAGTTTTGTGTTTTATTTTTCTCTTGTTTAGTTAGCTTCAGGGCTTTCTTTCATTCTTTGTTTTTGGTTTATTAGCTATTTTGTTAGCTTCTCTATAACTCTTTTCATGGCTGCCACTTCTTGTGGTATCCATGCTTTTTAATATATCTTGTCTTTTCTGAGTAAAAATAAATAAATAAATATTTTATATTGCGTCATAACCTTGTACAGTTGTACCGTACGCATCCCTGGAGTGGGAAATTTTTTTAAAGCAAAAGTATTATTCTATAAACCTAGCTAGCAATTCGGAATTCGGAAAACGTATGGAACGGCAAACGTACGAGTATTATACGGTTTTATAAAATTCAGATTCGGAATTCGATCAACGGGACGTGATTCATCAGTAATTCGGAACGGCATACATCCGTGTATAATTCGATTTATAAATGTGAGTTCGGCTCTGAAAATTCGGTATCTATATATACTAAATAATTTATATTTATAAGGTCATAGACCAATTTTTATACATATGTGTGAGTTATTTAAAGAAAAAATAAAATTAATATGATGATATTAATAATATATACAACATTAGTCATTAAAGAGGACGTGGTATAGTGGTTTAGATGCTTGGTCAGTGAGTTTGAGATCTCTCTCACCTTCACCTTCAAATTTTTCTGTCATTTTTGTTTTATAAAAATTACAACAACGTCTAATATTGAGTCGTGTATGCCCGGGAGGCAGTAAACCCCAAAAAGTTGGACCTTTAAAAACGTAAAAGCTAAAGAATTTATGGCGAATTTAGCGGACGTATTATTCAGGATTCGGGATACGTAAAATTCGTAAACGATTCGCGAATAATCCGGGAATGCCACATAATACGCGACTTGGGTTCGGAGTTGCAAACGTGCGCTTATAAAACCGTAAAATTCGTGATACGGAAAAAATTGCGAATGAATCGCGAATCATTCGCGAACTTACTAACTAGGCTATAGAATGGGAATTTCAATTTATAATCGTTTCACTCCATTAAATTATTATGTTTTGCTTAACTATCAAGAGTGTTCTGGCTAATATTATTCCTTTCCTCCCCGAGGGTTTGTCTCTTTACTTTATTGTTTCAGACTTGAAGTCATCTAGATTCCAGACTCTAATATTTAAAGTGGTCTTAAAGTTTCAAGATTTATCATTCTTTTCGTTGGATCTTTCTTTATAATTTTAACCAAAAACTTCGAAAAGAGTTTTCATTTTTTATTATTTAGATCATCAGTTCCAGTCACTATGCCAACTAATACTTCTACTGTTAGTGATCATCATGGCTTGCAGAAAACAATAATTCTTTCTGCACAACATATTGTAGCCAGTATTGAAAGAGTGGAAGCAAGCAGTGCCGGTATACAATCTTTGCTTTGTAAAGTTGTTGAAACTCAAGCCCAGAATCAACAGCAAATGATGGAGATGTTGAAGATATTAGCAAATAATAATAATATTAATGCTAGTATTTCTAATGAAGCTGCAGGGAATAGTCCAATCGTCAATGAACAGAATCGGCCTAGTGTTCCTACTACCGGTGATGAAATAGGAGAGGTTGTAGAAAATGAATCATCAGTGCAACATGCCCAGAATCAACAACTTCCAATGATGGAGATGTTGAAGACATTATTAGCAAATGATGCTAGTATTGTTAATGAAGCTGTAGGAAACCGTCCAATCATCATCCCTAATTATGAACAACATCCGCCTAGTGTTCCTATTGTCGGTACTGAAGTTGTCCAAATTGGATCATCAAAAATTAATGAGCAACAAAAAGGTACATAATTGTTATTCAGCTTATAGAATAGGTGTTCGATATTTTTATTTTAGAGGTGAATATATTATTCTATTTCTCATGCAAATCAATTTGCTCTTATTTTGTGGACGAATTAAGCAGAGGATAAACAGGTGAACCAAGAAAACGATCAATATCAGCCCTTAATAGAAGCACTAAATTCACAAGACTGGAAAAAGGCTATGGAATATCTACATGATCATCAAACGTTCATTAAAGAAACCATCGGAACATATTCGACAACAAGAATTTATAATATTCTCACCACAGTTGCATATTTCCACCAATATACGTTTGTGGAGGAGTTTTTGAAATTGGTACCGCCTGAAACACTTGAATCTCTGACCCCAGGAGGGAATACAGTATTGCACGCAGCTGCGTTCCTTGGAGACATTAGATTTGTTAAGGCACTGGTGAAGAAGAACTCCAGATTGACGCAAATACGGTCCACCGATGCACTGAAATGTGTGCCCCTCACCCTTGCCGCAATAAATGCTACAGATGGACAAAAGGAGGTGGTGGAGTATCTTTGCTCTGTAACTAGAGACGACGACCCAAGTCCATTCTCTGGTGAAGATGGTTTTAAGCTACTGCTCTGTTTAATGTTGTTCAATATGCATGGTAAGTAAACAGAAATAAATTAAGGTTTTAAATGTCGGGTACATCTAATTAAGTTGGATACCCGCATTTACGACATTAATCTTCATTTTCCTATCTGGATTTGCAGGTGTGGCACTATCTGTATGCCAACGATTTCCAGGATTGGTTGTAGAACTAATGGATAGATATGAGGAAGCTTATATACCGCGCCTAATGCAGTTCATTGTTGATAGGCCGTTTTCATTTTTGAGCGGATCAAAAATGAAGTGGTGGGAACGCTACATCTATTCTTGTTAGTAGTCCCACCCCATATGAATCTTTACTTCAACCTTTAATTTACTTTCTCGTTCTCAGCTAAATGTGATAATCATCAGTTATGTAAATTTATCAAATGTCCATGCCCTGCAGTAATCGAAGTGGATACTGATGGAGAAAAACATGAGGTCTTGGAGAACTCCGAAGGCATCCGAATAGGTGACGAAGAAAATCCTCGGGAAACCTCAATAAGGGAAAACTGTTGGACTAGTAACAAAAGAATCATAACAAAGTGCATCTCATGCAACTGCAAGCGCTATATAAGACGAGGTTTTTTTCTTACAAACTTTCACTAAATAACAACATTAATATCATATTGTAACTCGATATGGATAGTGATATTGGATCATTGGGTATGTACCTTTTGATAGCACCGAACTACATTGTCGGTACTACATGCATTATTACCTAAAAGGTTATGCTTAATCGACGACTTGTTTTTCCATGTTATTTCAGTACCTCTTATCAGGAGATTATACGATCAAAAGTTGATGCACAAAAACATCGTTGCATTGACAAAGTATTTTTTCACGCAACTCGTTAAAAAAGGAATGGACAAAAATAGCGTTAAAACCATTTTTCTGGATTGTAAATTGCTGCTGAATGCTATAAAGTTCGGAACCACGGAGTTCGTCCTGGAGTGCCTAGGGACATTTCCTTTCCTATGTTTGGAATTGGATGATAAGGGCACAATGATGAAGTTGGTTGTCAGCGAACGCAATGAAGTTATATATAATTTCATGCGTATACTGAAAAACATAAGTTTTACCGGTAGAACTTATAGCCTCTATGAAGACAACAACAGTATCCTACATTTCAGCGCGGAGTTACCTCATAGCCGACGACTCAATGTTGTATCTGGAGCAGCGTTTCAGATGCAACGAGAATTACAATGGTTTAAGGTGAACCCATTACACCCATATTGAGATACGAATTCCATAATTCGCGTCTGGTGTGTTGTACGAGATAAGTTTCATCGTTATTTAGTGATTGTACCTTTTTATTTACTGTATTAATGCAACCTTAATTTATTTTGTCCAGATGGTGGAAAATACAATGCTACAGAACGATAGATTTGTAAGAAACAAAGACGGTGATACAGCTCACTTTCTATTTACAGAGAAACACAAAGAATTGATGAAGGAAGGAGAGGACTGGATGAAAGATTTATCTACATCGTGCATGGTAGTAGCTGCTCTAATAGCTACTGTAGCATTTGCCGCTGCTATCACTGTACCCGGAGGAAACCTTCAAGACAATAATAGTAATTATAATGGTCTTCCAGTCTTCTTGAAAGAGAATTCTTTTATGGTATTTGCTACAGCAGATGCCTTGGCTCTTTTCTCCTCGATCACATCAGTGCTAATGTTCTTGGCTGTATTCACATCACGGTATTCTGAGGAAGATTTCCTGAAAGCCTTGCCACAGAGACTAATTATAGGTCTTGCAATGCTATTCATATCCATGGCCAGCATATTGGTTTCGTTTGGAGCAGCTTTTATAATTATTCTTGAAAAACAGTTTCATTGGGCTCCTATAGCTGTATCGCTCTTCAGTTGCGCTCCAGTTCTTTTATTTGGTTTTCTGCAATTCCCATTGTTCGTCGAAATGGTAAGTTCTACTTATTGGCCTACAATTTTTCGGAAACAAGACCGTCATATTTATTTTCCGTACCTTCAGGAAGTGGATAGGATTCTGGTTTTAAAAATGATGAAGGAAGAGAAGTGAATCATCAAAGTACATATAAAGACTGTGAGATTGATAAATAGACTGACTAAGAAGGAAACATAGATTTCACGTCATGAGAAGCTTCGCCCATGCAGAAAATTATATATAATGTCAGCATTGTAAAAGGAATTCTGTTCAGTCACTTACTTATGTCCATTTTTTATATTTGATCTCCTTCAAAGATTGTAAGCTTCCCATCAAAGAACAGAAAAGAACACCTAATCAACTAAAGATTTATAAGGTTTGGTCCGTTTGGATATTCGCAACAGTGCTTTAGCACTACCTGTGCGGAGCTTCAACCGAGGCAACACTGATATCTTTTTGGAATTTTCTAATGACACTTTCTTTTCCAAGCTTTCTAATGATGGTAAACGGGGTAGGACTATTGTTTATACCTAAGGTTGTTTTGCCCACATCAGATATCATGGTTGCAAATTTAAGCTGTCAGCTTATAGTTCTCTAGCATAAGCTGTAACCATATTTATAGTTTATCAAAAAAGCTTAAAGTTTCGTTTCCGTACAGGGACTTTATCATTCAACGATACATCCGTGAAATCATTGGAATTGTTTAATTATGTAAATAATAGACTAAATAATTGAGGAATCAGTCTATTATTTACACTAGATTTTGTACCCGTGCTACGCACCGGGAGGACCCAAAAACCATCTATTTTTAATTTGGTGTGGCTCGGCTTCGCCTCGTCCCGTCGCTTATGTATTATTGTAAGTTCTTGTAATCAGAGATTTAACGATCATCCAAATTTGGAACCTTATATATAAAGCGGCCCAAGATATGAATGTACTGGGCAAAGTCTCTGACTTGAGCTGGCCCTGGCCAAATGCAGTTCTACACGCTGACGTCCCTATGGGCCTATAATGGTAGAATTTGTTTCATAGCGTAGTGTAAGAGAAACCAATTAGTCTTTGATCTTAATTGAAAGAATATCCAGTCCCAGTTGGGACGGTGATTTATTCTGGTTGAAAACAACGAATATTATGTATGAGGTTGGATTTATCAAATGGATACCCTTCTTCCATATGTACTCTCTTGCCAAGAAATTTGTTTGGGTAAAAATCTGTGGTCGTAGGCCATTAATGGATACCAAGATTTTCCAGTTTCAAGTAAATTTCCCGAGAGGGATTCTCTGCTATAAGAGGTGGTCCATGAAGTGCTCGGGGCTTCCACGGTCTCTCCAACTTAGAGGTGGGTCCCACTTTTTAACCGGACTCCGTGCTAAATAAACCTGTTTGGATCATCTTCTTCCCGAAATAGGTTCTTTTATCAGGCAATCGATCAAACAGTTGAGGTGCAGTGTTGTGTGCTTGAGGAGATAAGTCCACCTGGTGGTTTGGCTCCATTATCGCTGCAAATTCGAAACCTAAAGAAACCCAACATTTATTGAGGTACCAGGACTCTCCAGCATCCACAATCATAGCCATTCGTGGCTGTTTTCTGCTGATTTTCGCCCAAAAATCAGTTGTAACTTGTAACCAAGCTCTTCTTTTGCTGAACTCGAATTAGAGAATAAACCAAACTCTTATATGTAATCCTACTTAAAATCTAATCACATCTTTAATCTTCACCATTCACGCCCAAATATCAAACACAATAGCTCCACGATTTTATTCTTCTCTAATGGTGTCTTCATGCTCTCTGATGTTACTCCAATCTACTATCAGACACTGTATTGATCAAAATTGCTTCTTCTCCTTTTTAAAGGTTCTACCCTCTTCATAAAAACATACACAAAATCAGACCTTGGACTCTCTCTGTGTTCCTTCTAATATTTGAGTAATTTTGGAAATATCTTTGTTTATAATAAGAGACCCCAAGTCGCCACATGTCAGCACCACAATCACTCTTGATTCTGGTGAAGCCATGTCAGCGCAATTTTTCCATGTCATCGCTCTCTCATTGCCTACTCCTATATAAGACATAATCCAGTAGGCAACCTCAACAGTCAATTAACCATTTCGAAAAGGCATCTCCAATAGTCACTTAGAATAATCAATGGATGCAACTTTAATGTATAACATAACATGTTTCATGAGAAGACATATCTGTTGGTTTAAGTATATCAAAAGATATGGAGCTTTTAAGGGAAACGTTTTATGAGAAAACACATCCGTTTGTTTGATTAGTATCCGTTCACTTTATTTAGTGTGAGAAGATAAATCTTCTGTATCAAGAGACACGTCTCACGTCTTTTGGCTAATTTGGAACCCTGTATAAACTAAAGTTCTCAAAACAGAAGAATGACATGTGGGCGGTGATTATTGACGCAGATTGATATAATAACACCACAAAGACACTAATAGCATCTTAATGTGGTAAGATTTCCATACATATCCATGGTGATGCTGGAAGCGTTACAGAAATTTTGGAGAAGGTATGCTCCATCTGGAAACGCCAGCCGCAACTAGGCTATAAGTCTTTCATCACCTTATTTTCTTCATCTTTCTCACCAGGTTAAACTTTGCAACAAAAAATTCTTATACAAATCTTCTTTCTTCCGATGATTTATGGGGGCAGTACTAAAGTAAATTAGGCTTCTTGCTGCAAGAATTAGGAAACGTCGTTTTCCATAGATATATGTTCATCAACAAAGACTTATGCATACTTTGATTTACTGCAGTTTTTTGTTATGTTCATCAAGATACTTATGTCATATAATTATGCATGTTTTCTATGATTCTAATTCAGCCATATACGTTACGCAGAATGCATCATTTTATCGTATTAACACAATTAAGTTACAAGTCTAACAACAGAAAAAATGGATTCGTCTTTGGTTCGGTTGGAAGATGTTGGAAATTTGGAGCTTGGATAAATGAAAAATGCGTCTTTTCACTAAGGTTTGCAACTTCTCAGGCAAAGTTTTTTTTGGGTTTCTTACGGCTACGCCACTTCAAGGAAAACCTATATACACTAAGGCTACTTTCTTTCTAAATCTAAAAATGTTTGGCAGTATATTTTGATGCTATTTTCTTTCATAAAGTTTTTGTTTGGCAGTCAACTTCACTAACGTCTTTAAAAGTGATTACACATCAAAGTTGTTTTTGCAGGATCATCCAAGAAAGCTTTACTAAAGATCTTTCGACAAATCTGGGTCCTTGGTGTTTGGCATTTTCCAATGGTAAGGATCTTTCGATCCATGATCGAAGTTTTTAAGGAACTTTCTTTTGGTATTACAGGAAGAAAAGAAAATAAGTTTTACGATAGGATCTGGAAGGTAATATTAATGGGTGTATCAAGAAAAAAAAACATAAAGAGGGTGTTTTGAGTAGAATAAGATTAGATAAAAAGACTTTGAGATTTGACAAATCTCGATGAACCCCTTGCATGGCTAAGACTTGAGATCAGAAGTTGTGTCGAACGTTCGAATGTGTTAAAAAGAATACTTCCTCAAACTATTCACATCGCGGAATTTTTTTATGGCAACAGTCAATATAAATTAAATTGATGGTGGGAGATAAATTAAGTTGTGTCGAATGTTTCAAATGTGGTAAAGAGAATACTTTTAAGTTTCTTGCGCAGTTGAAGGAAAATGTGAAAACAGTGTTTGATGGTGTTGAAAGAGAAGCATGGTATCCTGGATGGTACATGAAAAACTATGAAAGCTTTAGTCAAAAATAACGATAACAAATTGCAATGCAAGTGAATCAAAAGAAAATCAGCGCCAATTGACCATCTGAGAATGATTTAATCAGTCCCACAATTCATGTTAGAATTGGTATCAGTTGAATTGAAACGGCATCATTTCCGTTGCATAAGAAATTGGGTAACAAAGTATATACTATATTGGAAAGAGTCCGAATAATTCGACAAAAAATATATATATTAAGTAGAATTTATCTTCCGTTTTGTCGGTACATACAAACTAATGTTCTATAGGCTTTTTAATTTTTTTGCATGGAGACAAAAATAGTAGAGAAATTCTACAAAGATAAGTAGTATTAAAACAAATTAATTCGGTCATGTTACAGAACTAAAGATGGTAATTATCGTAACTGGATTACTCCAGATTCACTAAGAAAATGTTTTGTTTTTCTATTCTCTACTGTTTATAGAGGTCTTGCCCGTAACATTTCCTCTGCTTTTTAGTTTTAGTTTTTATGTTGATCAGGACTCCACTTTTTGTTACACAATGGTGACAAGGTGAAGTATATAAGACTACATGTGCAGATAGAAGTCACGTTTAACTCGCGATACATTTTTTCGATAAAAACACTTTTTGAGAAGAAGCTATGAAGTGTAAGCCAGAGAGTTTAAGGGAAGCTATTATTGTGTGTATCATAGTAATGAACTATGAGCAAGACGAAAAGAAGCGGTCTAGAATAAAGAGAGTACATCGTAAACCATAATGGTATCCAGTATTGTTCTGGGTTTCAAACCATAATGTTGAAGCATTTCAAATTACCACGCATTGATGCCTGAAATCTTAGGAGAAATAAATTTGGATATGTATTCGGCTTACATTATTTATGCAACCGAAGAGTCGTGTCTTTAAAGTTTAAAAGCGTATACGGGAAGAATCTCTTCTCATATATTCCTTCTTTATTCCTTCTTTATAACGAGGGACCCCAAATAGCCACATGGTGTCACCAAAATCATTCTAATTTATTGTGGAGACAACTCATCGGAACTTTCCATGTCATTATCCACATCATCATAACAGTTTAAACATACTTGAATACTTAAAAGAGTATTGATGTTCATGATCATCTCTTACAAAGAGGAAAATCAAAAAAATGTGAGAAATAAAGAGTATTAAATTAGGAGACCAGATGCGCATGAAACTCATAAGTACTATTGATGTTATATGCTAAACAAAACGTGGAGCGAAGAAAAACCATATCACTCTCGGAATAGCGTCGAATAATGCCTTCTCCATACTGTGGGCATCAATATAAACATGTCGAATAAATGTTTGCCTGCGACCAACTTTTCCGTCTTCCATCCTGAACCCTGAAGTCCTCACAGAAAATCTTAGAAAGTCGACATTTCAATGTTCTTATTATTTCTTTTTTTCATTGTTTGGGAAGAAAAGTTTGGGATTTTCATTTTTCTATCTTTTCGTATGATTTCGGCTATAACATTTTCATTGTTTTTGTTCGATCGATCAGCAGTGAGTGAGCCCCTAACCTATAATTTGGAAGTTCAATCCTTGGCCAACTGGCTAATCCCGTCGGTAACATTTTCTTTGTCAGGGTCGTCAGGTTAACATTGGTTAAGTCGTGGAGCTAAAAGTTTAGTTTTTCATAAGCTTAGGGGTATGGAAATTGCTTCCCACAGAACAATATACTACATTTACAGATAACCAAAGTTAAACACATTTATTGATGAGATGCAATAAGAGTATGTAACTATTTACCATATTAAATGGAAATGGTGATGGCCGTACAATACAAACATTCCAGAGACTCCCGGTGCGTATGCACCGGGTAAGATGCTTGTGTTAATTATAAGAACACTACTGTAGTTTGATTATGCTGGTACTTTAAATTTTTAATCACTCAAAAAGTGATGTTTAAAGTATGATTCCCTGTAAAAAGTGACATTCGATCTTGCATATTCACCAAGCTTTATTATTTGGAGACCTGCTCACTTGGAGCTTTGATATTATATATTAACCCATAAGATTCTGCTTTGATGTTTCGGCAGATATGGACAGCTCGGCAAGTACAACTCTATTTCCATTGCACCGTACCAAGACTGGTATTGAATTTTGAATCGGATCTTTCGTATATTTCAACTTTACGGTGTTACTAAACGTCTAGTTAAGTATTTGGTGTAAATACGGTGTAATTTTTTTATTAGGTGTAAATCAACACATAAGTCTTGTACATCCACATTTCTACTAACGGCTTTAGTATTTGGCCGTTAAAATTAGGGGGCTTGGACCAATAACGTTATCTACTAAGGGAGTGTTTTAAAAAAAAAAAAATCTTCGACCAATAACGTTACGACACTTGTCTTCTCCAGAATTGGTGTAGTTGAAAGCTTTTATCTAATTTAATTTGAGGTGAGTGTCATGCTCACCGTGCAACGTGGGAGCTCATATGACTTAGCCTTTTAAAGGAGGAGTGATAATTAATATGGGTGAAATGGACATAAAAAAAATAACAAGGATGAAACTGGATTTATCCTGGCTTAAACTTAAAAAATTACGAGGATGAAACTGGATGCATCCTGATGTAAATTAAAAATAAAAAAAAGTATTTGAAAATAGATAGGATGAAACTGTTTACATCCTGACTATTTTTACATTCTCGTTCATTTAAACAGTATCAAATTTTACATGTCTTTTTTATCCAGAAATTATCGTTATTGGGTTAATTGACCAATTTTGTGTTATTTTAAATGGTACTACTCCTTTTAAATATTTAAGCTAGCCAGGGGATGTATTTCTGGAACATGCTGGTTATTGCCCTAAATTTTCGTGGCCTGTGGGTATATTCTTGAATGGCTTGAACTTGAACGAGCTAAAGATGTTATTATCAAAATGCCGGACGGTTATCGTTTTTGATGCACCTTCTATTTGATTAGACAGACCCCCATCGGTCTCCATCAAATTCAACCCAAAACCATCAATCTCCATCGTATTCAATCTGAAACCTAGATAGGAATGGAAAGTCTATTTAGGATTAGCGGTATATGATTCCTTATTACTTATTTGAGCACAATATATAATACAATTAACGGAGACAACTACATGTATAATCCCAGTTTCGAGGCGTCAGCCAATAAGCCTTTATTAGTTAACAATGACGTAAATTTGGAACATCCAATCTGATCCCGTGCAAAGCACGGGCGAGACCATAGTTCAACAGAAAAAGTATATACTAATCAATAGCTTCATAAAATAAAATATTGAAGAATTTATTTAACTATATACAAACCTTGTTGTTTATTAATTTCTGATGATGATTCATTTTCGATGACTTCTTCTTTTGTGTCACCACCACCAACTAGAATACCAGGCCGATTTTGTTGATTAGGGATGACCCTATTTCCTGCAGCTTCACTATTGGACATACCAGCATTAATGTTATCATTATTTGCTAGTATCTTCAACATCTCCATCAATTGCAGTTGATTCTGGGCTTGAGATTCAACGACCTTCGCAAGCAACGCTTCTACACTAGCAATACTATCTACTATATGTTTTGTAGAAAGCATGATTGTTTCATGGAACCGATGATCATCGAGTACAGTAGAAGTAGTAGTATTGGTTGACATGGTAACTGGAACAAACCAAAATAATAAAAAATAAATAAAAATTATATCAAACTCTTTTTGAACTTTTGAGTGAAATCAAATGTAAATAAATTAAAGATGGAATGCAATGGAGAGCGGGGTGGCGATGAATGGTATTAGGGTCTGTAAACATTAAGACGCTATAAATACTAGGGTCCGGAATCTTGATGACTTCAAGTCTTCACCAGCGTACAGAATATAAACATAACCCCTCAAGAGAAAAGGAAGTAATATTAGACAACTCTTGATAGTTAAGTAAGCATAGAATCTGTCAATTAATGGAGTGAAACAATTATAAAATGAATCTTTTATGTATGCATTTGTTTGTGTGTATGTTTATAAGGGAATTAATAATGATAGAGTCTATTTCAGTAATATTTACCGCTGAAACCCTTTTGGAGTTATACCTTTCTGGGAATTATTGATAAAGTTTCAAGATACTGATACTGTTTCTTTAACATCAAGAGTTATACAAGACGACTGATGAATCCAAAAACTGCAATTATCCACGAAAATATTTGACACCCCAACTTTGTTCGCCCAATAGGTGACAAGCATCCTCACCTTAGATTTTGGTTTGTCTCCCCACCCCATGAGAAAATAGTACCACAAATATTTGTGGTGTAACAACGAACGAAATTAATTTCTACGCTATCTTTATGGATGCAGAAAAAAACCCTTCAATTATTCAGCTTAATGAAGTAAATAGGAAAAGGCGCAAAACTCAAATATTTGGCTAAATTTGGAGAATCAAATAATACCACAAATATGAGTTATTTTTAGTACGTACCTATTTAGATATCTCTTGTTATACCACATACTTATTTATGCCGACCTTAGAGCAACTGCAGTCATACGAGCAAAACCAAAGACCAAATACTAAAAAAAACCAAAAAAATTGGTTTACTCCGTGCTGTGACCCTACAGTGCATGAGCAAAAACTTGATCGGGCGCAATCAGGAAAGTTCGCCCCATCAGGCGTAGTTTAAAACTACGCCCCATTTTTTTTTTTTTTTTTGTTAAGTTACGCCCCATTTTTTTTTTTTTTTTTTTTTTTTTGTTATGGGGTGTAACTTTGAATTATGCCCCATCAGGCGTAGTTTCAAACTACGCCACAATTATTTTTTTATTTTTTTAATACGGGCGTAACTCAAAGTTACGCCCCACCAAGCGTAATTTCCTCCTTGCGCCCGACTAATGACCAGAGTAAAGACCATATATGGTCTGGGATTTGGTCTTTGGTATGATATTTGCTCTTTACTCGCTCCGTAGTGTCTGCATTTTTTCCCAAATTTTGGTTGATGGTCCATGATTGTGGTTTCTCTTAGCATATACAAGATGTGACAATCGATGTCATCTAATTTTCCTTTTAACATGATGTTTGTACCCAAAATTATTTTTGGGCACGAAACATGATGAATGGATAATTTAATGAATAATTAGGGTTAGGAGACATGATGAAGAACAAATTAGAGACAAATATAGACATGGTTTTACGTGGTTCGGTGATAGGTGTGATAAACACCTAATTTTAAATTTAGTATTTATGCTTTCTTTGCTATTTTTCGTGTGAATTATGTATCTTTTGTTCCCTTTTGAGTTTTATAGGTGTTTTGGAGTCATTATGAGCAAAAGAATGAGAAAACGTCCATTTGGAGCTAAATGAAGCGAGAAGGTCGATTCATAAGCGAGTCATGGATCCGTCTGAGATTGCGCAAGGAGAAAGTGAAGAATCAATTGTCAGGTAGCAGAGAATTAGGCTGTCGGTTATCCAAAACTGACATGCCAAATATTAATCAGGGTGGCCCATATTCGAGAAGCAGGTGCCGTTAGTAATTCTCAAGCCTTATTACCGAAACCCCGGGATTGAGATAAATCAAATCTCTAAATCATTATCACATGAAACAAAGGAAAATGGTGGCTGGTATCCTAACAGAGGCGGCTGGCAGAGTAAATGGAGATCGAGAGTTTGAGAGGGGCTTATGAGAAATCACAGAGATGGTTTGCTGCTGTTGTCATGGGGATTCTTATGGACTGTTGAATCTGGAAGAACAAAGAGAAGGTTGTAAGAAGTGGTTCGAAATGATGATGGATTTGGGTGAACCATTGGCTCGTGTTGTGCTAGTTTGGATGAAGTCAGTAAGAAAGAATTGAAGAAAAACTGAATTATGATGTGGGTGTGTGTTGAATTTGCGACTGCTTGCAGGGGAGAAGAAATAGTGGTTCTAGAAATCACCAACAAGCTCATATCTGAATCGCTTATAGCATGTACGCAAGGTGTTTACAAAATTATTTGAGTTAAGAAGAGCAAGAAATTATGAAGATATGTCATGGTTTTCTGATGGGAAAGGGGCTCGAGTGTATGAAATTTGTGCTCAAAGTTGCAAGGTTACTGAGCTTGGCAAATCAGGGATAAGAGAAGATAATAGTGTTGTTGTTTGCTCAGATTGTAGGTGGTGCTTTAACTATGGTGGTGTAGAGATGATGTTGCAGCTAAGCTAAGAATTCAGGGGCTGATAGAAAAAAAAAAGGGAGCTTCAGTTTAACCTTGGCAGAGAATGAAAATAGCTTGCTTCCATTATTGATGGAGGACTCGAGTTTGACAGGAGCTTGGCTGCTGCTGTTGCTTGTACCTAAAATGAGAATGGCTTGAGCCTGATAGTTTGCGTTGAGCATAGAAGAACAATGACAATAATGACTGAATGGGTAATTGAAGCTGCTGAGAAATGGGTAATTGAAGTTTATTGCTGGAGTTACAGGAAATGCAAGATAGGTTGCAACTGCATCTTGTCAGATGAATGGGTTGAAATGATTCTGTTATGGAGTAGGTGGTACTGGATTGAAGGGAACTGCAGGTGTTGGATGCTAAGCAAACAAGGAAATGAAACTGGTGTTTGAGTCTGAAATGAAAGAGGTATGTTGATGCTATGGTTCACTGTTGATTGCAGGTAGATGTGCTATTCTGCTTTGCAGGCTTGTAGTTGCTATGTTGCACAAGTATGGCTGGAGTATTGTGATCAAATGAACAAGCTATGCTCATGGTGGTTATGGAATGGTTATATGTGGGTTTTGTGTGATGGTCACTGCTAAGGGATCTAGCAGATGAATGGAGATAGTTTTACTGATGGTTTGAACTACTGCAGCTGAAGCCTGAATTGAATGAATGATTAATGAATGTTAGATGCATGTTTAGGCACTGGTGGTTTGAACTGATGGAAATAAGTTGTGGCCTGAGTTAGGTTGATTGAGGAGCTGGGAACTGTGAAATGAATGAAGGGCTTGAGTTTGAATGGCAGTGAAGGTTGCGCTGGGGGTTGCAGTAAAGGGTGTTGGCTGAGTCGCGGAAATGAGTGTTGCTTGAGCTTAAGGCTGGTCTGAGATGTCAGCTGAGCTGCAAATGGTGATGCTAAGAAGAGCTTCAAGAGCAAGCTGAATTAGAAGGAGGTAGAGGCAGCTGTGTTGCAGGAAAGACTGAACTGCAGAATGGTTTGTGAGCAGGAAAATGCAAAGAAGGGAGCAATGAAGTATGGTATGAGGCACATGTAAAGTAATAGTGGTAGCTGTAATGGAATTGGGATGGAGTGAAATTGCAGGCAATGGAAAGAATATGAGAAGGAATGGTACAAGCTGGTGCTGCGAAGAGCAATTGCAAGAACTCAATGTTGCTGTCACTGTTTGAGTCTTGGTGCTGTCTTGTGTGGATTGGTTTGAGTTATGAGGCAGATAATGGGATGGTGATTGTCAAGGAAGGGAATGGATGTTGGTTTGCTGCCATGGATGTGAAATTACAGGGACAGAATGGCAAGAAACCAAGACTGCAGAAATTGTGCAAAAAGTGAGCTAAAATGGTGAGCCGGTGGTACTAGATCGGGATGCCGGATTTCAGAAGTTAAAGTGTGAAGTGCAATATTTCAGTGAATCGTGAAGGGGGTATGAGTCGAATGGAAGAGTTGGCGGCCGGATATATGAGCTACATGGCACTCTTTTGGATGCGTTTTCGCAAGAAATGTGAACTTGGGTTAGATGGTTTTTGTGAATGTTTGAACATAGAGAAGGAGAGAAGAGTTGCAGGAAGTGCGTATTTGCCTGGTGACAGATTCAGATGGCAAAAGTGGCCTTAGAAAAAATTTCGGTGACCGGATTCCGGCGATGATGTCAGCAATCCGGTGACCCAGTTTTGGACCCAAATTTTCCAGAGACTTATTTTCACTCATGGGATTGGTGGACGAAATTGAGATGGGTTTTGAGAAGACTTCACCTACTTTTGAGTATCCTTTTGGGAGAGGCATATAAATATAACTTTTTCTCTAAACCTATATATCTCCATTAGGGAGGCTTCTACTTTTGTTCTAGGGTTTAGAAACATGATAGGTTTTCCCTTTCTTCTTGTTATGAACTCCTATGCCATGGGTAACTAAGTTTTTATTATTGGTTCAAGATGTTGTTGGATTTTGTAACCAACTTATTGATTTCATGAATTAGTTTTCTCTCAATATTATTGTTTGATTTCTACCGATTATAATAATTGCATGATTGATGTATTGAAATATGATTGAATGTTTGTTTGGTTGAGTCTAGAATTGATTGAACACACATCTTTATCTATAGTTATTTTAGGGTTTTCATCGTGTGATAACCTTGAATACGAGTAGCATGATATGATTATAGTTTGTAGTGATACATCCTTGTAATCATATGTAGAAGTTGACCTTTGTCCGAATTGTCATGCGCAATGTATGATAGTTGCATTGATTAGCCTATTTCTGAAACTTAATGCTCCTAGGAATTGAACTTGATTAGCGCAAGGCGTTGATTTATTCTTTAGGTAGAATTCACATACGCGGATTTAATGTGTGTGTTGATGACTTAGGAAATTTACGGAGTATTCTTGAAATAAGGTATTCTAGGGATTTTGATGAAAGCGAGATTAAATACTAATTCTAATCATACATTCAATACTTGTTTACAATTGAAGATGAAATCTGCAACCAATATTCTCACAACCTTGATTTGTGTGTTTACTTTTCTTTGTCTTGCTTTTATTTAATTTTAGTATATAAAAATCAGAAAAAACCCCGGTGTTTTTTTATAGGAAACCGAAACATTTTGACAGCCTAGACCTCTCTGTGGGATCGATCCTTTCTTTCCCTTGCTATATTTATATTTTGAGTAGTGAGAAAGTGTAATTTATTTTTGACGCATACGACAACGATCATTCGGCATGGTTTTCCTATGTCCACGGGCTAATCCCCTTGGGGGGAATTGTGTTATTGATATTTGTATTACCGTGTATTTCTCCCATATGAATCTTTTCACATTATGTCTGGTAACGTGTACCAGTGCCACTGCTTCGACCCATTTGGTGAAATAGTCAGTAGCGGCTAATACGAATCTGTCGCCTCCAGGAGCTTTTGGAAGCGGTCTGACGATGTCTAATCCCCACATAGAGAATGGCCAGGGACTAAAAACTGGATGTAATTCGTTTGAAGGCCTTTTCGGAATTGGAGCGTGTTCTTGGAATGGCACACATTTCTGCGCATATTCTTTAGCGTCTTTCTTCATGTACGGCCAGAAATACCCCTGGGTAAGGACCCTGTGTGAGACACTGCGCCCTCCAGAATGGCTGCCACAAATTTTCTCATGATCCTCTGCCAGTATTAGTTGTCCTTCCTCGGCTGATACGCATCGTAAAAATGGCTCCAAAGATACAGGTTTGCGGTATAACAACCCTTCGATCATTGAGTATCTCCATGAATTATTTTTCACCTTTGCAGCCAGTTTCTCATCTTCAGGGAGTTCGCCGGTTGTCAGGTACTGGATGTAAGGTTGACGCCAGTCAGCAATGTTTTAAACATGATCGCCTGAATTGTCTATCACTGGTCTGTCAATATCCATATTGCTATCGATGTTCTCCGTATCTCCCTGTGCTGATGTAGCTACCCTCTCGCCCCCACTAGCGTGTTAGAAACCCAGAATAAAATGGCTGTCGGAGATGCTAGGTAACTCTTGGAAATCTACTACAACGAAATGGGCGGTATCTGTTGGCACTGCGGAAGACAGATATGCTAAATCATCTGCGTGCCTATTTTCCAATCGTGGTCGCCGCCCAATAGAGAATCGGTCAAACTCATTTTCCATATCTATCATATTATCCAAATATAATTCCATTCTATCCTCCTTTGCTATGTAGGTCTTGAGAAATTGGTTAACTACTAGCATGGAATCAGTCACCAGCTTCACGTTCTTCGCATCTAATTGCTTGGAAGCTTTTAAACCGATAATACCAGCTTCATTGTTTGATGCTTGGAAACCCAGCCTGGTCGCTTTCTAGATCCTCGAACCTTCGGGAGTAAGGATTACGCATCCAACTCCAGCACCACTAACGTTTGAAGACCCGTCAGTAAATACGGTTCATAATGGTTCTGGTGTATCGATCTCCATTGCAGACTCGCCCCCAGTCTGATCAGTGACTGGCTCAGTGGGTTTGAACAACTCTTCTTCTTCTCCAGCAACCGTTTCTATATCGTCCACCGGAAAATCTGCTAGCAGTGCACCCAATGCATGTCCTTTTTCTGCAGTTCTGGTTTCGTACTTCATCTCATATGCCCACATAAAATTTGATCATATGGCTAGTCGACTGCAATCATCAGCATATTCCAGGATTCTCTTGGGGAGGCTAGCTAACACAGAAAAAATCGATTGTGATTCTACATATCAATAAACACATCACTCCCCAAGGGGATTCATCCGTGGACATAGGAACATCTTGCCAAACCACGTAAAAACCTGTGTCACTTTTATTTGTTCTTCAATTCGCCTCCAACCCTAAATTCATACCAAATCATCTATTCATCGTGTTTCGTGCCCTAAAGTAATTTTGGGTACAAACACATGACCTAATCAAAGCGAAACCAAGTCGGACACCATAAAAATTGTATGCATAAAATTACAGAAAATGGGCTATTTGACCAAAAAGGTACTTTTCCCGGTTCAGATGGACGGATAAAGCTTTTCCCTGGGTCAAATGGACATCAACAAATTAAGATCAAAAGTGACTCAAATACACTTTTTATTATACTGATATATCTTCTCGTTTCTTTCATCATCTTCAAAATCAACAAACAAAAACAGATCCAAGAAATCACATCATCACCTTTCTCCTTCATCAACACAATAACTACCGCCAACATGTTTCTACATCGTCCGAACCATCATTATCCTTCTCCACCATCAACGATATGAACATTTGTAGATGCCTAATTAGGGTTTGAATCAACCAATTTCAGAAAATCACTCATGATTATACTAAAACACGCAGGTTTGGAAACCCTAATTTTCATTTTCAATGTAATTTCAGAAATGAATAGATTGATTGTCTTTATTTTAGCACAAATTGGTTGATTTTAATTTAACCTTACTTATTGAACCTAGGTTGAAATTAATTGATTGTAATGAATTTAATTAATGTTGGTTATGCTACTGAAACCGGTTACATCTTCATTGCAACGGGATGAACAAGTAATGAACTTAATAGTTATATATGTTGAATGAAACTGGTTTGCATCTGGTTATATGTATTGTATGGGCTAAGAAATTCTCCACTATCGAAGTCATGCTCAACATGTATTTGTAAGGATGTCAAAATAGGTAGAAGATGAAACTGGTTTCATCCTGTCCAAAATTATTTTCGTCAAAGTGTGCGGGTTGGATATGTTGTTTTTTGTCATAATATGAAGAATGAAATCAGTTTTACCCTGGCCAGAAATCTATTTTTTAAGATAACATGAAGGATGAAACCAGTTTCACCCTAGCCAAAAATCTGTTGATGGTAAAACTTTTTCATAGCATGTTTGGAAGAATGCCTGAGTGAGTTTCTATGGCATATGATATGTATATATATATATACTCTACAGCTAAATGTAATCCATATAGCATTACCTAGTTAGCTAAATATGATCCATATAACATCTCTACAATTAGGTTATGCATATATCACAAAGCCTAGCAGGTAGCAACTTTGCTTGTACTTTGAATGCTATTGAGTTTCTATGGCCTTAGAATGTGACGAAATATTATAGTGTATGTGGATGCAAGGGCATAAACCTATCTTATGTGCTTGTTTGTTTTTACATTTCATAATCGGGTAGTGTGATTCTTATATTGTCTCCAAAGCTAACATGCAGAAACTGGTTTTCATCTAGCTTTAATATAGGTTGTAACTTTTTTTCATATAGATTTAATAAAGGATGTAACTAGTTTCTATATATAAATTGTTGCAGGATGCAATAACAAGAGGAGTGCTGAATTAAGAGCCAATAATAGGAATGATGTGAACATTGTTAGTGAATCAAGCACAAGGAGTATGCATGATGTGAACGTGGTTGGAAAATGGATGAAAAAAGTTGAAGAAGAAAGAAACTAAATGAATTTTATAACATATGCAGTTGCTGGAAATTGAATGATAACTAAAACCGTGATGCCATTAGGTTTATTAGCAAATAGGTCGCTACACAAGCCTATTGATGTAGTTTAAGCTTAATTTTTTTGTTTTTAAAAATTTATTTGCATAGATATATGAGTGCATATATCTTAATTGCAAGTCAATTAAATATGAAATATTTTTACTTAAACTAACCTGTACTATGAGTCTTCAGTAATTTTAGTAATCTTGTCTTAGAATATACAGGATGAAACCAGGTACATCATAGCTGATTATTTATTTTTCTGTAAAATGTACATGATGAAACGGGCTTCATCCTGGCAAAAACATGTTTTTGTGAGTTTGTGCAGGATGAATATGTTTTTATTTTTCAGAATATGCAGGATGAAATCAGTTTCACCCTGGCCAAAAAATCTGTTTTTTCAAAATATGCAGGATGAAACTGGTTTCATCCAAGTCTAATCTTTCTTATACCCTGAATTCATTCACGCTTTTAAGCAACTAACAAAATTCATTAAGATACAGTTTTTCGAAAGTGTCAAAGTAAATACTAGTTGCAATACTGACGTACAAATTAGTGTGCTCATAAACTTCAAAAAAAGTCCCCCGCGAATGCCAAATACACTTCATACTTAACCATTGAACCATGGTTATGGTGAAGTCGAGAAGATGCAACTGTCCATATTGTTTTCTTCTTGAACTCGACCAAAACCTCACATACTCAACTTATTTGGCTTCCAAAATATATTTCGCAAACCCAAGCTCTAAAACTTATCAGTTTTTCAAACACCAGAGACACAATTAGACGCAACATATGGTGCACTCAACTACATTTTTTTGTCAGAATATATGTAAGATGAAACTGGTTCCATCTAGGTGAAAGCATGTCTTTGTCAGAATATATACGTACATCCTGACGAAAAGCATATTTTTGTCAGAATATGCGAGTTAAATTAACAAATAGTGACTAAACATTTTAGAATTATAGAAACGAACAAATCTTCAAATAACATTCATCTAATTCAACTTCCCTTTACAAGGTAATGATCAGTTTGTATGGACATGATTACATAGAACGGTCAGTACATTTAAAACTTAGCATTTTCTTCTCGAATACATGATCAGTCAATTGGTTCACGAACAAAATCAGGAGAACACGTTCAAATAGATGAAGGTACAAGAAACTTAATTGCTTAACATAACACAATGATATCACAAACTGAAGCTTGAAATCACTGTCAGCAACCATGCTTTCTCCCTCACCACTATCAAATACAAACATAACTGAGGCTGGTGACATATTTTTCCAATAAGAATAAACACGCGACTTCATCAAATGTTGATTTCATATTAACGTTGTAAGGACATGTATCGGTATCCCGCATAAACACACAAAGAATTTGAAGATCCATCTATAAGAAATAGATAAACAACATAAATGAATATGGATGTATTCAATTGAAAATAAAAAAAATAAAAAAACAAACTTAAAAAAAACAGGGTGACTAAAATTACAGGATGAAGCTGGTTTCATCCTTCTTTAAAAACTGGAAAATAACTCAATTTGAATCCTACTTACTGCAAGCATCTGAACAGTTTACAAACAACACAAGATGTTCAATGTTGATCAAATTGAATACAAAAACATAAGAAGAACACAAAACATAATGATATTATACAAATTCATTTCACATACAAAAAACCTAAAATCACTTCCGTCAACAACAATAGATTGAATTGAATAAACATAAGATTGTGACTAAACCCTGGAAAATATGATTCGAGACATAACAATAGGTCAAATAAATCTAGTTTTTAGAATAAAAGAAAGATTATTAGTAAAACCCTGGGTAATCACTAATTAAATCCAAAAATTAACAAAAATCTCATTATCAAATTTCTAATGAAACTTAGAATCATGATGAATCAAAGACATAAATGCATAAAAAGTTTATGTTTCTTCCTCTTCCAATGAAACCAAAACCAAAATCAAATGTTAGATAATCAGATAAAACACTTGATGAAATTGAAACTTAAAACTCACCCGTAACAAGGTATGAGAAGATTTGATAGTAGAATATCTTAAATCCGATTCGACAATCGTTCATCACCATCACAGATCTGAAAAAACTCACCCGGAGAAGAAAAAACAGAAGTTTCTGTCGATAAAAACTGAGTTCAGGGTTTCAAAATTCTTTTGCTTAAACGGGTGAGTTTTAAGGGATATTTCAGGTAATCAACATTTTTTTTTCTGTGTGGAATATCCAAAATGGATAATTGAACAGTGTTTTTTGATTCATGTCCATATAACAGTATCATAATGTACAAGTCTGTTTCACCCAGGAATTGTTGGTTTTGGTCTTTTTAACCAATTTTTTGATAAAATTACTTAAAATATATTTAAATTAAATATGTTGCGGGTGAAGTGAATTATCCTTTTTCTTATTAGCATCCTTCGTACCGACCATCGTAGAGCAATTCGTATCGATAGTGTGTAATAATTATTGTGTCAAACACAAACTCATCAATAAAATAGTTACCAAGCATTTGTACCACTAGCCGGAATCTTGTAATCATAAGGACTTAAAATATTACTGCATAAGAAGTGAGTGGATGAATTTCTGATCAGAGTGTTTTCTGATAAGGGTATGAAGGACAAATGATAAGTTAAAACATGTTTTTCCTACTAATTGTTTTAAAAAATTTAGTTGCAAAAAATATCAACGATAAAATATAACCAATTAATATTCTTATAACCAATTTTTCTCAAAAAAATACACTTTTTTCATATTTTTATCCGAAGTGTGAGTGGAGAAATGATAATTTTTATTACGAGCAAGCTGAAGCGCCCCGTATAAAGTACCTGACCTGCCCATACATAGGCTCCAAGAAATGTTGCAGCTAACATAAATAATCCACATGGATGAGAACGTGGTATTACATGAATGTGAACATGGTCATACATGAACGTGGTCATATATAAAAATGTTCAGTAAAGCCTCGCAATTGCGCGGGCTAGTTTATTATTATGATTCACCCAATCACTGCCTTCTCTTGACCTCTCTATCTTACACATATATGCAGCATCTTGTCAATCATTTTTCCTAATTGAATTTATTAATTTCCAATTAGATGTGATATCTAACTGTCCGCATATATATATATATTCTCTAATGCATCTCTCTTGTTACCCTAGCGTAACAAAATCTGGTGGATTAAAAGGGAGTGCAAAGAGACATCAAGAAACAGTTGTACAACAACTTCATGAGTCACAAAATCTGTTTTATGGTTTCCCATATCATTCAGTTTTTTAAAATATTTCCAAATTCTTTGGTGTGCTGTGGTATTGTCTGTAACTCTTAAATTTTTGAAGAAACTCTTTTATCGACGAATGTCTAAAAGTTTCGTTACAAACCATTTTCACTTCAAAAATTATAAAGAAAACTAAGTATTATAAATAAATGCAATTGAAATCTCAAGGAAAAAGTGACGGGTTTTACATTACAGCGTTTCTTCCGTCATTGTCTTTCTTCCTCCGTTTGCATATTTAAACTGCGGATCAAACGTCACAAAAAAGGTAATCAACTATTCATATTTCAATTTAGAATGGTAGGGTGATGAGAAAATGATAGTTAAAAGAGAAAATATGGATTTATTATTAAATGAATGTCAATTTAAAGTTCAAATCATGTATTTAGTGGAAATAAATGGAATATGGCTGGCTAAGATTCTGTTTTTCGCTACTTGAATTATAGATTCAGACATTTTAGAGTTGGCCTTGAATCTTTTGACTTATTGATTACTATTCCTGAAAGTGATCTAGACGCTTTCTCATTTAATTCCATGGGTGCATTAACAACTGCACAGACTGTAGACCCAAATCAAATTCACCAAAACAAAAAATAAATCACCAAAAGAGTAAAGATATGATAACATAAATTAAGACAATCCCATGATCAGTACCACAACCCAAAACTATAAGAAGAACATGAAACAAAGTTATATATTATCGAAAACAAAACACTAACATGCATTGTGTGTATTCCCGAAGAGCGGTAGCAATTTTCAAATCAAATTAACAAAATTAATCAGTACCATGACAAAATTATAAGAAGAACATGAAACGTAGTTGTGTATTGTCGAAACAGAAATATAACAGGCATTATATGTTTTACCAAAGGGTAGTAGCAATTTTCACCTTCACAAACTTGTCTGGATCTCTTCCTTTCTGTTCAACAACTATTGAGCAGCGGGTTCAACTTCAATCTCTTACTTCAGTGTTTTTTGATTTGTATATGAACAACCTAAAAACCTTTCGGGGAGAAGAACATGTAAGCTTCATTAAAATATGTGGCGATAGGTAAAAACACCCAAACATATTTATTTTTTTAATTTAATTCAAGACATTCTAAGTAGGTAAATACAATTACTTCTTATGAAATCTCTTACCCTCAATACGAAGAGTCTGTGTATAAGTAAATCTGTCCAAAAGAACAAAGATGAGTAAAATGATTCACATATATCCTTTTACACCGGGAAATTCCAATTTCCTGAACCTATCAGTAAAACAGTTGGACAACCTTTAACACTATATTTCTATCAGTAATGCCAAGGAAGCAAAGGCTCTTATATATTAATGAATCTTACATGGCAAAATATTTCAGGGGATATTCTTAGATGATTTGGTGCCTTGCCTTGCCTTTCCTGGTAGTTTTTATAAGGATTCACTTGCAATTCTTGTAGCAAATCCACAAAAGTTAAGTTTATACTTATAAATCCAACAATAATATGTTAAAAATTGCCTTCCACAAAGACATTCAATGATATTTACTACAAAAATTGAAGGAGATTATGGTTTACCTCTTAAAATGTAACAAAAACCCTCAACATGAAAACATATTGATGAAATTCTAACAGCATCATTTCTTTGCAAACTACTTTCATTGATGAAATCGAGTCTTCATTTCTAAAACAATCCATGAAGAAATAAATCTTCTCCTGTTTCAAAATACATTTCTATGTATGGCTTAAAGAGAGTTCCAGATACATATGCTCTCAGAAAATATAATACATCATGTTAGAAATAGGCCTTGCTTAAACTTGGTTGGAGTTTCTTACTTTTTTGATTTAATAGAAGAAATCAAAGAAGAAGAGTTTGTTGTGAAGTATCAATTTGACCGAAGTGCTGTATATTTTCTATGACATATTATTTAATTATGCAACCGAAGAGTCGCGTCCCTCTGGCCTGAAGATCGTTTAGGGAAGGTTCATTTTTCGAACATCACCATAACAAAAAATTGCATGAGATTTAAGGCACACGTATGTTGGAGGAAAAAGTTCCAAACCTTATTTACTGCTCCCGTACAAGGAATCCCCAATTGGGAAACACTCATTTTCAGATGCAGTATACACAATGCCTCATTAAATCTGATTACGCATTAAAATGTGATTAGCCATTAAGTGTGACACCATTATTCTCATTTTGTTGCAACTATAAGGTACAGTAGCATGAGTGAAATTAAGTTTTGAGAAGATGATCTTCCAGTGTGTAGAGTCTTCTTATTTTTTTAATCACCTTTGGCTTGATTCTCCTTCTGTGAAACATGATGGAAATCTATTGGTTAAATATCGTTAGAAGGAATTTTCTATTCCCTTGATGTTTGATTTCACACCCTTTCTACGCAGATCGATAATTTTTTTCTTTTTCCTATGGCATCATCAACTGGAGCCTGTTGGTTCAGTGTATCCATCGCACACAGACTCTCACCTCGAGCGGATGTTTTTGGCCGTTATTGGACTTATGTCTATCCATTGCAAGCCTCACACCTCAATCTAATATGATGATTCTTCAAGGTATCTAATGATTTTAATAACTCCGAGATTCAATGTCTGGTATTTTAAACTGTAACCTAGGTTTTCTTTCAAGGGCATCGTTTCATACAAAATTGATCAAGAGGACGGTCTTTTCGCAATCTTTCCATACACAATGACCTAGAGTGGTGTCTTTCCATAACGCAATATTTTGGTGTCGTTCCGCGAAAAAACATCATATTCCATAACGCAACGTTCTGGTGTCGTTCAGCGAAAAAACAGCATATCTTCAACGTGGCTTGTTTTTATTTGAGAAAACATCAAGGTTGATGTGGTTCCGCCAAGTAAGAAAAATCATTCTCCTTTATAATATAAGAAGAATTGATAAGCCACATGCAGATTTATCTCCTAATTTTGCCGTACATTAGAATATTTCTATGAACACATGTTCGGAGAACGGCTTAAGTCCCCAAAACAATTCGATAACTAATAGGGGGAAATCCATTTTTACTAAAGGGAAAGCTGACTAGGTCTAGGATGTTTAACTCTAGGTCAATATTGGGTTGATTTAATACTAAGATTTCCCCCTATCAATTTTTCTTTTTTTTTTGTTTCGTTCTGGAGGTGAACTTCCCATTTTCACTCTGTTGGTGTGTTAGTAAGTTATCTTTGTCATTTAAATTCTACAGACTACTGCCTACTACTATCTTCTTTGATTAATATTCTAGACTTCTGTTCACATCAAAACTACTTCAGGAATCGCATATATATGTTTTTGATAAACTAGAGAAGTTAATTGTTGCAGTACTCTGAAATATATAAGGATGCAGGATACACACACCTACTTCTTCATCGTATGTATGCTTGTTAATTAATTCCAAAACAGTAACCATGACAGTGGAGTAGCATGTATTCAAACAAGTTTGCTTACATATAAAATGGAAAACTGGTTGTGTATAGTGCCTCCAATGTAGTAAGTGATGTTACGGTAGCTAGCTACACTTCGGATTGTTTATATAGGTGTTTAGTTCATATACTGATATTGTGATGCTTCCTCTAGGATATTTTGATCATGGATCTAGGAAGCGACAAATTTAAATGACAAGGATTTTCACTACAAAATATGTATTAGGATTGGGAAAGAAATCATTACCCATTTCTAAATGGCAGTTCAGGAGCAGTGTGTAAGTAAGCTGAAATGCAGTGAAGCATGGAATGGGTTTTGGTTGATTGAAGCTATTGGAGATTGAGGTGTAGAATTTGGGGCTGGAAAGAAATTGGAATGCAGCTTGTGCCGAAAAGTCAGGGGAGGAATTGAGCAGAGACTGAGTGGAATTAGTAGTTGGAGGTGTGTTGTTATGGCAGTGGTGGAGTAATTGTGGTTTTGTTACTGCGATAGATATGGGTTGCTGGCTGCGATACAGGGAGGAAATGCCACAGAATGAGAAGATGGAGCAGCTGTCTTTGAGATGCTGGAATTTGAGAATGATAGTAGAGCAAGGACCTGATGCTGTATGGGTGAGTTCTGGGCAGAGAGAGATTGTTACTGCAGTGCATAGTTTAATTTCAAGGTAGTGATGTAGCTGTGTTCTTGAAGGTGCAGCCGTGAATTGAGAAGTGAACTGAATGAGCAATGGGTTTGAAACGGCTTCAGATGGCAATGGAGATGAGTGTGCCATCTGTGTTGCGATGCTGCTAAGATGATGATGTGAACTGAATGATGGTTGCGTATGTTGGTGATGAAGTTGAGTTTAATGATAAGAGAAAATGAAGTACAGGTTGGCTGTGTTGGAGTTGTTAACCCGAACCAGGAAGAGATATGTGTGCAAGGTTCGGTGTCGCGTATATTGCAGGCAGCTGCGAGAAGGGTTGTGCAGGCGTGAAGAGAAGTTGGTTGCACTGTTAACAGTGCAGTTCAAGCTGTTGATTTGCAGCTGCGCACGGAGGATGTATAAAAGCTGAGATGTTGTAGGTTGTGCATAAGCTCAATTGTTGTTGGTTCAGCTGGTGGATGGTCATCGGCCAAGGTGATGGCTGTACGAATGTGTCGGAATGAATGCCGACAAGCGGGAGATTGATTGCAATTGCAGGGGGTTTTGGTGATGGCATTGAACTGAGAGTGAAAGCAGAGGCATGAAGTGACGCAGGATTGCATAAATAATGTGAAAACGCAGCGAGATTGGTGCACCGGTGAGCATAGCCCGGGATGTCGGATTGCGGAAGTTAAAGAGTGAATCATAATATTTGACTGAATCATGATGGGGGTATGAGTCGAATGAAAGAGTTGGCGGCCGGATAAGTGAGCTACATGGCGCGCTTTTTGGTACGTTTTTGCACTATTTCTGCAATCCTGCGTCACTTCATGCCTCTGCTTTCACTCTCAGTTCAATGCCATCACCAAAACCCCCTGCAATTGCAATCAATCTCCCGCTTGTTGGCATTCATTCCTCCACATTCGTACAACCACAATCATCCATATGTGTAACTCCAGTGCAGCATCCATTCCCCTTGCAGCAGTTCCTACCAGCTCAGTTTCAAATGCTTGTCACTGCCATCACCTTGGACGATGACCATCCACCAGCGGAACCAACAACAATTGAGCTTATGCACAACCTACATCATCTCATCTTTTGTACAGCCTCCGTGCGTAGCTACAAATCAACATCTTGAACTGCACTGTTAACAGCGCAACCAACTTCTCTTCACGCCTGCACAACCCTTCTTGCAGCTGCCTGCAATATACGCGACACCTAAACTTGCACACTTCTCTCTTCCTGGTTCGGGTTAACAACTCCAACACAGCCAACCTGTACTTCATTTGCTCTTCTCATTAAACTCAACATCATCACCAACATACGCAACCATCATTCATTTCACAACATCATCTTAGCATCATCACAACACAGATGGCACACTCATCTCCATTGCCATCTGAAGCCGCTTCAAACCCATTGCTCATTCAGTTCCCTGCTCAATTCATGGCTGCACCTTCAAGAACACAGCTACATCACTACCTTGAAATTTTCCTATGCACTGCACTAACAATCTCTCTCTGCCCAGAACTCACCCATACATCATCAGTTCCTTGCTCTACTCTCATTCTCAAATTCCAGCATCTCAAAGACACCTGCTCCATCTTCTCATTCTGCGGCATTTCCTCCCTGTATCGCAGCCAGCAACCCATATTTGTCGCAGTAACAAAACCACAATTACTCCAAGGTAAATATAAAGAGGCTACAACGATCAACTCCAAGAACTTCGTGAAGGTATTGCTAACCTACAAAGAGATATTGATCAATACAAAGAAGAAAGGTGTACCGCGGAATATTTTTGGGATCAAGATGAACACGAAGAGGACTATTATGGCACTTATGTAGATAACTTAATCATTGATATTAATAATGATCAAGATCCTATTCAAAGGGTAGAGCTTGAGGATGATGCATTTTTGAGTATTCTAAAGGAATTCCTCATAGTGAAATTTGGATCCGCAATAGAGCATGTGTCTAATAACGAAGAGGAGAATGTTGAGAATGAATCCGATTTGACCAATATTGTGGAAGACCCAATTGAGCATGCAAAAGATTGTGACGAAGATGTTGATGTCGAGACTTTGGTTAAGGCAGAAACGAATGAAGAATTGTTGCAAGTTTCAATAGAGGACCACAATGTGCAAGAGGTAAGTAATTCACTTGAAGTTTCTAAGGATGAAGAGGATACTATAATACAAGAGTTGCAAGGTTTGTCTAACAGTTTGCCTATTTATCCTTCTCATATACCTCTTATTGGCTTGAATATATGTTCTTCGAGAATATTGTTAAATGACTTTGTTTCTCAATATCCACCATTAGAAACTTTTGATTCTCATACTTTGGATGTTTGCAAAGAAGAAACCATAGAAGTTCCTGATTTTTATGTTCTTTATACACTTCCAAGTGTAGAAAATAATAAGTGTGGGGGAAACTTATATGGGGCGATAGCTTCAATTCTATTTTCTTGTACTAATATTTGTGTGAAGATAATATTTGCAAAACAGGTTACATGGAAGGATCGCCAACTTTTACGATTATTGATGTATGGGGAATTCAATTTGCAAGTCGGGCCGACGACTTTAAAACAAGCGCTAAGTGGGAGGCAACCCACCGGTTTTGTAACTTTAACTTTATCTTTTTAGTTTTATGCATTTGCTTTCATCTTTATTTTCTTTGTTTTTACATATCATTTGCGGAATTTCCCACCTTCAACTTTCTTTGGATGATTCAATTTTACATTGAGGACAATGTAAAGTTTAAGTGTGGGGGAGCATTTATATGTTTGTATAGTTTGTTTTATGCCTTTAAAAAAAAAAAAAAAAAAAAAAAAACATTCAGAAAAATAGAAAAAAAACAAGAAAAGTTTGTGCTTTTTGAACTCCGAAATCTAGAAACTTGTGCCTTTAGGATGACACCATTAGTGGATGGAACCATTTTGATTGCAGGAGTTGAGGAACCAATTAACTAAAATGGACGAACATAGCTCAGAAATCATAAATAAAATGATAGTTGTTACCATATCTCGGAATATCACCATATCATGTTCTACTTTTATTTTTCCATATTTATCTATTGTTCTCTAAGTGCTTTGGTGGGTCATTAAAAATCGAGTTGTTATTACTGATAGGATGAAATAAAGTGATTGAGTTGCTAAAAAAAATAAAAATAAAAAAGACCGACCAATTAGACCAAACGGAATAAAAATGACACTTGGGAATAGCAGTATGTATGAAACGTAGTCCCTGTCTCCGTCGCCTAAACAAGCGTGGAATGCAGGATCCAAGGCAACTATCATGTACTTGCTGACAAGATGCATGCGCTTTGATCCAAAAGATCTAATCATGCTGTCTAAAAAAAAAGAAAAAAAAGTGAAAAAGAAAAGAAAAAATATTATTATTGTTGAATAAAGTCATTCCTGGTTCCCTTGTATATGCCAGCGAGTTGATGTAGAAATAAGTTTGTTGACCACTGGTTCCCTTGTATATTCCAGTGTGTTAACTCTAGAATTGACCAGTAACTCAATCCAATAGGATGCATAGGTTCATCTTGGCGGTGACCTTCAGACAGATATGGGAAACATCGATCACTTGTGAACATTCGCCAACATCTACATCTACATCCATCTTCTTAATCTTTTCATTGTGATTGTGGTTTGTTAGTTTCCGAGTATTGTGGCTTGTTCTACTATCTAATTAGAGCTTTATTTACTAATATATGAACTGAATTTGTGCAAGGTACCTCCTCCTGTAGTCATTTTGGATTCGTTCATTGATTTGTCACGAATAGACGGAGTTGGAAATATAGGTTTTGTAGGTAGACCTCTTGTAAACCTTCACAAAACTATAACTCGTCCACTAGGGACACCTAGGGGTTTAAAGGCTTGTTATTTATGCTAAAATTAACTGTAGCCTCGACGTCACAGAGTTTTTTTTTTATTTGCTCGAGGACTAGCAAAGTCTAAGTGTGGGGGAATTTGATAGGTGTCTAAAACACCTTAGTTTATATTTAGTATTTATTCTTTCTTTGTTATTTTTCGTGTGAATTATGTATCTTATGATTGATTTTGAGTTTTAGGTACTTTGGAGTCATTGGGAGAAAAAGAAGGAGAAATCATTCATTTGTAGCGAAAATGGCAAAAAGATCAATTCACGGGCGAGCCATAATTGGAGCGGGCTAGGATGCGCAAGAAGGAGGTGAAGAATAAGCAGTCGGTTATCTGGTACTGACATGCCAAATAATTTGAATGTCCCTTATCATAATGAGTGGGTGTTGTAAATCCATTTCCCTTATAACCTAATCTATCTGGGTCGAGTTCACAGATTCAGAATATCACAAAAACCCTAGTCCATTCTGCTGCTGCTAAGAGTTCATGCCGGCAAAGCTTGGGTTCTCCATGGATGGAAGAGATGGGTTATTACAGGGTTTCAAATTGGATAACAATATGGAGCTGCTGTTAGAATTTGTATAAGATTGGGAGAAATCGTTGATGGGGTTTAAGCTTACAAGTATTGATTGAATCACAGGGGGAAGAATGGTGGTAATCTGAGGTTTGAAATTGTGGGAGAAATAGAAACAACATGAGATGATGTTATTGTTCAAATGGATGATGTTTCTGAGATGAAGTTCATAATTCTTAGAAGAAGATTAAGGACATGGATCTGAAGCTGAGAAGTAACTGAAATTTGGGTTTGAATCGAATTGGAAGTTGGCAGTGTATTGGTTCGAATCTGTGTAGGGTTTGATGAGACGGAAATCAAGGAATGAAGGTGGTGTTGCAGTGGTGTTGCTCTGGTGGTTGCAGAGCAATGGAATTGAAGGTTTTGTGTGCTGCTGCAATTGAATCGAATATGGTCGATATGGTGAATTGTTGGCTGAGAAATCAACAGAGAGAGGTTGCTTCTCATGGGATATGTGGTGTTGCTTGCAGTTTGAATACAAGACTAAGTCAGGGAATTGAGAGCATATGAAACTGATGGTATTAGTCACGGGTTCTAAATGGAAGTTCAGGAGAAGTATGCAAGTAAGTTGAAATGCAGTGAAGCCTGGAATGGGTTTTGGTTGATTGAAGCTATTGGAGATTGAGGTGTAGAATTTGGGGCTGGAAAGAAATTGGAATGCAGCTTGTGCCGAAAAGTCAGGGAAGGAATTGAGCAGAGACTGAGTGGAATCAGTAGTTGGAGGTGTGTTGTTATGGAAGTGGTGGAGTAATTGTGGTTTTGTTACTGCGATAGATATGGGTTGTTGGCTGCGATACAGGGAGGAAATGACGCAGAATGAGAAGATGGAGCAGCTTTCTTTGAGATACTGGAATTTGAGAATAAGAGTAGAGCAAGGAACTGATGTTGTATGGGTGAGTTCTGGGCATAGAGAGATTGTTAGTGCAGTGCATAGGCGAATTTCAAGGTAGTGATGTAGATGTGTTCTTGAAGGTGCAGCCGTGAATTGAGCAGTGAACTGAATGAGCAATGGGTTTGAAGCTGCTTCAGATGGAAATGGAGATGAGTGTGCCATCTGTGTTGTGATGCTGCTAAGATGATGCTGTGAACTGAATGATGGTTGCGTATGTTGGTGATGATGTTGAGTTTAATGAGAAGAGCAAATGAAGTACAGGTTGGCTGTGTTGGAGTTGTTAAGCTGAACCAGGAAGAGAGAAGTGTGCAAGGTTCGGTGTCGCGTATATTGCAGGCAGCTGCGAGAAGGGTTGTGCAGGCATGAAGAGAAGTTGGTTGCGCTGTTAACAGTGCAGTTCAAGCTGTTGATTTGCATCTGCGCACGGAGGCTGTACAAAAGCTGAGATGTTGTAGGTTGTGCATAATCTCAATTGTTGTTGGTTCAGCTGGTGGATGGTCATCGGCCAAGGTGATGGCAGTGACAAGCATTTGGAACTGAGATGGTAGGAACTGCTGCAAGGGGAATGGATGATGCACTGGAGTTGCACATATGAATGATTGTGACTGTACGAATGTGTCAGAATGAATGCAGACAAGCGGGAGATTGATTGCAATTGCAGGGGGTTTTGGTGATGGCATTGAACTGACAGTGAAAGCAGAGGCATGAAGTGACGCAGGATTGCAGAAATAGTGCGAAAACGCAGCGAGATTGGTGCACCGGTGAGCATAGCCCGGGATGTAGTATTGCGGAAGTTAAAGCGTGAATCATAATATTTCACTGAATCATGAAGGGGGTATGAGTCGAATGGAAGAGTTGGCGGCCGGATATGTGAGCTACATGGCGCGCTTTTTGGTACGTTTTCGCAAGAAATGATAAGTTGGGTTGGATGGTTTGTGTGAATGTTTGAACTGCAGAGAAGCAAAGTTGAGCTACTGGAAGTGTAGAATTGCCTGGTGACAGTGTCTGATGACAAAGGCGGGCAGAGATAATTTTCCGGCCATCGGATTCCGGCGCCGATGACAGGATTCCGGTGATGACGTCAGCAATCCGTCGACCCGGTTTTGGACCCAAATTTTCCAGAGACTTATTTTCACTCATGGGCTTGGTGGACGAATTTGAGAAGGGTTTTGAGAAGACTTGACCTACTTTTGGGTATCCTTTTGGGAGAGGCATATAAAGAGAATTTTTTCTCTAAACCTAGAGATATCTCCATTAGGGAGAACATCTTCTATTCTCTGCCTACGGTTTTTACAACATGATATTTTTATTGCTTCTTCTTGTTTATGAACTCCATTGATATGATTAGATAACTCCCTTTTGGTTAAGGAATAAATTGGATTTCCAAGCATGAGTTTTGTTCAATAAATTAGTTTTGTCTCCATGTTTTATTGCTTATGATTCACTGTTTATATTGTTATATGATTTGAAATCTTGTTTAGTCGAGTCGCGAATCGATTGAGTTTGTTTTCATATCTATTGCTAGATTAGAGTTATTATACGCAAAAGTGATAATTTCTGATTGCAAGTAGCATAGTTGTGAGTATTGCTTGTAGTGATACATCCTAGTAGTCACAAGTGAATCATAACCTTGGTTAAATTGAATTAGTGCTTTTACACATTTTGATTGCCTTGATTAGTCTTATTCCATATAACTTATTGCTTTTAGGGAGTTAAATCTAATTGTGCTTTTACACTTTAGGTTGCTTTCTAGGAAGAATTTACATATGGATCTTTTAATGCGGTTGTGATGAAATCAGGGAATTAGCGGGATATTCTTGCGATCAAGGTATCCTAGGACTTTTAATAAAAAGAGAGATTAAATATCAATTCTAGTTATTATGACAAGAGCATGTTTGTGAATGAAGATGAATCCTTAACCAATTTATTTTCTACTTGATTTATTTGTTTATTTACTTTTAGTTTATTTTACTTTATTAAAAATCAGAAAAATATCCCCCCTTGTTACTTTTAGGAAACCGAAACATATTGACAACGAAAGCCTCTCTGTGGATATGAACTCTTTCTTATCACTACTACATTTATTTTAGTGAAGTAAGAAAGTGAAATTATATTTGTGTCGGCTGACAACCGACCATAAATGAATTCTTTTAAATGAATTCTTTTTCAGGAAAACTGGAAGACCGTTATCACTACTATTATTGTCTTGAACGTTTCCTCCGGGAACAGTAATAGCAGCAGCAAATGCTACGGTAGCTATTAGAGAAGCTACTACCATGCAAGATGTCGATGTTTCTTTCATCCATTTCTCTCCTTTTTCCATCAACTCCCTGTGGTTCTCCGTGAATAAAAAGTGAGCTGTATGACCGTCGTTGTTTATTACAAACCTATCTTTGTGTAACATTCTACTTTCTACCCTCTGGAAAAAATAAATTTAAACTTCAGAAATGTCCAGAAAATAATAATTAGTTAAGTGACTAAACCAGAATACCAGGGGCGAAGTTTTATTTTGGTGAAATTATCAATTTGTCACGAATTAATTTATAGAAATTTTACTGTGATAAATATACCTTGAACCATTGTATTTCTCTTTGCATCTGAAACATTGGACCAGATATAGCATTGAGTCGTCGGTTATGAGGTAACTTGGCGCTGAAGTGAAGGATACTGTTATTATTCTCATCTAGCCTGGAGAATTTAGGGATTACTTTGAAGTGCCTCAGCAGAAACATGAAATCATTTATCATTTCATTTCGCTAGCTGGCAACTAACTTTATCAACGTGTGTCCCATATCTCCCTGCGTATCATCCAAACATAGGTAAGGAAATGTCCATAAACACTCCAAAATGAATTCTGTGGTCCCGAACTTCATTGCATTCTCCAACATTTTAGAATTCAGAAAAATGGTTTTAACTGTTGCCTTGTTCCATCCTATTTTACGAAGAAGTATTAAGAAATGCTTTGTCAACGCAACGACTTGTTTGTGCATCAACTTTTGATCATATAATCTCCTGATAAGAGGCACTGAAATAACAATGACAAACAGGTCACTGGTACATAGCCGATGGTAGCAATATCACTATACATATCAATTTGTAGTTTGATATTAATACTACTATATGATCTAATAAGAATACGTGAATGTTTTCAAGAAAAATATACCTCGTCTTATATTGCGTATAAAGTAGAATGTGATGTACTTGGTTAGGATTCTTTTGTTACTAATCAATGTGATGAACTTGGTTATGATTCTTTTGTTACTAATCCAACAGCTCTCCCTTATTGAGCCGGTTTCCAGACCCCATTGTTTTTGAGGACAGCCATCCAACATAACACGTTTTCTCCTAATGTGCAAAACGCTGATCGGTCAGTTAAAGGAGACTGCATGTTGCTTTAATATGCTGTTTTTCTGCTTTTGCTAGGGGTGGGGTGAATAATGAAAAATAAAGATCAGCAATGCCCTCACTATACTCACTGAAGTTGACTGCCACTGATCGCTCCTGGCCCACATTAATATTTTCTGTCTAGTTAAGAATTTGTCAGTCCCGTCATCTTGACAATTTAAAGAACGCTGTGAGCTATCCAAAATATATTTGCAAGATCAAGTAAAACATTATGTTGTTGTTCTAGTAAATACTGGGAACTAGAGCTGTAAAGCGTACGTGTTGTGCAGCACACAGAGAAGTGTGCTTAGCATGTTGTGTGTCGTGTTGTGACAGGAATTTAAGGGAGTTATCTTGTGATGTGCTGTGCTTTATAATTAAAAGCAAAGCATGGAACACGGACACAATTTACAAATAACCCAGAAGTATCTTGTTGTGCCGTGCCATCACATTTATTTTATGTTTTTCCCGATTAAAACAATTTTCTTCTCCAGTTAAAGATGAAGATGTAAGCGATTCAAGGCAATGTAGTTAATATCGGATATCGGTTTATATCGGCCAGGAAGGATATACTGGTACGACTTTATATCGGGGATATTATCGTTCAAATATAGTTATGTTTTTCCAAATTTAGAGACTATAATTTTATAGCTACCATCAATTTTATCAAAAACACAAGAGTAATTTCAATAACTTTAAAGTTCACTGCCTAAAATGATAAATAAACAAGTTCAAACTAGAAGCAGAAGAGTAACTTCAACAACTATAAAATTTACTGCCTAAAATGGTAATTAAACAAGTTCAAAGTTCAAACGAGAAACAAAAATTAACTTCAACAACTTTTAAGTTTACCACCTAATCAGTGTCTAACATCAATTAATCAGTGTCATATCCATCATACTAATAATCGGTTGGGTAAGTAGACTTACTTCGAGAGCTACATGCACCTCTACTACCAACTGTTCTAATTTCTTCACCAAGAATATTTTGCAAATCATCCAAAGTTCCATCAAGAATATCTTGAAATATCCTCGATATATCGGCCGATACGGCCGATATTTCACTATATTGGACTATATTATCGCCAAAATATCGTATCCCCGAATGCTTATCCTACCGCTCCAAGGCCGATATCCGAAATATCCCCGATATATCGGCCGATACGGCCGATATTAACTACATTGTTCAAGGGCGTACGAAATGTGCATTCAATCGACATATATTGGCGAAGGTATTTGCCTAATTGCTAGACAACTGTAATAACACTTATTGCTGACATCGCCATCCAACAACATAACACGTTTTCTCCTGGTTTACAAAAAGTTGATCGGTCAGTTCAAGGATACTGTGGCTTTAATTTGCTAGCTGTTTTTCGATTTCGCCAAGGGGGTCAATAATGCATCGTGAAAAACAAAGATATAAAATACCCTTGTTGACGCAGAGACACGGTTCGAGGTATCGGGTAATGACGTTATATTGGCCCTCACTATACTAACTGAAGTTGACTGCTACTGGCCGAAACCAATGTTTTCTAGTCTGCTTGAGAAAGTTTGCCTTCCATTATATTAGATGTTCAAACCTTCAAATACAATTTCATGTACGCTAGGTTAAATAAAGTTTTGAAGTTTGAGCTATCCAAAATAAGGCTGGGAAACATTGAATAAGTGAACACTGGAAATAAATAAAAATCCATTTATTTTTTCAGATATTTTTTTATTCCAAATTTGGTGGAAAATGTGGAAGCCTGAAGCCTTAACCTTCACATGCGTTTTTCACTCTGTGTCTGTCAGTATCGAACTGTATCCGTACATATTGGATGATACGGACCTATGCGGCTTAGATACGGTTGGTGCCTCCATAATGTCACCCTTGGGGCAGCTGCTCTTGGGATTCACCTTCTAGCACTTGAACATCATAGTACATCACAGATTGTACGAATCTTAGGAAATTCTTAAGTACTCTGTTTAGGCATAAATAATAATGGTCATTTGGAGGTGGGATAATTTCATTTTGCACCCACACCCTCCATGGCCTATGTTCTCACCGGTTAGTTTTCTCTTGTGTTACCTTTTAATACTTACACCATCTGGCTGGACAAGAGTAGGTTTTACTTAACAATCAAGAGTGTTCTAACTAATGTTCCTTTCTATTCACAGTTTCAGACTTGGAGTCCTCTTGATTCCAAACCCTATGTAATTAATATTTATACATCTTAAAGTTTCAATTCTTATCATCACCATCTCACTCTCCATTGCACCTTTCTTTTAATTTGATCCATTCGAAAAACATTTGCTTAAAATATCGAGTTCATTAGCCGAGTAAAAAAAATAATATCGAGTTCATCAATACCATTATCAATCACTATGTCAACCAGTGCTACTTCTGTTGTAGGTGATTATCGTGATCATTTGTTGCACGAAACAATAATGCTATCTACCAAACAAATTGTAGCGAGTATTGAAGCAAGTAATGCTAAATTCGAAGCTAGTAGTGCTGGAATACAAGCTTTGCTTTGTAAAATCGTGGACTCTCAAGCCCAGAATCAACAACAACAAGCTCAGAATCAACTGCAAATGATGGAGATGCTGAAGATAGTAGCAAATAATAATATCAGTAGTATGAATATTAATTCTAGTATCTCTAATGAAGAAGCTGCAGGGGATCATCCAATCGACATTCCTAATGAAGAAATTCGGCCTACTATTCCTAGTGCCGGTAATGATACAGAAGAAGTTGTCGAAAATGAATTATCAGAAATTAATGAGAAACAAGGTATACTTATAGTCATTTAATCTAGATTTTTTTTTCTCTTTTCTATGAATTTTGCTTTTGTGTTTCTCATCCTCTTCGCTTTTAGATTCAGAAGTGGGTAATCAGGTGAACCAAGAGGAGGAGGATCAGCAAGTACATAAAAAGAATTTTGATGGATATGAGCCCTTAATAGATGCAATCAAACTACTGAACTGGAAAAAGGCCGAGGAATATTTAAACGATCATGAAACAGTCATCAGAGATATTTTCAGAAGAAGGGATTCGGGACTGGAAATTAAAACTATTCTTTTACGAGCAGCATATTTACACCAGTATCCGTTTCTGGAGAAATTTTTGAGACTGGTGCCGCCAAAGCACTTGATTTTGCGAAACCAAATGGAGTTACAATATTGCATACAGCTGCGGCCTTCGGAGACATCAAGTTAGTTAAAGCGTTGGTGAAGAAGAACCCCAACTTGACCCAAATACGAGCTGATGAGCACGGTTTGCCACTGGCCATAGAAGCAATAAGTTTTACAGACGGGCAAAAGGAGGTGTTGGAGTATCTTTTCTCTGTAACTAGAAACGAGGACCCAAGTCCATTCTCTGGTGAACAAGGTGCTAAGCTACTGTTCCGTTTATTGTCGGCCAATATTTACGGTAAGTGAACAAAAAAATCCTCATGATATGATGTTACATCTATTGGGTTGCTAGATACAGATTTCAGTGTCTTTCACAATTGCATAAACTGTAGGTACGGCGTTATCTGTATGCCAACGGTTTCCAGGATTGGTTGAGAGAATGGATGTTGCAGATAGTGATGGTATTCGCATTCCGAGTCTTTTACGATGTATTGTGGATAAGCCGTTCACATTTTTGAGTGGATCAAAACTCAAGTGGTGGGAACGCTGCATCTACACAGGTTAGTCTCATATTCTATCTGTTTTATGCATGTGAAATCAAAAACACCCGACTTTGGTACTATAAACATTTCAAATATACCACCGTAAGGCGAAGGGTAAATAATCCTAAGAGCTTCTCTAATGGAACGTGTGTGAGGATAAATATCTAAATCCATATAGGATACAAATGAATTTTTTCTAAAACCCTTCTCCAACCCTAACTTCTGAAATAAATGTGGAGTGACGTGCAAAGCCGATCCTGAGTCAAGACGGCCCTTGTGCGAAAATAATAATAAGTCCTTTTTATATGGTTAAAAAAATTCCCCGGTAATACAGTACAACATAAGAAAAAAATAAAATTGTTATCGACAACTGAGAAAAACAAAAAATATGGCGAGGAAATTTTTTGTACTAACACGTGATAATAGAAAAAAAAATATATTTTAATGTAACACATATATATTCTATAGGAATTTAGAGTTCAATAAGAGATACTATCATAAAAATATAAAAATATTGAGTTCAAATTCATCTTCATTTGGTTTTGAAAAAAAAAATTGGTTCAATCTTGTATGAATAGTTTACATATAAGATTATCCATGGGTCCATAAATCAAAAACGATAAGTGTATATTGTATTAACTCTTAGCAATGACGATTCAAATTCAATAAAAAAAGGGTTAAAGACATTTTTGTTAATTATAAATTGATGGAGAATGCTATGAAGTTCGGAACCACGGAATTCGTTCTGGAATCTTTACAGGTATTTCCTTGGCTATGTTCGGACGATAGGGAGGGAGATATTGGACACACATTGATAAAGTTGGTTATCAGCGAGCGGAATGAAATGATATATGGTTTCAGACGTATATTAAAAGAAAGATTCACAGGCCATGCACCTTCTGACCTTGATAAGAATAATAATAGTATCCTTCATTACTGTGCTGAGTTACCTTATAACCGACGACTCAATGTTGTATCTGGTGCAGCGTTTCAGATGCAACGAGAAATACAATGGTTGATCAACACAATGAAGACGCCATAAAGGTGGATGATTGTGTTGAATCAAATGAGGATTCAGAATATGAAACTGATAATGAAGAGACATGTGTGGAGAAGTTTAAACCCATTGAGGAGGTATCGTGCAGAAAATCTTGGACTAAAGAGCAACACATGGATAAACTTCTACGATGCAGTACCTTATTAGGTGTTCCTCATGGAGGAAAGGAAATCATCTATGAAGGAATTGTCGACACTTACAGGTCCTCAAGAACTGATAAAGAACGAGCAAGACTATCATTGAATGGGGAGATTAGTAACGATTTGTTAGGTCGCGGCAAGAGAATCCCTGCAAAGAAAAAGTTCTAAGAGCCTATAGACAGTGAGTTAGTTGGCTGTTTTTGGTCTCTTGATGTTTGTTGCCTTAGTTTTGTTTTGCTTTTCACTTTGATCGTCTTTGGTTGATATGTCATCTCTTTGTAGCACTTTCTGTGCACTCTTCTTTCTTTTTTCTTTTTTAATAAAATTTAACCTTTTAAGTCAAAAAAAAAAGAAATACAATGGTTTAAGGTAAATTTATTATATACAAGCAAGGTTATTGTTGGCTGCAGACCAAGGAGAGGCCGTAAGGACAGAGAAACCAATAATCTTTATGTCCTTCGTGTATTAAAATATCAAAATATCATTCACGGATGTCAATGTAGTACAACGGTAAAATCTTTTTGTGATGATGTATATGACAAGGACTGAATTTCAAAACTCGACGCCAAATTCTTTATCAAGAAAAATAAATAAATGCCATTCGTAGTCCTTAAATCCGTATCTGACCTTGTGCTATGCAAGAGAAATTTAATCACTACATTTAGGCTAGAGATACTTCCTTATTTTCTGTACTAATGCAAATCTTAATAATCTATTTTTTTTATCCAGATGGTGGAAAATACAATGCTACAAAAAGATAGGTATGCAAGAAACTATAACGGTGATACAGCTCACTTTCTATTTACAGAGAAACACAAGGAATTGATGAAGGAAGGAGAGACGTGGATGAAAGATTTATCTACATCCTGCATGGTAGTAGTTGCCCTGATAGCTACTGTAGCATTTGCAGCTGCTATCACCGTACCTGGAGGAAACCTTCAAGACAATAATAGCAGTGATAATGGTCTTCCAGTCTTGTTGAATAACAAGTCTTTTATGGTATTTGCAACAGCAGATGCCTTGGCTCTTTTCTCCTCGATCACATCAGTGCTAATGTTCTTGGCTGTATTCACATCACGGTATTCTGAGGAAGATTTCTTGAAATCCTTGCCACAAAAACTAATAATAGGTCTTGCAACACTATTCATCTCCATGGCCAGCATATTAGTTTCTTTTGGAGCAGCTTTTACTATTAGTCTTGGACAACGGTTTCACTGGACATCGATATCTGTATCACTCTTCAGTTGTGTTCCAGTTCTTTTGTTCGGTTTTCTGCAATTCCCTTTGTTCTTCGATATGGTAAGCACTAAGTTCTACTTATTGGCCTACATTTTCACGGAAACAAGACCATCTTTTTGAGCCATATTTTTCGAAAGCAGAATGGCTTGTGTATTTGGAAAGAAAGAAAATAGAGAGGTGAACCACGAATTAGAGAAGCTTAAGATGGTAATAACTTATCCAAGATTATTATTTTCCTTCCAATTTTTTGTATTTGTCTCTCTAGCTAGTTCCCGGATTTTTTCCTTGCTAAAGTTCCTACTAGTTCTTTCAAAAGCTTTGGGGAACAGTTGTATTTTTATTTTCAGCTATTCTTTTATTTTATCTCGTATTATATCATGATACCAGAAGAATGTAGCAGGTTCCCGCGTGGGTCAAGTAACCAGACACATATATGGAGTATTATGTGTCACCTATGTTCACTTCCCACTGGTTGTCTCTTGTGAAACCTTTAAGACTTTCACATCCTGCGGATATGAAATTTGAAAACACATTGGATTCTGTCTATAACTTTTGCTGTTGGACCAGTACGATGATTGGAAAATGAAAGGGAATGCATTCTCTCTCTTTTTCTCGTTCTTATCTAAGTGTCAATATTGTTATATAAATTCATTGTCATGTAAATTCATCAACTGTCGGTTGGTGCCATGTAGTAATTGAAGCGGACGTGGATAGTCCACATGACGGTGGCATCAGCCGAGAAAAACAAAAGGTTAACTTGGATAGCTCAGAAGGCACTACCAAAGAAGAAGAAGAGAATCCTCCGGAGGCCTAGAAGAAGAAGAAGAAGAAGAGAATCCTCCACTGGTAACATTCATTACATGACTCGCTGTAATAGAGAGATTCTTATCTAGGAATGGAACAACCCACCACCAGACTGGACTTGTCTCTCGAGCAGGGTTATGCTTTACTAATATGACTTGTTTTTCATTGTAATTGCAGTAGCTTTTACTAGGCGGATATACGATCGAAAGTTAATTGCTTTTGGCTAACCATGGACTAGACTTTTTTTTTTTTTTTTTTTTTTTTTGAATCTAGAATGTAACTCTAAATATGCTTGAATCATGCTTGAATCTTTCTATTACACTGAGTCATACAACCAATGTAACCAATCCCGATTTCGACTCAGATTTCAATCAATAAAACTTCTACTTTTCCAAAAATAAAACAAGAAAAAATTAAAACGAGCGTCTTAGTTAGATGTAAAACTTTAATTTTCATGGTTGTATCGACGACGATGCACAACAATGCTCTTTTTATAGCATTATCTGCGCGGGAAAGATTGTGTTGCACGTCTTGTAAAGTACAACCTGTTCAAATCAAAATTTGACTGGATATTAGCTTGAATCAAATTTCAAATTTGTGCAATTCGAAGAATCACGGAGCATGCACTTAATTAAAAAACAACGGAGAACTTCGAAAGATAAGATGACCACAAGTCCGATAAAAAAAAAAGAGAGTTAAAACTGAAATTTTTGTATAGAGAAACTCACTATTCTTTATTCCCATCGCATGCTATGTGCGAGAATACGTATCGGACTCTTCTATTTGTTCCTCCTCTGCCAGTACATAAGTTACAGACTTGACTGAAACTAAGCTTACAAAGTAACACTCTTTTCGTGACAAGCATGTCGAACTAGGAATATATGGCTCTATAGCCGTGTCATCTTCAGGGTTATATAAAAGGAGATTAGCTGAACCACCACCAAATAGAATCTCACCGCCCCTAAAAGACCACATTAATCTCACATACGCATCAACAATTGTTTTATCTTTCATAACATATCGTTTAGTCCAAGATTCTGGAACTCCATAATTTTGCATCACCCATATGTCAACACGAACACTAGGGTTCACAGCAAATAAACAAAGACACCCTTCCAACTCCCCTATACTATGAAACGCACAGTCATTCTCCCAAGGTTCTATATTTTGAAGTTCCACTTCTTTGAATATCTCGTTACTGATATCTAGAGAGACTAGAAATTCTAGAACAGAATCATCAGAGTTCGAGTGTGCAGGTTCGACTAACCAATGAAGATTTCCATTAACAAGCACTCCAGATGGTTCACCACTAAAAAATTTATAGGGTACTTTTTCAATGGTTCTCCATGAATTTGAACCTAGCGAATAGACTTCAAACAGACTTTCTGTACCAGCTAGTATCTTGTAATCATTACCCTTGAAATCATAACCAAACCCAACCATGCAGACTTGCTCAGTTATATTTGATTTTGGTAATTCCTTGTACTCCCTTGTAGCTGGATTCCAAAGACAAAAAATCTCACTGCCGCCGTACCATAGGCAAACCAGACCGTCACAACAAGCCATAAGTTCAGCACAACGTGAGGATTTGAATGGGCAATCAATTTCTACCGCGGATTCAAGTAATAGATTTTTCGACAATAATGACTCCAATGAATCGTGATCCATGGAGTAGAATATGTTCCAGTAATCCGCCTCTCTCGTACAATCAGTCACTCTAAGCAGAAGATTAGGCTTGTTTCATTGGATAGTATGATTAAGTTGCATCTTAATAAAATTTGGACCGGAAATTAGAGAAAACCATGTCTTGCATACACACTTACAAGCTAATAGAGATTTCACTGGTACCTTCAAAAGGATTTCATAGTAAATATCTTCTGGAAAGATTGACATTATTTCTTCTCCTTAGCTATGAACTTCAATGATTTCTTCTTCTGACCGATCATCCCAGCAGAACTCTTTTATAAACTCGTAAACCGTATAAGTTTCTTGGACTCTAAGAAACCTCAAATCGTGGGACAGTAATTATGCCAAATATGGCAAATTTGAGACAACCTTTAAATACATGCTATTTTTTTTCTTCTAAATCACATTTATTTTATTGATAAAACCAAAAAAAAAAATGGAAGATTACAACTTAAGGTTCGAAACAAGAAGAGCCAACTACATAGGCTCAAAGAAAACAGGAGAAACTAAAAAGATTATGAGAACACTCTTAACAAAACATGTAATATGTAACATCTGGCATTTCAACTCTGGGAAAAAAGTTTGGTCGACCAAGAATCAGCTGTCTTTCACCTGCAGCCAATATTTCTCCTTGTTTAGCTGTTGTATCTGCTGAAAAGTTTACCTCCCTCAGAGTGTGCTTAAAAGTTATTGAAGAAACTTTACTTGTTGCCTTCTACCATCTCATTCTGATGATCCATGGGACTTGATCTCTGGAAAAATCATCATTTATTGTTTTGGAGTCGGAGCACAGAATGATGTTCTGTAATCCCCATTCACCTGCCAATTCCACAGCACATAATAGTGCATAATTTTCTGCAATGTAATTGGTTGCAATGCCTAGGCCTCCAGATAACACTCCAATCACCTGACATATATGGTCTCTAATTACAATTCCAAAGCCAACTGTACCTGGATTGCCAAAGAATGAACCATCACAACAAAATAATATATAACCAATGGGAGGAGGGAACCAATAACATTCTTTGATACTGTGAAATTTAGAATTTCTTGACCCCAGATTGAAGAATGATATAATCATTTGATCATAATTTTGATTCCACTTATTTCCTTTCATTCTTAATCCACCTTCAAAGACAAGTTTTTTGATTCTGCATTTAAATTGTTGTTCACTTGGCTTGATATTCTCTTATTTTGTTGAAACCAAAGCTCTTTTAGAGTTGAGCACGCAGCAGTAATCCAAACTTCTTTCACCAAAGGACTTTTTTTATTTTGCACTCTTCCATATGTCTTCAAAACACTTTGGAATTTTAAATTGAAAGACACAACACAGGCAACTCCATATTTTAACACTAAAATTGCAGTCCCACAGAATGTGACTCATACTGTTGTTGATGGTGGATTTTTAGACAAGGGGTAAAATCGTAAAACCACATGACCTAATGTTACCCGCATAACATTAACTGAGAGCATTTAATTCAGGTGTAAATCATTAATAGGGGTATTTTTTCAAAATACCAGATTAGGGTTTTCGACACAGAACCCTAATTCCAAACAAAGCCGCATACTGCGCACCATGGCAACGATGCCAAAACCAAGCCGCATACTACGCACCACGGCAACGACGCCAAAACCAAGCCACATACTGAGCATCATGGCAACGACGCCAAAACCAAGTCGCATACTGCGCACCACGGCTACGATGCGAAAACCAAGCCGCATACTGCACACCACGGCTACGACGCCAAAACCAAGCCGCATACTGCGCACCACGGATACGATGCCAAAACCAAGCCGCATACTGCGCACCACGGCTACGATGCAAAACCAAGCCGCATACTGCGCACCACGGCTACAACGCCAAAACCAAGCCGCATACTGCGCACCATGGCAACGACGCCAAAACGAAACTGCATACTGCAACCATGCCAAACTAAGTCGCTATGCCATTGGCACATGCCAAAGTAGCGCCCTAGGCTTGAAAAATGTGCAACCTAGGCCAACATGGCCGTGCGTGCCATTGGCACATGCCAACATGCATCTCTATCCAATTCCTATTTTCAAACCGCTATGCCCAGTTAGCGCCCACAACTTGGCCCAATAGGCGTGTGTGCCATTTGAACATGCCAAACCCACCGCTAGCCACTTTCTCTTCCTCAGTTTCACTTACTGGATGTTTTCACACCTTAAGCGGCCACAAAACCTAAATACTTCCGCGAGTGGGTATAGGAAATTCTTTTCCCGTCAGATGGACAGGCTGACCGTCAAAATCCGAGTTCGTATGAGAATCGTACAATAGTTTTAGTGACGGGCGCCAATTAGGGTTTCAAAACCCTAAACCGCGAGCGCTTCCTTGCAGCTTGGCCACGCGTGCCATCCGCACATGCCAAAATTCTCACTAGACACTTTTTATACCAAGCCGCTAAACTAGCGCCCTCAACTTGGGCCAGATGGAGTGCGTGCCATGGGCACATGCCAACACGCACGCTAGACACTTTCTATTCCAAGCCGCCATGCTATTGGCACGTGCCAAAACGTAGCGCCCGCAACTTGGCCAAAGTGGCCGTGCATGCCGTTGTCACATGCCAACACGCAAACACTAGCCAATTCCCATTCCAAAGCCTCTATACCATCGTAGCGCCCGCGACTTGGCCAAAGTGGCCATGCGTGCCATTGGCACATGCCTACACGCAACCACTAGCCACTTTTATTCCCAACCTGCTAGCCAATTTCCAAGGCATTCCGCACATGCCATTGGCACATGCCACATGCTCCACTAGCGACTTTGGCATTTCCATTCGCACTCAAAGTGAAACTTGTGCCCAAGGCATTCCGCACATGCCAAATGCTCCACCAAGTGACGACTTTGAAATTGCCATCCGCACTCAAAGTACAACTCGCGGCCAAGGCATTCCGCACAAGCCATTGGCACATGAAAAATGCTCCACCAAGCTACTTTGGCATTGCCATCCGCACTCAAAGTACAACTCGCGGTCGAGACATCCCGCACATGGCATTGGCACATGCCGCAACGCTTCACTAGCAACTTTGGCATTGCCACTTGCGCCAAACTCTCAAGACATCAACACAAACTGGGGGATGCTTTCTTGGGGTTTTGGTTTGGAAGTCACAGCGTGCAGCGTACACTACGCTCGCAATAAAGCAAGGAGTACAAGGAATGAATACGGTCAATTAAATAAGGAAATTTATGGTGAAAACATTTTTCACCATAAAGCCAACGGTTTCCACCTCCTCTGTTTTAATTGACACATTTACTCAATTCCTTAATGAGGTCAGGGTACGTTCAATCTCACTTGTATAAATAGGTTTCACCTATTCTGCCAAAACACACAAGTTTTGGTCAGGCAAAATACAACACTATCAGATAGCAAATTTGCAAGCTCCCTCAAAAACTTCCATCACTAGCAAGCTTCCGCAAGCTTCTACACTTCTGATACAAGTCGATATACTACCTAGCCAGAACTCTCTGGTCTCATCACCCTTCTTCGCTATCCTCCCCAAATCAACCCTTCTCCTTCACTTTGTGACCGAAGCAAATCTGGAACGGCTATTTTCTTGGTTTAGGCCAGAATTGTACAGATTGATATCTCGAATCAAAAGTACTCACGTGCAGCACATTTGTTTAAGGTTTAAACCAGTCTCTCCATCATCGAATTTACCAAATTCGGCAGAGGCTATTTTCTCCCATAAACAATTGGCGACCACAGCGGGAGTTTCAATCTCTAGGTTACAATATTTGCTTTCAGAAATCGATCTCGCGCCTCGATACAAGCATCAAGATGGCAGAAGCAGGCATACAGTTTAGGGGATTTACATCTCAACCCAGTTACCAGTCGTAAAAATTATACGGTAAAACTAGGGACTCGCTGAAGATGCTACCAGCGATTTTGGGACTTGTTAGCAATCCTACCTGCAAAGCCGCTGCTACTAGCATTGGGGGACTTGCTTCCAATCCTACCAGCAAATCCGCTAAAGATGCTATCAGCGATTGAAGACTTGCTGGCAATCCTACCAGCAAAACCACTGAAGATGCTATCAACGATTGAAGACTTGCTGTCAATCCTACCAGCAAAGCCGCCTTCTACATGGAAAAGGGGATTGCTCACGGAAAAACCTATAAAGTAAGTGGGTCTAGACCAAGCAAGATATACGATCTATTTTTTGGTTCTCAATAAAACCATCATACCATTGCATCTTGTGCTATTGCTCGCACACACTTTTATAAAAGCAATATTCCCTTCACGGAGCATAATCAGAGTTATATTATCAAAACCAGTCATCCCTGAAATAATCTAATATCCTCAAAAGCTACCAGCTATTTATCAAAACCGGTCGAACTTTAAACCATACATCCAGTATGTCTTTCAAAAACATATATTCATCTTTTCATATCTTCCTTATCCTAAACGGTTCATCCCAGATAATGAAAAAGATACTTTTCTATTAACCTAGAAATCCAGAAAATCAAAACCATAAGCCAGGTGTTTCATTTTCCTTTCAAAAAAAAAAAACACAGAAGAATTTCAGAAGACAGAAGTACAAAGGAAGCCATTTAAGAGTGGTTTACTTTTCTCGAAGAAGACATCCTTAGTCATTTGGAGGACCTCCTATTTCAACTCAACTCTTTGTTGCATCATCATGTGTACCGACTCTACATCATGACGGTTACCAATTACTATTCATGACGTAGCTGACGCTACGACAGTAACATTCAAAGAGCTACCACACTACCGCTAACACCAACATTTAGTGATCCACCCTACACGCCCTCCAAGTATTGATTCCACCATCCCACGGAAAGAAGCCTCACGCGCTATCATCACAGCTTGATAGACAAAGTTCCGATGCCAACAGTCCGCGTCCAGGACAGCACCAGACACACATGCATCATGCACATGACCGGCCATAATACCCCACCCTGATCAACACCAACAGATGGTGTCTCTCTTGTGCTAGTTTCTCTGCTCAATGGCTAGCACCGGCAGCTTGCGTCTTCCAGCGCTGATAGGTTACGTATTTCCAGCGCCGGAAACCTGTGTCCTTTCCAGTACTGGCATCCTACATCCTTATACCGTCGCACTTGAACGCCCTGCAGGGGATCAACAGTCACAATTTCATCACATTCAAAGACGAACGACTTCTCCGAAATCGAGGAAAATCATCAAACCCCCCTGGTTTCACGAAGACTCTCTTCCTGTCAAGAGATGCATAATTTATGGGGACTTCGTCCACAAAACTGTGTGTTCCGTGATGGAACATTTGTGTGCAATACTGTATTTCTTCAAGTCAGAACGTCAAGACAAATCTGCAAGTCCTCAACTGCACTGCATCAGGGAAGCATTTGTTTCCAACCAGATAAGCCGCTCCCAAACTAGAGCACGGTTGATAGAAGGAACCTGGGATTATTAACCACTATCCACATTGCCAGTCTCTCCATCATCACCGGTGATATTGGAAGAAGAATACACCCCTTTATGAAGACAAAACCGTATGGTATGCTCCGGCCGAACTGTGCGTGTCTTCTTTTCATTTTCACCATCAGTCAATAAAGTTGGCTCGAAGTTTGGAAGATTCCTCCGAGCAGGAGCAAATGGTTTGGTATAGAACTCATCATCTATGTTTGGTTTCGAACTATCAACATCTTTCGAAGAAATTGAGCCTTGTTCAGGTAGCATCTTGTCGGTTTTCCTCGCTTAGAAACAAGATATCTGCACAAAACAAAACAGAAAAATTATGAAATTATCTCCCAAAGACATAACTGCGCTCGACAAGAGAAAAATCCCTGACACATGGGAAAATAGTATTTTCTATGATTTAGAAATACATATGCAGTATCCTACTTCGGGTTCAAAGTTATATGCACAGTATATTTTCTGGGGTTCAAGAGCATATACAGTAATTATTTCGGGTTCATATGAAGCGCATATACAGTATTCTTCTTCGGGATTCATATACAGTAATTCTTTCGGGTTCATATGAATCACGTATACAGTATTCTTCTTCGGGATTCATGTGCAGTATTTTTTCGGGTTCAAATACGTATATAGTATCCTACTTCGGGTTCAAAATTATACGTGCAATATATTTTCTGGGTTCAAGAGCATATACAATATCCATCTTCGGGTTCAAAATTATGTGCGTAGTATTCTCTACGGATTCAAAATCATATGTGCAGTATTTTCTTCGGGTACATATACACAATATTTTCTACAAGAAGCACGCCAACCTACTTTGTTACCGCGACAACATACTCTCTTCGGATTACATCCCCTACTGATAATTGTTGCCGCTCATTCAGAACTTCACCACAACAACAACTACTACAAAATGGAAGCATGTAAACCATACTAGAGGACAAATCATATACACGGGATCCCTTCACCATCAAATCTCACAGGATATGGTCAACTTCATACGAAGCAGTTTCTATTATCCTCGATTCTGGTTCCACCATCTGAGGATCAATTGGGATTTCCGCCACTTCCACTGAATTGGAAATCAATACTTCATAACCTGGAGGCGCAAGTGATTCATCGTCAAATACTTCATGGTTTCTCATACTAATGGACCCATGATTCCCAACTTCGTTATTAAGCACCTAATACGAAGATTACATGGGATTGGGATGGATCCAATGTGGAAAATCAGTACGATCATAAAATCAAGAAAGTAAGTGAGCTAACATCATTTCAGTTCCTTATTATGATTATACGATATGTGAAAGAAGTACCAAAGTCATGAAATGCGTTTTCCGAACAAGCTCAGCTAAGGGAAATCTACACTTCCCTATGTTCAATTACGAACTGTGAAAAATTGGAATCTAGCGTTGGGATATGTACCATTCTCTTCGTATGGAAGTTACCTACATTTTTTCAATATATCACGGCAATCGTATGAACGAGCAAGGGGAGGTGACCAAAATATCAGACAACACGCAACCTGGAAAAGTTCTGAAAACCTCTTGGAAGTTTACTATTTCGCGCTTATCACCTCCTAAACAAGCTCAAAATCCGAAAAGCATCTTTGTTAAATTTGGAAATTTTCTAAGATTAAAGATACATATGCGGACCGTCAAAATCCGAGTTCGTATGAGGATCCTACCGCAATTCCAATGACGGGCGCCAATTAGGGTTTCAGACTCTTCCCAACCAGCTAGCACGCTCCCCTTTGCACCGGTCCAACCACGCCAGCTTCTCAAACTTTGCGCCAAATCCTATCAGCTAGCACGCTCATCTTCTCAACTCGCGCTAACTTTCCAAACTTCATACCGGTCCCACCAATCCCGCCGACCTGTCAATGCCTCCCAAGTTGAACCAGCTATCACGTCCATCTCCCACCAGCCAGCACGCTCAGTTTCTCAACTCGCGCCAGCAGCTCAATGCTTCCCATCCGTCCATTTCCGCCAATTTATGCAAACCTCCCGATTCGTGCAAAAACTGCCAAGGACAAGGATTCCAAATCCAGTTCGCATCTAAGATAAAAGGTCAGATAAATATCTCGCTTCTCTCTCAGATTTTGTCTTGGCACCATCTTATGCTTACCTCGCAACAAAGCTCATGTTTCGAGCTAAGCATGGGACTTAATGTTGATGGTGTATTTTAGACAAGGGGTAAAATCGTAAAAACCCATGACCTAATGTTACCCGCAGCACATTAACTGAGAGAATTTAATTCAGGTGTAAATCATTAATAGGGGTATTTTTCAAATTATCGGATTAGGGTTTTCGACACAGAACCATAATTCCAAACCAAGCCGCATACTGCGCACCATCGCAACGATGCCAAAACCAAGATGCATACTACGCACCACGACAACGACGCTAAAACCAATCCGCATACTGCGCACCACGGCTACGACGCCAAAACCAAGCCGCATATTGCGCACCACGGCTACGATGCCAAAACCAAGCCGTATATTGCGCACCACGTCTATGATTCCAAAACCAAGCCGCATACTGCGAACCACGGCAACAACGCAAAAACCAAGCCGCATACTGCGCACCGTGGCAACGATACCAAAACCAAGCCGCATACGGCGCACCATGGCAACGACGCCAAAACCAAACTGCATACTGTAACCATGCGAAACTAAGTCGTTATTCCATTGGCACATGTCAAAGTAGCGCCATAGGCTTGCAAAACGTGCAAACTAGGCCAACATGGACGTGCGTTCCATTGGCACATGCCAACACGCACCGCTATCCAATTCCTATTTTCAAACCTCTATGCCCATCTAGCGCCCACAACTAGTCCCAATAGTCGTGTGTGCCATTGGCATATGCCAAACGCACCGCTAGCCACTTTCTCTTCCTCAGTTTCACTTACGGGCTGTTTGCACACCTTAAGCGTCCACAAAACCTAAATACTCACGCGTTCGGGTATAGGAAATTCTTTTTCCGTCAGATGGACATGCTGACCGTCAAAATCCGAGTTCGTATGTGAATTGTACAATGGTTTTAGTGAAGGGCGCCAACTAGGGTTTCAAAACCCTAAACCGCGAGTGCTTCCTTGCAGCTTGGCCATGCGTGCCATCCGCACATGCCAAAATGCTCACTAGACACTTTTTCTACCAAACCGCTAAACTAGCGCCCTCAACTTGGCCCAGATGGCGTGCGAGTCATTGGCACATGCCAACACGCACGCTAGCCATTGGCACATGCCAACATGCACGCTAGCCACTTTTTATTCCAAGCCGCTATGCTATTGGCACGTGCCAAAAGGTAGCGCCCGCAACTTGGCCAAAGTGGCCGTGCATGCCATTGGCACATGCCAACACGCAACCACTAGCCAATTCCCATTCCAAAGCCAATATACCATCGTAGCGCCCGCGACTTGGACAAAGTGGTCGTGCATTCCATTGGCACATGCCAACACGCAAACACTAGCCACTTTTATTCCCAACCTGCTAACCAATTTCAAATGCATTCCGCACATGACATTGGCACATGCCACATGCTCCACTAGCGACTTTGTCTTTTCCATTCGCACACAAAGTGCAACTTGTGTCCAAGGAATTCCGCACATGCCAAATGCTCCCCCAAGCGACGACTTTGGCATTGTCATCCGCACTCAAAGTACAACTCGCGGCCAAGGCATTCCGCACAAGCCATTGGCACATGCAAAATGCTCCACCAAGCGACTTTGGCATTGCCATCCGCACTCAAAGTACAACTCGCGTTCGAGACATCCCGCACATGCCATTGGCACATGCCGCAACGCTTCACTAGCAACTTTGGCATTGTCACTTGCGCCCAACTCTAGAGACATCAACACAAACTGGGGGATGCTTTCTTGGGGTTTTGGTTTGGCAGTCCCAGCGTTCAGCGTACACTACGCTCGCAATAAAGCAAGGAGTGCAAGAAATGAATACGGTCAATTAAATAAGGAAATTTATGGTGAAAACGTTTTTCACCATAAAGCCAACGGTTTCCACCTCCTCTCTTTTAATTGACACATTTACTCAATTCCTTAATGAGGTCAGGGTACGTTCAATATCACTTGTATAAATAGGTTTCACCTATTCTGCCAAAACACACAAGTCTTGGTCGGGCAAAATACAACACTATCAGATAGCAACTTTGCAAGCTCTCTCAAAATCTTCCATCACTAGCAAGCTTCTACACTTCTGATACAAGTCGATATACTACCTAGCCAGAACTCTCTGGTCTCATCACCCTTCTTTTCTATCCTCCCCAAATCAACCCTTCTCCTCAACTTTGGGACCGAAGCAAATCTGGAACGGCCATTTTCTTAGTTTAGGCCAGAATTCTACAGATTGATATCTCGAATCAAAAGTGCTCACGTGCAGCACATTTGTTTAAGGGTTTAAACCAGTCTCTCCATCATTGAATTTACCAAATTCGGCAGAGGCGATTTTCTCCCATAAACAACTGTCCACATTGTTTTCACAATTAGAGCACCTAGAAGCAAGTTCATAACCATTCTTGACCATAGAAGGATCATCAACATAAATTCCTTGGATTTCTCTCCAAACATTACTTGCTATACTTGGATTCAGAAATGTGTTCCATATATGTTTGGAGCATTGTAAAATTAGTTTTTTGTTTCTAAGAAATTTAACAACAGAAGATGTAGTAAATTTACCTTGCATATCACCAATCCATATTAGAGAATCATTCCCTCCACCAATGTCAGGTTGGCTCATGGAAGAAAGTAGCATTTGCCGCTCTGAAGGAATACACCATCTACTATCCTTAATAAGCTCTGATACTTTCATGGTTAAGTTGTGCTTTGTATAATCACCCATCGAAGTCTTCTCAATTAAAGGAGTATCACTTATCCAACATTCAAACCAGACATTAACTTTATGTCCATTACCAATACACCATCTGAGATTATTCTTTAAAGAACTCCAAGCCCATTTCAATCCTGGCCATATTGAAGATAACTGCCAGTTTTCATTCCATTGACCATTTTTGTTCATATATTTAGCTTTAAAAATGAACCCATTTCTGGGTTTCTATTTTTTTTCCATGAAATTAACTTTAAAAAACACCCTACTATTGCTACTAGAAGTAATATTGGAAGATTTAATCACCAATCATTGAAATCTGTAGTGAAATCACTTGAAAAACTCCTGAATTGAAGAAGTTTGGAGCCCTAAATTATGATCTGAGCTTGTAAAACGAAGAACTATGAAGAAACAATTCGCTGAGTTAATCGCCCGATTCGCAGAGCGTGACTCCGCCCTATTTACTTTTTCAAAAAGTCTTCAAATACATGTTATTTCATCTAGACTCTAAATTCAGCATGTAACCGAGTAAAATTTGGGTCGTTGATTCACCTGCATGGTTGCATGCTACTTTATATGCAAGTCTAGACGGAGGCCGAAATCCTCGACATAATTTGAACTAGTGCAAGTAAAAGCCAGTTCAAATCCGGGGAAGGTTGGCGCCGAGGTAACACAAAAATGCCACTCAACAGTTTGATTTATATGGTTCTAGATATATACAACTACAAGAAAATCAATATACTTCGACATACAGAAAAAAGATATGATGTGTTATTAAAAGGTGAAGCTACAAATATGTTCAGAAGCCAGAAATGTATTAGACAAGGTGACCCAATTTCACCTTTTCTTTTTATCTTAGTCGTTGAAGTTCTTTCTTTGATGTTCAAATATGTTGTTGCACAAGGTTTGATTTATGGTTTGAAGGTAGATGATCATGGTTTAGTAATTACCCAATTACACTTTGCAGATGATTTAATTTTTTTTTCTTGACGATACTGAGACTCGAGTGCAGAACTTGAAGAATATTTTGCGGTATTTTGAAAGTATTTCAGGTTTGAAAGTCAATTTCAGGAAAAGTACAATTGTTGGCTTGGGTCAGTCGCATGCATAATGGAGAAGTTTGTGCATAAATTTCTGGATGTAACCTATCTCAGTTACCTTTGAACTATCTAGGGATTAAATTGGGAAACAAACCTAAATGCAAGGAAGTATGGAGGGATGTCATCCAAAAGTTTCATCGTAAGTTATCTGGATGGAAGAGAACTTACTTATCAAAGGGTCAAAGGTTATTGATGATTCAGAGTGTTTTGGAAAGTCTTCATGTCTATTATCTTTCTATGTTTCAAATTCCACTTAGTGTTGTTAAAGAGATAGAAAGGATTATAAAGAATTTCTTGCGGGGTTCAAGCGCAAATGCTAAGAAAATAAGTTGGGTCAATTGGTCCAATGTGAATTTACCTAAATGCAGGGGAGGCGTAGGAATAAAAAAGTTATAGTTGGTCAATAAACATATTTATGCTAAATGGATTTGGAGGTATGGAGAATCCTCCGGATGCTTCATAAGACTCCTCATTGAGTGGACAGTGTTCCTCAACTGAGAATAACAGATCCATAACCAAGCGCATCTCATTCTATTCCATGGGCTACATTAAACGAGGTTTTATTTTCTTCTGTAAAACTTACACTTAATTCTTATCCATCCATAGATAGGATAAAAGACAGACATTTCGTTAACGAGTCTTCTTCTACCATGCATTCATTTATTTTTCATTGTTATCATTACAGTTCCTTTTATCAGAATATTATACGATCAAAAGTTGATGCACAAACACGTTGTTGCATTGACAAAATGTTTCTTAACACAGATTGATAAAAAAGGAATTGACAAAGAAATGGTTAAAGACATTTTTGTTAATTATAAATTGATGGAGAATGCTATGAAGTTCGGAACTACGAAATATGTTCTGGAGTCTCTACGGGTGTTTCCTTGGCTATGTTCGGACAATAAGGAGGGAGATGTTGGACACACATTGATAAAGTTGGTTATCACCCAGCGGAATGAAATGATATATGGTTTCGGACGTATATTAAAAGAAAGATTCATAGGCCATGCACCTTCTAACCTTGATAAGATTAATAATAGTATCCTTCATTACTGTGCTGAGTTTCCTCATAATTGACGACTCAATGTTGTATCTGGTTCAGCTTTTCAGATGCAACGAGAAATACAATGGTTTAAGGTAACTTATTATACAAGCTCATATATATGATTTGGGTTGATGAATTCATTATTCGGGTTATTTATGAAATCTTTACGTGGTAAATAAAATTGCAAGTAAAGCTATTAAGAGATTAAATCGGTTCATTGGTTTGATAGGATTGTTGGTATCTAGAGAAGAGGAGGTAACTATGGTGGTGGCGGAGGTCATATTAGGAGAATGGGTGTGTGAGTTATATGTGTTCAGTGTCTCAGTGTGCATATTTACGAGGGGTTTTGTAGTCCGAGTTGGAAATATTATGTCGAATAGGTTACAAGAGCGAGTTGACCACGATTTTTGCACTCCTCAAATCGCATTTTGCTCTCCCTTTAACAAAAATCCTACTTATTGGCCCACATTTTCACGGAAACAAGACCATCTTTTTGAGCCATATTTTTCGAAAGCATAATGGCTTGTGTAATTGGAAAGAAAGAAAATAGAGAGGTCAACCACGAATTAGAGAAGCTGAAGATAGTAAGATCTTTATTTTACTACAAACCTATCTAAAGTTCCTGCTAGTCTCTCTCTATCTCTCTCTCGGGAAAATTCTTATTTTTATGTTCTACTATTTTTTTATTTATCTTGTATATTGTACCGTAAGATATCATGATACCAGAAGAATGTAGCAGGTTTTGGTGTGGGCCAAGTAAACCGACTCATATATATTCTCCCTCCATCCCAAATTAATTAAAATAATAACAAATAGATTGATATGCATAACTTAGCTTACTGCCTTCAATTCCGACTGATATTGCACTCTTGAAATTCAACATGTCTTACTATAGACTAAGTGTTCTTCAATAACGTTACAACACTCTTGTGCAAACTCGACTGAAATACATGACATAAGCCATGACTTAGGATAATCGGGGCTTTCCTTCGTCGCTTAAAAACAATTATCCTCTTCACGCGCCTTTGAAACTAACAAGTCCTCACTTGTTCTTTCAAACTTCTACGCTTTAATATAGAGGAAAAACATCATCATGTTCTTCCTAACTATGAGTTACTCTTAACTCATATGCTTGATGGACTTACATCTTCATTCTTGCTTCGTTACTCCAGGCTATCGCTGCCAAATACTGCCGCACTTCTACGTAAGTCTCCCAACAGCAAACTCGCCTATGCTACCAACTTCATTTCTTGCTTGGTTTTGCTTTCAACGTTTCTTATTGTATACTTTGGCTAAGTATACTTGTAGTGATTCCCCGATGAACTAGATTTACATTAAACAAAAAGAGGCAAGGTTTTTGCTTAAACACCACCTTTATTCATTACAATAGCCTTACATAAGAAACTTAGGGACTCCTTCCCATTTACATCACTGGCTAACACTCGACCTTGCTGAAAGCAAATGCATAACCAAAGAAAATAACCCAACAACTAGCGTGTCGTCTTTTAAGACCATAAGATCAGCAACACCCAACTTAAACTTAAAACAAAAAACAAAAAACATATATGTGCTAAAGCCTCCGTACTTCAGCAACCTTACAAGTCTAGGCACTTGCATACAACAATGCAATGCCCTTGCCTCATTCATGCGCCAATAACGGTGAACATAATGGATGTTAAGATCCATAGGATATCCAAATTCCATATGAATCTTAGCTAAGCTTTCTTCGAATGAGCGGACAAGAGAAAACTCATTTACCTTCCCTTTGTCACACTTCATGTCAACCGGACTAACTTTCCTTACACCTTTCATGAAACAAGGTGCACTTGGACATTATATGAAAATCCCGCCAAGGTGAGGCATCACTGTTTCCTCTGCTTCCTTGAAAACGTTGTTACCAAGGATCATCTCAAAGTTATTGAGATGTATCACCATTATACTAATCTGGCCAAAACATTCTCCCACTTAAACATTCACCCCAACCATCCCCTTGATTGACTTGTTTATATCATTCACTATCTTAATGCAGTGATCATCCTGATATACTTCCAAGCCCAAGTACTCTTCCATTGACAAGCTCATAACATTGTGCGACGCACCTGTATCTTCCATGCCCCAGAGTCGATGATTGTGAATGCCAACTTACACATAAACCAGGATAGCACCATTCAGCCCATATTGTACTGCTGCCGCTTGTGCTACTATGTTGCATAGTTAAATAGGATTAACATGCTCCACTTGATCAGCTTTTTCTTTGTCACCAGTTTCCTCAGTGACTATTGCGGATAATTTTTCTTTCTTTGTAAAATCACGTGCAAGGTGAGTCCCCTTGCATAAGAAACAACCACCAGCCCTGTTCTTCGTAGCCAAACTATCATCCCTTTGGTAGATTTTATCCTTGGAATCACAACTTTTCTTATTCTCCTTGTCCTTACACTTCTTGTTCTTCTTATCTTTCCCCTTCTTATTAGCATCAGTTGAGTATTGACTGACCTATAATCAGCAAGGCTTTCCACGATTGCAACGGATGAAAGTAGGTCTTTGGCACCCTGCATTCTCACTTTATCCTGATCCCACGACTGCAAAATAGATGTAAAATTAAAAAACTTGTCTTCCTCAAACATGTTGCAAATATCTAGCATCAGAGATAAAAACTCTTTCACGTATTCCCGTGGTGTACCGGTATGCCTCAGCTTACGCAAGTTCTCTCTCGCTAACCAAGACGCGTTGCTTGGAAAGAATTGACTCTTCAATTATTTTTTCATGACATCCCATGTCACAATACTTGGACGACCATAAGTAAGGTCATCATCAGTTCTAGTTCTCCGCCATAACTTCGCATCACCCTCTATATACATGCTAACGAGAGTAACCTTCTGTTATTCCTGGGTTCTGGCAGCCTTGAATTATTGGTCCATCTCCCACATGAAATTCTCCAATGCCTTCGCATCTCTTGCGCCAGAAAATGCCTTAGGTTCTGGGAGTTTAATTTTCGTAAAGACACTGCCACTACCACCCGCAGTAGCTTGATCCGAACCAATCGTACCCACCACTCTTCTCAAGACCCTTAATGTGACGGACCGGAAAATTATTCCTTTGGCGCGTCGCCCCGCAGGCCGCAACTCTTTCGGTGCGCCATGATGAAGCTACGATCCGGGCCTCATCCCCAGGAAAATACACGCTCATCTCCCTTGAAAGCATGCTCGTGATGCATGATGCATCTTACTTAGCTTCTACACCTTTCCATCTCACCCTTGTTCTGCAAAAGGGTTTAGGGCCATAAGTCCAATGCCAATGCACTTCGCATGCATCTCTGGATTTTCCTCAGCGTAGGGAATCCATCACTGAATTTCCTAGCCAGCTGAGCAACCGTCCTATTGTCGTGTCTTTTCCAGACCTTAAGGCATAAGCCGTGGACTCGGGCATAGGCCGCACCAAGCCCTTTCCCTTTCCTACGTTACCTCGCTTACCAACTCTTTGTAACTTGATAGGAATTATGAGCATCCACTTATTGGCATGCAACCAAGCCTCATCAAGTCTGTCCACAATCATCTCTTGCGTCGAGCTACCGAGCTTAGATGGTATGAGGGGCCAACGTGCTGGACCGGCAATGCTGCAACTCATTGCGGTTGCCTACGTATCCTTCCCTACTCTAAAGGAATCAGGCACAGACCGTAGTTCATCCTCGAAGGGACAAGCAACTTAAACCAACTCGTTTGCTAGGCCGTAGCCAAGCAATAGTGGTAATGGCCTAGTCCATATAGGCCGTTCCGTCAAATGCATCCAAGTGATGCATCATCGAGTCCGTGGAATGGCATAGTGATGTATAAGCATCAAATGCCCTCTCTCAAGGCTACGCAACTATAAATGAGCCTTAGGCATTATTTATACTCTTACGGCTAAGCTATGAAGCTTACTTGGTACATGGTCCGCATATGCACCTTCAACCAACTACCCTTCCCTATATATGTTTATTTGCAATTTTTAGAACTCTGATCAGGGGCGATAAAATCATTCATCAACTCCCCGTTTCACTATTCATGGCCGTTGCCATGCATTTTCCTGAATAACCAGCCAAGGTGGTTGTACATTCATCTCTGGCTCACACGCCAGTTCCGATGCCAACTCGATGTTCAGCCAGGATGGCTGCACTCTAGCTTTGGCCCGTAGGCCATTCCCATGCTCAGCCGTAATGGCTGTGCATTACCAACCCGATGTCCAGCCATGTTGGCTGTACATTTTCAAGGCCATCTACCCAACTAGCCTAATGCATCATTTGATACAAGAATTAGCTCTTGGCCAATGTAGCTTCCAACCAATGCCTTATTGGCTACACGATGTACCTTACCTTGGCACCCAATATTGGCCCTTGGCCAATAGCATCCTTTGACACGATAATTGGCTCCAAATGTCAAACATAATACGCCGTTTTGGCATGGTATTGGCCTTAAGCCAGTCTACCTCTTACCCACCAACGGAAGATTTGGATGAAGCTTCATCACAGGCCATGATGCATCTTTCTGCATGCGCCATGCTAAAAACACACGGTGTTACACTCTTCACCCCTTAAAAGAATTTCGTCCCCGAAATTCCAAATAAAAATATTGTGGACCATCTCTTCGATTTGGATTTCCTGAGCAAAAGTCCCATACCAGATGCTCAGAAATCACGGGTTTCTTCAAGTTTTCATGAACAACAATTTAGACCTTCTGAGCACATGTCCCATACCACCTGTTCAGAAATCCAAAAGTGCCCACAACATTACCAAGAATCACAATTGGCCAGTGCCAAGAGGATAACTCGACAAGGTATCCTAGATAGCATCCTATACCACCACCCAGGAATCCCTAAGGTTCACAAGTTGAAATATGTCATCGAAATGACAAGGCAAAACTTAATGCAACACTGTGAGGACCAATCTCTAATGCCAGTGCAGTGGGATGCAAGCCACCATCCCTGACGGATTTAACGGGTTTCCACTCGTAAGTGGGATGCTAGCCGGGCCTGACAACGCACACCCTTGGCCAGTGCCAACGTGTGGGGATGAACAGTCCCATTGTCTACCCACCATCCCAGACGGTCTTTCGGATACTCGTAAGCGGGGTGCCACAAAGGCTTGGAAAACTCACAGTTCTTATACAATCTCAACGCGATTTGCAAAGTAACTGGTCTAGCAGTTACAAACTCTTCCCCGCGCAGAAATTGGCATACTCTCCAACTTTAAGTCTTCCATGAAGGAAAATAATTGTGGACAAGTCCACTACGCACAAGTCCCTAGTGGTTTCTCGGAACTTGCTCTGATACCAACTGTGACGGACCGAAAAATTATGCCTTTGGCGCGTCGCCCCGCAAGCCGCAACTCTTCCGGTGTGCCATGATGAAGCTACGATCCGGGCCTCATCCCCAGGAAAATGCACGCTCATCTCCCTTACAAGCATGCTCGTGAAGCATGATGCAGCTTACTTAGCTTCCACACCTTTCCATCTCACCCTTGTTCTGCAAAAGTGTTTAGGGCTATAAGGCAAATGCCAATGTACTTCGCATGCATCTCTGGATTTGCCTCAGCGTAGGGAATCCATCACTGAATTTCCTAGCCAGCTGAGCAACCGTCCTTTTGTTGTGTCTTGTCCAGACTTAAGGCATAAGGCGTTGACTCAGGCATAGGCCGCACCAAGCCCTCGCCCTTTCCTACGTTACCTCGCTTACCAACTCTTTGTAACTTGATGGGAAGTATGAGCATCCACTTATTGGCATGCAACCAAGCCTCATCAAGTCTGGCCACAATCATCTCTTGCGTCGATCTACCGAGGTTAGATGATATGAGGGGCCAATGTGCTGGACCGGCAATGCTGCAACTCATTGCGGCTGCCTACGTATCCTTCCCTACTCTAAAGGAATCAAGCACAGACCGTAGTTCATCCTCGAAGGGACAAGCAACTTAAGCCAACTCGTTTGCTAGGTCGTGGCCAAGCAATAGTGGTAATGCCCTAGTCCGTATAGGCCGTTCCGTCAAATGCATCCAATTGATGCATCATCGAGTCCGTGGAATGGCATAGTGATGCCTAAGCATCAAATGCCCTCTCTCAAGGCTACGCAACTATAAATGAGCCTTAGGCATCATTTATACTCTTCCAGCTAAGCTATGAAGCTTACTTGGTACATGGTCCGCATATGCACCTTCAACCAACTACCCTTCCCTATATATGTTTATTTTCAATTTTTAGAACTCTGATCAGGGGCGATAAAATCATTCATCAACTCCCTTTTTCACTATTCATGGCCGTTGCCATGCATTTTCTTGAATAACCGGCCAAGGTAGCTGTACATTCAGCTCTGGCTCACACGCCAGTTCCTATGCCAACTCGATGTTCAGCCAGGATGGCTGCACTCTAGCTTTGGCCCGTAGGACACTCCCATGCTCAGCCGTAATGGATGTGCATTATCAACCCGATGTCCATCCATGTTGGTTGTACATTTTCAAGGCCATCTACCCAACTGGCCTAATGCATCATTTGATGCAAGAATTAGCTCTTGGCCAATGTAGCTTCCAACCAATGCCTTATTGGCTACACGATGTGCCTTAACTTGGCACCCAATATTGGCCCTTGGCCAATAGCATCCTTTAACACGAGAATTGGCTCTTGGAAAAATGTCAAACATAATACGCCATTTTGGCGTGGTATTGGCCTTAAGCCAATCTACCTCTTACCCACCAACGGAAGCTTTGGATGAAGCTTCATCACAGGCCATGACGCATCTTTCAGCATGCGCCATGCTAAATACACGGGGTGTTACACTTAACTCATCCGTTAGTTCTTTCAAGGCACCTGTGAACATGTTCTTAACAACAGCGATTTGGCCTACCAAATCGTCATGCTTCTTAGTTGCATTATGGCTTGCCATAAGCATATCAGCAGCATATGTGTCCAATGTTTCAATGCGAGCCATCACCGTAGCATCATAATTAGCATCATTAGGATGGCGCACCTCTTCACCAACCCTATCTTCCAAGTCTGCTACCCTATCAGTTAACGCATCCAACAAACTCTTCTTACCAGCCATTACGATCTAATAATTTCAGCAACTAAACTCGAGATAAAACAAAGAAAATCTTCCAAAAACAAAGCTAAAACAGAGCAATCTGTGCTCTGATACCACAAATTGTCACACCTTCAAATGCCCCAAGCAAGTTTTCGCGAAGATATAACCCGGCAATACAGTTGTTTAGTGATCTCTTATCACCCACTCCTATTTCAACCTTATAAGTTAGCAACTCTACCTTGAGTATGCAACGAAATACTTACTTAGATTTTCTCTACCAAACAATGTAGCCCATACTATAAAGAGATTTCTTCCATGTTTATGCTTCACAGAATTTAGGGAGTATTATCAAATCAACAGTAAACCAAAGACAAATTCCTAAGCCAACAAAGTCACTTTTCATTAGCTTAAGGGGAAGACACAAAACTCGTCTAACCAATGGACTCTACAACTTATTCTCTAAGCCTAACGCAGCAATCATTCTCTACTGCAAATGTGGTTCCTCAACCCTTAAGCTATTAAACAACCAGTTTACAAGGGGTTCTCTGGATATTTATAATGCCAAGAACTAGGGCCAATCCGTATGCAACTCTGTTGCATGCCCCATGAACAACCAGCTGTCCATGTGCAGTTCCCTAACCGCCAAAATCTACTTTTTAAGTGCTAGCTTTGGTGTTGGCGTGTAAAATGGTGCCACACCTGTTCCAGATGGTTAGGCTTTGCCAAACTCGGTTATAAAGCCACTTTGGCCAATGCTTGGAACGATGCCAAAGTCATGCCATGACTTGGAATTTCATCCTTTACTCTTTTCTTGAGCTGGGCTAACTCTAAATAAGGATACGCAACACTATCGCGTCGTATTGCATTTGCTAAGTAGCCTTTCTTGTCTCAGCCATGTTGGCGCTACACCGTCGGCATGTGCAGCTCCATCTGTCAGGCTACATTCTCAGTAATGCTCCACTGTGGCGCTTAACTGTTGGGCCATATTATAAGAGCCGTGTATATGTAGGAGTTTAGAATTAATTCACGTTCACCTACTTTTATCCATTCGGGTGGGTGGGTGGGTGGGTGGGGGAAGGAGCGTATTTACATCTCTATCTTTAGTTGTAAATTATTTAAGGATACGGACATGTACACTGCATGATTTTGGAAACAATAATTTATAGACAAAGCATTGATAGTTGTACAGTCTGTAATTAGAGCAAAACCCGTACTCGTAGTGGCCATTGTTATTGAGAGCTATAACGCGCTTTCTTGAATGTACAAAAACTGACCAGGCAGTTGATTGATATGAGACCAGTAACTTTAATCTGCTGTTTTTCTGCTTTTGTTGGGCGTCAAATTAATGCATCATGAAAAACAAAGATAAATAACAGGAAAGTGGAATAACATGATATGAGTTGGAGCCCAGCTTATTGTTAGACTCAACCAGTTTCTTGTAAACTTTTTCATCTCTTATATATGCAATCTTGGTTAGTGGAACAACATGATAAATAATGGCGTTGCTGGCGTAGGCATCAATTAGTGCATTCCTGATAACTCTCTATTTTAGGACAACAAGAATGCATGAAAAGTGCCTCAATTTTAGATTTAGCATAGTCACCGGCTCTTTTATGATATGTTTGAAACCCCACCACTTTTACATAACAATTTGTCCACTCTGATTTAATCCTTCAATGTGAAAATTGTAGGCTAAAATATCATCTACATCACACAATTTTACGATGTAAGATATGCGTTCCAACATACTGCAACACTTACTCTTACTCATATCGAAAGGTGCAAGTAGAGCAAGGTTTGAAAACAGGTCACAGGTCGGGTTACGGCCATAGGCCGTGATCGTCATAACGTGTTTTGACTGGTGTGAGCACATTTCGAGCAAAAAACGCGCTGTTTAGGGGAAAAAAAAGCATTTATTTGATGTTTTTATGAAATAGTGGGTGTGATAACAGTTAAATAGAAAAAATAAATAAATTTGAATTTGAATTTCCTATCTAACGGTTTTAACGTGCGCGAAAACGGTTATATTAGGTCTAAATAACGTTGTTACTACGTTGTTTATTTATTTGTTTATTCATTTTTTTTAATTTTTTTAATTGTAATTCTTAATTTATTATTTTAGAAATAAAAAATTGATTAAAATAGTATATTTATATTCTTTTTTTTCTAAAAGACGGGTATAACGGGTGTGAAAACGGAAAAAAACAGTTTAAAAGGCTTATGTTAAAATGTTTTTAGACGAAAAAAACGTAAAAATCAATTTTAGAAAAATGGTTATCACATAAGTGAAAACAGATATAATAGGTCTAAACAACATCGTTTTTTACTATTTATCGGTGTTATTTAGACAAGCGTATCGGTGACCCTCACGGGCACGCTACATAGACGTGAGCGTTTTAACGGCCATTTTCTCGGAAAAACCGACCGTTTTTCATACCTTGAAGCAGAGTCTAAGGCTGCGTTTGGTAATGCTTTTATTTTTCCAAAAGCACTTTCAAAACCTATATATGTTAATAATTTTTGAAATTGGTGTTTGGTAAAAAAAAAATCAAAGTGTTTTTTACCCAAAGCACTTCCCAAATTCCTTAATTTTTGAAAGCTGGAGAGGATGAGCTTTTAAAAGCTACAAAAGCATAAGCTTTGGTCCCACCAAAATTTAATACTTGATTTATCCTTTTTGTCCCTATTTTATTTTGTAAATGACAAAAATTACCCTTAAATATATATATATACAATCAAATTTAATTTCCTAGATTTTATTCTTTAAATATTATTATATTTTATTTTCAAACTATTTTATGATATCATTTAATTTAATTTGTAAAAAAATTAATAAAACTAAAAATTAATATTAAATAATTACTTAATTTAAGTTTGATTTTTTGTTTAAAAATTATATATATATATATATATATATTAAAAAGTGGTTAACTAAAATATGTTTTAAACAATCATAATAGCAGTAACAATTAGTAAATTTAATATTTAATATACTTATATTTAATAGTAAAAAAGTTAATTATTTTAAACTCGATGAAATTAAATAAAACTATTTTCAGAGATATGTCTGTTTTTATCATTTGCCACAACAATAATGGTTGAATATAATATTTTAACAAACTCACTTTGATTGCCTTTTTAATCAGCTTTTACTTTAATTAATATTTACCAAACGTCTAACTGCTTTTTTCTCACAGTACAACACAACAACGCACAACAGAAAAGTGTGTGGTATATAAAAGCGTGTCATGTGTTGTCTCAGTCATAACTTAAAAGGTTCTCAATAATTGATATCATTGAATCTTCTCGTGAGAGAAGAAAAGCTGAGTGCATAAGAAATTTGAAAATCCATATTCAACTTGCTTTTATGTTGTATCTGTTTTAAGAGAATCAATATATTTTCTAACCGAGGGTTGTTTATACAATAGATAAGAATGTAAGATTACAAGCTTATAACCTTATATACCAGTGACAGTGAGAAAGATCAACAGAAATTCTTGGTGAACCGTGAAAACGGACACCTTCAAAACTGCCAAGACACAAACCCTCAAGTAATGGACCCACTAAACCCAACCCCCGCAAATTCCCAGGGCGTGAGCCCACTCTCTGAGTGTGAGACTGATCGGTTTTTAGGGAGTTTACTTTTGAGGGTCTGCCAAGAATCGTCTGAAAGATCAAAAAAAGGAACTTAAGATCAACCACAACTTTTCTGACACTTCTTTAAGATTATGATTCACCACGAGAAAAATCAAGAGGATGAATCCCGTAAGAGAGAGTGGTTGGAGTCGTTGGACCAATATTGTAGACGGACAGGCTAGACCGCCGTATTAGATCTCTCCACGGGAAATTCCACTGTATGTCAGTACCTCAGTACCTCTCACTCTCTCTCTCTTTACTGTGCGCTGCTTATAACATTTTCATAAACTTCATCAAGTATTCAATCATAGCTAGTTCCACAAAAATCCTTAATTAATCCGTCAACATGTCATCTATTGCAGGTGATGATCATGATCCTCGGTTGCACGAAACAATAATGCTTTCTACTAAACTTATGGTTGAATCTCAAGAAGCCATGCTCCGTAGGATTGAAGCATGTAATGAAGCAAGTAATGCGAGAGTTGAAACAACCACTACTATTATAGCAACATTGCTTGGTAAAATTGCTGAATCTCAATCCCAGAATCAATTGCAAATGATGGAGAGGTTGAAGATATTAGCTAATAGTAATACCAGTATCAAAAATGCTGGTATTTCTATTGAAGCTGCAGTAGATAGTCCAGTTGTCATCCCTAATGGACAAAATCGGCCCGGTATCCGTATTGTCGGTGGTGACATGGAAGAACAAGTCGTCGAAAATGAATCATCAGAAAGTGATGATGTCGAAGAACAAAAAGTTGAAAGTGAATCATTAGAAGGTGATTATATAGAAGAAGAAGTCATCGAAAGTGAATCATCTGAAGGTGATGTTACAAAAGAAGAAGTCATCGAAAGTGAATCATCAGAAAATGATGTTACAAAAGAAATAAGTGAAATTGAATCATCAGAACACGTTGAAGTTGGGTTATCCGCAATTAATGAGAAGCAAGGTACATAATTATCCAATTGTTTTTTTGTTTGTGTGTTTTGTTTTGCATTAGTAAACTTACTAGTATGTACTTTTGTGTTTCTAATGCTCTTTGCTTTTCTCCTTTTATGTCGAATGAAGAAGAGGTGAACCAAGTAGATGACATTTTTTTTTTTTTTTTTTTTTTTTTTTGAAGCTTACCAAGAAGATGATGAAGAATATCATGTAAGATATGAGCATTTCAAAAAAGCAGTATCTTCATTTGCGTGGAAAAAGGCAAAGGATTATCTAAATGATCCTCAAATAGTCATAAAAATAACAAAAGATTCGAGACAGGAAATTCATGGTATCCTCGGGCAAGCTGTACATCACCACCGGTATAAGTTTGTGGAGAAATTTCTGAAACTATTGCCCCCGAAAAAACTCGAATATGTGAACCCAGATGACGGGGATTCAATATTGCACATAGCTGTGAAGCATGGGGGCATTAAAATTGTTAAGGCACTGGTGAAGAAGAACCCCAACTTGACACAAATATGGTCCACTAATGAACTGCCAGGTGTGCCACTCCTCCATGCTACAAAAAATAGAACAGAGGGATGGAAAGAAGTGGTGGAGTATCTTTGCTCTGAAACTAGAGAAGATGATCCGAGCTCTTTCTCTGGGAATCAGGGTGCTGTCCTCCTAATCGGTTTGATATCGGCCGATATGTACGGTAAGTAGTATCATGACTCAGCAACGCTAGTAAGTAGTATCATGACCTATTGAATAACGACTAAGCGTTGCTTAGATTTTCTGGTTTGTTTACGTAATTAGCAGTTGAATTAGTGCGAGTAGCCGAGTAGGTTAGAGTAAACACATTTACAATTCATTTCTCCCTTTTATTAACGAAGTCTGAACTGTAGGTACGGCATATTCTGTATGCCAACGGTTTCCAAAATTGGTTAAAGGATTAATCAATGGATATGAGGATCGCCGTATGCCGACACTACTACAAGTTATTGTGGAGAGGCCGTTCGCATTTTTAAGTGGATCAAAACTCTCACGGTGGGAACGCTCCATTTACGCATGTTAGTCTCATATTTATCCATCTACTGATATACTTAATCAGTGCGTTAATTTAGCTTCTCTTTTCTCGTTCTTGGCTAAATCTAATAGTTATGATTGCTCAAATGTCGATTGGTGCCCTTCAGTAATTGAAGTGGACCTGGATCCATGTAACGGTGGAATCCATGGAGAAAAACAAAAGTTTGATTTGGAGAGCACCACCAAAGAAGACGAGGAAAATCCTCTGGATCCATATAACGGGTGTGATCATTATGTGAGCAGTGCTCCTCAATTGATAATAACAGATCCTTGACCAAGTACATATCATTCTATTTCACGCGCAACTTTCGACGAGGTTTTTTTTCTTGAAAACTTACACTCACTCTTATGCGAAATGCACCATTAACATCAAATAGTCTCCACGAATTATCAGTTCAAAGTTCAAACCCTATCTTTGTTTTTTCAACATGTTATAAAGGAACCTCGCGTCAGACCTTATTTATTGGGACTTGTTTTTATTTCAGTGCCTTTTGTCAAGGAAGTATATGACCAAAAGTTGATGCACGAACAAGTCGTTGCCTTGACAAAGTATTTCTTAGCAGAACTTCGTGAAGAATTATTTCATCGTGACATAGCATTTCATAGAATGGGCGAAATATGTGTCAAAGAAATTTTTCTTAAATTTAATTTGCTTGAGAATGCTATAAAATTCGGAACCACAGAATTCGTATTAGAATGTTTACGGGTGTTTCCTTTCCTATGTGATGATTTTTTTTTTTTGATCGGAAGGAGAGAAAATTTATTAGACAAAAGAAATTACAAAAAAGGCTACAAGAAGTAGCAGACAAAAAAGAAACAAACAAAAAACAAAACTACTTGAAACAAAAGCAGAGAACAAGAAACTACTAAGAAAAAATTGCATCCCAATTGTCCCCTGCAGATACGGTGATATGACCGAAAGCTGACGCCCAGGCTATAATCAAAGATTTGGCTTCAATAATGAGATCAATATCTGTTTTGAAAGTGTGTGAACTTTCAAAAGTACGAGCATTTCTTTCGCCCCAGATAATCCACCCCACTGCTGCCGGTATCAGATTCCAATAGACTGAATTAGTACTTTGATTCAGCTGCTGCCAACCTTGAACCAAGTCAATAAAAGAGTTTGGTATAATCCAAATCCAGCCGGAAGGAATTAGGTTTAACCACAACTTATAAGTCACTTTACAGTGAAGCAACAAATGGCTTGACGTTTCTATAGCATCTCCGCACATGATGCACTCTTGATCTAAGGACATACCTTTTCGAAGCAGCATGTCTTTAGTGTTAAGCTTGCCATGCACAACGCACCAAACAAAAAAACAGACTTTAGGAGGAATGATTGAGTTCCAGACAAACTTATAAGGAAAATCACTTACACCATCTAAATTGATAAGCTCAGAGTATAGGGTCTTGACAGAAAAAACTCCATTATTGCCTAAGCTCCATCTTCTTGTATCAGGCAAGTTATTTATCGGTGGTGGAGAAGAACCGATTCTGAGAAGTAACAAAGCAAACTGATTCACCTCTTCGTCTAATAATCTTCTTTTGAAATCAAAGACCCAGTTGTCGTTCTCAATATGAGATATGACTGTAGAAAACTTATCCTTTGCCAATCTAAAAAGATTAGGGAAAGAAAGTTTAAGGGAATCGGTACCATTCCATTTATCAAACCAGAAGGCCACTTTTATACCTGAATGTATAGTGATTGTAGAATAAGTATTAACCAAAAAACTTGTTTCCACAATGATTTTCCAACAAGATATCCCACTAGAATTTAAAACTTTACCCGGTAACCAATGAGAAGACAAAGCACCATGTTTTTCAGAAATAATCCTACACCAAAGTTGCTCTTTCTCTACTCCAAATCTCCAAACCCATTTTGCTAAAAGAGCAATGTTCATTTGTTTGAGATTTAAGACTCCCAGACCTCCTCTTTTTTTTTCCGCCATCACCAAACTCCAATTGATCAAATGTGAAGTATTTGAACTTCCCCATAAGAAATTTCTCATTTTCTTTTCTAGTTGGTTAATCACAGAAACTGGAGCTTTAAAAAGAGAGAAGTAGTAAAGAGGAAGTGAAGAAAGAATAGTTTTTAGCATAGTAAGTTTGCCTCCTTTAGAAACTGAAATCTTATTCCATTGAGAAAGCCTGACATCAACTTTTGCAAGAACTACATTCCAAATTGCTTTTGAGTTTGCTTTAGCACCAAGTGGCAAACCCAAATAAATGAAAGGCAACTTGTCTGTAATGCATCCAAGTTCTTCAGCCCAAGAATGTAAGTCTGGACAATCACCAATTGGAATGAGTCTTGTTTTTGTTGTATTTAACTTTAACCCTGCAACCAGTTCAAAACACTTCAAGGAAGAAAACAGGTTGTGAAGTTCCACTTTTGAGTTGTTGAGAAAGAAGATTGTGTCATCTGCATAATGTAGATGATTAATCACAATTCCATTGTGTATATTTGAAAAACCACTGAACTGACCCATTGCAGCAACTTTGTCTATGTATCTAGAAAATCCTTCCATAGCAATATTGAAAAGTAAAGGGGACAAAGGGTCTCCCTGCCTTACACCTCTTGAGCTGCTGAAATGACCAAAAGAAGAACCATTAATAATAACTGAAAAGGAAGCAGAAGAGTAGCAGAACCTCATCCACTTGCACCATTTTTGACCAAAACCCATCTTCCTCAACATGTTTTGTAAGAAGTCCCAATTTACCCTGTCAAAAGCCTTTTCCAAATCAATCTTGCAAACTAAACCAGAATTGCCTGAGCTGAGTCTTGAATCTACCATCTCATTGGCAATTAAAGTGCCATCTATGATCTGTCTTCCTTGGATATAAGCACATTGAACAGGAGAGATGATTTTATCCATCACCAAACACAATCTAGAAGAAAGCACTTTTGAAATAATTTTGTAAACACTGGTTAGAAGACAAATTGGTCTGCAGTCCTTGATTGTTTCAATACAATCTCTCTTAGGAACCAAAGCTATAAAAGTTGAATTGTGTCTTGTATCCATACCCCCACTTGAACTAAATTCATGCACTACTGCCATTAAATCTTTCTTCAAGAAATTCCAACATTTTAAGAAGAACATTATGGGATATCCATCTGGTCCCGGCGCTTTGTCGTGACCCAATTCTTTTATAGCTGAAAAAACCTCATTTTCAGTAATTGTAGCTTCTAGAATTGCAACCTCTTCATTGTTGATTTGATCAAACTGAATTCCTTCTAGCTCAGGTCTTATGATCATTTCCTCAGAAAATAGAGACTCAAAGAAAGCAACTATATGATCCTGCAAAATTGATTTATCAGAAACCAGAACACCATTTATATATAATTCTCGAATCCTGTTGTACCTCCTTTTGGCAGCAGCAATTCTCATAAAATGAGCCGTATTCCTATCTCCCTCCTTGATCCATTTAGATTTTGATTTGATTCTCCAAGCAGTTTCCTCCATGAGAGTAACTTTTTCAAACTCAGCCTTTAGTTTTATCTTATCTGTGAGTTGTTCTTCACTTAGACTTACATCTTCAGAAGTACTATCAATCACTTGAATGTCAGATAAAATGTTATTTAGTTTTGTTGTTGTATGCCCAAACGTTTCTTTATTCCAAACTTTCAGAAGCTTTTTCAATTCCTTTAGTTTTAGCCAAAAAGTCCCACTAGGTGTACCTGCAAAACAAAAAGAGTTCCACCACTGTTCCAGCATTTCAACAAAACCATTTTCCAAAAACCAAAGGATCTCGAATCTAAAAGGACTAGGTCCCCAAGAAGGGTCAGAAAGATCTAGAATGAGAGGGATATGATCTGAAGTTGGTCTTGGTTTAGCAAGCTGAGAGGTAAGAGGGAATTTGAGTTCAAAAGAAGGTGAGAGCAAGAATCTATCAAGCCTACACATGATAGGATTAGATTGATTGTTCGACCAAGTGAATCTGGCACCTTTGAGGGGAAGATCAATTAACTCATGTTGTGCAATGAAACTAGCAAAATTCTGCATACTTCTAGTAGTTTTTGAACAGTTTTTTTTCTCATCACAAGAAAGAACAGTGTTGAAATCTCCACCAAGGCACCAAGGAAGATCCCAGAAGTTACAAACATTATCTAACTCCTCCCATAAATTGTCTCTCTCATGTGGCTTGTTGGGACCATAAACATTGGTTAAAATCCATTGGAAACCATCTGATTTATTTGTGCAGGCCACGGAGAGAGTATAATCACCCACCAAAGTATCAAAAACATCAATAATATCCTTATTCCATAAAATAAGCATTCCACCTGAACTTCCAACTGACTGTTGAAAAGTCCAACCAAAATTCTTATTGCCACAGATTTGTTGAACATCAAAATCTGAGCAATACATCATCTTAGTCTCTTGGAGAATGATGATGGCAGCCTTGTATAACTGAATAACTTTCTTCACAACACTTCTTCGTTCTCTAGAGCAGAGACCTCTGATATTCCATGTTAGAATCTGTATATTCATTAATAAACAATTGCCCCCAAAACTCTTCTCTTTGGTTTTCTTTGTGAACTGCTAACATCTGAGGTTGTAACACCAAGTCGCTTCCATTCAGACAACATCTTCTTAGGAATCACACCATTTGTCTCAAAAGAAGAATTCGCATCATCAGATAACTCTTCATGCGGAACAGTTTCAAAACCAGGTGGATAAGTTGGTGTAGATGAAGAGCTATTATCTTCAAAGGTCACACAATTATTCTCCTCAATACGTTCTTCAATGTTAATAATGAAGGTATCTTGCAAACCTAATAGAGGTTCTGTTCTTTCTTTTTGTTCTCTAAGGGAAAGTTTAGTTTTAGAAGTACTATTGCATAAGGTTTGAACTGCAAAATTCTTCTTAATACTGACTATCACCTTCGAATTTTTGAAGACAGGGCCATCTAAAGAAACCATATTTATGAGGAATTTCTTCGAATGATTTGGCATACTGTTGAGAGAAATACCCAGATTGAGGCCACACCGGAATAGCCTATCAACTTCCGCTACAACCCAAGTTGGTATTACGAAAGATGTATTACTCAGAGTAGGTTTAGTGGTATGAATAGGTTTGAGAAAAGATAGTGTTTGCAAAGGAGTGGGTAATAAAGGCGGTAATGGAGAATCTTTGTTGAATAACGAATGAATATTGATGGAAGGTGGTAAAGAAGTAGGGATTGATGGTTGGTAGTGTTTTATGAATGAGAGAATATGGTTGGAAGATTTAAGCTGTTGAGTTGAATTATTGATGTAAACTCCAAGAGTAGGAGTGTCCTCAATAGCGATTTGAAAAGCAGGTTTCGAAGATGTGAAAGGAATAGGGTTGATGTCAATATCCATGTCAGTAACCACTAACCCTACAGAAGGTATCTCTTTACGTTGTTTATGTTTCTTCTTTTTACTGACCCGCTTTTTCTTCTTTTTGCTAACACGCTTTTTCAAATTTAAATTTGAAAATTCGCCCGTAACAAAAGCTTCCGTGATTGAAGCTTGTAAATTGATTGCAGGACTTTCGGTGCTACTTTTCTTCTTTTTACTAACCCACTTTTTCTTCTTTTTAGCATAAGTCGTTGCTGACTCTCTCCAATCTATATTCAAATTTAAATTTGAAAATTCGCCCATAACAGAAGCTTCCGTAATTGAAGTTTGTGAATTGATTGCAGGACTTTCGGGGCCAATTTTACTGCGTTTCTTACTCCGCCAGTTACGCGATGTAGATGGATGCTTGACTGTAGCATGATGATTATGATTGTTTGAAGATTTTCTGATCAAATTAACCTATGTGATGATGATAATGAGGGAGATGTGGAATGAAATGATATATAATTTTCCTATATATCATATGTGATGATGATAATGAGGGAGATGTGGGACACACGTTGATAAAGTTGGTTGTCAGCGAGCGGAATGAAATGATATATAATTTTAGACGTATCTGCGCAAACGAAACAGTCATTAAGCTCGACAAGAATAAGAATAGTATCCTTCATTATTGTGCCGAGTTACCTCATAACCGACAACTCAATGTTGTATCCGGTGCAGCGTTTCAGATGCAACGAGAAATACAGTGGTTCAAGGTAAATGAATTACACTTACAAAAGTAATTGTCTACACCCGGGGCGGACCTAAGGAAGCCAAAACACGAGATAGATGCACATTCCTTAGTCAGCGTCGGGTGTATGTAGGAGATAAAGTTTAATAGCTATGGGTATCCCTATATTTTTATACTAATCTTAATAATTTATTTTGTGCAGTGGGTGGAATCTACAATGCCACATAGAGATAGGTTGATAAGAAATAACAATGGGGATACCGCTCAGTTTTTGTTCACGGAGAATCACAGGGAATTGATGAAGGAAGGAGAGAAGTGGATGAAAGACACATCCGCATCGTGCATGCTAGTATCTGCTCTAATAGCTACTGTTGCATTTGCTGCTGCTATTACTGTACCTGGAGGAAACATTCAAGACAATCACAGTAGAGAAAATGGTCTTCCCGTTTTCTTGAAAAGAAATTCTTTTTTTATATTTGCAACAGCAGATGCCTTGGCTCTTTTTTCCTCGATCACATCAGTGCTAATATTCTTGGCTGTATTCACATCAAGGTATTCCGAGGAAGATTTCTTAAAGGCCTTACCACAGAGACTAATATTAGGTCTAGCAACACTTTTCATATCTATGGCCAGCATATTGGTTAGTTTTGGAGCAGCTTTTACAATTGTTCTGGGACAACGGTTTCGTTTGGCCCCGTTAGCTGTATCGCTCTTCAGTTGTGCTCCAATTCTTCTGTTTGGTTTTCTGGAATTCCCATTGTTCGTCGAAATGGTGAGTTCTACTTATTGGCCTACATTTTCACGGAAAAAAGACATTCGTATTTATCAGAAATATTTTTCGGAAAAGCATTGGAAAGAATTCAGAATTAAAGAACATAAAGAATAATATTCGGAATCAAATGATCGAAGAAAAACATATGTGGGTTCGAATCGTCAATAGGCTTGCCAATTCGTTGTATATCTCTTTTGAGGTCCCGTAATTTCCGTATTAGGATTTCCGATTACTAGTTTGTTTTGCTTTGCAGGACGTCTTTTTTACTTTTGTGCTGTTCTTTTCACTTTTCTGAAATTTTGATCAGTCACTTTTATCTATTCTCAAAGTATTTTGTTAAGGAATCTCAAATGCTTGGAATCAAGGTCATCATGTATGGCTCTTATGTTGGATATTTTCAATATTGTTCGCCGTTATGCAAGAGGGGTCTAGGGGAGCGTTATTGACATTGTATCAATCACATTGAAATCACACTTGATTTCACAAATAAGATAAAGTTCACACTACAGACACATCACATTTAGTGAGTCTTATTTAAGGACAGACTAACGTACACCTGACAGACAAATACACGTGAGACAGCTAGCATACGTGAGAGGGAAATAACATTTCAAAAGAGTTTATCCTTCACTCCATCAGTGCTTATCCTACACCACTACACTTAACGTGCACTGCTATATCTCTTATCCTGAACCACTACATGTGTGTCATTATCCCCCCTGAACTCAAGGGCAGTGAGCTGACATTAAGCTTGCAACGTAGCAGAGTAAAGCGCGGTGCATAAAGACCCTTGGTAAAAACATCTGCAATCTGATCAATGGTGCTGACATAAAACACATCCAGAGTGCTTTGGATTGCACCTACTCCCTAATGAAATGACAGTCCAACTGAACATGTTTCATTCTTGAATGGAGCACAGGATTAGAATCTAGGAGAGAGATATGAGATTATCAAAATCAAGTTTAGGCACACCTGGTAACAATAGATGAATATATATGAGAATAAAGCAAATCCAAATAATTTCAGCAGCACTATGAGCTAATGTTCTGTACTCTGCTTCAGTACTTGAACGTGCCACTGTTGTTTTCTTCTTGGATGATCCGTAAATGATATTGGGGCCTATAAAAACACAGTATCCTCCAGTAGATCTCCTGTCATCAACAAAGCCAGCATAGTCAGCATCAGAAAATCCCAATAAATGAACCACCTTTAGTGAAATGTACTCCATAGCCAAGAGTGCCTTTAATATATCTTAATATTATTTTTGCAGATACAAAATGCACACATATAGGATGCTTCATATGCTGGAAGACTACGTTCACTGCAAAAGAAATCTCAGGCCTTTTCCAAGTAAGATAATGAAGTGTCCCAACCAAAAACCTATATTCTGTAAGATTTTCCAGAAGAATATCATCATCATTGGATAACTTCTCTGAAGCAGCAATAGGAGTCTTGCAAGACTTAGAATCTTCCATATGAAATTTGTTTAGAAGATCCACTTCATACTTGGTCTGAGATAAGAATAAAGAATTAGCACTTCTATGAACTTCAAGAACTAAAAAGTAATGCAAAGGACCTAAATCCTTTATGTGAAACTCCTGTTGTAATTGAGTAATGACATGAAGAATAAAAGCTGAGGATGAACCAGTGAGCAAACTATCATCCACATAAACAAATGCAACAGTAATTTTATTGCCATCCTTGTGAACAAACAATGAAGAATCTGCAACTGAATGAACAAACTTTAAACAAATCAATGCAGTGCTGATCTTCTCAAACCATGCTATAGGTGCCTGTTTGAGCCCATAAATAGCTTTATGCAAAAGAATACATGATTAGGTTTGTGAGTATCCACAACACCAGGTGGTTGGACCATATAAACTGTCTCCTTCAAATTACCATGTAGAAAAGCATTGCTTACATCTAGCTGATGAATAGGCCAATCAAACTGCACTTCCATGGAAAAGATAATTTTGATAGTTGTAGGCTTACCCACTGGACGGAATGTATCTTCAAAATCAAGTCCAAGTTGATGATGATAACCTTTTGCAACCAGTCTTGCCTTATGCATGTCAATGCTTCCATCAAGATTATACTTGATTATCAGTCAACATTTTTCTCATTTTCACTCCGTCTCTCTCCCTCCAGAGCTGCTCTCGATTTTTCTCCATAGAAAATTTAAGGAACGATCTCAAAACTTTCTCCGTCTGTAGAAATCATTAACTTCATATGGATTCAGGTAGAATTCAACTGGTTCCCCTCTTGTTTGGGTTGATTTTGTTGTTGAGATTTGAAATTAGGGTTGATTTTTTAGTTGTTTTGATTTTTGATTTCAATTAAGTTTGTATGCTGGCGTACGCGATCTAAACTTGGAGTGTGATTTTTTTTGGAAATCGATGAAGTTTGATTTAGTATTACAAATGAAACTCTGAATCTATATCTGCTGATTTGATTTAGGTTTGATGTAAAAAAATTGCTTGCATGTTTGGTTCTGATTTAGATTAGTTGTTTTCTTACTTTTACTTTGCTTAGTTTGTAGAGATTGATTTGTTTATAGCGATCGATTTGATATTTCCTCAAGTATTTTTTCTTCAAGGAAATTAGTTGAAATCAGTGGAGTACTAAGATCATGTTTGGTGTATCTTCCTGTGTTCGAAAAAACTCAGCCCCTTTTCTAATCAAAGCTAGGTTGCACGGACGCTGCAATATTGGCCTCGTGTCCGCGTCCGACGCGCTGGGACGCTGACACTGACGCCGACGCTGACGCTAAAATATGCACTGGGACGCTGCAATATTGGCCTCGTGTCCGCGTCAGTGTCCTGTCGTGTCCGCATCGCCGTGTCCGCGTCCGTGCAACCCAGAATCAAAGTAATGCTCTCTCTGGTGTGTTTAGTATTAAGACCTCCACTCACATTACAAGGTACACCATCTATTTGTTATGTTACAAATTATGATATGACTCAGCTGTTGATAACAATAAAATCACTTGTGTGTTGATCTGGATTTAAAACTAGTGGGAGTTGTTTTCTTATGTTCCCCTGGTATAACTTTGTGGAAATTTATTTGGATTTTGTAAATCTTGATAATAGTTCTGATTATTTGGTTTCACATAGAAATATTCGATGTTATGTACCGTATTATTTTCATTTGTTTCCCCTGTATAATTAACGTAATTTCATTTTGTGATTAGGTGCATTTTGTTAAGTCAAGGGTTGGGTCGCGAAGCAGACTGGCGGGGACACATACTCAGTCTACTATTCTGTGTAAGTTCATACTCCACACATTCTATCAAAGTTTTTGTGGTTATTTTATTGTTATCTCTCTTATATGCGAGTAGTATTGCCAATTCCAATTATTCCTTGATTTGATGTTTTATGACCCATACCTAATTTGATTTTATTTGCTTGAACAGTATCATTGAGTCTTTGGAGTGTAGGAGTAGCTATATTAATCGTACATTTCTCATTGATTGTTACTGAAATAGCAATTACTCTTGTGCTCTAGAGTCAAAACTTATTGAATCTTTGGAGTACGGCAGTAGAATTGCCTAGGTTTATAGTAAATATTTGAAAATCACTTGTGTGATGATCTAGATTTGAAACTAGTGGGAGTTGTTTTCTTATGTTCCCCTGGTATAACCCTGAGTTCATGGCAGGTGTAGTTAAAAATTAAATGGCCAGACATTATAACTATGAACATCACGAACTTTCTTCTTACTGTGTATTTATTCAGCTGTCTTCATGAATCCCGGCTCATTAAATGAATAATAATAACAATATCATTTTTATTGCATCATACATTATCATTTTTGCATCATACAATATCACTTTTGTTAGCATGCATCATACAATATCATTTTTATAGGCAGTGAGTGACCGACCACACTTTTTCTGGAATAGTCTAGTATGCATTTAGACTAGAACTTTCTTTACTACTAGACTTATCAGCTGAGTTAGTACTTTAAGAACTCTCTAGACATTTGATCGATTAGTCTAGGCTTATTACTGACTAGCCTAGATCGTTCTAGACTTACTTTGTCTAAAATATTATCTTCTCTAAACTATGTAGAAAGTGTTTTCTCTAGAAAACACGTGTGCAAAAGACTAAGAATAGTCTAGACACTAGATATTCTAGACCATGAATTATAGGCCCACATTGGTCTAGAAGATTTTACTAACTGATTAATCTAGAATTCTCTAGATAAAAATTCACTGTCCTTTTTCACCATTGTAGTTTAAACTAACCAACAGACAAACTTCACTGTCATGTTTCACCATGGTAGTTTAAACTGACCAACAGACAAACTTCACTGTCCTGTTTCACCATGGTAGTTTAAACTGACCAACAGACAAACTTCACTGTCCTGTTTCACAACTATTCTGTACTGTTGTTGTTTATCTTCAAGCTTTAAATCGTTCGACTAGAATCCATTATATAGCTCACTAGCTAAAAAGTGTTTGCTTTACTATATAGTTGTTGCAACTTATGTCTGACTGAGCATATTATTGTTGCATGAGATTTTCTTAGCTTATAATTGTTTAAACTACAATGTAGTCCTTCCAATAAATATATGTCTTAGCTGATCTTTGGCGCTCAAATGAAAATGTGGATAAGTGGATTAACTGATTTTGGTCTCTACCATTTTAACTGATTGCCTGGTTCATGTTTGATCTGTCTCATTTGACCGAAAGGTAGTACTGAGAAGTACTGGAAGAGGCAAGGTACAGCGCAGGCCATTGCTTAAGTTGAGTGTCTATTTTATACTAAAGGTGATGCTTTTGGCACATTTTGAAAAGTGAAATCAATATTCACAACTCTCAATTACTAGAGAATTGCGTCCTAAAGAAACTCGACGATGACTTTAGGATTTGACTCCTCTGGCATTGTATAAATGAATCTATCTCTTCTTTGTGTGGTTTGATTTAGGTTTGCTTGGATGTAAACCTCTTACTTGCATGTTCGATTCTGATTTATGTTGGTTAATTTTTTACGTTTACTTGGTATATAATTGGAGGGAAATTTAGGATTGTTGCACAGCTGTTACTATGCTGTAGTCAATTTAGATCAATGCAGCAGTCAGTGATCTTCTATGGACGCATTTATCAAAAATTATATATTCAAAACCTTAGTTCTCACTTTTTTTAGTTTGATTTCTACTTAAATGAGTTTGAATCTTTCCATTGTTTGGTTAAAAAAAATTATGTAAGAAAATCATGTCCTAACTTGAGGTCTTCTTGCTTCTTCTCTCTGAAATTGATCTTGTGGTGAACTGGTGATTGTGTAAATCCTCTGAAATTTCAGCTTCTTCTTTGTTACTTTTGTTGGGGGGTAATTGTGTTTCAATTTCGTTTACATTAGCTTCTTGGGTTTTCAATTTGAATTTCTTATCTAGAAGAACTGGTTCTATACATATTTCGCAAGTGAAATAGTTATCTGTGATAATACTAGTATTGCTTGAACTATCATCGGTAGGTGAATTATATGAAGGGGCTTTTTCGATGTTTTGATCTGTGATTTCTATCTCCATGCTCTGCGACATTGAAAACTCAGAGTACTTGCTAACCTTATGTTATTTAGAGTGTGAGAATTAGTTTCATTTAGGAGGATTGTAACTATATTAGATCATGCAATAGTGATGTGTAGGAAGATGACATGGTTTAATTCATTTCATGCTATAATAATAAATTTTTTCGATGCCACAACAGGACAGAGAAGCTTCCGTGGGTAGCAAGTAGGAAATGGGGTATTAACCTAGTTGATCAAGGAAATGTGCGTGTACTTGTAGAAGAGGCATTAAATCCAAGCTTCCATCTTCCCATTCCTCTTAAAGGAAAAGAGAAAATATTCCTTGTAGGAGATGCGGAGAGATATCACGTTGCAAGGCCTAAAAAGCTGGTGATAAAGGGAAAAAAGGCCAAAAAGCTCATGAAGGGTTAAAGGTACATAGACTCCCTTTTGATAGCTACATTATAGTGTTATTACATCATCCCATGACCTTGCATAGTAACAAAGAAGAATGGTAGTTACTAATGGCAGTAGATCAGGACTTTTAATGATATGTTTGTTTAAGATTATGGATTGTCAGCTCTTAGCTGAGGAAACTCGTTGATACCAAATTGATTATTTATCTCGGACTCTTAGCTGGGATAACTGGAACCAATGCATTTGTTTTTTATATCCAATGCATATGAATCAAAGGAACTAGCACAAGCACTAGCTCACTAACAGTAGAGAAATAAGAGTCGTGATATTCTTCTTAGATCAAATTCTATTTGCCAGGTCTTTGAACCAATGCATTTGGTTTTTCTTAACAGGCGGAGGATGAGTTAAAGAGTCTGAATAATAACATTTCAGATGGAGTGGATAGCACATGGGGGAAGTTTCCTTTCATGTTTTTTTGGATGATTGAGATTTCCAACTTAAAATTGCATTTGCAGTTTACAGTAGAAATGTGTCATTTTTACAGTAGAAATTCATTTGCAGTTTACAGTAAAAATGTGTAATTTTTACAGGTGGTTTTGAAATGTATTTGGTTCTGACATTAAATGTATTTGGTTCAGTCAGACATTGAATGTTATTGGTTCAGACATTAAATGTATCTGGTTTAGACAATGAATGAATTTGATTCAGACAAATGACTTACAGGTGCAGAAATGATATGTGATCACACTTTGGGTTACTATTTGTATAGGGTAAATTTGGATAGAAAACTCATTAGAAAGATCACTACTTTAAAAACTTTGTCTTTTAAAAACCTTGTCTTTAGATCTCAACTTCTCAAAACCTTATGTTCTTTGCATAGGGTAGGATCACACTTTTCATTTCTGGAGAGTTGTTATCCATAGATCACCCTTTAGATTATACTGGAAAAGATCACAGCCAGCCAATACTTAGATCACACTTTTTAGGAATGATCCATCTATGTTTTTGTTGTAGTGTTTCCCATGTGGCAGCTAATTGATCTGAAAGTTATTTGATTTCATTTATGAGAGAAGCAATAGATCGATTACCTTGAGTTAGAGAGAGCAACTTGGTTCGTAATTGACTAGAATGAGTTGATGGAGCTCTGCCAAAACGATCCTCAATGATAATCCATAGTTAATGAGATGAAGTAAATCTTGAGAAGTAGGCAATGACTGAGTCAGAGATTATTGAGTTAATCCATATTATGATTGTTGAAGCTTCATCCATCCAGTCGATGTAAAGTGGATTTTCAATGTCGTTTTGCTGATTCCTGAGATTGATAAATTGAGGTGGACATTCATGAGATCCATCGAGAAATCTCATGAGTTTGTACTTAACAATGACAGGATTCATTAGGTTACTCCATGTGATGAAATTATCATCCTTCAATTTTAGATGAACAAAGTTTGTTAGTTGATTTAGTGGAATTGCAGGGAAAGAATTTGAAGTTGGATTCTCCATTAAGTCGCCGATGAAGACAAAATACAAAATCAAAGAATTAAGTAGTAAGATTGGGAAAAATAGAAAATGACGAAAGGACCAGTAGATCTTGAAATCTTGAATAGAAAACAAGATTGAAACACTGTAAATCTTCTCGAATTGATACAGGAAAAGAATCTAAAGCTAAATTGATTAGTAGATCTTCAAATTGAAGTAGCAGGATCGAAAATGGTGAGGAAACAAACCCTAACCTACCCCATCTGATACCATATTGACATTGTATCAATCACATAAGAAATCACACTTGATTTTACAAAAAAGATAAAGTTCACACTACAGACACATCACATCAATTCTTCTTAATATAAAGGAGAATAAGTGTGCTGACATGTCGGCATCAAAGTAAATTTAGGATTTGCTATCTGACGTGTCATCACCATAATAGATTTGTGGGCAATCAGAAAGTCACGACGATTGGAATCGTTTTATGAGAAACATAATAAGACGCATTCTGAAGAGCCGTTTCTCTTAATTCTGAAGAGTTTTGCTTGAAACGTTGCCTCTGGCTTACTTTGCATAATCTTCTAATTAATATTAATACAAACAGGTCTAGAAGAAGAAGATATATGGAACTGGGATGCAATTTTTGATCCGAATTCTACTTTTGGGTGATGAAACTTTTGATTCGAATTCTACTTTGCATGATTGTAATATATGGCGACAACTTCGGTTTCCTGAACCAGCAATGACTTCTGTAGTGCGTAATCTTTTTGGTTGATTTTCTTAAATAATTCCCCATTACTTTTTCCTTCGCAGTTCACACTTGCATGTCTTTGATTGAACTTGGTTCAAATACATTTCTTTGTTTCAACTTTTTAATTTATGACAGTGCAAAATTAATGTTATAGTTTTCAAAGCGAAAATGGTTTGCAGCGGAGATGGTCGGCATACAATTTCATAAAAAGTTTATCAGGCCGCGTGTGAAGTAAAGTGGGCACTCTATCGGTTGGACATAAAATGTTTGACGAATTTCTTGAATAATAGCTGTCTTTGTTTTTGGCTAATTATTATCCTTTTATTTCAATTAATGTTTAGGTTTCGGTGTGGCTGTGCACAAAGAGGAAATGCCACGGAAGTAACATAACAAGAAACACAAACTCAAAAAAATAAAAAGTTGATACTCCGGTTCAGGTATTTATGAGCATTTATAATGTCATTGATCTGTTCGGAAGATTCCATTTCCTGAATATCTGATACCACTAAGTTTTACGATACAAGTGGTAATTAGGATCCAAATCTGCATACTCCCTGGAACAATCTAGGATAAGTTGATAAGTTCCCTCGGATACAGATACCAGAATTTGGGTTTTTGTGGAAAAACTTTGCTGGACGCATTGAACCATGACGTGAGAAAGATGAATACTAAAACCGAACTTATTCAGTTTTCCCAGATGTCATTCGTTTCATTATAATCCAAGTTCCATTTTAAGCATGACAATGGTGAAGGATTCACGTCTGTGTCCCATCGTTAGTTCGACAGGAGTATATAACTTCCCATCTGAAACTCCTCTGTAGAATATTTCCCGGTCTACTCATCAAATAGAGTAAGTACGTGTTGTCGATCATCTATTAAGAATCGATAGTTGTATGTTTTTTCTTCGTATTGTTCTATGATCAATATATATATTTTTTACACTTTCTTGAATTACCCTACGTTTGTTTAGGAGGTGCCAAACGAAATTTGGTAAGACTGTGCTAGAAAACTAATTCTCTTAAATTAGGAAATCATATCTATACTCATATTGGTTTCATACAGAGAAACCTAATATGATTTATGCCTAAATTTGGTTTCATATTGATTAATTTCATGTTAATAAATCAGTTTACCTTTATAGCCATCTTACTCAACATATTGATTTATTTTATGTTTTGGTTGATGTTGCTGTTTTCTTATTTAAATCAAATTGGTGATGGCCTTAATGCAGCAAATTTCCGAACTTCATAGGTTTTCTTTGTAGGTTGGATTCATTCCATGATGCGCTTATACAATGATCAGAGAAGGACAAGAATATTATGGTCAATGAATTTGAAAGATTGAACGAAAGCTGGAAAAAAATACTATGGTCGGGTTAATTGTGTTCATGTATATTTGAAAAAAGATAGCTAGCTACCACCACTTTATGAAAGAAAAAAAGAAAAAGATAAAAATATAAGAACTCCAAAGTCCATACATATGGAGGAGGATAATTTGGGACTATTTCTTCTATGTTTTTGTGAAGGATTCAACTGCCAATTTTCGCAGGTTGATACTCCATATATAGTCCACAGTCATACACAAGTTACGAACAATCAACAAATGAATGAAGCTTTTTATGCACAACAGAGCATGAGATAAAAATACTCACACTAGCCCGTGCATTTGCACGGGCATGTAACAACCTTGTTTAATAGTATATTTAAGGATAGAATAACATACACCTGACCGACAAATACACGTGAAACAGCTAGCACACGTGAGAGGGAAATAATTAACAGTTCAAAAGAGTTTATCCTTCATCGTATCAGTTCTTATCTTGCACCACTACACTTAACCTGCACTTCTACATCTCTTATCCTTCACCACTACATGTGTGTCATTAGGCGTAGCCCCTGTAGATTTTTTTTTTCTGGTTTTGAAATTCAAAACGTATTTCGGTTTCCAGAATTTTCTACAGAGGCGTCTCTTCACGTTAATGGATAACGACCTTTAATAACGTCTTTTGAAGATGAAACGACATCTCCAAAAGGCATGAAACCCTCTATAAATAGCGAATCATTCTTCCCATTACAATAATCAAAATTTCTTTCTCTCTAAGCATCTACAGAAAAAAAAATATTGTGTGTTCTTGGTTGGGTGAAGGGAGTACAACCCTTGAATTCAACAACGTTCACTACAACAAAACACACGTTTAGTGACAAAATTTTATAAGACCAATAAAATTTTGTCTGCAAATCTAGTGTTTAGGGAGGAATATTTTTTTGGTCACCATATATATTTTTTTCGCGACAAACGGTAAATTTAGTCTTTAAAATTGTCACTGTAAATTTTTGTGACCAAATATAGTGACCAAACCTGTCTCCGTCTCAAAATATTTTTTTTGTGACCAATTCTGTCTCCGTCTCTAAATATTTCTTTGTGACCAATTATTTCGGTCACGGAATTGGTTTGTATCGACAAAGGAAAATTATAGTCTCCAAACATATTATTGTCAACAATCCAAGACTTTTGTCCCTGAATGTATCTTACACTGACAAAATTAGTTTGTCGCCGAAATGAATGCCCGTCAATTAAGGATTTTTCCGTTAGAACTATTAGTATCCAAACAAATTGTTGTCTCAAATGGACTATTTTTTACCGACGGAAAAAAATTTGGTCTCTGAAAAAACTATTGCTGACAACGTGTAACTTTTGTCCTTATATCTATTTACGCAGACAAAATTAGTTTGTTGCTGAAATGAATGCACGTCAAATAAGGATTTTGCCATTAGAACTACTAGTATCCAAAAAAAAAATTTATCGCAAATGGATTATTTTCTACTAACAGAAAAAATATTGGTCTCAGAAAAAACTATTGCTGACAACGTTTAACTTTTGTCCCTTTATCTATTTATGCAGACAAAAATTAATTCGTTCGGAAAAACTATTGTGGACAACGTGTGACTTTTGTCCATATGTCTATTTATGCAGAAAAAAATTAATTCGTCATCCAAATGAATACGAGGCAAATCTGAAATTCTGTCATTAAAATTTTGTTAGCGGCAAGACAAATTGTGGTCTGCAAATCTGAATATTCTGAGACTCTAACTATGACCCTTTATAGAATAATCGCTGACTGCTAGTGACGCGAATCTGATGATTGTATTTGATCATTGCTCCCTTCAGCAGCTTCAAACTTGGGAAATATACAGCGTACAGAAACTGAAATCATAATTTGCCTCGATTAAGTCCCTACATAACACTACAAAATGAATTAGTAAACTTTATTATTAGTAGATTCAATTTACAAAAATTATGCGTGTAGGTGAATTTGGGGACGGAACAACAGACTTCATTCAGCGGCTCCGCAACTATATTGCTAGTCATGATGCTAACGTGCGTGTAGGTGATTTCCTTTTTCATAGGTTAAGTGTGGTAGTTCAAAAAGGAGTCGGAGCCCAGCTTGTTGCTAGGCTTCCGACTAGTTTCTTGTCTGAAGTGTAAACTTATTAAATTCTCATATAAGATTAGCAGTTCAGAAGATGGTATTTCTTATTTACAAAATTACAATTTAAAAAATAAAAAATAAATTACAAAATCATGCTTCTCAAAAAAAAAAAAAACTACAAAATCATTTTGAACAAGGGAAAAAAAAAATCTCATTTCACAAAAAGAAAAATACAATCTCCATTTCTCAAAAATAAACTAAAATTACAATCCCATGAAAACCACTTCTTCAACTTTAAAGCACCGCCCATCGTGGTCTTCTGAAAATCACCGGACAAACTTAAAACGAGATTCATACTGCTGCAACCTAATACCATCCTGATCTGTATTTCAGCTCCTATTTTGAGTTCAATATAGTACTGATTCCAGATTGGTTCCTACCATCCCACAAAAATATGAATTTGGGTCCGTATGAGCTTTTCTTGTAAGTTTATATCCGTAAGATTATAGATTTTAGTTTTCTATTGGTCAGAACAATTTCATACGGATCCACATGGATTTGTGTTTCTTTCAAGTAGATTTGTGTTTCTTTCAAGTAGATTTGTGTTTCTTTCATAAGGCATCCATCTGTGGATGGTGAAGTTTCTTCTTTCGGAATACTTTCATTTTTGGTAGGAATGTAGAGTTTTATACGAGGAACATGTCACCAAAAAATTAGCTTCATATTCATTGTTGGTTGGGCTCAGTCGAACAAATGACGCTAAAATGTGAAGATTATGTCAGTATAACCATGTCAACGGATCCTACCCCATTTTCGGTTCCATGCTAGTACATTTAGTGTTTCAGTGTATATTTTAAAACCATATATAGTACAATATGCTAGAATATGGTTGGTTTAATATTTCAGGGAATATTCCGAAGGAATCTTACCTATAAATGGATGGATTCATCGTTCTTACGAAGTTTCCGACTTATAGTGGTCCACTCACGGCTAGGTTTCGATCTCGGAGCCAGGGTTTGCATACAATGTGCCAGAATATGGTTTGTTTAATGTTTCGGGGAATATTCCGAAGGAATCTTACAAGTAAATGGATGGATTCATCGTTCTTACGAAGTTTCCGACTTATACACTAGTGGAAATCAGCAGTTTCGCGACCATCAAAGAAAGTCATTTAACTCGTATCTATGACTTGCTTTCTCGGTCGAAGAAAGGGTCGCTGTTTGAGCGTCTTTTTTAATTATGACATGTCTCTGGGGGTCTTTTAAAATCTTATATCAACGACCGATTATAACGGTCAAAATTGTATGAGTGTCTTTAATCAGTCGTGGATATAATTCTTAATATAAAAAAAAAAAAGATTCAGATTGCTGTCTGGCCTGACTGAATCTAACTAAATCTGAAATTAAACAGAATTGAATTCAAATGAGATTCAAATGAAACTCAAATTTGAATTCAAATGAGAATCAAATTAAAATGAGAACAAATTAAACTTGCACATCAACAATCATTGATTCATTGGTTTGAATTACACAAAAAGATTAAAATCTGGAGTTCTGACTAGTAACCTTACAAGAAAAACCACTAAACAAGTGTTAAAACCAGCATTATTACCGAATATCTCCATCCCAATACATCATCTACAACAGTTGCCGAAATTGAAGGAGCTTCATTCGTGGTTCCAATGAAGACAAATGTATCAATAAGCATTCTTGTTGGGGTCTTATCTTATTGGAGATTCCAAAACCAAGTACCAATGCTTCCTTGGAGATCACTATTGCTTCTGTTGTCTGTTTTGCAAACCCAAGTTTAAAACCTGAAAGCCGAAATATAACCTTGAACTTAATACGATTTGTAATAAGACTTAGAGAAACTAATAACAACTAAAATGATAAAAAGGAATGATGCTCATATAAGTTATTTTATTTACTTGAGTCCGAGCGGAGTTTGTCCATTATCTATGTTTCTCAATCCCACTAAAGTATTCTACAAGGCATGAATACTTCCAAGAAGAAAGTCTTCAACATAGTGTTATAAAGAGTAAATCTTACGAACCAAAACTAAAGGAGTTCTTGAAGCTAAGCACTCACTTTCCTTTGCTTTGAGCCCCATGTCTGTCAATACAACACACCCCTGAGCACGGCGCATGACTTATCTGCAAGATTTAAGATAAAACTAATCACAATGGTGAACTGAGAATGGAAAAATGGTTACAGAGTTAATACAAAGAAGATAAATTCCAGCTAAATGGAGTTGTGTGAAAGAAAAAAAAAAACTAACAAATCCTGACTAGACCCACCTGGTGATACATTCTACACAAAAAATACTCATGCATAACTCACTATTTTGAACTAAGAGTAGGGTTCAGTCACAAGAACCATGACATGATATTTAAACCGCTGATGGAATTTTCTTATTTGGTTATCTTGCAATGAAACTAACATGATTCGAGTATGGGAGTATCTTAATCAAACTTCCATTAAAAAAATTAAAATGTAGTGACATATGGATAGGTGTGCATCCAACGAAGAAATACAAGAATACACAAAGTTGCTAAGCTGCGACAAGAGCGGTGGATGGTAACCTGGGTTTTATTCAGCACAGCTAGTCCTTCAACTGTGATAACTATGAAACGCAGACTCACAAGCGGTCCATTTCTATCCGAAAATAAATAGAGACCAACAAGTTTGCTTCACTAGTGCATTGCATTTCTATCCGAGTAATAAATGGAGACCTACAACCATGTTTCACCAGTGCATTGCTTTACGATGACCAAGATGTGAGAAGAATTGTGAACGGTTACCTGGGTTGTTTTCATCACAATTAGTCCGAGAACTTTAGAAGTTAACTTTACGGCATCCTACTTCTTCACTTATGCTTCTGATGTATGTTTCGCTGACCCAAGTTTAAATCCTAAAAGCCGATCTATAACCTTAGAACTTTATACAATTTGCAACGAGACTTATAGAAACTAATAACAACTAAATGATAACAAGGAATGATGTTCATATAGGTTCATGTGATTTACCCGAGTCAGAGAAATGCTGGTCCATTATCTATGTTTCTCAATCCCAACCTATTATCATTGACATACCAAGAAAAGCAAGTTACATTCAGAAACAAAACTATGTAATAGCCAAAATAAAAAGGAATTGAAATTACTCTGCAATATTTATTAACTTTCCTCGGTACATCAACTGCTTGAGGAGTACAAGTAATAGTAGAGCCTGTGAACCAAATCATAATGCAATATAACTTTCCTCAGTTATGAGAGATATGAGTACTGAGAAAAATTGAGAAACAAAACTATCTTCATATACTGCCATTGTAACAGTTTTCCTAGAATATTTGTTTATTTTCTAACAATATACAACAACCTGAGCTAACCAAATTAACAAAGATCGAGATTGCCCGATTTCATTCTGTGTTGTGCAGGGTAATGCAAGATAACACCTTTCATTCCAAGGCTTTGCATTTTCGCAATCCTTTGATTTAGTATAAGTCTTGCAATACTATCTGCAGATTAAGACAGCTTACAAGGTAAACTTAAAGTGAGAATGAAAACTAGGAGATGCAATATGTTCGTTGGCGAAACAAACCTCAAACTTCTTTGTTAAGATTTGGTATCCTCACGAAAGCCACTTTCGTATAATCGATTCCGTTCTCATCAAATAAGTAACCCCTGGAATGCACAATAATATTCAGATTCAATTAGTTTTGCAATACAATATGTACATACCCATATTATACATACAAGGCATGAATGCTCCACTAAAGTATTCTATAAGGCATGGATACTTCCACGAACAAAGTATTCAACATACTGATATAAAGAGTAACTTCTTACGAACCAAATAAAGGAATTTTGAAGTTGAACACTCACTTTCCTTTGTTATTGGCCTTGTGTCTGTCAAATACAACACACTCCTGAGAACGAAGTTTCCAATCTTCTCCAAAGTTTGAAGGAGCAGGAATACCAACCAAGATCTGTCAGCAAGCAAAACCCAAGAAAAATCCCATGGGAAGCAAAATATGGATGAAGAAAACACTTATCCAAATCAATTGTTACATGTGAAATGGTGTAATCCGCTTGCTGTTTGGCATAGTAATGCTCGGATGGATGAAGTTTGCCAATTATTGGCAACAGTTCTTTGTCTGACAAAAATATGAAAACATAAAGAAGGTAAAGGCCAGATAATTAGTAAGCGAACAACAAAATACGCTTGGGTCTTAGGTGATAATAAATATAAGTTAGGTTGGTTAGTACCCATCGCCATCTAGGTCAATCTTCTGAAACAAAATCCTGGCAGGTGCTTGCACTTGGGTCTTAGGTGACCTTCTTCATCATAGTTCCGCACCAAGTCAAACATCCCATGAAAAAAATCTTTAAAATTAAGCTTCCTGTGTTTGTCGGTGTCTCTTTCCCCAATGAAGCAAAGCCTAACAATTTTGTCATGCACAGAAAGAATCGAAAAACAGAAGAAACTTCTCCTGTTCTACTTTCTTTCTAGATGATAACGGAAAACATTAAGTGAAACTATGAGAGAAATAGGAAAAAATGTTGAGGGATCTGTTTTTAAATTTTTATACAGTCCAAAGATTGAGGGATCAATTTTTACCTTACTTCCTCCTTGAACAACCACTCAATTAGCTTAGGGTTACTGCTGTCGGACGGATGCAGAAAGCTAGTAATACAAGGTGAGGTTAAATCAGGATAGTATTTTAAGAAATTAAGAGTATAAAATTAGCAAGTTGAAGCCTACTCAGGATAGTATTTCTTAGAACTAAATGAAGATGACAAGAACTCATGGGATAGTAATTTATACCTCTCCAGTTCCAGCAGCCTTTGTTGGAGCAATTAGCTTTCTCGACATCAACCGCCTTTGAGAAATACAAGCAATAGTTGAGCCTGTGACCAAACTAACAACATCAGATTTCGTGATTTCATTCCGTGTTGAGCAGAAGAATGCAAGATCACACCTTTCGTTCCAAGGTTTTGCATCCTCGTAATGACTAACTTCTCGATGATGAACTGATCTAGAGTTGAAAAAGAATACAGGGAATATGACACTGTAAGAGTATCAGAACATGAAAAAAGTTGAGAGTAGCATATAGGTAAGCAAGCTAATTTAGAAGATTGGCGCAAGTGGTGGGTTTCAATAGGTTTCATCAGGCTTTTACTCTAAAATCATCAGAGTAAGACTTCAAAAACAAGTACGAGTCTTCGAAATCTCAAAAATAAGTATCATTCTTCCAAAAACTTTGGCACACATGATGTAGTGACTTTTATTTGAAATGGTTTTCTTCTTTGCTGAGCAACTAAATAATAACCTATCTTCGAAATTTAATCATACAACTTATGCGCGATATAGATGAAAAATACCCATTTGACAACATTCTTCAAACATCTTATAACACCAACTAACTAAAATTTCAGATCATTCATTCAAGAACCTAGGAATATAAGGGAGAGAATACCCATTTGTTATAAAGCTTGCAAACAAAAATACCCATTTGAGACCTAACTAGTTTAGCAACAACATCCTTAAAGAACTAATCATTTGACATCATACAAGGAAAGATCATTAAATATGTAACATCATTACCTTGGTAACACCATTACCTTGGTACCTCCACCCTGATTTCATCGGGAGATACTCTTGTTCATACTGCAAACACACAAAGACGAAAATTTAGTGGCTGCACAAAGACAAACCCTTATAAAGATACTGAGATAAACTAAGAATTGAGTACTTTATAATCGTCCTCTACCACATACCAGTACCACTGTCGATTTTCCAGGCTAAACAAAATTTATGTTGATCGATCTTTTGATAATACATGACATTCTCATATCTAGCTACATGTTTCCTACAGGTGGATTAACAACTCAAGCCACACATGATCAGTAAAATAACCTTACTAATACATTCATCAACCAAGCACCAGACATAAGTACCAGGGTGATTGTTCATTTTGGATAAAGATAAAAAGACAGCACATTTTATTTTTCATTTCAGAATAATAGTTTACAGCTGGAATTCCCCCATCTTAATTTTCAATAGGTCCTGTTGTGTTTAAAGGAAAACCAATGGCTCAAGTCATTAATCGTACGTGCTCGCATAACTAAAGTGTCTAGCCTTCCTATTTGCTTAAACAACAGTGTTGTTTTAGGAAGGATTAGAAAGTTAATCGTAGAAAATTTTGAAGAATATAGCGTCTGCCTCTAACCATATTCTCTCAGACTAACATTTTCATATCACTTGTAACTTCAAGACGGTTTCTTTCCAAAAAGAAGACCACTAACCCAAAACATAAAGTAGCTAACCAATAAAATAACAAAGAGAATGAAAAAGTGAAATAAAACAAAACAAAGGGTTGAAGATATATCAAAGATAGAAATACATGAGGGAATTCTAAGCAGCTTGAAGTTAATTTACTAAGCATATTGAGCTTGTCTATCAAGCACATATTGCAGTGCAGATGCCCACCAAGTCAAACTCAAAGAATTATGTGCTGGTTCCATATCAATATTAGCCAAGAAACAACGGAGACTAAAACAAAGTAATACAAACACCTACGAGATCACAGATACCATCACTGCATCACATAACACATAATTTTAAGATAATGTGGTCATCTTAGTCTCTAGTTTAAAATTCAAATACTTCTCTTGAGAAGTCAAGCTAATGTAATGCTAAAGCAGTAACATATTATGTACTATCACATAATCCATGTTTAAAAAGCAGAAATTGTTAAGAGTATCCATTTGGAATTTGAGAGTATCAAATAGAAATCATAGTTCATAAGCTAGTAAGTCATAACACATACGTAATAATCAACTCTTTTGTAACCTCCACAAGAGGGAACATAATAATCAAAATACAATTACCTGAGAAGGAATTCACAAGACCTTGAGCCTCAGGACTCCAATTAAATCCACAAATAGAGTCGTAAGATCACAGTACCTGTAAATTTCACCAATCCCTCCTTAAGAACAACATCGACAATAACATCTGATCCACCACCAACTTTCCTCTATTTCCTTCTCTACCTCTAATATTCAGAAGAAAAAAAATTGATCATCAAAAAAAAAAATCCAAAATCCAAAATCCAAAAATAGAAGGAAAAAGAAAAAAATATAGATATGACTCACCGCTGGAAAGAGATGAGCTTTTAGATAAGAGGTAAGTGGTCTAAGAGTTCTTGATGCTGATCTATGGATCTGGGAGCTCATTTTCCATTTTGTGAAGAAAAAAAAAACACGAACAAAAACCCTTGCTTCAAATTACATATCACACTAATCATGAAACCACTTAGATTCAAATCACATCTCACATCTCACATCTAATTTGATACCCGATTTTATTTTATTTTCGATTTTGAGAAGAATAGAGAAATAATTAAGCTGAATCTGTTCCCAGCAGATTTGAGATCTACAACTCGACTAGCGATTTGAGGAATTTCAGAAGACGAATCTAGAAAAGGTTTACTAGTTTGGTTGAAATAGCATACGGGTTATTGATTTCTCCACTTCCATGGAGCTAGTTCCTTAGGTTAGAAATGGAGACGAGCAGCAGAAGAAGAAAGAGAGAGAAAATGAGATTGAAAATGGGTGAGAAGAGGTATTTATCTGCTCAAAAAATAAAAATCTATAATAGGGATAAAATAAGTACTTATTCAGAGACGGCTATTAGACATCTGGGAATTTTTCCGTGATTTTTATTATTCCGCTACGGTCTTTCATCCGTTTAAGGTCAAATGACCGTTGACTGGGGGTCGTTCCCGTGGGTTGTAAAAAACCCCTTTTCCACTAGTGATAGTAGTCCACTCACGGCCAGGTTTCGATCTCGGAGCCAGGGTTTGCATATAATATGCCAGAATATGGTTTGTTTAATGCTTCGAGGAATATCCCGAAGGAATGTTACCTGTAAATGGATGGATTCATCGTTCTTACCAAGTTTCCGACTTATAACAGTCCACTCATGGCCAGGTTTCGATCTCGAAGCCAGGGTATGCATACAATAAGCCAGAATAGGGTTAGTTTAATGTTTCGGGGAATATTCCGAAGGAATCTTACGTGTAAATGGATAGATTCATCGATATTACCAAGTTTCCGACTTATAATAGTCCACTCCAGGCCAGGTTTCGATATCGGTGCTAGGGTATGCAAACGATATGCCAGAATATGGTTTCTTTAAGGTTTCGGGGAATATTCCTAAGGAATCTTACATGTAAATGGATGGATTCATCGTTCTTACGAAGTTTCCGACTTATAGTAGTTCACTCCCGGCCAGGTTTCGATATCGGAGCCAGGGTATTCATACAATATGCCAGAATAGGGGTTGTTTAATGTTTCGGGAATATTCTGAAGGAATATTACATGTAAATGGATGGATTCATCGTTCTTACGAAGTTTCCGACTTATAGTAGTCCACTGACTGCTAGGTTTCGATATCGGAGCCAGGGTTTGCATGCAATATGCTAGAATAGGGTTTGTATGTCGTTATACCACATTTGAAGTTTGAATCAACACTGAGCTTCATATTTATCGATTTCGATGATGTATCATGCTAAGTTTGAAGTCAGAACCCTCCCGGATCTTCTTGGCTCATAGTTTGTACGTTGGTATACCACATTTGAAGTTCGAATAGGCATTAAGCTTCATATATATGGATTTCAATGATGTATCCAGCTAAGTTTGAAGTCAGAACTATCCTGAATTTCGTGGTCCATCTCTAGTAATCTTATAACCTGAGTTTACCAGTATGAACTAAAGCTACTTCATGACATGTAAGACTTATCAAAATTACTTCATGACCTATGCGTCTTGTCGAAATTCAAACCGCAATCACAAAAACATAAAGATAAAGCACAAATAAACACACCAATTATCGATTTCATTTTTCATTTTCCTAATTCATTCTTATAAAGTTTTTGAATATTTTTTATATCAGAATGTCGATAACAATGTCCTAAATTTATTAATATTTTTTTTAGATTTTTTTTCATGTCAAAGGTTGATAATTAAATAGAAAACATGAGTTCGTATTAACACAAAGAGAGAGCACAAACATCTTGATCCGTATGACACTCTTAACTTAAATCTACACCGTTCAAATATTTTCCTAATCCGTATGACACCATCCTGCCACATCTTATCCGTTCAAATTCTTTTAGATAAAATGATTTTTTTTCTCTCACTTATCTTCTTCTTTCGCTCACTTATTATCAGTCATTTTCCTCCTCCCATCTCTTATCTTCTCTAACTCTACCAAAAAAAATTTTGTCAGAGAAACAAGCCGAGATGTAAATCTACCAATACTTTTTTTCATAGAAACAAGCCGAGATGTAAATCTAACCTTTGTTGTAGCTGCTGTTAAGAAGATGAGAAACGAGTGATGAATGAATCAGGTGGAGATTTTGTCATTGCTACTGCTACAGATCGAGAAGAAGAGAATGATTACGTTGAATAGAAGCTAGGGTTTGTGTGATTCGATTTGACAGTGAAGATTTGAAGATCTGTTGGTTTCCATCAACAATAGAAAATCTAGGGTTTGTGTTTGTTGTTGGTTTTGATGAGATGTATGGCTATTTGAAAGTTTGAGAAGGAATTGATGATATTAATGGGTCTTTGTAGTAATGAATTTGATACTAGATACGGAGATGGTGGAATTAGATCAAAACTGGAATTTTAATAGAATCAATGAAGGTGGTGGTGACTTTGTTGATGAAAGGGAAAGAGGATATGGGTAGTTACAGATTTCAAACTTTTTCCATCGAATTAATAGGAATTTGTGGTTGCTGTGATGAATCTATGAAGTGGGTTTTTCTTAAATTTGTGTTTGAACCGAGAAAATAGAAGAAGCAGATCTCGTTGATGTTGTAGAAGATAAATCTGTAATGGAATTTGGGGAATTGATGTCTTTGAGATTTCAAGAAACAAGTGTTTGAGGTGAACTTGAGATGAGGTGAAGATTTAAGGGTTTGATTGTGTTCCAGTGAAGATTTGAACGATTATGGGACTTTTGCTACAGATGTTGCTCATGGTGGTGATTGCTGAGAATGGGTGTTGTTACTGTTTTGATAGGGTTTAGATGGAACCAGTGGTGTTGATAGTGATGCTACTGTGGTGAATGAATCTGCAAACCATTTGAGAGAGATGAGTAAGAAGGGGTGATGAGGAGATGAAGCTATTATTGTCAAACCATTCTCAGATGGAACTGGTGGTGTTGATGTTGGATTTAAGGTTTAAGCTAAAGATGGGTAGTGTTGGCTGAGATTCTGATGCTATTGATGGTGATTCTAACCCATTTGGAGGTACTCTACACCCTATATTTTTCCTAAGTTTCATTCTGGATCATTCAATTTTCTTAATTGTTTTGGTTGATTCGTTTTTTACTAAGATTTAAACTCATAACCCTTTGATTTACGGTGCAGATAGCCAAACGGCTTCTCTATGAAGAACTAGAAGATCCAGGAATTCATAACATGGTCATTTCTATATTACTGAAACGTTTATTTACATGGTTCTCTTAGAAGGAAAGGGTGGAAAATACACTTCCACATTACAACAATATCAAGCTAAATCGCAGGTAGTTTTGGAGACTATAAGTGGTGTTGCAGGTAGATAAGGAACTGAACATGTGCAGTTGTCGCAAGAGAAGTACAACTGGAGTGAAGCGATTGCAGACTCAGGTGATGGCTAGATGGAGATTGAAAGGGTTCTGGTGCTGCTACTGAGAGATTGTGTGTTTATTTGGGCTAGAGTAAGTTGATATTAGTGTTCTGAATGAAATATGTCCCGAGGTTTAAACTATTTGGGCTACAAGAAGACAATCTGGCGAGGGATGCTGAACCAAATGTTTGTGGATAAGATCAAGTGTTGCATTCTTGCTTGAAATGTACGTTTATATTTGATTGTATCATGAATGCTACTAAAATATTCAAAAACTGGATCTAATAAAACTAAAATTCTTTTGTTCTTGTATCAATTTTTATTATTTTTGACCCAAGATGTTTATAGACCATTATTATTGACAGAAGTATTTGGAACCAAAATTTATCTTCGAACGAAGAAAGAAAAATGGTCTTTAAAGATTAGTTTTGAAGGCAAAATAAATTGCAAAAAATAAATAAAAATAAAGGCAAAAATAATGACTTTTTGAGAGGAAGAATTTGGTCCCCTAAAATCCTTTGTGAGGCAAAATAATTGGTCGCTAATATAATATTTGGGGACGAAATAGTTAGTCTCCGAATTTGGATGAATTTTGTCTCCTAAAATTCTTTCTAAGGCAAAAGAATTGGTCACTAATAAAATATTTAGGGAGGAAATAGTTAGCCTCAGATATTCAATTTTCAGGGGCTATTAATTTTGTCCCTGATAAAATAAATTAGGGACAAGCCCGTTTGGTCTCAGATAATTATTATTAAAGACAAATTAAATGGACACAAAAATTTCGTTTTTGAGACAATTTTTTTGGTTTCAAATAGTTATCATTAAAGACAAATTAGGTTGTTGCGGGATTCATATTTTCGCGACAAAAATATTGCTCGCTAACAAAGAATTTTTGGTGTCGATTTTTTTGGTCATTAAAATAATTTTCAGAGACAATTTTATTTCGTTGGCGAAAGAGATTTTTGTTGACAATAATTTTTTAGTTGTTAATTAATTTTTCTCGTGACCGTTCGTAATTTTGTCTCGAAATAGTTTCCCAGATGGGGTATTTGAGACAACTTCGTGACAAAAAAAATCAATCTCAGTAAATATTTCGAGACAAAAACGGGAGATTTCCTGACAATTTTTTTTGACACTAAATCCACATTTTCTTGTAGTGGTTGTTAGGGCTTCATTATATCCTGAAGGAAATATTTCGCTGACCAATTTTACTCGCCAATTATTTGGGAATGGTCGAAATAATTGTTGAAAAGAATCGTAAGGCCTTGAAGCTTGTGATACAACAGTCTTTTCAATCTCTGTTTTCATCCTCTACTACCCTGTATTTTCCAACATCTTATTATCACTTTCTTTTGTGCAAAACAATTTGCTCCCACACTGCTAGATCAGTTTTTTATGTAGCAGCACCACATTCTACCATCTGGCCTTTTATGACGTCATTTAACCAGGGAATCAACTAAGGTTAAAATACAAAAGGGCCGAGTCCAAATTTGTGCACACTCCTCTAACGAGGGTATATCTCACATATTCTTTGATTGGTTGAATATTTAACCAATCGTCCCATTACCCTCCATGTTTAGAATCACGACCCTCATTACATAACTCCCTGAATTAAATCAAGGATAGAGATTGAAATGTTATGTGCACACTCATTAAGGAGTGTGCACAAATTCGGACTCCGGCCGAGTATGTATGATGCATTTGTCGACTAAATCAAGCAGATTTTGATGATGATGGTAAGGCTAATTGCTGCGTCTTTCTAAATCAAATTGTACAATGTTCAATTTTATCTATAAAAGAACTTGTTTTCCCTTTTGATCTATGATGATGAGCCGGTAAAACAGTATCCAATATATACTAATCTTAGCAATTATAAAACAAATTTCGTTGTACAAAATCCATTTTACAAAGACATGAATCTCAGAGATTTAATGAATCAATATTTTCATTTTTCTATCTACAGTAAATATTTTTATCTCTTTCTTGTACTTATGCGAATTGTAATCGTCGGTGATTGAATTGTTTGAATGAAAATAAATAGATTACCATGGTTAACGTTTCATTTTGCATAGGTTTTGAAATGCGAATCGGTGGGCTGAGGTGCTACTAGATCAATAATTTTTGATCCAGCAGCCCGAGAGAAAAACAAATTCGGAAAGAATGTTACAAAATTGGACCAAATAAGAATGTTTACAATACTTGGTGAAGCAATACCTGCAGTCATAAAAGAAATGAACACTTGCAGAATTCATATGATGCCTTCAAACCAAAACCAAAATGATTAATTCAAACAATCTATGTTGTCGTTCAAACAATTTGGATGCAATAAGGAGCTTGCTCCATGGAAAAGGAAATTTTTGAATAAGGCTGGGAGAGTGGTGTTGATTAGAAATTCTCTTGAAAGCTTGGCAGTTTACTTTATGTCTTTACACTATCTTCCGGTCTCAGTTGAAAAGAGATTGAACACTATAATGAGGAAATTTTTGAGGGGTGAAGATGAGGACACGAGGAAGATGAGCTGGGTGTCTTGGAAAGGTATTTGTAAACTTAAAAATAAAGGTGGTCTGGGCATAAGGAGTTTAAGACTTGTTAACAAGTCATTACGAGCGAAATGGCATGTGAGATTCTGCAAGGAAAAATCTGCATTATGGAGGCGAATAGTGTGTGAAAAAACTAAGGCTGGGGAGGGTTTTCTACTGCCGTTGCAAGTGAATGATGTTGTCAGTAGAAGTTTGTGGTTTGATATCTTGAAGCGTAATGATTTTTTTTTTTGATGTTATCGGTTCAGGTGAAGTATGGAAGGTGTTGGAAATTTTGGGTATAAAACAGAGGATGATAACACTAAAAGAAATTGTTGTTGTACTCAAAAGCTTTCAAGGCTCGGGTGATTTCTTTTAGACGATTATTTCTACCCTCCCAATATAAATTGGCGATTGCAACAGTTATGCGAAATAATGCCTTCAGGATACAATGAAAGCCCTACAACAGGAATTGGATTCAAGGTTTGCACCCTTGACCCAACCAAGAACACATGAGAGAGATTTACGATGATGCTTTAGATAGAGAGAAAACATGTTGAATTCATTCTTAAGAATGGGAGAATTCCTTCACTACTTATAGGGTTATTCATGCCTATTGAGATGCCTCTTCACTTCCAAAAGACACATAAGGTGTCATGTTGGGAATGGTTGTGTCCTTTATGAACCATCACACCTATTAGAGGTGTCCTTCATCTCCAACTAACATCCATTGTGTTTATCCAACACGAACACTTCCCCATCATAGTGACAAACCAAAAATGAAAACAGTTTTATTTTCTAAGTTATTGAAAATATCCAACAATCTCCCCTATTTTCAAAAACATAAAATAAAATAAAACTTATAAAACCGGAGTGGTCGCATCACTAAAGTGATCGCCTACGTACCGAGTGGGATCAAGCCAACGTAGTTCAGCACAATTGGGACTAAGCATCATCGGCGAAATCAATACATAAATGATAGGTACCTTCTGGTTTGAACCTTCACTTAGTGTAAGAAACTCAAAGCTTTATCGATATTCTATGGTGAAACTAGTCTTGAACCAAGAATCCCTTATGACAAAGCCGGAGTCTCCACACATATTGATTCCATAAGACATGTGTTCTGTAGCCAAGCACTATAAAGGCCTTGTGCTTATATCCTTATTCATGAGTCTTCTTTAGAGAACGGTCTTCTTCTCTTAGGAAACGGCCCACATTTCCATACTCATATAGGTAAGTCTCGAAGGTGTTTCTGCGAGACACCTTTTACTAATCACAGACTCATTAAGGATTTACATCCATCCTATTTTCTTGCAGAAAAACCAGCACTAACTTGAAATGGGAAGTTTTATGTTAGTGCTCCATAATCTACAGCCATAACTTGTTGGTACCACATTGAACCTTGTTTATCCTTTTCAAAACATAGGTTGGGTTTCTGCTATGGGAGATCAACCTTCCTTCACAGACCTTAGTCCCATTTCTATATACTTCATTGAAATTAATTCCTTTGGGAGACTCTTCATAAGTAGGTCTACCAAGCTTTTCTCCGTTTCAATGGTTAACTGCAATTACTCCTTTCTTGAGTAATTGACTTACCGTTCATTGTCTAAGACTTGTATGTCTTGACTTTTCATTATAAGTCTTGTTAAAGACGTTATAGATCATATCCTGATTCACAATTAATCAAGACCGCTTGGGATGGCTTCTTCCAAAAATGGGATCTCTACAAGTTAGGTTCTAAGCCATTTCTCCTCATTAATTGCATCTACTCATACAATCAATTCCAAAAAAAATAATGTTCCTATTTGATTTTACAAAATAATTGTAACTTCTCTAGTGATTTTAATTAACATTTGCAGTTAATTCATAAAAAAGTCATTAAGACTTGCATACACTAGAGGCATATAAAATTTGTAGGCAACTTATATATTTGCTATCTCAACAAATATAATACCTTGATGAGTAACTCTTTTACTCATGCCCAATCCTCTACAAATTCATACCCAAAAAACATAGACAATGTCTATTTAACATTCTACATTATGTAATGCAAATGTTCATAATTTATGCATCGGTAATATCGTAACACCTCATCGTTGGATATTTGGTCGGCCGCCCAATCTTCCAATATGTTACATATTGACCGGTATTCCATTTTTCCCTTTCGATGTCATTTAAGACCTGCCAATTTCCAAATTTGGAACCTATAATTCTTATCGCAAGAATTATGTTCATGCCATACCATTGTTGTCTCAACAATTATGACGATTTTGGTTTTAAAATAATCCACCAACTAGAAAAATTTTAAACGACATTTTCGTATAAATTCTCCCCCTATTTCATGATAATTCTCAAATGCCAAAATGCAACTCAATATCATGAAATACCATTTGTGTCAAACATGTACCCCATAATTTCTAAATAGAAATTAAAACCTCAAATCCAATATACCAGTACGGGTACCATCATTATGGATCTGGCTTTCCTTTGCAAACATTCTAAACAAAGCCTCATTCAACTGCCACATGCGGGTAAATTGAACAGTCAATTTAAACCACGTACATCCAACCGTTATGCACCCTTAAAGGATTCCGAACTTCTAATACATTTATTAGATATCTCATGCTATCATAAAAATATATATATGGCATTACTAACCCCAATCAAGAGGACTAAGCATTATTGTGAAAACCAATCATGTCACAGATGAATATGTGGATGTAAAAATCACAGTTGCAAATTTATGATATGCTTTACGAACATAACAGAGCATTAACAAAGGCTAGATGATAATATGCACAGATTGTGATTATAATGGCTCATCCACATAACATACACATGCCGTAACTATTTCTAAGAAACCGAGATACTAAGGATGTATTAGTCTTTAAGATTGTTGGAAATATTATACTTATCTGATTTCATGGAAGTTTCCCTTGACCACAACCCTTGAGAGTTTGCGCGCCAATGATTGAATCAAATTCCCATAAACAACATCATGTTCCCGAACACGGTTTCCACTATAAATTTGAAGCTTGTTTTCCAACTTCCCTTATTCTCGTTTCCTCTGTCTTGTCTGAATTTAATCGTCTAAAATTGTTGGAAATTTTGGGTATAAAACAGAGGATGATAACACTAAAAGAAATTGTTGTTGTACTCAAAAGCTTTCAAGGCTCGGGTGATTTCTTTTAGACGATTATTTCTACCCTCCCAATATAAATTGGCGATTGCAACAGGTATGCGAAATAATGCCTTCAGGATACAATGAAAGCCCTACAACAGGAAATTGGATTCACGGTTTGCACCCCTTGACCCAACCAAGAACACATGAGAGAGATTTCTGATGATGCTTTAGATAGAGAGAAAACATGTTGAATTCATTCTTAAGAATGGGAGAATTCCTTCACTACTTATAGGGTTATTCATGCCTATTGGAGATGCCTCTTCACTTCCAAAAGACACATAAGGTGTCTGTTGGGAATGGTTGTGTCCTTTATGAACCATCACACCTATTAGAGGTGTCCCTTCATCTCCAACTAACATCCATTGTGTTTATCCAACACAGAACACTTCCCCATCATAGTGACAAACCAAAAATGAAAACAGTTTTATTTTCTAAGTTATTGAAAATATCCAACAAAAGGTCTGTTAGGTTTTGGCACGACTGGTGGAACGAGAAGATTTCTTTTAAAGAGAAGTATCCAAGGATTTATAGAATCATCAAACACAAGTTGGCTTCAGTGGCGACGGTTTTTCAAGAGGGTTTTCAATTCTCTAGGGTATTAAATCCGGCGGAGAGGATAGATCTGCTCGAAATTAAGCATGATATATGTAATATTAATCTGGTGCAGGGTGAAGAAGACGTTTTATAAGGAGAAGGTACAGCGAAGGAAATTCACAATAAACTGGCAGATTGCGAACCAGATTGGGATGATTATTACATCTTGACAAACAAGAATGTGCCTCCTAAAGTTATGTTCATATTTTGGGTGTCTCTACATAGATCACTACCAACAAGGAGCATGCTGGAGTACAGAGGTGTGGATATTCAAACTAACTTGTGTTTGTTCTGTAATGCAGCTGTGGAGACGATCGAACATCTCTTTATACATTGCAGTAGTGCTTCTCAGTTATGGGAATTCTTTGTTTCTTTTCTTGGTGTGGGGTGGGTGATGCCATATGACTTCAAAAGCTTAATGTTGAGTTAGAGGCTGGTAGGTTGCTCAGGAAGAAGAAGTACGGTGTGGAATTTAATTCCTTACGCTATCTGCTGGGAGATGTGGAATGAAAGAAATAGTAGAGTGTATGGCGGAAGACCTAAGTCGAAAGAAGAGCTGGAACATGCGATTAAGCTCAGCATTGTCTTGTGGAGTTCTTATACGGATGTTTTCAAGAATTTCTCTATGAATCAAATCATTAATCAGTGGGAGGAAATTATGAATGTGTAGTTAGTTGTTCTCTGTTCAGTTTGATGGTCTTTTGACCTTTGTATATATCTTGTACATACTTTTTCTCTTTCAATACAACCTTCCACTTTCAAAAAAAATAATAATTTGGATGCAATAGGGAATTTTATATCGTCTATTTTCTGATCGTCAATTAAATTAAGTTATTAATCGAACAAATAAAATAAGGGAAAATTTAAAAAGTCCCCATGTGGGGAAATGCATTTAAAAAAATGTCCACGTTTTTTTCATTATCTATTGCCCATGGCGTTTGTGATTTTGTCTGGACCCACCTAGTTAGTCAATTGTCGTTTACTTTGTTAATTTTTGATCTTGCAATTACAAAAACATCCTTACAAGATAGAATACATATGTTCCAATACTAGGTCAAAGTAAGGTGTTCTTTGTATTTTTTGACGTAGGTAGGGACGATACTCGGCTCACCACGCACCACATCCGATGGCTAGCACTTCAGGGGCGGTAAGGACATTAAGAAATTGTATAGTTACTAGCAGCAACATGCAGACAGCGGTAACGGGGCCAAGACAAGAAGGGAGCCGACAACCACCACTCGAGGAGTCTCGGGAAGCTGCGCGAGGCATGACAACCGTTAATGAGGGAGTGGATCTCGGGCGATATGATGATACCCTACCTTTGGACCAGGTTATCTTGAACCAGAGGATAATTGACCAAATTGATGGGCTCACAGCTTCAGATACAGAGGACAATAAGGAAGCACTCGAAGCCCAGGCCCAGAGACAAAGAATAAGGCAACAAGCTGATTACCAGGAAGCCTTAGGAATGGAGCAAGAGCGTCTCAGGAAGATTCATCTGGGACGAGAAGCATCTAGAAATGTCGGACCTGCACCCACCGCTGCAACTGGGCCGACACTACTCCCACCACCAACATCGGTACCATTACAACCTCGGCCACACCACCCAAACGGACATTCTAGTCATGAGAGCACAGACCCAACACTCTTGTCCATTTTGGAAATCCTAAGAAGGAAAGAGGCGGCATTAAGAGAACTCCAGAAGAGAAATATCGCCCTAGAGTTTGAAAATTATCAGTTGAGGAATCAGCGAACCAGATCTAGAGGCTCGTCTAGCCAAGGAACATCGAGCAATCGCGGCCGATCAGAGCAACCGCCACCCCCAGCTGGGCCGAGTAACCTTGATCGGTCTAGGTGATCTCCCATACCTTCCACAAGAGGATACGGACCCCCCGAGGACTCGTCTACTGATGAAGAAAGGTGAGGAAGGGGAGGACGACAAGACGGGGCAACGGAAGCTAAGCTCAGAGAGTTGGAGGCAAAAATTAAGGAGTTGTCGGGGAGTAGTGAAGAAAACAAACTGGCAGAGATTATGAGCGAGGCGGAGAAGACACATTTTTCCCAAGAACTTGAGCAGATGTCGTTCCCACCAAAGTGTACCTTACCTACATTTCCTTCTAGATTCGACGGAACATGAGACGTGGTCGAGCATCTAAAAATGTATACCATGTCATTGATCCAATGGAAAATTAATACGGTAGTCATGTGTAAGTTCTTTCCGGCCAGTTTGGAGGGCGAGCCAAGAGATTGGTTTTACTTACTCCCACCCGGATCGATTGACGGATATGATGCGCTAGTCGAGGCCTTTCTTAAAACTTACATGCACAATAGCCGACCTCGGCCAATAATGAACAAACTATTTACCCTCGCCAGGAGATTCAGGGAGCCCTTGAGAACCTTGACCGATAGGTGGAGGAAACTATGTACTGAAATTGGAAAAGTATTAGTAGATCAGGCCATCTTCGGATTTGAGAACGCATTGGAAATATCGGACCCTATCTGGATAGCTATATTCTCTGAAAAACCAAAGACCTTAAAGGAAATGCAAAGAATGCAAGAACATTTTATCTCCCTAGAAGAAATTCAGGCCGAATCAAGAGATACGGGGCTACAAGAAGCTAGCGCAGAGGAAGCCGAGGCCAAAACAGTCGTGGACGATCCCGCTAGGCATCCCGAGAAGAGATCAGATAATCCACCGAGGACCAGTGAGAAGAAGGAATAGGTGGCTAAAGGTAAGAAGCCGAGGGATGAAGCCCAATCGTATACTCCTTTGAACGCTCATTTGGAGGAAGTATTCAAGGAAGTCGGGAAGAGAAACGATATCAATTACCCAGCGTCAAGGGGAGTCCAGTTCCACGAGACCAAGAATCACCCCGAGTACTGTCACTACTATCATTATAGGGGCCACTCCACCAATAATTTCCGAGAAGTTAAGGACATCGTCCAACACCTCATTCGATATGGATACCTAAGGCAATTCATCCAGCACCCAGCTCAGTCGATGGTAACACCCGATGCGCCGGTTCATCAAGTTCGCATTGCCAGGTCAACTCAATTTGTGAATACCATTTCATACTCAGTTGTTCAAGAATACACTCTCGGCCCGGCAATCACCTCAAGGATTCACAAGAGGGACCGTAATGGCAAAGAAATATTTAGCATGGCAAAGACCTTACCCATGAAATCTTGGATGATGCAGCCTGTTTCGTTCTCGGCCAAGGACGTCCCAGCAAATGTTCAGGAACACAGTGATCCCTTGGTCATCACGTTACTAATTGAGAAATGGGGAGTAAGGGGATCCTTATGGATAGCGGAAGCTCAGTCGAAGTGCTGTTTTACGACACTTTTAAGAGAATGGAGCTGTCGGACGACATCCTCGTCCCTTAAATATATCGCATCTACCACTTTAACGGGACAGTGACCATCCCAAATGGCGAGGTAACGTTGAGGGTCTCGGACGACGGAGGCTACCTTGACACATTGACAACTTTCTGTGTGATAGACGTCGCATCACCCTATGAAGCAATAATCAGGCGCCTATGGATCACAGGGATTAAATGAGTGGCATCATCATATCATCAAAGGTTAAGGTTCCCAACATATAAGGGAATAGCCGAAATTGTAGGTGACTCCCAAGCAGCACGACAATGCATGCAGGTTGATCTCGAAACAAATGAAAATCGGCGAGCTAGACAAAGGCGAGAGAAGAACAAAGCCAAGGAAGCTAAGGCTGCAGAAGAATCGGAGGAAACTATTTCACAAGCGGTCATGGCATACGAGGCTCAGGAGCAAGACCCTTTATAGCAATTAAAGGGAACATCTCCATTCGGGGAACCTAAGTCCAATTTCTCAACAGTTGAGCCGACACGGGAAGTGAATTTTGGGACGATTGAGAAGCCAAGGTTAGTAAGGATTGAGACTTTACTCTTGGACGAGCAAGCATGCCAACTCATGACGGTGCTAAAGGAAAACATAGACGCGTTCGCATGGGAGGTGCACGATTTAGAGGGCATTGACCCAGAGGTCTGCTTCCATCACTTGAAGATTGATCCGAGTGTCAAGCCGGTTAGGCAGAAAATGAGGCGAATCGCACCAGAGTTACAAGCGGTGGTCCAGGCAGAGATAAAGAAGCTACAAGAGTCTGGGATAATCAGGAAATCCCATTACCCGCAGTGGATATCCAAAATGGTCGTGGTACCAAAGAAAAAGGGAGGAGTCAGAATATGTATTTATTTTAGTGACTTGAACAAGGCATGCCCGAAGGAAAGCTTCCCTCTCCCAAGCATAGACTAGTTAGTAGAATCCATAGTCGGGTACGAGGCGATGACATTGATGGACGGATACGTGGGCTACAACCAAATACCGTTAGCGCCCGAGGATAAGGAGCATACCTCCTTTTTCACAGCAAGAGGGCTGTATTATTATACTAAGATTCCCTTTGGACTTAAGAACGCTGGTGCTACTTACCAGAGATTAGTGGGAGACCTGTTCGAAAACAAGATCTATGACACCATAGAAGTTTACGTAGACGATATGTTAGTCAAGAGTCGCTGAGCTAAGGATCACGTCCGAGACCTTCGAGAGATTTTTCAGACGATGAGGAACCCCAGATGAAAATCAACCCCGCTAAGTGCGACTTCTGGGTTACATCCGGAAAATTCCTGGGATATATCATCACCCCTAAAGGAATTGAGGCAGACCCCGAGAAGGTTAGCGATGTCTTAGAAATGCCTTCTCCCGCGACGGTAAAAGACGTGCAAAAGCTAAATGGCTGCATAACAGCATTGGGGCGATTCGTGTCACGGTCGTCAGACAAATGTAAATCCTTTTACGACATCCTGTAGAAAGGAAAACAGTTTCAATGGACGGATGCAAGCGAAGAGGCTTTTCAAAACATCAAGTTAATTACACTTATCCAGCCTCCCGGTTTTGCAAAGGCCCGAGCTGTCGGAAATCCTCACCCTATACTTGGGAGCGACACCATATTCAATTAGTGCAGTATTGGTCAAGACGGAGGAGAAAGCGGAAAAACCAGTATATTTCACTAGCAAAACACTAAGCCCGGCCGAGAAAAACTATACCAAAATGGAGAAGATGGTTCTGGCACTAGCCTTTGCCGCTTCTAAACTCCGAATGTATTTTCAAGCACAGAGCATACGGGTGCTTACCAAATCTCATATTGATGCAGTCCTGGATAATGCAGGGAGATCGGGAAGAATCTCTAAATGGGGAGCCGTAATGAAACAATATGATGTGGTGTACGAGACAAGGACAGAGATAAAAGGACAGGTAGTGGCCGACTTCCTAGCAGATTTCCCACTAAGCGATGAAAACGAGGTTGAAGATATACCTGGGATGATGGAAGAACGAGAAGAGCCCGCTGACCTATTAGCATCTAGTAGTCCTACACAATGGGAAGTTTTCGTTGATGGGGCATCGCATAGAGAAGGATTAGGTCTTGGGTTGGTCTTCACCACACCGAAAGGAAGAAAGATGATGCACTCGTTCAGGTTAAAATTCAAAGAAACAAACAATGTCACCGAGTACGAAGCAGTAATACACGCCCTACGGATAATTGTAGAAATGGGACTACAGGAGGTTCGTTTAACTAGTGATTCAAAGTTGGTGATTCGACAGATTACGGGCAAATACGCAACACACGACCCCGTTTTGCAAAAGTATTGGGAGCTCGCCCAATATTATATCAACCAAATACCAAGCATTAAATTTAGTCACATTTGTAGAAAAGACAACAGGCACTCGGACGCCCTATCCTACATCGCATCATAGCTGGTGGACCCGAACATAGAGGGTATTCGTGTTATGAGGCTCCTTACTCCATCAATCCAAGAAACACCGGACGTATGGATCGATGTGGCTATTAACACAGCCGAACGATACAAATAGGGTGATTGGAAAAAGTCGATACACCAATACCTGGAAACGGGCGAACTACCCAAGGGTCGGCCTGAAATAAATAAAGTCAAAAGTAAGTCGGGCGCCTACGAGCTAAGGGAAGGGATCTTATATAGGAAATCCTACTTAGGGCCACTCTTACGATGTCTGAGTAGAGAAGAAGGCCACATAATCTTGCATGAATTAAACTATGGAGCCGCCGGCAACCACAGCTCGGGGAGAAGCTTATCGGCCAAGGCAAAGACAATAGGCTATTTTTTGATGTTTATAAACGAAGATGCAAAAGAAATGGCGAAGGCTTGTGAAGAATGTCAATGATACTGCTAGAAAATCCAGGCGCCAGGAGTACCTTTAAACTCTATTATAATCCCATGGCCCTTTTCCAAATAGGGGATAGACATTGTCGGACCATTACATGTAGGAACGGGGCATAGGAAGTACTTGATCGTGGCCACGGATTACTTTACCAAATGGGTAGAGGCTGCACCACTAAGGCACATCCGAGACAAAGATGTCTTCAAGTTTATCTAGGAGCATATCATTTTCCGATTTGGGGTCCCAGCAGCTATCGTCTCTGATAATGGTAAACAACTCCAAGGGGAAAACATTGATCTTTTATTCAACATGTACAACATTAGGAAGAGCAAAGCTACCCCAATTTACCCCAGAGTAATGGGCAAGCCGAGATCACTAACAAGACAATCGCCGATAACATGAAGAAGAAATTAGATGGAGCGTATGGTGATTGGTGCGAGGAGCTGTACAACGTGTTATGGGCATACATAACCACACGGAGGGAATCTACAGGGTTCTCGCCATTCATGCTTACTTACGGAACAGAGGCGATTCTGCCAACGGAAGGAATGATCCCTATAACTAGAACAGAAGCATGGAGGCGAAACGTCTCGTCCGATCTAATTTTGGAAAAACTCGACGATTTGGAAGAAACAAGGTAGATGGCGTTACAAAAGATGGAAAAATATCAAAGGAGGCTACAACGAGAATACAACAAACGTGTTCGCCCAAGGGAATTTCAACCAGGGCAGCAAGTATTCAAATTTCTGGCTGAATGGGAGCGAGACAAAAAGGGCGGAAAACTAGCACCAAAGTGGGGTGGGCCATATATAATTGCATCTAAGGCGGGGGAGGGATCGTATCGACTATTGAGACTCGATGGAACAAAAGATTCCAAACCTTGGAACGTCAAGTATCTGAAACTCTACCACCCATGAAGGGAAACGCAGAGAAAAGGTAAGCATACTTGCCTTCTATCTCTATGAAACTTTGAGGGGTATGAGATAAGGCATGAGCGACTAATGGTCATTCGTACTCGGGGCAAAGCCAGTGTGGAAGTGCCGAGGTGACTTACACTCGAATGGTCATTCGTACTCGGGGAAAAGCCAGTGTGGAAGTGCCGAGATGACTTACACTCGAATGGGCATTCGTACTCGGGGAAACGCCAGTGTGGAAGTGCCGAGGTGCCTTACAGTCGCCTGGATATTCGTACTCGGGGCAGTGGCAGTGTGCAAGGGCTGAGGTAGCCTAAGGGTTTTGGTGGTTGGAAAGTAGTTCCAAAGGTTGTTAAGACGTGAGGTCTTCTCAGCTAGGTGGCCTACTTACATTTGAAAGGTCGCCGCCATCGCATGTAGCTGTGACCACTTGCCCGAGATTGGTTGATCGATAACCGCTCGGGGAAATCGAGCCTAGAACTAGGTTGACTGGTACCCTTCCACTGAATCCAAGAGATAGTGATGAGATACCCCAATCAGGACATGGCATTGGGCCCGATGACCCTTCTTGTTGGGTGTGTTCGACAGAAAAGGTTAAACCACTAACATGCGTAATCAACAATTGTAGGAATAACATAAGGAACAAAAGCTAAATCGATAGTGTCATGCGTCCATTAACAAAGCACGGAAAGTGTCGAGCGACCATACAAAACGGAAAGTGTAACAAAAGTAAAGCGAACAACATCGGTGACGCAGCACCCCACATAAGAAAACAAGCAGTGTATTAGAAGTAAAAAAGGGGAAGAGGTGTTCAAAGCGATTTACAACCCAGAACACAGGGAGAATTAGTGACGCAACACTACAAAAAGAGAAATCAAGCCTTGGGAGGAACCGCGCCAGCCCTCTTCTGCGCGACCTCGCGCCGCTTATTCTCGACCCACTCCTCAATACCCGTCTGAACCTTCTCATCCACCTCATCTGCATGAGCGACGCGTTCCTCCTCGAGCTGCTGGGTAAGCTGAGAAGTGGTTTCCTCGGCATCGACCAGATTGGAACCCAAATCGGCCTCTACTTGCTTCAACCGTCGGACCTCTAGATCCAACTCCTGAGAACGTTTTTTCTCGGCTACAAGATCACAAAAGCAAAACATTATTCATTGAATAAGGTTTAAAATTTTCGCTAGAATAGGACGTAATCTAAATATAAGGAACTGCCTCAAAAAATCGCCCAAGAGACCTGAAAGGGCCGGTAACACTGACTGAAGCGACTCTACCGATTTGGACAACTCATCCTCGTCCTTGGACAACTTCATGGTTAGATCGTTATAATACTGCTCGTTTAATTCATTGCTGGGGCAGTACTTCTTATGTTCGCTCTACTCGTCCATTAACCGATTGCGCGATACTTGGAGCACTGAAAGATGTGACCTACTCAATTATATTTCACCCACCACTTTGTTGAATTCACCCACTTTTCCCAGCAGATCCCGGTTAGCTCGCTCCACTACATCTTTATCCCTCAATATTCGTCGGCGATCCTTATGAAGGTCTCGGTTCTGCAATTGTAAAGCGTCTACCCGTTGCTCTAAATTCGTGGCCAGAGCAGTTTTATCAGAAGCTAGGCATTGGGAAGAGCCCAATTGAACCCATAAATTGTCTATCTCTGCAGGGTCATACTCAAACTGACGATATCGTTCTAATTCACCTTCGAGTTCTTCGATTTCCCCAGCTTGGTGATCTATTTTTCCATCCTTATTTGCAATTCACCGATAAAGATTCTCCACTAAATCCTTTTCGATATCCCACTTCCTCTTCATGATCATAAACTCCGAGGAAGAATCTAATCCTATACTAGCTATCTCGGCTAGCAGAAGGATACCCGACTCAGTATATTGGCACGATAAACTCAATCAACTTAAGATAAGATTAGGGAATTATATCATACTTTGGGCATCGGCGAGTTTGATTTCAAGCTCGCGCGTGCGATTTTTTTCGTTCTGCAATTGAAGATGGAGGGATTCTACCAGCTGCCTTTCCATAAGACGATTGGCATTATCCAACCGTACCCGATTAAGAATCTGATACAAGTAAACAAGTTAGAATGATAGGAGACGACAAGGAATAAACCAAGGGCGAGGCGTCACCCGATCTGGCAGAGTCACTCACTGTATCAAGAGTCTGAGCCATATCTACGTACAGGGGAATGACATCAAGCATTTGCTCATCAGTATATGCACCAAAGTCGGGGGAAGTCAGCGCTCCAAGAGAATTCATGATAGGGCCTGAGATAGTAAAAGAGGTTTCAACATTGGACGAGGACCCACCAGTAATCTGGGGCAGACGATGAAGTACTTCTGATTTAGCATTAACATTTTTTCCTAGCTCGGGCGCCTTTAGGGGTTCTTGTTTGTCGGCCAATTCAGGATTAGCGACCACCTCAGGATCAACGTTCTCTCCCATCGCCCTTGTCACCCGAGAAATCCTCGCCGAATATTTCATCTTCATCGGGGATATCGAAGATTGGTTTCTGCCTTGGCTGTGGCTTAGCAACAACATGCTTGCCCCTGTGAGGATTACGTCTAAGAGGTTGAGGTTCAATCTCCTCCATATCGTCTTCATCACCGTCACGCCTAGGGAATTTCTGCACAAGGTTTCTCGTCAGAACATGTGAAGGCAAAAAACAGGGGCAAGTATATGTACTTAAAGTAGGATGGCTGTGTTTGTTACCTTCCCCTGGTCTTCCTCAATCCTTGAGCCAGCCCCCCTCTTCCTCGAGCCGATAACCTTGGTAGAATCGCCCTGAGACGTTGACGTCAACACACAACCAAGTGGCATCAAGTTTTGCAAGATTGAAATTAAGAAAGACAGAAGGAAACGCATACCTTATCAGCTCTGTCATCGTTAACTACCCAGAAAGGATAGGGCTCGGCCGGAAATGAAGGCAACGGAAATCTACCATGTAAAATGGGTCCTCGGACAAGAAGAGGAACTCGGGGATAGATAGGATCATTAGTGTGACGGGCTCGCCTATTAGAACCTTGGCCCATGGGATCATCATCCAACATCATCCTCTCAACACCCTTGGGCAAAGTTCTGTGACGATGCAGACTGGCAGCAAAACCGGCAAGATCACCGTTGGTTGAGGTATCGGCTCGATAGTTGACAAGGAAATTGGAAACAGTATACTCAGGAGCGTCCTCGGGCTTATAGGTCGACCATTCAGCTGTGGAGCCACGACCATCTCGGCGATTTCTCCACTCATTCATAATGCGAAAAGTGTTGCCAGTCCACTGATCAAGAGCGCGATAAGGCTAGAGCTGGGAGAGAATCTTATAGTAAAAAGGGCTATCAGGGTTGTACAAAGGGAGACGAAGTCCTAGCTCAATGTGGCCCTGAGTAATGACCACGCACTCAACCGACTGTTCATACTTATCCATATCGGTCTTCTTCAAGAGACTGTTTTGCCCGAGATAAGGATAACTTCGTAATTCTGAAGATCGTACTTCTCTTTCAACTGCTCAATGAATTCTTCATCAGAGAGATCCTTCACCCTTTTCTCGGACCTGCACGAAATAGAGGGAGAGTCATTAGGAAATATAGATTTCATGGCGCGATAATCGTCCTTGGAGGGACTATCAAACGAAAACAAGGAATAAAGAGAAAAAGCATCAATCTCGGAAAAAACATCATCAACACACCTTTTCTCGGTCATAGAGGGAGAAAAATCCATTGACGGGAATAATACAGAACTTGGAAATCGGTGAAGAAGATTGGGACGACGAAAACGCAACCGCAGCTACTATAGCACTCGGAGATGAAGAGATGGAGGAAGAATATCAAGAAGACAAGGACTTACTGAGGTAGAAGGTGATGAAGGATCTTGAAGAAAAAGATGCAGCGTCTAGAAACTAAATAAGAAACGGTGAAGAAGAAGAAAGAGAGTAGGAAATGGGCTATTTAAAGAAGAGAAGTTGTAACCGACGCCGACGGTTACAGGTAATAAAGTGGATTTAATGGGGGACTGCATGGAGGAATTCGCGGCATGAACAAGGACGTGGGAAGCTGGGACGACTTTCTTCCACTCGTGTCTGCGACACGAGCGAAAGAAGGGGCATAAATGTAGGTGTAAATTATCCACAGGGCTAGGTGGCAACATCTTAAGCTATGATGTACCCAAAAATGAAGAGACGGGAAGCACATGATAGAGGCTGACATGCGCGAGATTTAAGGAGCCACGTGGATCGGGCATGATCACTCCACAGCTGTCGGACAAGACTCGACCCCAGGCCTCTGACAAAGCTGACAGACAAGACATGCTCGGTCAAACAAGGAAAGGGATAAGAAGACACACGTCACATCGGCCAGCGGAAAGGGCGACAATATTGGAAGGGAGACATCGCACCTAGACAACACCTAGTAGGATCGGCTCAGACACGGAACTTCTAAGGAATCGAAGCACATCGGCCATAACCAAAGAAGAAGGGACGACACAAGCGGGCCCGGGAACAAGACTTCAAGTTAGATATGTTATGACCAACACCCTAGTTTGGTTGTATGTATCCTCTCCTATAAATAGAAGAACTTGTATCCAAGAGAGGGCGGGTTGTATTTGAAGAGATAGAAACTAGTAGTCATATGAGAAAGAAGTAAAGTCGAGAGCTAAATCAACTTGTAAGTGAGTTCTACTTGGAGAGCAACACCATTGTAACACTTGAAGTAATAAGATTCATCCTTTCACCCCGTGGACATAGGTAATCATACCGAACCACGTATATCCTTGTGTCTAATGTTTGGTTCTTGTGATCACTTGCATGAGTAGAAGTTTTCTATCCTTTGGATGTAGTTTGTAGTAAAATGCATCTACACTAGTATATTACAAAATGAAAGAAGAAAACACATCTTTGAAGAGGCGTGTTGTCAGAGAGAGAAAAAATATAAAGTCAAGTAAGAAGTAAAGAGAAATAGTAGGTTTACCGATTGGATTCCCCCGCATAATCGGTAGAATCGGTGTGTCACAAATTTGTGGGTCCCACCATAAAACAGTGGTCCTGCTAAGCTCCAGTGGGTGCGGGCCCATTAATCTGTGACACACCACCGATTCTACGGGGATGTCTATAGAAAACAGTAGGCCGATCGAAATGGAAATTTTTGGGTCATTTGCTTGCATGATTTGCGAAGAGGTCATTTGTGAGTTTAAACATATCTAGGAGATGCGGTTGTTGTGTGTATTTATTAAAAGGCGGGTTAGAATGTTGTTTCAGGCAGTTACTATAACTTTGCAGTAAAGAAGTTTGTTGTACAATTATGCATATGGGCATAAGTTGTAGTTCATGAGGTGAATGTGATTTAGGATATAGAAGGTCGGTACGTCTTTGTCGATTGCTTTCCACAACAAAAACTGGATTTTCACTTTGGTGGACATGATAAAGTCTACAAAAAATGACTTAGAGGGGGTTTAGTTGAGATTGGTTAACCTCTTGGGTAAGTTACTTGTAACCTTAAGCAGTGGGGTACTTTGCAGATTTCGAAAGTGACGTGATGATCTTGTGTTATGATGGTATTGTATTAGTTTTTTCTCAAACAAAAGCATATAAAATTAAAATAAAATAAAATACGGGGCATTGTACCACCTAAATAAGATCCGTGAAAATTGAATAAATCTGCGCCCTTACAACACCTTAAATTTACATATAGCTGGTGCCACTGTGGTACAATGGTAAAATTCACTGAGTGATCCTGTGTTCGAAACTCGCCCGCATTAAATTTTTTATCAATTATAATAAAGGATCTAATATGGTGTTGTTTTTTTTCCCAACTCACCAAATAAAATAATTTAAACTTTGATCATCTTAATCTGATTTTTTTTCCGATTTAAAAATTCATTAAATCACGTGGTTACTGAAAACTTGTGAATCCAGTTGAATATGTGTTGAGTCAATATCGGATTTCGGCGAATATTGGTGGGACCGAAACAGTTTATTTCAAAAAGATCGACGAATGTCAGTCAATATTGAGAAATATATCGGCCATCTCACCAAAATTGATACCCAACAAATAAAGTGAAAACATGACACAAATACTCTGGACTCTGGAGTCGTGAAAAACTCCGACTCCGTAGTCTGTGAAAAAAATACCAAAAGCCAGATATGAGAAATGACCGGAATCTGGCTCAAGTTGAGTCAGACACAGAATTGGATACCGAGTCAGATCCCTGTTTTGCAGCAACTCAGAATTTAGAAACCGGAACCCACTAAATAATATCTAATGGCTTGTTTCTCACTTGCTAAAACATTAACTAATCTTAACCGTCCATTCAAAGGTTTCAAAGTCAAAAGTTCAGGACTATTCCGGAACCTTCTAGAGTTGAGAGTATTTTAGTATTCCTTTGATATCTATAAGTTTTAAAACTCAAAGAGTTTCTCTAAGAACAGCGCAGGAAAAAAAAAGGTGGATTTTTCTTCAAAATTAGGGTTTACAGATTTGATTGTTGATTCGATGGCGAAAGAAGGAGGATCAAATAATTTGGAAGGGATTTTGAAATGGAGTTTAGCTCATAGTGACGGGACTCGTCCTTCTCGTGAAATAAGGTATTTTTTTTTTACTCTAATTTTGATTTCAATTTTGTAGTTTTAGTGGAATCAAATTGGGGATTTTTTGTGATTTTGTTTCATGGTATGATTTGATGAGTAAAAAATTGTGTTCATAGATTCAATTTTTTTCCGTATAAAGTTGCAAATTTTATAGTGATGGTGGGTGGGGTGTCTGATGGTGGTGGTGGAAGTGGTTAGACACAAATTCGAGCTTTCTGTAATCCCCACCGCAGACCATCGCCACCACAAAGATGCAATTGTTCTTATGTTCAAATGGTGCAACTTTTAGAGTGGTGGGAGGTGGTTCAATACAAATTTAAGCTTCTTGTATCAACTGCCGCCACCATACACAACCACCACTGTATAAAAATTCGGTATTGTTTTCATGGCATGAATTGAAATTAGACTTGCAGCCAAAGACAGATTTTTTTTTTCCTGTAGGCAAGCTGCGAGTTTTATTGTTATTTCCTAGAAATCACTGTATAGAATAGAAATTTGAGATTCTACCTTATTAGGAAATTGCGAAATTCGAATAATTGATTGCCTAATTCTTGTAGAAAAATTAGTGTCTGCAACATATAGAGTAATAGAAGCTAGTTTCAGTATGATATCCTTAGCGAGAGGTGTTTTGTTAAACCTCCTGGTGTTCCTATTAACTAAGAAATTTACCGGACGAGCTTTCTAGAGTCAGCTTTATTATGATAAAACCAACTTTATTGCATTTATAGTTATCAGGGCATCTTTTTATTCTTGGAACCTAGTTGGAAGAATTGACGTTGTGTAGCCTAGAAGAACTCCAAATAGAGAGTGATGCAGCCAAATCATTGGTAAAAAGTGTCTTTAGGAGCTGACTTGAACAGTTGGCATCCAGGCTCAACAACCGCCGTTGGCAAAGAGCCTTATAAGTGTCTTTCAAAGTATTACTGTCAGTGCGTCATTAGTTGCCATAGTAGATTCTTGGTGAAGAACAGAGTCATATCACCCAATGGGTGTCAGTGATCTTTCTGAAATATCGTGTTTTGTACCTTAGCTATACTTATAATTTTGTGTTCTGTACCTTAGTTATATTGATAAACTGGAGTGTGGTTTCATGCTGAAATTTGCGTTGGCTGAAATTTATTTGTTGTTGAATCTGCAGTGAGGAGGATAAGAGATGGTTTATGGAAGCTATGCAGGCTCAGACGGTTGATGTGGTCAAAAGAATGAAAGAGATTACTCTTGTTATGAAGACTCCTGAGAATGTATTGGAAGAACAAGGTGTTACTTCTGCAGAGATCGAAGGTATACTTGTTTAACCATGAAATGTGTACTTTGGTTTCATTCTTATATCATTGTGTCAGTTTAAGTAACTTACTTGTGGTTTGTTGATTTGGCAGATCTGTTGGATGAATTGCAAGAGCATGTTGAGTCCATTGACATGGCGAACGGTAAGTTGGTGCCTTTGTATGACATAGTGATATGTGATTTTGTGTTGTTATGTAAATTAATATCCTTGGTATGTGTCTGACAGATTTGCATACAATTGGTGGTTTATCCCCCCTTCTAGAGTACCTGAAGAACTCAAGTGCAGGCATCCGAGCAAAGGCTGCCGAAGTTATAACTACCATAGTTCAGAACAATCCTAAGAGTCAGCAACTTGTAATGGAAGCCAATGGTCTAGAACCTCTGCTTGCTAATCTCACCTCAGATCCAGATGTTACCGCTCGAACTAAAGCTCTTGGTGCAATATCATGTAAGTAATATATACTGACTATTCTGTTTTCATCTTATCGGGTTTGGATAGCTTTTTAATCTATACTGAGGCTGGTTGATGTTAACTGGCGTCACTTGAGACACTTCTGACCCCTTATGTGTTTTGCTATGGATATCTTTCAGCCTTGATTCGACACAACAAGCCTGGAGTTGCTGCATTCAGGCTGGCAAATGGTTATGGAGCATTGAGGGATGCATTGAGTTCAGACAATGTTAGGTTTCAAAGGTAATTTGCTCCGACACTCATTTCTTTTTGTTGCTTGCACATTGGAAAATCCTGTTGATATTTGAGATAGTGAAGGTTAAATTGTTAATTGACCTTCATCCGAATGTTGTTTATAACTAACCCAAGTTAATTTCATGAAAACCAGGAAAGCTCTTAGCTTGGTTGAGTACCTGCTACAAGAGAACAGTTCAGATTGCAGTGTGATAACGGAACTCGGATTTCCTCGTACTATGATGCACCTTGTCTCCAGTGAAGATGTAGATGTACGAGAAGCGGCACTCAGGGGTCTTCTTGAGCTTTCTAAAGATGAGCAATCTAGGACCAGCAGCAGCAGTGCGGCCAGCACAGACAACGAAAAGTTGAAGCAAATACTGGAAGAAAGAGTTAAAGCCATCAGTGCAATGACAAAGGACGAGCTCGGTGCAGTCATGGACGAAAGCTACCTAATAGACTCGCTATGGAGTGTTTGTTATAACGAGCCATCCTCTCTCAGAAAGAAGGGGCTACTTGATCTTCCAGGTGATAATGCCCCACCACCTGATGTGGCCAGTAGCTTCTTCCAACCTGCTTTACGAGCCTTGGCTGCAGATAATAAGAGCACAGGTGAGAAGAAGAAAGACAAGAAAGAAGAACCACCACTGCTACTTGGTCTTGGGCCTCCTCCTAGCCAGTAGAACAGCTACAGACTATAGTTTTGTTTCCCAGATAGATGTTTGGCGGCTCTGGGCTCTGTTTTTTTTTTTTTTTGTATTACAGAATACAGTGATACTATCTTGTAACATTTTCCCTTTTAACTGAAAAAGAGTTCATTGGACCATTTCTGCTTGAGTTATTTATTGCATACTTCTCATGGTCATGTTTTTCGAACCTAGTCATGGAATAACCCAATACATTTTGCATATTATGTTGATGTTGATTATCCATTAAAAGAAGCAGTTGATAATCTAATGAAGTTTACTCCGACCAGCAGGATGAGGTCATACAAAAGAAATGAGCCCCTCTACTAGTTCCGTGCAACATCTCTGCAAGTTGGTAGAGAACAGAAGGAAACTGTTGAGGACATAAGATTGATTATGTTGAGGAGATAAGAAGAAGTTCGCTCGACTATAAGTCGCAAATTTCTTTCTTTATCCTTCGGTAATCGGTGGGGATATGTATATACAATTTAGCATATACTTGTAATATCGCAGGAAACATTGATATCCAGCCATGCAGTAATAACCACAGAAATGATCATATGTTTTATTATTTGTAGGGATGTGTTTCATTATTTGTAAGGTGTTGGAGAAAACTAAGCATTGCCAGTGTCATATCTTAAGATCAAGCCTTCAGATTTCCGATGTTTAGAAAACATCTAATGTAAGCATTGATGGTAGTTCATATGTTGGGAATTTTGTTCAATTAGGGCACGAGTTGAAGTCAAGCAAGCAATGAAGTAAGGAAGGAAGGATAGGAAAGTAAGGTTAATTACATATGTTTTCTCTTCTTTTCATTTTTTAGAAGAAATATGCAGGTTACAACCTTAATAGAATTTGTGCGACTGTGAATCGAGCTTTTCAGTTTTTGGATCACCACCTCAAATTCTGAATGGTCAACTACCTTATTGGATTTAAGTGTAACTTGCATCCGGATTCTGGGCAAATGACTTGCAAATTTCAAGTATTAGTTAAGAAAGATGAGAAAGAAAAACCACCACTGCTGCTTGGTCTTGGACCTCCATCAAACTGTTTTCTTTCCCAGCTAGATGTTCTGCGGATCTGTCTCATGGGTTTTCTTACACCATCATTTGTTAAGATTAAACCTTTAGATAAACAATAAGCGTAAAACTTCCAAAGTTCTTATATCTAGTGCCATTTTGAACAGCAACTCAAGTACAACCAACAACTGAAGTATCACTGGCATTTCATATAATGAAAATTTTGTTTAATTAGTGCAGGAGTAGAACTATAAGTCTATAACTACACATAATAGAAGGGAAAGAGATCTTACTAAGGTACTCAAATATGCATAAAGATTACAACTTCATTTAAACTACAACTGTGAATTAAGGAAGTTCAGCCACGTCTCTGTAGGATGAACCCAATATAGTGTTGTCTTCTTTTTGTTTAACTTGAATTGAACTTTCAACAATTATTCATCAACCATTTGCTATCTTAGAGCATTTCTCTGTTAATTGACTAAGTTGTTGCTAAAATAAAAAAAGGATTATAATTATCGGTTTTTATAAATTAATCGACTTTTATGCTAAAATCTCTCTTGACCCCAACAAGTTACAAGGGTTTGAAGAATAGATCCGACAATCATTTTCCGTTTTTCATTCTTTCAAAACGGACAACCATTGTCCGTTGGCTAATTCTTCCGGCTAGGATCCACACAGAGTAGAGAACGTGAGCAGGGAGGGGATTAGGCCACGGCTTTTAGAGCTGGGAAGAGGTTGGGAACCTCCGTGAGGCCCAATCTTTTAGTAGTAGTTCTAAAGGCTTGTGTAGACTTTGCAATTTCAGGAGTTAGTATATAGACATTCCAAGGACATGAAATAACAACAAACAATTTCAGCTAAAGCCAACAAAACTAGGAAAAAGAGCCAGAAATGGATGAGAGGGATAATGGGTTCCTCATCTATATCTCTACTGCTACTGCCACCTCCAACCTCCAAATTCAATCTTAAAAAATCATCATTCTCCGTTAAATCCTCCAACCCATCTCCCAATTCAAGCTCACTCACCATTCCCAACCTGAAAACAAGAAGTTTTAGTCCATACCCATCAAACAAAAACACTCAAATTTGGAGAATTTCATCTGCAAATGAAGAAGTAGCAGTAAGTAAACAAGTAGAGACAGTACAGAAGATAATCACATCCTATGAAGATACCGGTGTTTCTACAACTATATCAGTTCTCCTCTTCATTGCTTTTGTTGGTCTCACCATTCTCACTATTGGGGTAAGCAAATAACAACCACACAAAACTAATCCTTCTTATCTATTAATTTATTTTTCAGTTTTTTGTGATTTTTAATTTTAATTGTTGCGGGTTTTGTGTGGAATTTTCTGTGAGATCAGGTTATATACATTGCTGTGACTGATTTTTTGACAAAGAGAGAAAGAGAAAAGTATGAGAAAGCAGAGAGTGAGAAGAAGAAGAAGAAAGGTGGGAAGAAAGTTGTGAGATCAAGAGTTGGGCCCAAAGGATTCGGACAGAAACCTGATGATGAAGATGATTTTGATGATTTCTAGAGTTCAATACATTTTGCATTCTGTAATTCCTAACTTTTTTTTTTCTTATATTGCAATTGTAGATGATTATTACATTTTTCATGCGAGTTTCTTTGTGTTTAAGAATTGCTCATACTTCGAGCATTTTTGTGGTGTCAAATCTTTGTTGTTGCTAGAATTATCCACTCACAGATTGTGGTACTTTAAGTGTGTTAATGTGCTGCTAACGTTGGTCTGAACTACTCATGTAACTTCACTGAGCTTGTGAATTCATCACAAACTCATTTTGTATCATCCACAATTTACAGGTAAACTCTTATAAATGAGCACCACTATCATCAATTCCTTGTTACCAAACCATTCGAGTGAACAGGAAAAAGATGCACTAAAGGGATTTATGGGAGTCGAGATGAAATTAGAAGTACATATCGAAAGTCAGATTAACCGTGATGTTGGAGTAAACTAATATGTATTAGGTATATAAGTCGATGAGGCATATGATGAGGAGATGTTGTGGAGGGATTCTAATAAATCATGTGTATCATTGAGACGGATCATCGATTAAAGAAAATGAATCAAACATAAATAAAGAAGACGAAGAGATTAACGCGATTCGGCACTAACGCCTACATCCAGACAAACCCGGTAGGGATGAAACTTCACTATTGATCATCAGTTGATATTTAGATGACTTTACATTTACACTAGAACTCTATTTATAGAGTTAAGTAAACCTAAACCTAGGAGATAACACAATATCTCTTTTTGACTAGGTATTGTAAATCTAGAAAACTAATTATATAATATTCTAGTTTTAATTACATAATAATCTAGATTTAATCTTAGACTTGATCTTCACTTCACATGTAATGAGCAATAAAATTTTCAATGGGGCGTTTTCTGATGGGGGCATGGGGGACAAATAAGATGTTAAAACATGTAAATCCTATTAATTGCTTCCAACAAATTTTGTTGCCAAAAATATGAAAGACATGTATTTTTGGAGAAAATCTTCCTTATCTTAAGTGTTTAGATTTTATGTTTAGTATTTTTGGAACAATGATTTGTGCAAAGAATGACACATGTTACCATCTAATTTGTCCCCCCATATGCCCATCAGAAAACGCCCCCATCAAAAAAATTCTGGTAAAGAGCACGGTCACCTGATTTCCTCCTTATGTGTATGGTCTCCTTGTACGCACATGGTGTGATATTTCAATAGATTCAATTGTAAGGAATTGATATCATGATGTTTATATAGTGAACAGTGGTTGAAATCATAGTACCTTCCTTGATCTTCAAATTTAAATCCAAATTCCGGTGTTGATGAATCATCCAAACCTAACGGATTCGGTCAAAAGAACAGCCTTCAAATCCATGTTTCAAGATATTCCACTTACTGATTAAGATAACATAAAACAAATTATCCATATATCTAGAGTGATAGATCTTCTCAACAATATAGAGTATGCTTGAAACAATTGTTCTCATAGGTGAAATTTTATTAAATTTGTGAGATTCAAATGTGGGGAGGATATATATCACTGTTTGTGCTTAATGTTGAGATTTTTTTTCCTCCAAATACTGCTTTGGTGGCCACAACAAGCACATTATGTTACTTCTGTAATCAGAAATGTGTGCTTTTTGGTGGCTGTGTGCACTCTGACTGTTGAGAAAGCCCTATATGTTGACGTAATCCTCTGGAGGTACATATTACAGGCCGACAACAAGCATTTCGTATTACACATGAACTCAATTTGAATGACGGTATTAATTTAAAATCGACAATAGTTGGATGGGGGAACATTCATGAATATCGAAACCTCACCTACCCGCGGCATATACTTTGTATGATAAATGAATTCATCACCAAACCTTTTGGTACCATCTTTTATTAAAAAATATAAAAGATTATATTTCTGTAATCACAACCGGACCTTAATAAAAATAGGAAGAAAAGGAAACTGGAAACGTCAAGCGTATGTATTTTGCAATTGTTTGATAATCACATACAATGTAGTCGATTTCGGCCATCTCGGCCGGAATCTCGGCGGAATTTCGGTTTCCGGATTTGAGGGTAGCGAAATAGAAAATCTCGGTGGAACGGAAACAGGGCGGCCATCTTGGCCGGAAATTTCGGCCATCTCAAGGAAATCTCGCCATGAGGGTCTTTTTGTAATTTGATCCTAATACCATCCCTAAAAGTCTAAAACTCGATCGTTTCCGACTTGGATATGATACCGATGAATTGATGTTGGACACCGAAAGAGGGCTACTCGGTGGTGACGGGAATGGAGTTGCTCCAGAGGACGATATCTATGCTGATTCATACTATCTTGATTAGAAATTGTAATGTCCTTGTTTCATTAACATTTTGGATAATGAACTGAAGTTGTTCTTCTCTCTCTTTGTGTTTTCTTTTTTGTTCAACAAAGACTTCTAAGATCAGTGAAGTGTTTCCAACTGTTGTGTTTTCTTAGTGAGTATTTGTTTGAATTGGTTAATTTCATAGTATCTCATTATATTTTTAACATCTGTATTAATTATATGTATAAAAGTTGGAACCGAGATTACACTGAAATTTGAAAACGGAATCTCACCGAGACAACGTTGTACCAGTATCTCGCTCGGGAACGAGACAAACCAGAATCCGAGATCAACTACATTGATCACATATTGAAATATATTTTTTTTTTCCAGAAAGTTAATTGCCGAGTTGTTTGTTTATTTATTTTCAAATCTATTAAATGAATTTTTTTGGTTATAATTTGTTTCTAAAATGTTGTATTTTATTAGTAACTCCTATGCTGAATCTTTAGGAAAATATGTCACCAAAATGTACCAGGAATAGCGAGCAAAGAATTTCATTATTATAGAGGACGGCATTGCACGGTATCTCTTTTTCCACTGTATCCATCACAATGAAAGTGAAAGCCATGGTGAATTTAAATTTTAAATATGACTGATTTTCCCACAGGATCACCCCATCAACATTTGAAACCGATTTGGTAATGCCGCAATGAATTGCTTGTAACATAACATAAACCAAAACCAAGACTCGTACTTGTTTTATGTGGTGTATGTCCAGGGCCGTCTCATAGGATTTGGGTACCCTAGGCGAACTTAAAATATGAGGCCTTTTTATAAGTCACCAATTATAAATATACTTAAAATATCTTTTAGGGAGAGATAAATCACTATATTTAAACAATAATTCGAAACCTGACTATGCGGCCGAAGGCCGACTAATTTTTTTAAAAGAATTTTGGTTAAATATGGGGTTATAAGATTGTATTTTTTCAAAAAATACCCCCAAAATTGGTTATTGATTTCACAAAATTATAAAAATAGTAGTGCTTATAGGTGTTACATGGTATTTACTAACAATTATCAGTGTTGGATTTATCTGTAAATTGATTAACTGTGGCATGACACTTCGCTAACACTTATAAGTGTTTTAAATTGACCATAATAAGAAGAGAAATAAAAATAATTTGGGCCCTCAATAATTTGGGGCTCTAGGCACCCGCCTATACTTCCTACATCATAATCCGGCCCTGTGTATGTCAAACAACTCGATATATATTTTAAGTGTGCTAATGTTTGCGTGAACTTGGTCACGAACCGTGTAACCTCACCAAGCATGTGTATAGAAACTACGCAATTCAGACACGTAGTTTCTAGAATTATTTTCTTTTACTAGTAGCCCTCTTGTAAGTATAAATTATGATTAATCGAAGATATCATGAAGTTTATTTTGGTCTACATTAGAAGATGTTCTAATTAATCGAAGACACAATCAAATACATTTTTTTTGACATTTATAGTTCAAGTATAAATTCTCTCGAATCAAAAGGATATTTCTAAAACTACCCTTTTAATTGATTATTGTTACTACAATAAGTAAATATATATAAATTTATAGCCATGTTTATATTCGTTATATAGGTGTTTTAAAATTGCTTTTCAACTATAAAGTTTACGAAAAAACAGTGGTATAGTTTAAGAGATAAAATATTTTTTAAGTTTTACTTGTTATTATTTATAAGGGTATAATTGTAAAAAGTATTTAAACATACTCTCATTCTTCCTTGCCTTAAAATTTTTTCAATCTACAACTAACTCATCTTATCTGGGACGGAGAAGAAATAAAATATATTTCCTTTACTGGCTATGCAAATCTTGTTACACCAAAAACCAATTTTAGGCTAGATAGTGTTCTCCATGTTCCTAATATGAAACACAACTTGCTATCACTTGTTAGATTTACCAAAGATAATTCATGCTATATTACTTTTGATCCATACGGATATGAGATAAGAAGCTTGTATGATCATGCTTTGCTTGCACATGGTAAAATGATAAATAATTCGTATCCTATTTCTTCTACTGACCTGCAATTTGCTTTCTCTTCTCTTGTTGCTTCTTCTGATATTTGGCACAATAGATTAGGCCATACTTCTTCAAAGATTTTTCATCAACTTCATAGTGACAAGAACATTATAGTCAAGTCTGTTAATTCTCATACTCTTTGTCATCCTTGTCAACTAGAAAAAAGTAAAAAGCTTCCCTTTCATCTTTCTTCTTCTCATGCTTCCTCTCCACTTGCACTTGTTCATTGTGATGAGTGGGGTCCTTATCCAGTTCCTTCCATATCAGGGCATAGATATTATATCCTTTTTATTGATGATTTTAGTTGATTCCATTGGATTTATCCAATACAAGTAAAAACATAAGCTTTGCAATGTTTTCATCATTTTAAGAATCTGACTGAAAATTTATTTCATACTAAAATTCTTGATTTTCAAACAGATGGTGCTAGTGAACTAGTGAAAGGGGTTTTCAAAACTTTTTTAGACACTTCTGGTATTCTTTTCCGAATTTCTTGTCCTAAAACACCTGAGCAAAAGAGTACTGGTATGATGCTTTTTTAGCAGCTACTTATCTTATTAATCGAACTCCTACTCCTATTCTTCATAATAAGTCTCCTTTTCAAGTTCTTTACAATGAGCTGCCAAATTATACTTTTTTACGTGTTTTTGGATGCATATGTTATCCTTTATTATGGCATTCAAGAGTTGACAAATTGTCTCTAAAAACTGTTAAATGTATTTTTGTTGGCTATAGTACTTTATATAAGGGGTACAAGTGTTTTAATCCTGTGACTAAAAAGCTTTATATTCCTGGACATGTGATTTTTTCTGAGAATGAGTTTTATTTCTCTACTTCTTCCTCCGTTTCTCCTGTTTTAGACAATGAGTCATTTATTTCTGCTCCTTCCTATGTTTCATCTATTCCTTCTTCCTTTATTATCACTGGATCTAAAAAGGGTATTACTAAGCCAAAAAACTTTCCAGATAATGTCATGAATTTTTCTACTGAACATTCTTCTGCTCTTACTTCTATTCTTCAAACTCCTGCCGAGCCTAAAAATTTCAAAATGGCAATGCAAGATCCACAATGTATTGTTTCTATGACAGAAGAGAATACTGCTTTGCAGATTAATGGAGCTTGGGATTTAGTTAATCCTGAGCCTCACATGAACATCTTAGGTTGTAAATGGGTTTACAGGGTTAAACTAAAATCATATGGGACTGTTGATAAACTAAAATCAAGACTAGTTGCTCAAGGCTATAATCGGCAAGATGGTATTGACTATGGGAAACTTTTAGTCTTGTAGTTAAATCTACTACAGTTAGAGTTGTTCTATGTTTAGCTGTTACAAGAAATTGGCCTATAAGGAAATTGGATGTTTCAAATGCCTTTTTGCATGGTGATTTTACAGAAAATGTCTACATGGAACGTCCACCAGGGTTTGTCAGTGCAGAATTTCCAAATAAAGTGTGTCATCTTAAGAAAACTTTATATGGCTTAAAACATGATCAACGTGCTTGGTTTCAGAAGTTCAGTTCAGCCTTAATTTCATATGGATTTGTTAGAGCAGTTTCTGATTCTCCATGTTTGTTTTTTTTGTTGGTTCAGAAATGATGGTACTATTGTTGTATATAGATGATATAATTCTTACTGGTTCTTCAAATTCTTTGCTTGATCATCTTGTGCAATATTTAAGTACTGTGTTTGCAATGAAGAAATTGGGAGATTCGCATTATTTCTTAGGCATAGAGGCTACAAGAACACAAAATGAAGTTTTGTTGACACAAAAAAAGTATACTCTTGAGTTATTAGTTAAAGCAGGCATGACAAAGTGTAATTCCTGCACTACACCAGTAGCTAAGGGTCCTAGAGTTTCAGTTCATGAAGTCAGTTATTATCAGATGCAACAACTTATAGGACTTTAGTTGGAATGTTACTGTACTTATGCTTAACTAGACCTGATATTTTTTTTCGGGTAAATTATGTAAGCCAATTTATGCATGCTCCTACAGAAGTTCACTTGTTGTTGGTAAAGAGGATTCTGAGGTACTTAAAAGGTACTGTTGTATATGACATTACTTTGAGAAAGGGCGATATTGAAAAATTAACATCTTATGCAGATTCAGACTGGGGAAGTTTTCCTGAAACTACTAGATCAACTTGTGGATATGCTGTTTTTCTTGGTGATTCTTTAGTTTCTTGGTCTAGTAAAAAGCAACCTACAGTTGCAAGATCAACATATGAAGCAGAATATAAATGCTTTTCTGTGGATACAACTGATTTGGAGTGGCTTTCTTCTTTGCTGTCTGAGTTACATGTTAATGTTAAATTTCCTATTTCACTCTATTGTGATAATACAAGTGCCATTTACTTGTCTGCTAATCCTGCCTCTCATTACAGGACAAAGCATATAAAAATTCAGTATCATGTGGTTAGAGAACTGATTCATAGTGGATTTCTTAGTGTTCACCACATTTCTTCAGCAAATTAGCTTGCGGATATTTTTACTAAAGGTTTATGTACTCTAGTGTTTCATTCACTATTTCATCAATTACTGGGTTCTTATATATCTTCATATATTGATTCATCTGTTGGTCAGGGTGTTTCTTCAACAATTAGTGGTTCTACTTCTTCAACAATTAGTGGTTCATCTTCTTCAACAGTTACTGGTCATTCTGATGCAAATTGTTGTATGCTTGTTCCTAAACATGTTTCTTTTCTTGTTCCTTAAACATTGTTGCTGTTTCTCAAACTTATTTTTTTCTCATTATCAGTTTGAGGGGGGCTAATAGGAAATCAAGTCAAATCCATTTGACTTGACTTAGTATTTGAGTTAGTTTGGTAGTTTGCTGTCTGAGTAATCTGTCTGATTCAGACAACATAATTCCTTTGTAATAAATAAATATGTTTAAAAACTATTTTTCTTGTATCTTTGATTAACCAGTAATTAGAAGTTTTCTTCTTCATCTTCTTTGTTTACAATCTGTTATATCTTGATTATCATGAAATCCTAGATTTCTCAAAGTGAAAAAAAGATTGAAATGAATGTAGAAATGAAATGGTGAAGTTGAGGTTAACTAAGAAGCCTGTGATGTGGAGTAAACTGATATCAATGATGTGTATTCGTGAAGATGTATCGTGGAGTTTATTGATATATTATAGGATATTTGGATTTTGGATGGGCCCCTAAATCCATATTGAAGAGGTGAATAGAAATGTGTCTATTTGGCATGATTCTGGATACATATGCCATTTACCTGTAACAACATTATATATATGGCATTAAATGTCACGAGTAAAGAGATCACTTGCCTCAATACAATAAGAATTTATTTGTTTTTGTACTTTGTTTTCATTGCATCTCTAAATTTCTATATGTATGTACCAGGTTTGGAGTCTTATTGAAATACCAGTACAATGGTATTGACACACATGAAATCAGAGACATGGTTACAATTTTTTTCGCTAACTTTATATCTGTTTGGCACTCAAAGTGTTTTAGTTTCTTAGTTTAAAATGACTTTGGTTTAATTGAGACAAATTTAAAAGTAATTAAATTGTACACCCTCATTGGCGCTGGAGTAACCAAGATTCATGATAAAATACAACATATATAAATTGAGTCAAATTTGCAAGTAACTAAATTATACACTTTCATTGGTGATGGAGTAATCAAGATTAGGGCTGTCAATGGGTACGCGTTACCCGGAACCGGACCCGCTAGATCGGGTCCGGTTCTGGGTCCTAAAGTTGGACCCATTAGCAACTTATGACCCGATTGGACCCGAATGTTAACGGGTCCAAACGGGTAATACCCGCGGGTACCCGTTTATTTAACCTTTTGATCATATTTTTTGCAAAATTATAGGTATTTTTGCTAGTTTCGGCTTTGAATTTTTTTGATTTTTGATTTTTTTCTTACATTTAATATTTATTTAGTACATTAATAAAGAAATAATAATAATTTTTTATAAAAATAATTTATATTCAAGTTAAAAAGAGAAACAATTAAGATTTTAATAGTTTTTTTAATACCCAACGGGTACCCGGAACCGACGGTATCCGACTTTAAACGGTCCCGTTCTCGCCAACACATTATAGAACCGGACCGGAACCGTTAGGACCCGGAACCGATGCTGATATGCCGGGTCCGGTTCTGGGCCATGTACTACCCGGGAGGATCGGGACTTGTTGACAGCCCTAACCAAGATTGATCATAAAAGATTGCAATTCCAAATTCAGCCTTCAAGATTTGAATTGAGGAATTTGACTATGTATTTTATTTTTATAAAAATATATTTTGTAAATACTTTTGATAAATCCAAATCAACAATTCTGGTGTTGAGAAAATTGGATTCCAGCAATAGTATGTATCAAATTGATATTCCATTTCTTGCCAGAAACGGATTTGGAGAGAGTTATCCTTCGAGGGGTTAATCAAGACCATGATTGATATTCCATTTCTTGCCCAAAACTATCAATATAACCTATTTAGAGAAACAAAATGCTCCTGTTACAAACATGATTTTCCAAATCAAGTGAGGCGGGAGCCTATTTAGCAATTCGTCAAAGACCAAAAATGTTGATCGGAAAAAAACAATCGGCTATGTATAATGCTTCTAGAAAATCATTATGTGTAAACTAAACTCTACATGTTATTATTGGCACCTCTATTACAACCATTCACAACGGAACAAATCAACAAAGATAATCCATATAGAGACAATGTTTTATGCAAATTTTCAAGATCGATCTCATTCAACTTGACTATGTTATATAAAATTTTGAACTTATTATTTTTTCTTTGATTGGAAGCGATACTTTTATTCAAGAAAGAAGAATGGACTAAAGATTTAGACAGAAACCTGATGATGGATATGATTTTGATGACTTTTAGAGTTCAATCCCAGTCTGTAATCCAAACATATCTTCTTTTGTTGTGTAATGTAGATGAATACATTTTTTCTTGTGAGTTTCTTTGTGTTTAAGATCGAATTGCTCATACTGTGAGCATTTTTATTTTTGGTGTCAAATCTTTGTTCTTGCCAGAATTATCCATTCACAGATTGCGCTAATACACAATTTTTTTTTTCCGCAAAACTTGCTAGCAGGTTTATTGATAAAAACAAAGAAAAGAACGAGGGGGACTAGGCCGAAACCTGGAAAGAGAAAGAAGCAAGAAAAAGACAGAAAAACAGAAAAAATATGCTACAATTATCTAAAACGGTAAGCAGACAAACTAGATTTGTCTTTACCCAAAGCAGCTCTAATAAAATTAGGTGGATCATTCCACCATTGAGAACCGGTTGACGCTCCCCATTTAGCCAAAAGATCAGCTACATTGATACCTTCCCTATATATATGAGAATATGTGAACTGAATAGACGACAAAAATATCAAGCAATTTTCCCAGTGCACCGCTAATCTACTTGGCACCAAAGAGGGATTAGACAATGCTTTAATGACGTGCATCGAATCACATTCGAACCATATACGAGTCATCCTCCTATTTCGAGCAATCCTAAAAGCGTATATACAATAAATGTTCTAAATTTGTTGTCAAACTGGTCATGAAACATGTAACCTCACTTAGCATGTGCAATGAATGATGAATTCATCACCAACTCATTTTGTATCATTCACAATTTGTTGTTGAATTCCTATAAATGCGCTGAGCTATTATTTGTTACATAGCCTTCCAAGTGAAAAGAACAAAGATGTGCGAAAGAGATTTATGCGAGTTGAGATGAAAGTTGATGTAAATGTTAAGTGAGATTAAAATTAACTGTGATGTTGGAGTAAACTGATATCAATTAGGCGTACAAACCCTCGAGGAGGAATATGGTTAGGAGAGGTTGTGGAGGGATCAAAATTTAATGACTTCAAATCCATATTGTCATATCGTGAACAATGGTCAAAACTAGAGGACCTTGCATGTTTTATAATTCTAAATCCAAATTCTGGGGTTTATGAATCATCCAAACCAAATATCGGATTCAGTGCTTATCAGGTTTGGAAAATTCAAAGTCAAACAACCAATAAATTAATAACAATAGTAAAGATCATGTGAGGATTAGCATATCCTTCTTTTTTTTTTTTCAAAATTAATGTTCCAATTCTCGTCGAAAATATGCAATAAACAAAATACTCCAGTTATAAATTAGAATGCAACACAATTGCCCATTACCTATGTTTAAAATGTTTTACTGTACATTAAAAGGGAACGAGTACGGGAAAAAAGGTTTTCAAGGACAAGAACCGGACCTAAGGGATTCGGTCAGAAGTTCAGCCTCATATAAAATATTGATCATATCTATTGTTTCAAATCCATGTTACAAGAATTATATATCCACTTACCGATTAAGATAACATAGAACCAAACAAAAGAGAGTATGCTTGAAACAATTGTTCTCATAGGTGAAATCTAAAGACTTAAAGGCCTAGATAAATAAAGATTCCACGTTGAATGGTGAGGAAACCTTCTCTTCCTATTGGCCGAAATAAGTCTTTTTTCAGTTTTGTGAAACAAGCATTATGGTGAGGACATTTAATAACGTATGATTGGTTAAACAAAATCAGGAAACTAAAATATAAAGGGAAACATTGTCTTAACGTGTTTCAGATTCTTCAGGAATAAAGATCAAAACCAAATTCGATTGGAACTTATAAGGAAACCGTGTTAGTGCCCATCATCTCTGTGAGATTCGTACCCTAAAATATATGTTACTAAGAAATTGGCAAGAAGCGCAAATCAAAAAGTACATCTAATTTTAGGATAAGTACCAACTCTCAATCACAAGTTGGCAGTAATTTTCGTTCGGCTACATGATTCTCGGATTACCATCTAACAGACACAGGACATTTAGTGAGTTTATGGTTACCAAAGGGGATGAACAATAAAGAGAGACCCAATGAATCTCTCGAGTTGGTCCCTTAGAATCTTTGGCGAGTAAGAAATCCAGCTTTATCTGGAAACATAAATAATCGTGAACATAGCAGCATGTAAGGTAGAGGTTTAACTATGATACATCAGATTCCGTCACAATATAGTGACGTTCAGATTCTAAACTTAACTTCGATATATTCCTATGGATTATGAATGTATGTGTTCTTTAGTGGGTATATACTAATCAGATTTCGGTACCATCAACGGACACCAGTATAATAGTGACTGTATTTCAAGTTCTCACACTAGAATCTCAGCGGGCACTAAGGGTTATACAATCTCATTAAAGATAAAGGCCACGCGACTGACATGATAATGCCTCAATCATAAAGTTATTATCCCTCCTTCATTCTCTAAACTTTTATGTCGTTGGCATTTGTCGGAAGTGGAATTAAATTAGTTATGAAAATTGAGATGTGTGAAATTTTAAATGTCATCACTATACTTTGTTTAATTATAAAGAATATTAACTTACCATCTACACGAGGCAGGGAGAAAACCTACGCAGACCAAACAAAAACTGCATCTACACGGGGCGGGATGAAGTCCCGCGCAAACCAAATAAAAAAAGTGCGGTTTCACGGGGCGGGGAAGCCCCGCGAACACCAAACGAAAAAAGCATCTACGCGGGGCGAAGCGAAGCCCGTGCACACCAAATAAAAAATGCATCTCCACGGGGTAGGGCGAAGCCCCTCGCATACCAAATAAAAAATACATCGCCACGGGATGGGGAGAAGAGTTGCACACACTAATTAAAAGAAAAAGATGCCCGGTGCGAAGCACGGTCACAAATCTAGTTTTATTAAATTTGTTAGGTTTCAAATGTGGGGAGCATACGGTATCACTGTTTGTTCTTATACCTATCAATATCCTTTTGCATCTACTTTGGTCTCTATTTGTCTCCATTCGTCTCCTATTGTCTCCTTTAAGCTCTCTATATCTCTTCGATACCTTATACCTCTCAATATCCTTTTGGAGCTCCTTTGGTCTCTATTTGTCTCCATTCGTCTCCTATTGTCTCCTTTAAGCTCTCTCTAGCTCTTGGATACCTTAAAACCTATTAAAATCCTTTTGCAATTCCTTTGGTATCTATTTGTACCAATTCGTCTCCTATTATCTCCTTT